>JAPDLB010000038.1:0-619528 GCA_027569935.1 Clonostachys sp. G952
CAACTCTTCATCCTCCAACTCTTCATCCTCCAACTCTTCATCCTCCAACTCTTCATCCTCCAACTCTTCATCCTCCAACTCTTCATCCTCCAACTCTTCATCCTCCAACTCTTCATCCTCCAACTCTTCATCCTCCAACTCTGCATCCATCTGCCCGCACCAGTCCACAAAGAACTCCACCAGAGGCTTGTGGCGTAGGCATTCGGTGGATATGGCTTCTTCGAATGACCCTAGAATGATCTGAGTTATGGCAGGGGGGTTGTCTTTGCTCGCTGCAAACATCTGCAGCAAGTCTTGACACATTTGGCAGGCAGGGGACTTCAGAGTAATAATTTGTTTCGCCTCTCCCACATGAGGCTTGATCGCTTCCTCGGCATCTCCCCCCCCATGATCGTGCGCAACGTTTTCCACTTCTTCCATTTTATTTCCAAACTCAAACGTTTGTATCTCTTAACGTTCTTAAATGACCGTCTGGAGTGTTTTTAGCAATAGATTCTAGGGGAAGGTTAGGAAATATCCCTACAAGATATGAACGCTTGTTCAACACAATCAAACAGCCAGAGTGCGCTACTTGGTAGTGACTGCGAACACGCAAGTCATGATCGAAGAAATTTTACACGATATTGGGCCGACTGTTGGTTTAAAAACAAGGGCAGCTCCGATACACCACGTTGAGTCGTCTATTGGTGTTAGTAGAGGGATTTTTCAGACATACTTAATACCCCGCAGTAACTGCTGTGTACATTCAAGCTTCTAATTTTGGAGAACTTTCGACCAACACCAAGTTATTAAAATCTCGTCTAGAATAAATGTTGGCCGAGTACTTACTAAGCATGTTGGTCAACTAGATTTTCGACGAAACAAGTTTCAATCAATTTCATTCATCAGGATGCATTCTATTCCTCCAGTTATCTTGGGATGAGTTATACGATTCTCAGACGATGTAGGCAGCGAACAATGCTGCTTGTTCTGTCCCATCTAGAGAATTCTGACAATAACTATCTCAATACTTGCGTTTAATGGTAAAGAACAGTCCAGGCTGTGATTTCCCTATTTCCCCCGAGTTATGGACTGCTCAGTATGTGCCACAAAGTCCAGGCACTTGCAAAGGTGGAGGTGGCGAGATGAGGCACGGCTGGTGTGTCAGTCTTTGGGGAAGGGGGGCTTGTTTCACTGCTTTATTCTCGCTCTAGGAAGCGTTGATAATCAACATCTTATGCTGCCAGCAGACGAAGCGAATCAGTGGGCATTCCGATTTGCACGGTAGATCAAGTTCGTTGTATTTTCTCCACTCCTAAGTCCTCAATCTCGGCATCAAAGTCATCACGTCTTTCGCTTGTTCAACTCTTATAACCGGTCTTGAAGGCCTGAGCCTGTTGGGCAAAGTGTTCTCAGAAAATACCAGATCTCAACGTATTCCTTTAGAAATTCGATGACAGAGTATTCGTCATCCAGTTGTCAAGGTGCGTTCAAAAAATCACAAATCCAATGAAAAGGGCCCCTTAGACTAGGATCGGCACCTCATCTGAGGCCCACGACAAGAAAAAAATAGCAAAAGCGTGTTTTACCGAGCATCTCCGGCTCTCGTGGAGCATCTGCACCCAGAACTTTCCCCCTCCAGGCCCGTACACACTACCTAGGCTGCAATGAACTCATCTGCTAACAGAAGCAGACACTGTAGGCCATATTGTGATCCATGTTTTCAATGCTCATCCAACAGCTCCTTCCCCTGTATACCCTTTGCCGATTGCACAATTTCGTCTAAGTCAGGCTTCATTCTACCCTCAAGGCTGCATGAACAATAATGATAACCAAACGGTCCACGTCTCCCCCCTAAAGACGATCCGGAAAACTCTCCCATCGTTTCGTACAGTCCGTTAACACTAAATCCACTATAAGGGGCATTGAGCTGTGGTGCGATTATGCCCGTTCTGTGTTGATGTCTTATTAGGGATCCAAGCATTGCAGACTGGCAATCATTCTCGCACCCAGGTTCAATTGCCAGAGTTTTCTGCAAATCCTGGAGATATTGAAACATTTTCTCAATAGATTGCATCCTTTTCTTGTTGATCACATCTGATTTTTTTTCTTTTGGTGAGAACTATACAATATATCGCAATAAGCTGTTACGTACCTATTATCCCTTGGGGAAGGGGAAGCCCTGTCATCACCAGCGGGTCCTGAAGTTGGATCACGGCTAATTCTACCATTTTCTCGAGAATTCTCGATTGTCGAAACACCCATGAAATGCAAAGCCAGACTGGGACTTCCTCGTCATAAGAGCTAGGCAAGCCGCTTTCCAATTGAGGAACCCAGATATCGATATATGTGTCAACGGACTCTTGGCAGTCATAATAATCCACAATAGTCGAAATCTTCGCGAGCAACTGTAGGCTGATATTTCTTGGGACATTTCGATTGTGGCCGTGTATAATATCCAGAACGACTAGAAATGCCTCGATATCCCACTCAGATGCTCTGATCTCGTAACATCCATCTCGACGGATCGTCGGTTTTCCAAATGGGCCACGGAACATTAGCCGAAACACAGGCGAAGCAAGACATAGATGAGCCGAAGACACTCGTAATCGAGTTTCTGTAGGCTCTCCGAACTCATCCCGGGGATTAAGCTCTCGTAGAGCACATATTTCCGTCACTATATCCACGCCTGGTTCGGATTCGATGGCAGGCTCAGGTTCTGCAACAATGTCTGGGTTGTCACATCCAGGTCTCCCTGTAATTTCGTTTTCACCTGCGAGTTTATTGTCGGCAGCGGGTTTAGGTCGAACAAGTTCTCCGTTAATTTCAGGCTCAAGGGCAGCTTCGGGTTCAGCAGCTTCGGGTTCAGCAGCTTCGGGTTCAGCAGCTTCGGGTTCAGCAGCTTCGAGTTCGATTGCAGGCTCAGGCTCAGGTTCGATTTCAATAGCGGATTCGGGTTCGAAAGTAACGTTCTGCTCTCTCCTCCTCCTCCTCTTCTCCAACATTTTCATTTTCTTCCTTAGCTTTCTCGTTCTCGACACAGCATCGGGCTTCGGTTCCTCCACAGGGACGAGAACAGCGTCCTCTATTTTCTTGTCCCATAGTCTCCTTGGTATTTCTTCTCCCTCCTGTGTATTCGGGCACTGCAATACGAGTATCGTGTCCCCGGATGGGTCTAATTCGAGCAAGGACGTCTTCATCGTTGGCTGTAATCTTTTTGATCGTACTCGGTACAAACGGAAAAAATTCCTAAGGCAAAGCCGTAAATATGTTGGTCGAAGTATACTTAGAAAATATGACACAACTTTCAAGCTGATGTTGAATGGTGACAGGAGCAAAGACATTTTGGGTTGCTTTGGGCAGGTTGGGCTGCCTTGTGCAGCTCTTAGTCAGCTCTTCTTCATGAGCGTTTGATTGGAAGATTGACCTTCCTTCTCATTGGACCTATTCAGTAACACCTGCATAAACTGCAGTCGGCCATAGGCAGCATTGCTCATTGTAAGCCTCCAAAACGTTGTTATGGTTTCAACGGTAGGATAAACTAAGATTCTATGCTCGAACGTAACCCACGTTCAACACACGAACCTCATCTCGCCATCTCGCCAACCGAAGGCTTCATAACTACATTATCGCAACTTCCACCAATTTTATAAAGCCATGAAGATGAAGTCTTCTACAACGAGACCACGGTCAGATAAGTCCCGCCATCTGGAGCCATTGCTCTTCGGTGGCTCCTATTCTATCGTTCTCAGCTCTCCGAGAGTCTCCGAGGTCATTTTCGAAACCTCTTCATGTTCTCAAGAAATCTGAATCGAACAGTAGCTCATTTTTTGTATAGCCCATGTGTCTTTCTATTTGTTACATGAGCTTGGTCTCTCTCGTGTAGCTGAAAGGTCCCGATTTTTTATCTTCTGTCTTACATATATAACATGATGCAAATTTAGGTTCCACTTTATACAGAATAGCGCTGGTATCTGAATGAAAGCTAGTTCATTGCACCAATTATCATTCTGATTCACTCATTCGGTATCGGGCGGATCGTTACAATGGGTAATATTGGAGACATTAGGCTCAAGGCTCTCTGCTCACGCTCCTCATTCCAGCTGCCACGGGTTTGATGAATTGGCTACCCTATAGTCACCATTTATCCCTTCTCTGTCGCTACTCGCACGATGGGTATTTGATCTATTTAGGTTTGATATAATAGCACAAGATAGTTTGAGACCCTACTTAGTGTTAGAGATGAACACTTTAAGAAATAGGTGCGTGTGCCGGTCCCATGTGCTGCGATAATCAAATCTCAGGTTCGCAAAATGGTATGCCAGTAAGCCAATCAATGTGGAGAGAATCGCTCAAGTTCATGGTCTGAAAAATTTGGTGTATTTATACTGGTCGGAGGGAGAGAAATAAAATAAAATAAAATAAGGATAACTTGCCTGTACTTGAGCGAACGTATTTAGGAAGTTTGATGGGTTCATTTTCTGCGTCAACTATCTGCTTTTCAAGGTGCCTGCTCAACGCAAGTCAGGGTTCTGGCATTTTTGCCTCTTCGTGAGCTCCTCTCAACTTTGTGATGTATTGGGAATTAACTTGAAAATTACTGTATAGGTCTTTCTATGTATAGAGGTGTAGATGGAGACGATTGGGAGGGATCATCTTCAATGAAGACAAAAATGCCGGATGCTGACATCATCCGCGAGCGTTGACCACCTGTTTCTCATCCGAAAGATCTACGAGGCATGCAATGGTAAGCTACAGCTACGAGTGATGATGTATGTAGCCTTCTCCATAATCGGTGGACAACCGAAGATCACAATAGGCTACTATTTTAATGCCGTAAAGCTGCTACCATGCCAGCATGGTCAGTCGCTGGAGGGATGCGAATATGATGGAGGCGCGGATGTGCAAAGAGGCACGGATCGTCCATCTAGCCTGAGGTACCTTGTCTGTGATGTCAGAGGAGGCCAGTTGAGGGTTCACTGAAGGTACGGATGGATCTCGCTTGAAAAGGCGCCGGATTGGGGACAGTTGGATAAGTCAGTAGGGATTGTCGGTTGGTAAAACACTTTGTGCAGTAGTGAGTAGAAGGCCTCGTTTCAGCAATTTGTGCTCGTACATTAGACGCACAAAGGAGGCAGAGCGACTTTGACAGCTGACCGGCTAGTCAATGCAGGTCGAATGCGTAACCCAAAGCGTTTTTGATATGCGATGGCTCTTGAGCGCATGATAAATGCGACCTGGCTTGCATACTGGCCAATGCAGGTTGGTTCTGCATTGGGACAACTAACAGGCCTGCTCTCTCAACACAGGCGGGTGGTCGTATTCCTTCTCGGCTGAGCAGCGGAATCATTGGAACTGCCTAGCCATTCACCAAGCCACCTTCCGCCTCAGGATCCTGGACAAAGCGACTTCACAGGACGGTAACGGTGTGATGGGAAATACGCAGGGATGCCCCTTGTATGCAGGCGAGCAGCACGCAAACCCCACGGTGCATGCTCTGTGCCAGCTTCTCCTTTCGGGGAGAGGATTCGAATATATCAATCAAAGGATTCTCAATTCCGAAAAGATGTCTGGTGCGAGGCCTTTTTCTTTTCCCTTTTGCTTGGGCATATCAGACACGTGTGCTCACGGGAGGATTAATAAATCCACGGTGGTCATGGATAGTGCAAATCCTTCACCTTGGACCGGTGACACAGCGTTGCAATGTGCCCATCCGTCGCCCGTTGCGACGGTGACTTGACAGGGGCTCAGCCGGGCGCTGCCTTTTTCTTATCCGCAGAACCTTCTCCCGTCTCCCCCCTCTCGCTACTTCAGAACGAGTTAGAAGAGACGCATGAGATTGGGCCGCGGAGACGGGCAGAGCCTATGGCACACTGGCTGTCTTGGTGCGACTCATCGCCGTGCAGGAGGTGGTGGAGGGTGGAGGCTGGTCTGCGGCGTCTTGTGTCTTACGTTGTACACTGAGGGGGTTTCACCCACCCGCTCGCGAGCATCATAGAGCCAGAAGGAGGCATTCGGAGGCTGAGGGCAGTCCTTTGGTCTCTGTGATGTAATAATAATGATGGCAGCCACGCAGGAGGCCCGTCTACGCCGTTTCAACTACATACATAGTACATAGTCCATGACGGCCACTGAGCAACCAAGCAAGCACTATGTCACCAACGGCCGCTTAAGTAACAGGAGAGCAGCCGGGGTCGCTGCGCTACCGCAGGAGGCCAAATAGGGTTCATTTCCACGGGCAACGCTAGTCATTCCCGCGTGGCAGCAACGTGCAGACATAAGCATCAGTCTGAGACACTCAGCATTGGCCTATCCGAGCAGGGGATGGAGACTCAGATCGGAGTCAGGCTGGATGCACCGAGGGGATCAGAGAGGGACTATGTATCAGCGAGGAGCCCGCATGTTGCTCGCCTCCCACAAAGCCCATCTATGCCAAGTGCGAGTAGCAAGTGATGCCAGCGGATGGACCGGACTGGAAATAGTGTCGCATTGAAGGCACACTGCCTGCTGGATAATTAGCCTGGTCCCATTCCTTGCTTGGCAGGAGTTCACCAGCCGTAGCGCAATATAAATAACAAATTGCGACCAGGGGGGTGAGGGGCTCATCGTCCCATCCAGGATCCATCCGTCCATCCATCCCATGCTGCCACTCCATCTCTCCATCCATTGCAATGGGTCACGCTGCAAGTGATTTGATCACATCACCGCTGAGGTCCGGTAGCCAGCGCTCACCGTCTGACGAACACAGGCCTGGCCAAGAGCCGGTACGCGAACCGACCGCCCAGAGACCAGCAACGTGCAGAGTCACGGGCAGTATCAACCCTGTGTGTGTGCCCTAGAACGCTATCAATGACATCTAGCTTGGATATCCTGGTCTAGCGCACTCACGGCCAGCAGGGGAGCACATCCGGCGCTCTCGCTCTCTCGCGACATCCATCCCACACTCGCTTCTTCTCTGCTGTTACACGAACCTACCGTACTGCACATCGACCAATTCGCCTCCTTGCACAACTTCACAACCAGCGACGAACGAGGGGCACACGTCGGCCTAGGAGGATATCGGCGTCCATCACAGTCTCCTTCGCCTGACTGCGCGCTGCGGCGCTACTCTCTTCTCCATACCGACTGGTCAAGAGAAGAACGAGAGGCGATTGAGACCGACACACACACGATGCCGTCACACGCGATGCAGCCGCCATCGTATCCCGCCATGGACCAGCAGTCCGAAGCCAGCGACACGCTCGGCCGGCTGCGAGACGTCAACTTACAGCCCGCCCACCTGTACCACAAACCCTCTACATCCACGACGCATTCGAAACGATCGTCCGCCCCCAGACCGAGCGTCAGTTCGACCTCGACCGTCCAGAAACCCAAAGGCGCCATGCTGTGGTCCGACGGCAGCAGCGTGGGCGACAAGCGAGCAAGCAAAGGCGCTCCGAACTCGACCTTCTACAACGAGGACACGCCGCCGCCTTCGCCGTCTGCCTCTGACTTCCGGTCGGCGACCTCTGATTTCCGATCCAACGCTGGCAATTCTATGGCTACCGCCGATCTTGGGTACCACGTAAAACCAACGGCGAAGCTGGACCAGTCGTACGACTACCGGTACGACCATGTAGCACCGCCTGCGCCGCTACCGCCCAGAGAGATCCTCGGATTCAAGAGACGCACTTTCCTGATTGCAGCCGGTCTCCTAGTCCTCCTTGTTGTCGCCATCGCAGTCGGCGTTGGTGTCGGTGTGGGAGTTGGATCAAATAAGAACAACAGTTCCGGCTCAGAGTATGATCTTTCCCCTCTCCGCTCCCATCACTTCAATACGTTGATGCTAATCCTTTGACCAGTGCTCAAACCTCGCCGACGGCAACTACCTCAACCCCGCCCACATCCACAACATCAACATCAACCTCCTCCTCCGCCAAACCGACCACCTCCTCATCCGCCTGCCCCGCCGCCAATAACACCGTCTTCGACGTCCCCAACTCGGACAAGTCCTTCCTCCGCATCTGCGGCGTCGACTACGCCGACGGCGACGGCGCCGAGGACCTCACGACCGTCTGGACCGCCTCCATGGTCGACTGCATGACCAACTGCGCCGGCTTCCCCAAGTGCGAGGCCTGCAGCTGGGGCGCCCTCGAGGGCGACAAGGGCGACAACCACCGCTGCTACCTGAAGCGCAACCTGACCAAGTCGGAGAGCCGGCGGCCGGGCTGGGACTTTGCCATTATGCAATAGATGAACACAACAGCAACAAGAACAAGAACAACCTACACATAGATCAGAAACGACGGAACGAAGACAAAAGAAGGGAGAGAAACACCCAAGACTTGGAACAATGAGCGGATTGTAATTGGGGTTCTACGTCAGGCCCTGGGAGTTATTGATGGGTTTTTGTTTGACATTAGGTTAGGAGATACCAGACCTTTTTGGGCATTTTGTATTGATTGTAATGGGGTTTTTTTTGGGAGCGAATGGTATTTTTTTCTCACTTTGGCCAAGGGGATTAGCGGGAAATGCATTAACGGGGAAGTTATAGAATATCTACATATCTTGTCCTACAATATGAAATAATGGCCATCTTGAATTGTATTTCTTCCATTTTAATGAGAATTTTATTGAATTCTGTAGTTCCGCTTGCTCTGTTTCAGGAACGGCTGGCCGAGTATGATGGGTGGATCTAGGGAGGCGTGGGCGACGAAGAGTGAGAGTGTCTTCGGTTTGGTGTGAGCGCTTGAATCCGAGTAGATCTTGATATCTAGTGTTTTGCCCACGATCTTCCAATTGGATGTGCGATGCTCGGAAGAAATATACCGCACCTTCTGGGGGTCTCCCGGTTCCAAATCCTGGATAGAAAGATCCAGCTCCTGCGCTTTGTAGATAGAGATGATGTTGATGGGAATGCGGATGTTTATCTGGGATAGCACGTTCCTGGTCGGTCCCGTAGGGTCCCCGGATTTTATGTAATAGCTGAATACGTTTTCGTTATGTCTTGAGTCGACGATGAGAGTAGGTTCTTGCTGCTCTTGCACAGGATTCTGGGGTTGCGCGATAGTCGCGCGTGAAGGTGACCTGGGCCGAAGATCCCTAACGGAGGCGAGCCCGCCCTGTTGGCTGCGAGTTTTTGGAGAAGGATTGGGCGCACGGATTTGATTTGCCGGTGAAGATTTCGAAGACGAACGTAGAGGAGGAGAGGCTGAGGAAGAGGGGGAGGAAGAGGTGGAGGAAGAGTTGGAAGAGGAGCCGGTCGAAGAAGAGGGAGTAGAAGTGGCCGAGGATGCCGAGGTGGTGGGAGATTCAAGCATTTGAAAAACCGCAGCTGATGGTGTATATGTTTTTTTCAGCGTCTGGAGCATGTCCATCGAGTCTCGCATGTACTTCTGCGAACTAGATGTGATTTTTGTCACTAGAGAAAGCTGGCCTTCCCTTAGTTTTTGGGCCTCCTGCAGCTCCTTGATCTGTCTCTCAAAGTCTTTAATACTCCTGCTGAGTGTTTTGCTAGGTCTGGTCAGTAAACGTTGTACGACAGGTTGGCGATGATCTAGGACATACAAACGACTTCGACAGAGAGGAGGGCTGCCATTGCCAGGAGTGGTCAAGAATTTTTCCATGATGTTTAACTCGACGGTACTGTTGATAACAAGTATGTTAAGCAACATGAACTGCATTTGAGCCTCCAGCCAGTCGAAAATAGGCTTCATGTTTTTCCACTTCCACATGACAATAAACCCCAACGAGCCTTCAAAACTTTGGGCCTGAAGGGCAAGCCATTTTAACATGTTCCGAATCCCTTGCTGTCCTTCCTTGAACAGTGGGAGTTGTTTATTCATGTGCTTGAATATAGGTGACTCGGTATGCTCTGAATAAAGAGTCTCAAGGTTCTTGTTTGCGGTATTGAGCGAGTTGGCAGATCGAACAAGGTTGGAACAACTGATCGTGATTTCATACTCAAACACGCTAGCTTTGATCTTAACCTCGTGGTATTTTCTTTTCAACTTCTTCGCCAAATGTATGATGCCAGCGAAACATAGGACGACCTCCATCCTAGCGGCGCCAAAAGTCGTCCCTAGACTAGATGTTTTATCGAGAGAGTGCGGACTAAATGATTTCTTGAAGAAATGCTGACAGGAATGCCGAGGAAGAATATGTCCCTGGGGAAATATGGGAACAGAGCAACCAGGAGGGCCGGGACATGATAAACATATCATTCCACTTCCAAGAGTGATATAATGTCCAGAAACTTCCATCCCAACACGACCAGGAAGAAATATTGAGGCCCAATGCGTGGCGCATGGCATTAGCATACCATTCTCCTTGAGCCAATTCTGCCTGCGTCAGTCACTGCCCCATCTCTTGCAGTGCGACGCAGGCTGCTGTATGCACTCACCCCGCACCCGAGGTGATCGAAGCGAATGGGCTTGCCACCCAGCACACCCTCGTGCGTATCAGTGGGGGGCTCAGCATGCAAGAAAATGGTTCGCATTAGCAGAGCATCAGGCAAACTTGCAGGTGATGATGGACATCTAGAGTGCTCGTTGATTTCGGTGAAAGATTGGGTTGAGAGTGTGCCATCTGTAGTGGGTTGAGGCAGAGCATCAGAAATGTCGAGCCACACTCAACATTCACAATGTAACGTCATGAATATGTAGGCATCTCCTATTCTATCGGCTCAACGTAACTGGTCTGATTTTATCAGCAATCCAGTGACAATCTTCTGCGCAGTGATACCATAGCTCAGGCAGCCTACTCGCAGTTTATGAGTCGGGGTACCCAGCCTATTTCGGAATTAGAATATATATTGCATCCCAAACAAAGGACTGATAGTTAATCTACTAGCCAATGGGAGGGTTATGCTACGAGGTAATACACCACTGTGCCGATCCTCGGATAGAACGAATGAGGCCGTAAGTTTATCACCAGGGATATAGTGACTTCCTGGACCATTGTGTCCTTTTTTTCTGGATTATATCTGGCCCCATCTACTGAGTCAAAATTATTAGCCGGTTGCAAATTTAAATCTGTTGAGAGTCTAATGGGTTGGCTTGTTGAGTACCTTGACATATATCACGTAGTCATCATTCTTCTGCAGAACACTTGCCGAAATTTGCAGTTTAGTTTAATGATCTATACACATGAAATTTCTCATAAATCTGTAGAATAATTTCCATTTAACTTTTTGGAACGCTAGGATAGGCAAAGATTGACTTCTATCCTCTATTTATGAAGTATGCTGAGAGTACTCGAATTAGGCATTCAGTCCCATGACCTATCGAGCGAAACCAAAAGGGGAAAGAAAAAGAGAAAACGAAAAACGTAAATCCCCTCCATGCATCTGATTGTAACTCAGAAAGAATCCAGTTTCATGTCAAAATCGGATAGTTTCACATCTTCCTGAGCGAGAATAGCGAGTTGGTGTGTCTGATTATGTAGCCATGCGATGCCGATCGTGATGCTTACCTAGGTGGCAAAAACCAAGATATCGACAGAATGATTTAGGCAACGCCTGGGGTAAATCGATTACATAGAAATTGATTTAGGTGTAAAATTATGGTACCTTTCATGTGTTTTTGAATGAATTGATGCTGTTTGCGGGAGAGAGAAAGCTTGGTGTGGTCGTGTGTGTGAATCGTGGCGAAGCATCCACCGCCTCCACAAAGCACTTCTGACTCCTGAGAATGACCAGATGGACGTAAGCCCGTATTGTAGTGGTATAAAAAGAAGAGGAGAGAAATTTCTAAAGGGACTTCCCATTGAATTCCTTTCATCCCAATCTTCGTTTTTACCTGAATCTTCCAGCATGGCTCAAAATCTGGAGCCTCACCATCAGAGATCTCGACCAGAACTCATACCTGACGAGTTTCTTGCATCTGCACCTCCTCAGCCTCTCAAGATTAAGCACATCGACTTCGCATCATCCCCTTTACCCGAAAATGCCGAATGCCTTGCCCTCACAATCGACAACATTCTCTCCAAGGCAGAGTGCGACCAGCTCGTCTCTTTGGCGGAAGCGAGCGTCTCAAATATAAAAGAAGACGAAACGCCATGGAAGCCTGCAACAATAAACATTGGCCAAGGGATTCAGGCTACGGTGCGAGACTATCGACACTGTCATCGGATCGAATGGGACCAGCAATCGATAGTGGACCGCATATGGGACCGATGTGCACAGGCTCCTGGATTAAGAGAGCTGTTGGCTGAAGTTGTCCCCGAGGGTAGCTTCGAAGGTGAGAAATGGGATTTTCGTCGTTTCAACCAACGTATGCGCTTCCTCCGGTATGAGCCCGGCCAGTTCTTTAAGCGTGAGCACGAGTGTCTTGAACTTCCCAACAACCTACGATTTTCTGCTAACAATATGGAATAGCACACTGCGACAACCCAATCTGGTACAAAAATAAACGTGCAGAGTTTCAGACCCATTACACAGCGATGCTGTATCTCAGCGACTCTACTACCGAACGAGGAGGGACAGAGCCTCTAAAAGGAGGCGTAACATCATTCCTATCCCAAGACAGAGAAAGAAGGGTCGATGTCGATCCTAGGGCCGGTAGTGTGCTCATTTTCCAACAGCGAGGGCTTCTTCATGAAGGAACAGTGGTCGAGAAAGGCGTAAAGTATGTGATGCGGATGGACATGGTGTATGAATGGGTTGAAGGTGGAGAGGATGCCAATAAACGTGCTAGGGTGTAGGTAGTCAAGCAGCCCTATCAAGAGTGGCTATTGTTAGGAAATTCTGAATACCCTTGGCCAAAAACTATCAATATAAAGGTTAAATACAGCTGAGCTACTTGCGTATGCGAGCAAAATTACATAGTGCTAGTAATCTATGGCCATCGGCCTGCCGCTCCGAACCCGCATGCCCGGGGAGGAGCGCTTCATTTTCCCGTATCCGCTGCGCCTCTGGCCGCGTCGATAGTTCCTGTTGTTGGACCTTGTAGGAAGGATAGATGATTTTGTCTTGTTGACCAGCTTGCAGACATTGTTCGCACATTCCACGATATGCTTCTTGGCCTTGTCTGTATATTCTCCGGTTTTGTCCTTGACAAGCACGGCAGCATCGCCAACGTTTTTTTTCGTTTTCTCCCAATTTTGCTGTATAGCTAGCTTCGTTTTTTCAAATTCCTTGTCTCGGACCGGCTTTGCCACGGTATAGGTCACGGCACAGCAGAATGCCATCGTTCCCAGTGCAATAGAGGTGGCAGGTTGGCCAGTGACGCCACACACTCCGGACCCATAGCCGCAGGTTACTGCAGATAATCCGTACCTGTGTGAAAACTCATTTTTTAGTCTCAAGATTTTTTGCGAGCTGGGAGAGATGAGAGTAAACACCATTTCTCATTTGATTGGTCGTGCCAGGCGGCGGTGACAAGTTGAGTGGCGAGAGACGCGGAGGCGCAGATGGAGGCAATGTTGAAGCGCATGATGATGGAAGGAAAGGTATTGTTTGTGTTGACTTGTGTAGATATGAGGATATAGGATAGGCAAGTAGTAGGAAAGAGACGGATGGAGTATGAAATGTTGCTTTGCTTGATCTGTAAATTTAAGACGACTTGAGCAGATTCCGTCGAATTATATAATTATCGTGAAGCTGGCTTGTCAGGGTTTTCTGTAGCCGAGAGCCTCGTATCAGAACTAACGAATCCTGAAATAGCTCGAATGAGTAGAGCATACTAAGCAGCGGGCCCTACAAAATTTCTCGCACAGCTTGAACCAGTTGGAAGCCATGTTCCCATGTTCTCGTGGCAAGGTGTTTATGCTGTTGGTTCTGCTGTAGCTTCATGCAGAAGCTGTCAAGCCAATTAGGGAAAGGGGTAGGCAGCCAAGCGGGTGACATATGAGATGAGACACCAAATTCTTGCACCTTCTTTTTAGCGATTCAATACCGCAAAAGAGATGTGATAAAAATCTCAATTTTTTTTTCAATTATTCTTTTAGCTTTGAAATTATATTATAGCTTTGTTCTGGCCTTTTCAGGGTAATTTGGGCTCAAGTTGCGGTAGATCAAATACCTTGGCAGCGTCCGCGGCGGCTCGGATCCACCATTCTGTTGGTAAGAAACTGCCATACATTAACCCAGGGTGGGAATACCGAGCGAAATCACTCCATCAACGACCCACTGTAGGATTGGAGAAGTGGATGGCGTGGCTCAGACTGACGAGGCACCAGTTTCGACGTTCCCCAAGACCTGAGTGCCTTGCTTACCCCTCTTGATTTCGATCAACCACAGCGCCAGTAGGAGCATCATCTTCTCACCACTCAAAATGTTTTCCGATACCGATGGCCTACCTCCCTACCAGGAGAAGCCGTCTTCTACTCAAGAAAAAACAGCTCCTAGCGCTCAGTCTAGCCGCCTCGCGTACCCCAGCCGCCTTGCTGGTAGCATCCAAACTTGCTCGATAAGCGACGGCTATATGGACCATTTCTCCATCACTCGTGTTTCTGATTTAACCTACCATCTATCTCTTACGGTAGACCCTACACCTATTTACCGCATCGAACTCATCCTTGGGCCTACCAAAGTCGGCAATATCCAAATTTTCTCTGCGTCTGATACCACGCTCCCTGCTCTTGCTGCAGCACGCGCATCAACTGAGAAGAGAAGCAAGAAGGTGCCTGTGGGCACGATATGCACTTCCTCACCCACTGAGCCTGACGCGCACTGGCGTCCCGTCTTTTGCACAAAAGACGGCTATACATGGCTCCAGTATAGCAGCGAGATACCAGTCGTCAAGGTGCCTGGTCGAGCTGCCAAACCTCAAACTTTTAAATGGGATATCTGGGATGGCGAACCTACACGGCTGTTCTGGCAAGGTCCACTGCCCCTCCAAACACGACCGCTGCATACATCGGCTCCAGATTCGATGCCCTTTCTCTTTGCGCAAGTAAAATTTGAACCTGATGATGGGGAGCATTTGGTGCAAATCCGGAGGGGAGGAGGCATTGATTTTGAGTTGAGTGTTATTTTGGAGGCGTTTCTCTTTTCAGACCTGAGTATGAAAGTGAGAAAGTGAAGTCGGCCTGATCTATTTGAGTCCAGATAGGACTTTGCCCTAGGAGGCGCCTGAAACAACGTGGGAACAACATGAGCAAATACTTGCACTCCAGGCAGATGAATGGATGAGATTTTGGCGTATACTTCAACAATAGAGACCAGCCGTCCTTGGCTACAGTGTATGATATTCAATGGTGGAAGATGCAGATTGATAAATATGTTCTATTACTGCTATCTATACTCTCAATAGCACCTTTAGTAAGCTCTAGTCATCCTGAATAATTTCATTATATTCGATGAATCAGACCACGGTAGGCGGCAAAGAACGACAAAGTCCTGCACGAGCTGCCTAATTAATCTTATAGTCCAAGAGTCTGAGCACATCGCCAACTAGAAATACACTGCCAGTCACAAGCACATGTACATTTTGAGACTGTTGCTCAATCGCTTCTATGCGATCAAGGACTTGTTGTACCGAGGGCTCAATTTCAACCTGGCTTGTAAGTGCCCCGTCGCATATAGCCTTGTATTTTTCCAGAAGTGCTGGGACATCTTCCGTCTTGTCTTTTGTGAGGAAGACGTAGTCCGGGACGATACTGATACATTGAATTGCTTCCACGAGCTGCGTTAGAAGTTTGGCACCGTCTCGGCGGCGAGGGTTTGCAATATGTGCAAACACAACTATACGAGTAATATTATCTCTTGGAGTCCAATTAGTAGATGGAGCCATGCCAGTTAGACGAGACATACCGAGTTTGGGATGATCTTTTGTACCACTTCACGGGTTCATCAATGCAGGGGGCGCTATGAGCAACGTCCAGATACCATGAAATTCCCTTTCGAGACAGAACCTGAAACCTTCCAGGCCAATCCACCTGCGCAGCTGCAGTATGAATATCCTCATCATTAAGGTGTTGCCGTTGGGGCGAGAGAAGAGCTGTGCATACTCGCCAAGCAAGAGAAAAGTTCTGTCGTTGAACGGCGCTGTTGAAACCCGAGACATTTCTCAGATTATCAAGAGTGCCGACAACCTCCAAATTCACTTGCTCTTTCCTGGCTTCGTCCTCTAACACCTTCATAGCCTCAGGCACCTGGTTTGTAGAAAAGGCAGACGCTCCTTTTTTGAATATTCCAGCCTTATGCCAAGTAACACTCTCAATGTCGTTGCCAAGTTCTGGGGTGTGATCTAGAAGCAAAGTTGTAATAGCAGTAATAGCAGGATGCTGGATGAAATTAGTTGCACAGAACCTGCCACCGGTATGAACCTCAATGACAGCCACATCCACCTTCTCTGCAACAAAGGCGTGGAGTGAGATGAGGAACATGGATTGAAGAAACCCCGGGCCGTTGTCTCCTGATGGCATCTGCTCTGGGCTCATAGACAGAGCATCGATGACTTCCCAGGCGTATTTGGCGAAGAGGTCATGAGATATCGGGTGGCCCGAGATACGGATCCTTTCAGTCTCATCTATAAGATGTGGTGAGGTATACAGACCGGTCTTTGCTGGATAGCCAGTTCTTTTGCTGTGCGCCCGAAGTAATGAATCAATATATGCACAAGTACTTCCCTTTCCTTTACTTCCGGCAACATGAATAAACGTGAGCCGATTTATTGCATCCTAGGTATTGATCTTAATAAATTTTCTGCTTTGTCTCAGTCTTGCTTACTTCATGACCTAGTTGTTCCAACCAACCAGCCATCCCCTCTAGATGCGGCTTCCCCTGAACCTGTAAATGAGGAACACCACCGACTGGTGATTCCTCAGAAAGATGAGAAATGGGCATCTGGGTGGTTTTCGATGACTGGCGCCTACGAAGCACTTTTACCGCATCCTGTGTACATAAGAGATTGGCTGATAGAGAGGAACCACGAGCTGAGTCTAACTCACGGCGAAGGTTCTGGCCATGATGGAGGTGAATAGCCTCCGAAGAATGATTGACCGCGATGCAGGCTTGACGATGTATATTTTTCTTTCTTGGGAGGAAGCTCTTTCTGCGAGAGACAGCCTTGCAACTATCACACTGAAATATGTCAATATTGGGATTTACCCATACTACCCCGCTTCAATTTTCCCTCTGTTTTAATGATTGGGCTGACTAATTTCATGTGAATCATGTGATAGAATTGCCTGTTGGTCATGAATATTGTTGGCAGCGTAACAATATAGATGCTGACGGGAAGACCAGCGCGCGACTTAATTGGGCTCTCGGAATATCTCTGCGGTTAGTGGAAGTATCACTATTAACAAATTCGTTGCGCCTGTACATCTTCCTGCCAGGGAGCATTTTGGTAGGCACCTGAAGGGCGGTGGGCTCCCTCCACTGGATGGCATAAGAGCTTCGTTTACTTTCAGCATAAATAAGACGTGACTTTCCGGAAAGTAATGTGTTCTGAATGTTTTTAATCTTGGTGATGGTAATGCCTAGTTAGTCTGTATTCTATTATGTGTGAGATGCCTATCACTATAGATTATCAGCACGTAGTGTTGAAGAAGACTGGGCTTCGAAATGCTTAAATGCAGGGGCTTTATCACCTAAGTTGTAAGAGTTTTGCTCTAAATTCGAGAATCCCAACAAGTACCTATATATCATTCCTATGTGGATTTATGAGAATGCAAGTACAAGCAATAGGAAATGGCTGCGGTGGTCCTGGATGAGTTATTTCTATCTAATTGTGATTCTAATAAATTCAGCTATATATATGTGACGATTATTATTTAGCTAACGGAGGCTTCGGACGCCGCAGTGCTTAGCCCGCGACAAAAGGTGTTAGGCTACATTATATTTCACCATTTCTTTAAGGATTGAGCTTGTTAGCCAAGCCTAGAACAGACTGGATAACAGGATAATGGGAGAACCTGTGGTTGTACACCTGTGACCTAGTTAGAAGGACATTGACAAAGAGAAGGATGAGAAAAACGTACAGCCTGACAGCGTAGGTTATACTCGTTCGTGTTGCCCACAGCAATGGCCAACTCGTTTCCTGGAACACCGAGCTTGGCAAAGGCACCAGATTTTGGGGATGCCTTCGCCCAACCAGGACCAGCAGCCGGATTCTTGATCCACTTGACAAACCATTGGTGAGTATGATCAGCTAGCGCCTGCTGAGCGGCGGTGACTCCAGCTAGAGAATCAAAGCATTCATTACCACCGTGGAAGAAGGGGACCTCGGTACCGTGGGTAGGAGCGGTGTTGCGTAGGCCGACGACATTATCATACTTTCCGTAAAATCGGTATAGCCAGGTATCTTGCTTCTCACTGCGCATATCGACAAGGTAGTCGACGGGGCAGTTGAAGCGGGCGTCTCCGTACTGAGCTCCGCTACGTAGGGACTCGGAAGTGAAGTCTTTTGGGTTGTAGGCATGAATGAGAGAGCAGTTGGAGAGGAAGGCGCTGTCCGCATCAAAGGTCTTGATCTAAGACTTGAAGTCTGTATTCTCGCTACTGTAGACGATGCTGAAGACGGTACCCTCGCCATCGGAGTTGCCGGTGATCAGGGGGACGTGAGAAGCGTACTGGCCTTTGGCGAAGCGATCAGTGTAGTTGGAGAAGCGTGTGATATCATCAACAACGGGAGTAAACCAGGTGTTGGAAGTTGAGTTGAAGTTTGCAGTCTCGAAGCTGAAGAAGTCAATGTTGCGCAGGCACTCGATCTGACCCTTGCCACCCGTTGGGCATCTAACCTCAGCGGAAACGGCATCAAGAGCTTCGTTGATAGGAGCATATGCTGGGCCGGAGACGGCATTGGCGCTCATCATAATGGCGCCCTTGAGCCAGGTTTTGGGGTGGTTCCAGAGGTAGTGGTCGACCTGGACACTTCCAGATGAGTGACCACCAAAGACGATGTGGTCAGGGTCACCACCAAAAGCTAGTGTCGTCAGCAACGAACTGCTTCATATCACCTAGTTAAATCGGCATCCATACCCTTAATATTGTTGCGGACCCACTGAAGAGCCTCATCAAGGATACTGAAGTTTTGACTCTCAGATGGGTGGGCAGCCTTGAGCTCGGACGAGTGAGGTGAGGCGAAGATGCTTTCACGGGTGTTGAAGTTGACGTAGATGACACCATTGCGGGCAAAATTGTTTCCCTGAAGTTGAGGGTTGCTGTTCGAGCCCGTGACCATGGCACCGCCGTACATGTACACAAATACCTACGCATTTGTTAGCTGGATATGATACCACATCAATGGAACAGAGTGAGATACCTACAGGTAAGTTCTCGCCGGAGGAAGGCGCCCAGATGTTGAGGTTCAACCAATCCTCATCCTGCTTGGAGAATGCTTTATTCGTCACGGCTTGAGGGCATGTTGGGCCATAGGTCTCAGCCTTGAAGAGGGAGGTCGAGGCACGAAGAGGTTGAGGAGGGCGCCAGCTGCGAAAATTAATATCTAGCTGAAAGGGAGACAGTTACCAGAGATAGATCTTAGCGTACCGATTTTGTCCGCCCGTGGTAGCAGCGAAGGGAATTCCCAGGAAGACAGAGTTACAGCTGGAGTCGTGGAATCCCTGGATGGTCCCCTGAGGAATAATAGCCTTGGGAGCAGACTGGGAGCAGACACCAGTTGTTGTCCCCGTCACAAGAGACAGAAACGACACTAGCACTAGACCTATGATCATTATGACTCTTGTCTTGTTTCTGTCGTGGTTGCAGAACTGTGAAAATGGAGACAGTGATCGAACAACCACTATCACATATGTCGAGCAAGCGAAACTCTCGATACTAATAGTATTCCACTCATGATGAAAACGCTTGTTAGAAAGGGGGCGAAAATTAACATAAGCAAGGGGCCCTGCTGCAACTTTGAGAGCTAATCAGGATGGTGTCCATCACTGCCCAGAGGAACGCAAACAGGTAACAAAAGACATCTTACACCCTGTTCCACAGAGCTAATTTCGTTTTAACAACGCCATCTCGATGGTCGGCACACAAGATAGCACGCCTCAGAAGGAGATAGTGAAGCGTATGCCGTGCTATTACGTGGGTGTGGAGGAATTGGCCGGAACTTTTGTTTCCCCACTGTAGAATATCTCTCGTCGGCGGCAATACGGATATCACTCGGCGAAACTTCAGTATCCGGAGGCAAGTGTTGAGCTGAACCGACAGGCGAGACCGGATCTCGGCAAAAACTTCTCCTTACCTAGTGCCACTATGGGGACGTCATACCAGCGGATGAATGTCAACGCTCAGTTGTGTCTTTAATCCATGGAGGGCACCGAGGAATGAGAGGACATCAAATGGCTGAATATAATGAAGATGGAAATCATGACAATGATGATATCCGCGGCAAAGTTGGGATGGCGGAACACTAGGTTATCGCTACCTCAGATGCTTTTCTTTCTAACGTTCGAACTGAGTTGTCACATCATTCACCCGTGCCAGTCCAAATAAGGAAAAATCACGGTCAACTGGACTCGTAAAGAGTGATACTCGGGTATACATCATCTACCATGACCTGAAGACCCCTGATCACCTGTGTCATGGCTAGCTTAGACTGAATGGTGACCCAAAACGGGAATTCGAGAACTAATGATGTTGTTGGTGCCAGGAACACCCTTTTAGCCTGACAACTAGGCATGGCTGCGACCCTTTCCGGCCTTGGCTCCAAGAATGTCATTTTCTGGACTAATCCCGCCATCTTCTGGACGCCCCTCAACCGTTCAATAAAGTTTTCTCCTTTTGTGCAAGAGCTTGCCATGGGCTCTTTGTCAAAACCACGCGAAGATTCGACCCACCGTAGATGGGTAAGCATTGCCTCAGCGGAACAGGCATGCTATCAGGGGAATTGCTTTTGGTTCCTCGAGCCTTTGATAAGTCACACACAAGGACAAGCGGGGACCCTGCCATTCCATGCCACGCGGGTCTCCCCAGAGTTCCTTCGCACTCTCATAAATCTAGAGGGAAGAGTAAGTAAACTTTGGCATCTTGACACTATAGTTGATGATCGTCTGCTCGACCGTCTGCTCGACTATCTCTGATGCGAGTTCGTTGTTCACTTTGTGCGACTGATGACCTAGAAAGCGAACCACGTTCACCAAGTAGGGAGAATAGGCCTACAACGATCCCGTGGCCGATTTTACCCATTAGAATCTTTGCGTAGCCTGAAACCGAGGCGAGACGAGATGGCAGAGGGCTTCAATCAAGTGGTATGAGCGGCCTGTTGCGCGAATGCGGTACAACTCATTGATAAATGCTGATAGTACAATGCAGGTCTCGTGGTACGTGTGCACTGGCCTCGCCTGGATCTTGGTCATTGCCCGACTGTTCACAAGATGGCGAAAGCTAGGAAGCTTGAGACTCGATGATGCCTTCATCATCTTGTCGGCGTGTTGCCTGGCTGGCGGCTTAGCCATTCAGCAGCACATGTGGAATATGGGCATGGCTGAAATACCCAAAGCTAGTCGGGACAATTATATCGAGATGATGAAGGTGAGGACGGCAGTTTCGACAATCGCGTACTTTTCTGACAGCATGCAGATGATTCTCCCCGGATCGATCCTCTACGTGTCATCAGTATGGGCAATCAAAATCGCTCTGGTCATTTTCTATAAGCATATCGCCGCACCCGGAACGAAGTTACAAATTATCTACAATGTTACTATTGGAGTGCTGGTTACTACATACCTCGTCATTTTCTTCCACATCATCTTTCAGTGCTACCCGCAAAACAAGCGATGGTCTCAAGATTTGTTGTGTCAGCCTTGTCGAAATGCTGTATCTCCTGCCAGCTTTACTGATGATCCCTTAGATCAATGCAAACCCGAAAACGCAGAAATAAACTACTGGATCACGGTCACAAGCATGTTGCTCATCACTACGTGGTTGTAATGAGAAGACTAACCAAACCCCAGTGAACATCGGAACAGATGTCATTAGTAAGTGTCGACACGGCATTGAGTAATTATGGTTGACGCGTGCAAATTATATTGACAATCAACAGCTCTCAGCCTACCGATCTCCATGGTACTTCAACTCCAGATGAAAACAAGGAAAAAGATTGGCGTCTGCGCCATCTTTGCTCTCGGCTTCCTCGTTGTCATCGTGAGTAGTATGTTGTAATTCAAATCACGAGTGCCACATGCCCATGGCTAACACTGAATCAAAGTTATCCGTGATTATTTCTCCAAGCGCAATGAGACCATGCTAACATGTACGGTTTCTATGGTCGAAACAAGTGTGGCAATCATCGCCAGCTGCCTACCACGTGCGTCGCAAACACCAACCCCATTGTCAGAAAGCTATCAAATACTGACATACAAATAGCCCTTCGCTCAGCGATAATGGGTCAATTCTCCACAGCAGCATCCAGGCCTAACTACAATAATTACGGCGGCCGCATCGAGCTTTCGTCTGTAAGGAATTCGAACCCCGGAGGGCGCACACGGAGTAGCCGGATAACCAACATTGTGGGTGGAACACGGGCCCGGCCCAACGACTCGGAAGACGAGCTATTCAAAGAAGTCGAGGCCTACAATACGCCCAGCGTCAATGCGTCTGAAAGCAGCAACAAGAATGGCATCACTGTGAGCACGGCGTCCCAGGTCAAGAACTCCCTGGACAAGGAGTGTCTTGTCGATTGAGCATCAGCGGTATAGTTATTCCTCGTAGGTGAAGTGCCTATGGGAAAGGGGGATGAATTGTATAAATTATAGGAAGAAAAAGAGAAGAAAAAGCCTCTTAAGATCTTGATCTAATGATTCTAGGGGCCCCCAGGATAGTAGATAATTGGTTAAGAGGATAATTTATGGCGGGATAATCTCATCGACGTACGGGCCACATATAGCTTCGGTGACGCTCCTCACTCACCCTAAAAAAGAATTTGGAAGAAGAAATCAGTTTCTATGTTGAAAAGACCACTTATGCTAGGAATCAGCCCCGACCCTCTGCATTTCGTCGTAGGGCAATGTGTCATTTCCAAAGGGAGCATCTAATTTGGCCAATCACATGGCAGTTTCTCTCAGTGCCTAGAACTAGAAATCCCTTTTAAGGAACTGGTAAAAATATACATCTTTACAGCTCAAAAGTAAAGAGTTTTGCAGGTTATTGACAATAAGTGACACAGTTTGGCCAAGAACACCCTTGATGCCAAGGATCCTTCTGTAGAAGGATCCAACCAAGTGGGTGACAGGAGAAATGAGACACCTAATGGAAGTGCGTTTATCAATCGACTACTTTTTGCAATAAATAGAAACATGCAGTACCACAAAATAAAGTAAAAGTAACAATATATACGTTGTTATCTCTGAGTACATATTATTGGGACTCAATAATCTGAAAACGGTCGCAGGCTTGAGAATAAGCAGCTTAATGTTTGAGTGTCTCAATTTCAATGACACCCACTTGCCAACAAGCGCTTACTCTTATTTTAAAAAAGGAGATAGACAGGGCTGTTAGTAATCAATGTACTTTAAGCGCGCTGGTTCGTTTCACCTCCTCAGCCCATCACCACGATCTTATCTCACCATCACGGTCAGACAAACGGGGCCGAGCAACTTCAAACCGGCGAACAACATCTATAACTGCTTTAGAATGGAAACGGTGCGATGGCTTTTCGGCATCAAGAGCCAGCATCCAATCGTGGACGGGGACGAAATCTATCCCGTCCACGGCATCGATAGCGCTGACGTCCTCAGGCCACTCATTCTTGGTTGGACCATGCGATTCAACGATGTGTTGGACGCGGATAAGCTACACGAGGCGCTGTGCAGGCTCCTCAACATAGGAGATTGGAAGAAACTGGGCGGCAGGATGAGAGTGGGAAAGAGCGGGAGGCTGGAGTTCCATGTTCCCGTCCCGTTCACCGCCGCGCGTCCCCCAGTGACCTACTCTCACCAGACATTCAATATCAAGATCGCGGAGCACGAGCTGGCTGGAAAGTTGCCGGTCGCGGGAGCCAAGGCCCAAGTGTTTGCGGGTCCTCACGATTTCCTGGGCTTAACGACCGGCCCTGACGCCCCCCAGACATTGGAGGACTATCTCAGCCGCGATGTTCCACTGTTGTCGCTGCACATTATCTCATTTGATGATGCAACTGTCATAGGGCTTGCATGGCCACACGCCGTGACGGATGCTATGGGCCGACATGCCATTATGAGTTCCTGGTCTCTTATCCTGGCCGGCAAAGAGGCCGAGGTTCCTCCTTTTCTTGGTGCCCGGGAGGATGTGTTATACAAGGCTGCAGACCCAGGCTTTGGAGAGCACAAGCCTTTTGTGTTGGAGCCGACCCGTTTATTTGGTGTGAAGATGCTCATGTTTGGGCTGAGGTTCTTGAAGGATATGCTTTTCGTCCCTGCTACGGATTCCCGAACGGCGTATATCCCCAAACGGGTTATAGACAATCTTCGGGCCCAGATGAAGCAAGAGATTGCAGAAAAAAATGGTGCAGTTGCAGCAGACGCTTGGATCAGTGAAGGGGACATCTTGACAGCTTGGTTTGCTCAAAAGGCCGCTCTTAGCAATCCAGGTGCTAGACCGATGATTATAGGCGGCCTTTTTGATCTGCGCTCGCGGCTTCCAGAAACCGTGTCCCGCGACGGCGTGTACGTCCAGAATATGGTGCTGTTAACATTCACGACCGTGAGCGCTGAGTTATACAAGGGGCCAGTAAGTGGTATTGCCCTCGAGCACCGTCGGTGTCTGAAGGAGCAATTTCCACCTGAGCAGGTGCTGGGCCATCTTAGAGAGCTTCGCAGAAACTGGGACCGGGGAAGCTACCGCAACCCGGTGTATGGTCCATCAGATGGATGGTTATTTACCTTGTCAAACTGGACCAAGGCAGACTTTGTGCACGCAATCCAATTTGGGCCTGCCGTTGTTAAACAGGGCGAGAGTGATGACACACGGAAGAATCCACTGGGGACAATGGTTTATCACCACTCCACATTGCTGAGAAAGAGTCGCTTGTCTCGAAATTCAATGGGTATCCCTGGGAAGGACCATGAGGGAAATTACTGGATAACCGGCTACCTTAGCCCAGGGGCATGGGAACTTGTTGAGCAAGGCCTTGCTGATATAGAATCCAACTAGAACTTAAGTTATTAGAGGTTTGATTTTTATTTTTATTGTTATTGCTATTGTGGGTGTTATTATTATTGTTGTTGTTATTGTTTAACGCTTGAACTACAGGTAAGTAAGAGTTCTGCCACTTGCTCATGGGGAACAATGGAAAACGGCCGTGTTCAATTTCGTGGTCTACATGACAAATGGTTCAACTTGGGAAGTTCACCACGGCTGTTTTATCATTGGCTTGAGAAGACACTATGTAAGCTACAGACTTTTAGGGCCGGCAAAGGGAACCAACGAGGTAATACGTACTTAAAGTCGATCAACCAGATTAATCAAAGAAGTCGGGCTTCTTCATGCTCAACACATCGAAGACCTCCCTGCCCGGCCGATCATGCAGCGCGTTGATCCATACAATATCCTGTAATCTTCCTCGTACCTCTGGCCACGTCGAGGGCGACACATCTGACAGCCAGCGATTGCGCAACCAGCGATCCTCGGGTTTGTGCACCGTCATGGCGCCGACGATCAGCAGCCATAGTAGCAGATCCCGCCGGTCCGGCGTCGTCTCAATAGACTGACATGCCTTCATGAGCCGGGTTTCGAGGTAGGGGTAGCTACATGGCGTCCGTGGAACTTGAAATAGCGTTGCCAGAAAGGCCAGCATGCCTAACCGGAAGCACTCTCCCAGGAGGTCAGGGAGCGTGTCCTGCAGGCGCATGAGGCGGCGTTGGATTGAACACACAATTTCATGGAACTGCTTATCACTGATGGTCTGTTTGCGGACGACTGCAGTATTGAGAAGCGCACTGAAATACTGTAGATCGCGGAAGACGGTGGCCAGTCTGGAGTCCACGACGAATTTGGCCCCGGACAACTCTGGTATAAGGCCATAGATGGGGTTTTCGGACGGGAGGGGTTTCTTGTAGTCGAATAGCGGATCCCAAAATGCGGGCTCGGTCTCAAAGTGCTGTTTGGTGTCGAGGCAAAAGCCGAAATCAAGACTAAATCCATAGTTAGTCACGAGAGAGGCGGCCAAGGCGGTTGGGAATATTAACAAACCGACTCAGCTTGATCCACATTTTGTTATTGGACCGGAACGCATCCAAGCCCCCACGTAGATGCACCAGCCGTTGAAGACCGCTGATGTGCGTTCTCTTGGCCTCCTCATCCCCGGAATAGTCGGCAAGCCTAGTAAGGTTGAGCACTATGGAAATAGTTGCGTCACTCCGGGCGAGGATATCATCCGACAAGCGTTCGTTCAACAGAGCAATGGTCTTCTGCAAGTGCTGGTGCGTTGCGTTGCTGAACGGCTTCCTCGTCTTGTAGTCCACCATGGCAGACGCGCTGAGCAGGACCGATTGGAAGAATCCCAGGTCATACGAAAGCCACACAAACCAGGAGCTCCTACTATACTCATGGTCAACGCCGAGCTCTTGGGGATACAGGAGAGAGTTTGACTCGACGAAGTCTCCAACAGGGGTTAGCCGGGATGCATTGCAAGTTTGGGACTAGGGGGCTTGACTTACATTCGAAGAGGAGTTTCCGTGTTTGTGAATCGATATCATTGACGAATTTGACGAGTAATAGGTCGGAAGGAGGGGCTGTGGGGGATTGCACGTGAGTCGGCTCCTGGGACTCCTTTCCATTCTCTCCACCCCAACTATGCTTGCAGAGTTTGGATTTAGGATCTGTCCTTCTCTTGTTTTTACCGATCATGCAGTGACTCCTAATCAGCCTCCTATCAGCTGCCTGTTGCACTTGTCCGAAATCGTTGACAGAAACGAAGGCGAAAGTATGTGCCGCATTTGCCGGACGCGTCCTCTTCTTCGGCATTGCGTTCGATGTACTCTGTAGCAGGGATGGTATGACAATTCTCTCTGATTATCGCGCCGGCGTTCAGTGCTACCCAAAAAGGAGAACAATCATCGATTTGAGGCCGCGCATGGAACCAAAAGCTCGTGTAAAAGCGGAAATCAGCGCGCGCGGAGACGTTCAAGTTTAATAATAGTCATCACAAGATTCATTCGATGGACTCCACCAACAGGGGACATTGTTTTCCTTTTTCAGAATAGTGCGGATATTGCGCCAAGAAGCGAAACGATATCAACTTGTAAATGGCAGAGCCATTTCCACACAGCCTGAAAACAAATGTATATATAATTATTGGAGTCTTCCTGAATTCACATCTCTTTTACTGAGACTTCCCCTTGCATCTACTCAACAAAATTCTATCAGAATGGCACCTCCCATTATCATCGTCTTTGGCGCCACCGGCCACGTCGGCTCAGCCGCTGCGATTCAGGCCCAACAGCTTGGAGCAAAGGTGATTCTCTCGGTGCGTGATCTGCAAAAGCCGATCCACAACCTCAGCCTCGAGGAAGAGAAGTCAAGAGGGTTTGAGCGAGTCCAAGCCGACCTCACGCAACCCGACACTGTCGAGTCTGCAGTGCGCTTGACCGGAGCAAAGCATGCCTTCATCTATCTCGTGCGTTCGAAGGAGGGCTACCTAAGATCCACCATTGAGGCTCTCAAGTTGGCTGGCATCGAGTTCGTAGTCTTTCTCAGCTCCTACACTGTCCAAGGCGATATTCGGAAAATCACACCTTCCTACCTGGTACCCTACGCCCACGCACAGGTTGAAATTCACCTCGACGAAGTGTTCGGATCTCATGGCTACGTCGCGATTCGACCGGGCTACTTCAACACCAACGCTGCTCGATGGGCGAGCATGATACGCGAGGGAGAGGTCAAGATCTCTTATCCAGACGTCAAATTCGACTGGATCACGCCCGCTGACGTCGGCAGAGCGGCTGGCACTCTACTTGTGCAGGGAATGCATGCCACAGAAGGCGTCGAACCACGCAATTCCATCTCGGTTTACGGACCCAAGCTTCTATCGCAGATGGAAGCCGTTGGGATCTTTAGTAGAGTTCTTGGCAAGGATATCAGGGTCACCGAACAGAGCGACGAGGAAGCGGTGGAGTATATGATGAAAGCTGGGATGCCGCCGCCCTTGGCGCAGCAAATGGTAACACTGTTGGCAGGGTTTAGATTGAACAGTAAGACACACGAAGAGGCAGTGGCCAATTTCCAGAAATATGCCGGGCAGCTCACGACCTTGGAAGAGTGGGCTAAAGCCAACAAGGTGTTGATTGGCGGTTAAGTTAACCCTGGGCTTTTAGCCAGCCCAGCCCTGGACTACGATAGAAACTATGGCTTATTTTTACTTTAAGCATAGAGTTCCAGCGTACCATATCTAGCTGATAATAAACAGGGGCTTATTTTGGTCAATAATGCGTGCATTAGTCTCTTGTGGTTGTGTGTTGTGTTGTTGTTCCGCAAGAAAACCCTTTCTCGACTGAATCCTTATATCAAGTAAATCGCCCCTGCCTCTCTTATTTAATAGTACGGGGACTTGTAGCTTCATCTAATAATATTGCAGTCACAAGTGCCTCCTCGCTGTATACTGAAAATTTTCTTCCTAAACTATTGGGGAATATTGGTCGATATTTAAACTCTCAAACTTGTAGGAACTATTTAGGCGTTGTTCGGTGAATATAGAACACTCGCACACTTGAAATTAAAGTTCTCCGATCTATCGAAAATACACATTCCCAATATTATCACCACAACTTCATCCGATCCGAATAAACTCTCATAATCGCCCTCGTTAACGGATGAACAGCCTCCAACTTGAATTTGTCCGCAAGCTGCGCCGAGACCGGGAAAAACTTTCTCGGCTCACGGACAACAAACTTTAGCCCATGACGACCGGTATGGACTAGCGCAGTCCGCTCCCACGCACGCCTCGTCTGGGCTGTGAAGGAGAATCCGGGTCTTTGGTCTGGAGTGCCTTGGAACGCTTTGACTATGGCTTCAAGGGAGAACATCCAGTCGCTTTGCCACGATAAGATGGGTTGCGGGAACTCGGTGTTATAGCGTACTAGGCATGAGGGACTCTCCTCATACCATTTCGTGTTCGTATTGAAGATCTCTATGCTTCGGATATTTGGCATATTTCTGGCAATGACGGCTGTGGATACCAACAAGTCGCTAATAATAACTTCATTCCCCGGTATCAGCACAGTAGACTTGAAGCACACTCTCTGGAGTTGAAGCCAAGGCTTAGGAGACAAAGGCTCTGTGCCTGAGGCATTCAGCCCTTGTGACTCTGTAAACTGATCCAGTGAGCCGAAAGGCTCGACGACCGAGAGCTCCTTCCACTGGTTGCCGTAGTCGTTCAACAACTCCACAGTCGAGAGGGAATTGACCTGGACCGGATTTACCAGCCGGCCACCCCTAAATGTTTCTGCAACATAGTAAAAGCCCTGAAGACTGTTTGGTAAGGATGGTAACACATATTGTCGGAACTCTACTCTGGATTAGTAGCCAGGCATAACAGGGAAAAGGGGCGAGGGTGGCATTTCTCACCGGTCAAATAGTTGTTTTCTTCCTCTGTAGTGAATCTACACCATCTCTCTAGCCTTAAAGAGGTAGCACACACCAAACTCTCACTGAAAAGCTTTGCAAGAGCTAGCGGGCTCAACTGTCGCTTGAATTGATGCCGCATCACCAATGAGTTCAGAACTTCAACCCGGGGAAGCCTTTGACTCCCATTTGGCCACCGGAACTGAATAAGAGACCCGAGGTGTCGTTCCGCTACATGAAGAGAATCCGAGTTTTGCATTTGCCCCATCCCTGCCTGACAATGTGGCGAAGAATCAAAATGCTCACGGTCTATCTTCCGGAAATGAGCGTCGTGGAACATAATCACGTCATGCGGGTTGATGCTTAGGTCCCATGGTTTGAATGGGTAATCGTCATCGGTTGCAACATCATAGTAAAAATGCTTACTATCACTGGGGCATATGATGCTTATCTCAAGAGTGATGCCATCAGAGCCGTCCGGTCGTGGCCAGGTTGAGAGGATGCAAAGCAATTTATGCATGACCCCAGTGAATATCAAATTGTTCCTATTTATAAAAAGTCCCCCCTTAATATTCTGTGTATAATTAAAATCTTCATTTGGAAAAAATACCATACCTGTGAGCCTCGAGTTCAGTCTCATGCTCAAGACATTGGAAACAGTCATACTCCGATATTTCAATACGAAGCCATATGTACTGAACATATTGGATTCGGTGCGTATTCTTGCCTCCGCTTATCATTCGATCAAAAGTTTCTATAGTTGAGTTATTGAGAATAAAATGTTGAAATGTGATCTTCTCAATAAATCTCTGCCATTCAGAGCAGACTGTTGCGTATTTGGCGATGCCAGAGTCTTGGCAGAGGACCTTAAGAATCTGCCATCGAATCTCTGGTGCAAAATTAGACCACGAGCCTCGTCGTTGTGAGTGATCCATATTGAAACTGGCAAAGGGTTTAGGCAGGAAAGAGAAATCAGTAAGGAGCAATGGCGATGCCCATGGATTTCGGGGGGGGGGGACCAATCTCTTTAAATATTCCACCAGACGTGGATGGGGGTTTGAGACTTCCAGAAATCTACCGATATGGGCTAGGGCAATAGAAGGGGAAAATAGAATCAGAAACATTTCACCACCCTAAGTGGATGGCCGCCTTCAAATAGGCGGAAAACAGGATTTTAAGGTTCATGATGAGAGGCACGCCGGCGAAAGAGTTATCATGCCGGGCACAAGCCATTATTGGCGTTGAGCTTTAGATATAGCTGGATGTAAGCCTCATATCTGGGCAGGAAGGCTGAACTTTAATGTGTTGACCGTGTTGTGATCAATTTGGGTGTTCTTTGTGTTCAGGTACTTTTAGGCGGTATAGAAGAAGATTTAGTAGGAACTACGCAATCACCAGACAAAACCTTTCCCTGATACAGAAGGAGTAAATACGGCAACGCCCCGTAGCACAGTTTCTCATAGCTCCTGGTACAGAGTAGATTTAACGTACACAGCTGGGGGCGGCGTGCCCTCGTTTGCGAATAAAGGGGCGGTTTCCAGGTCGTAATACGTGCTGGGAAAGCTAGATATCGAACGGTCCACTGGCTGAACCATGAAAAAGTTTACGATATGCTGATGTCCACGTTGGTAGCAAGTATAGCTTATTGTCTACAAGACCTGATCGGCACTTGTCCACCCCGGATGACTCAAAATTAGTCGTCACATTTCGGCAAGACCTACGTTCCCCCCTGGTTTCTGACCGTAAGAGTCATTAGGCAACCACGGGCTGCCGGTAGGCGAGAGGAAATCTGCCGGCGACGCTAACTAGTAATGCAAGATGACGCGACGTTGCTCCTTGGAGCTGCTCTTTTTCTGCTAGCGCAGGTTGTAATAATTATCTAAGAAAATCAATCTTGATCAAACTCAGGCGAGCGACTGAGATAAAAGAAGACATAGCTAGAGACTCTATATTAAGTTTATTGACCTAGTAATAAACATAATATTAAGCTAAATATCGTAGAATAATTTAGTATTCTGTCACTATTAGGGTTATCAAAGAACGAGGTCCCTGCTTGCATATGTGAAAAGAGCTCGGGCAAATCGAGGCGAGAACAGAAGAATCAATATTAGCTCAAGAGGCAAGAAAACAACATTTGGCTCGTGTTCGAGAAATGCCAATGCTGGTCTCGAAACTTATGTCTAAAATTCTCTTCCCGTTTACGATGTACGCCCTTTAAGTCGTGAAACCAAGACGGGCCGGTCCCACCAAAAGGTTCCAGAACCTCTGCCATCCATGCATATTTTAGCCCTATTGAAGATTGCCTCCCGATTGGACAGCGCGTATCGTCCATCTTTTCAACAGATACACGTCATCAGTTTACATATTAACCACTGCTCGGCCAGTTTCGAGGACCAGTATTGGGCCTCGTTACGACCTGTGCAATCAGCTGGCTCTCTCATCAGCGGCCATTTTCTTCCCCATGATATATTGTGTAAGAGAAAAAACACACGATGGTTGAAAAATCCAATAATAAAGACCACGCCAAGCCGTTGGCCAAGCCCAAGAGGACCCGGGCATACGCTCCCAAGGTTCGCACTGGCTGTATAACCTGGTACGCCCCAATCATAACCATACTCAGCCCTATTTACATCAAGCTGCATAAACGGGAAAAAAAGAAAATTTAGCAGCCAATTAGGGTATGAGCCGCGCATCGCGACTACTGCTAACTTCCTCGCAGCAAGTAAGACATTCTCGCTCTTGGCGAGGTAGCTCGGCCGGATTCTCTTATTCTAATTCTTGCTACCTATTCTAGAATACGTCGAAAAAAGTGCGATGAAGAGAGGCCAACGTGTCTTCGATGCAGAGAAGGTGGCTGGAAATGCGACGGCTACGCTCCCGTCACAAAGCGCAGTCCTAACAAGAGCACCTGTACGAGCACCTGTACGAGCACCTGTACGAGCACCTGTACGAGCGACAAGGAAAATAGCAGTGTAAAAGATGCCTTGGCAAATCCAACTACTCAAGGAGCGATAGTGAAGATGTTTTCTTCTCAGACGCCCACAGCAAGATTACAATCGGCCGCACAGCTTCTGCCACGCCCAACAAGCCTTGATACCCTCGAAGGACTTCTTGAAAGACGCTTCCTGAGCCACTTTTTCAAGTTCACACTCAACAGCATCAGCTCATCCTATGATACCGGCAACTTTTGGCTGTGGACGCTCCCTAATCTGATACAGGATCAACGACTGATTCGCCATTCCATAACCGCGCTTGGCGCTGCGCACTGGATGTTTCAAAGCGACGGCCTCATCGCGCCAAATCAGATCATCCAGTACAATGCCTTCATCCACAGGCAATACACCATGGCCATCTCTCACCTAATCCCCATCATGTCGAATAATCAATCGGAAAACATAGAATTAGTCCTTGTCTCTTGCCTACTGTTCATCTATCTTGAGACTCTGCAGGGTCATCACTCGGAAGCTCTCCGACACTTGATTTCGGGTCAAAAGCTGCTGAAAAATCTCAGCCAGAGAGGCTCCATGTCATCCGTGGAAGCGACCGGAATGCTTCCAAAAATCGCCACCTTGTTTCGAGCACTCGGAAGCATTGTCAACGCGTTTGGCGAAAACAAGATACTGTCAGACCTCACCGTCTATGCCAAGCCGATGCATGGGCCTGGCGATCCCAGCCAGCCGTATGACAGCCTAGTAAAAGCGATGGACGACTTGACTTTGCTTGAATTGGAACTATCGGATATTCAATGCCCAGAGGAGGAAGACATCAAGAAAAACTCCAAGTTGGAGGAGGAGAGAGACAGGCAACAGCAAGTGTACGACGCCGTGATTCAACGATTCCTAGTTTGGGACAAGCGATTTTCAGAGACAGAGAAAGTCATGTCACCTTCTGATGACTATGATTTCCTTAATTTAAAGGTGCAACAGGCGATGTGGAGGCTTGTGCTAGGAGAGGAGTTTGACGAGGAGCCTGAGCTACAGCCGGAAGAGTGCTGGCCGCTGCTGGACATGATCGAGAAGATGTTGATAATGACACCTTCGACACAACGAACTTTCGCCCTCAGGGCGGATTTGATCCCACCGCTGATAGGAATTTACGGGACATGCAAGGATTATTCGGTAAGGAGACGTGCGATTACGCTGCTTCGGTTACGTAGACGGAAGGAGCTCGTATGGGATGGTGAGGAAGCGGCTGATTTCCTTGAGAACGATTTGAAGATGTGCATGGTAGGGTTGAAAGCCCCGTCATGGCCAGACATCGGGCCGCTGGCCAACAAAAACGCACTACTGTGTTATGACGAGGGCAATTGATGAATTTCGCACTTCAGAGGGAACCAGTAATGCTATTTTCACTACCTATCCTAAGACTACTAAACACAACCATAAGACAATATAATCATTATATAATATTTATCTTAGTATTTTGTTTTTATTGCTAGGTTTATTGTTGATTTAATGTTTAACTATATCGAGTTTCAACGGTAAAGGTTCTGGATGTGCTATGTTTTATTTCAGTCGCCTGTTCCGATCTTGAAACTGGTTAATCTTGACAATGTAAGTCCACGGGATTGGTAGAGATCCGCGGGAAGAGCGCTCGCCTCTATCACCGGCCTCAGCCGGAGGTTTACGCCGTCGCTATGGCATTTTAAATCCTTTGGAGTATCTGGAGATGATACGGGATCTGACGAGATAAAAATTGAGAATGTTGGAAAAATTGGAGGATTGATGCTGCATATTTAAGTTATTCTTGTGAGAGCAATTTCAACATGATTATGATTTCTTTGTACGTGCATTACAGTGGACTATCAAATTCCAACATTATCATCACCTTACCGTATGAAATGCCACGTTATCTAGGCCTCCAAGGCGATGAAGGTGTTGACAAAGTGAATTATTTGGTTGAATTCCTATGAAGTAGATGACTTTGGACATTGAAATTAATGCCTACATAAGAATACAAAATCTCAAATGGCTGTTTAAAAAAAGATGACACTAAACAAAATATTATTGAATACTATCCTTAAATGAGATGTGAGTAGTTATACATCATTATGTGAAAACATCATACGATACACCAGTTGGTTTCCCAATAAAATATCCTCGGGTTGGTTTCTTCCCGTGGGCAGAAGCTTCATGATAAGACGATTTATATTAAAAAAACTGCCTACGAAGAAGAATTACATGCCTCACTTTCCACGGCATATTTTATTCAATCATCTATCCAGTCCAAGAGTGTAGTTTCTCTCACTCTGGATTCGTGATCCACTCTCGCAGCTTTTTCAACCCATAAGTATCATGCTCCTTTTCGGATGTGAAAAACGGCTTCTCATACCAACCAACAGTACCCAAAGAATCCAAATTATACCCAAAAGGCTGACAGGATCCAAAGTCGATTAGAACAGGCAGCATATCATCCTTGACCATGATGTTGCTAGGGTTGATATCATTGTGAGCAAGCCCCAGGGAATGCAGATGATACACAGCCGAATCAATACTGTCCATAAACTTGCCCTTGTCTAAATTCTTAAACCCGGGCGTCTCGACATAGTCTTTCAGCGTGATGTCATGTCGTTCAAGCCAGATGGCCGTGATCCGATCTCGCCGCACCCGGCAGCCCAAGTATCGGATGAAAACAGGATGGGGGGATCTCGAGATTTGCTCCATGATTAATGTTTCTCGCAGTATTGATCGTGGGATCATATCGTTGTTGCTGCCCCCCGGATGAAAAGAGATAATCTCGGGTCGTTTAAGGAAAGCCGACACCTCTGTCAAGCCTTCAGGTGCAAGGGAAAGCTGAGTGCCTGGAGGGATCTCGGGCCAGACATCTTCGTCTGGGACTCGCTCAAGTGCTTGGTTGAATTCTTCGATAGTCGTATCGAACTTGCTCTTAGCTGTTTCTCCAAAGTAGAGCTCTTCATCTTCAGTGATGTGGAAGAAGGTGGTGGCCTTGGGCTTAGTGGCGCCGCGATCGTAGTGTTCTATGATTGTCAAATCTTGGAGAGACTTGACGAGCTGCGGCTTTTCGTCCGTCGAGGCGGAAGCGGTAGTAGTCGTGGGTTGGGCCTATTGATCAAGTCGCTGTTAACAACCTACGCATGGTCGTCGTTGCAGTTGAACGCTCACCTGGTCAACCATGGTGAAAATGTTGATAATAGTAGAGGTGACCTGCGTGGAAGTGCTAGACAACAGCTGTTGGTGGTAGGACGAGGTCGGATGCAATGAAAGCTACAGAAGAATGAGAAAATGGAATGCGTGTTGTGGGCATGAATTTGACCCTGTGTAGAGCCTTATCACTCTGTTGCGGGGCGCTTTTTCTTCTGTTTGTTGGTTGCACGCAGCACGCACAGTGGCTGCTGATGAGGGAGGGGCTGGGGCTGAGGGGGTTGGCGCGCGCCTGGGTGTGCCTTAGGGGAACTTGTCATGCGCCCCCGGACTGGAGCTTCAGTGAGGCTCACCACAAGTAGACATTAGGTAGGTGCACATATAAGTAAGGTAGGTACAATGCCTATGATTGATTTTTGAATAGCTATAGAAAACTACCTCCAGTTCCTTCGGCAAGATAAATGATTGGATGACCTTAGGCTCACAGTTTACTGTTATAAGCCCCGCGTTAAGTTAGCTCACAAAACGGCAGCCCGCTCGTTGAGCAGTGGAACGGACTTGCCCAATGGAGCTAGCTGTTGGTTACATATTTGAGTCAGCCAAAGGTGACCAGCAGGCCATCGAACATGTTGAGGCGCAGTGATTAGGTGTAGGCAGGCCAACTTCGCGCTTTCTAATAACTTTTCATTGGCTGCCATTCTCACTACTACTTAGCCGCCGTTCTGGCCGGGGGAACGGCCCTTGGAAGCCTAATAATTGCACCAGAAGCTCTTCTGCCAGACCAATCAGTGTCCTTTGGTGTAGCAGGCGGGCCCACTCGTCCATGGCTAAAATGGAAATCAAGCCCAGGCTATGCTATAAAAACAATTGTTGACCACCAACATGCATAAACACGAAACTGCTGATACCGTAAGATTCAGCCAATGGCCAGAAAAGTACCGAAAGGTCAGGATGAACAGCTGTAGGAGGCTCTCGTTTTCTATAAAGCCGAAGCTTTCGCCTCAGAGCTCACTGTTCTTTCCTTCTTCATTCCAATAAAACCTCAGACCGCAGATCCATTACCAGCATCATTATATTTCTTTTCGTCATACCTTGAACAAGCAGAACGCCGAGAGACAACCCTTGAGTTTTCGCCCGCCATGTATGTCACCCCTCCCCCCCAAATGCTCATTCCTCCTTTCCCCTCCTTACCCCACTCCATTCTACCCTGCCCTCTTACCTGTTCGTTAAATTAAAACTTGTTCCTTTTATTGAATCATTATTTGCCATTCTGAGCTGACCTTTCTCCTAGGTGTACCTGGACTGAGACCACTAAGACAACCGTCAAGAGTAATGGCGACACCACCACCGAATTTACCTCTAAGAAGGTTGATTGTCGGAAGACGGTCTGCCCTACTTCGGCATCTTACAATCGTGTGAGTAGTCATCAGAGTAGCCGGCCGCTGCTTTTTTGTCTTGTCCCAAGACCACTGACTTTGTGGTGGCGATACAGAATTAGTTATCTATACCTGGAATGGACGATATTGAACACCCGGATGGCGTGTGTTGGCCGGCATGTTCTGGCACGCTATGTTGGACATTGGACATTGAACATCGTACTTCCTAGGTAATTACCATAGCTTCTTAGGTTTCATCCCCAGAACTGCTTCCCCTTAGGAGGTTATTGAAGAGTAGATATGAGAATATTGAGTTCGGTCACGCTTTGCTTTCACGAGAGTATTATGTAGCGAAACTTGATCTACCAACTCTTACAATGGAATAGTCACTCCTGTCCCCCAATTTACCTAGCATAAATGATTCATCATCTCACAAACTTGTCTTGTGCGTAGCGTACCTACATCCCACAAGCTTGATGTATTCAAAGTTGGCAAGGGGTAGAAACATGAGTGCTGAGGTTGGTTTTCATTCCTTTCAGCGATAAATACAGGTATGGTGTCGAATTCTGTGTTAAGCTAGCTGTGATTTCAAAGCCTTCTACTGCTACCTCAACGGTACCAAAGGGAGTTTGGCTTGTGCTAAGATTCCGTATGCTCCACCTGACCACTGCGTTTCTCATCATGGCTGGTAGACCCAGACTTTGGTGCTACTCCCCCAAGATCCAGTCGGCCTTCCACATCGAGCTTTCCATGGATAGCAAGCTCTTTCTGCATCTCTCGCGCCACTTGAACTGCGTTGCCCTCGCGCGAAAAGATGTAGTCCACCTCTTCCAGTTCCAAGTTCGACGTCTCGGGGTAGAGGAAGTAGATGATAGGAATGAAGATAAAATTGGTGATGGTGAAGATCAGATAGGCTTTCCATTGAAGACGGTTGATGATGATTGGTGTGATCATAACCTGGCGCACCCAACGTCAGCATACATCGGGCTCCAGGAGAAGGATAAAAGTGAACTTACCACCGTGAAATTCCATAACCAGTTAGAGCTCACACCGATGGCTGTACCCCTCGTGCGCGCATGTAGGGGCAAAATCTCGGGCACATACACCCACGGCACGCAATTCATACTGGCACCGAAGGTGAGCATATATGTGAAGAAGAATGCAACCGCGGCAGAGGCGAATGACTTCCCCCTGGGAGTTCCATCCGCTTGAGACAATAATGCCGATACCATGAGCATCGATACACAGAGCCCTGCTGATCCCCACATCATAGTTGTGCGGCGGCCCATGCGATCCAGTGCTAAAGACGGGAGGAGAGAGCCCAGGGGAAACATGATTTGGATGCACCCGGCGATGATTTGAGCGAGCTTATGCTCCAACCCGACATTCTTTTGCAACACAGCTGAACACTCCGATTAGACAAGTGATCCGTGAGGGGTGATGATGTGACCTACTCATAATGTAATAGACAACCATGTTGATGCCTCCAACTTGGTTCATAAATTGGACAAACCACGCCAAAAACACTCGATAGCCCGTGCTAACCTCGTCGTTTCTAAATGTGGAGGCCCAATTAGTGCTCCCCTCTGCTTCAGTCTCGTTCTTTAAAGCGACTTCAATAGCATTCACTTCGCGGACAATGTCGGGGTGATCGACCGGCTTATCGTAAATGGCGGAGAGAACCATGATAGCCTCGTCTCTGTCACCATGGTTGAGAAGCCATCGTGGTGATTCGGGAATTCCGAACACGACAAAGATGACAAAAATAGCAAAGACGGCCTGGAAGGCAAGGGGCCACCGCCATGCAAACGGGCCACCAACGTAGCTGAACGCGAAGTCCCACCAGTATGCGAACGCAATTCCAATGCCGACGAACATGACCTCTGCAGAGACGAGACGGCCTCGTTTCTTGCCCTCGCATAACTCGGACTGATACATTGGGACTGTGGATGTCTTAAGCCCAGTGCCGACGCCAGTGATGATCCGTCCGGCAATCAGATGGTCGCGGTTGAAGGCTGTGGCCTGCAATGCGGCACCGATGAGGATCCATACCATGGCAAGCCAGATAGTTCGACGACGACCGAGCTTTTCTCCCACGACGAAGTTGGCAAAGCAACCAATCAAGCAGCCGAGATTGTAGCTTGAGGTGATGAATCCCGTCAGTGTGTCGCCAGGACGGCCGAATTGTTCGAGCCAATCCTCATTTTCAAGGATGCCACCAAAAACACCCTGATCGTATCCTGATGAGTCCATTGTCAGCATACGAACGTGATTATACCCGCGAACAAGCATCCTCGTGATCAACTTACCATACAGGATGAAGGCACACAGACAACAAGATGTGACTGCGAGTTGCAGCTTCTTGCCACGACCAAACCAGGTTCTCATGACTGCGACTGTTATATTCAATGTCTAGTTCGACTTACTTCAACCTAAGAACCTCACGATGGCAGCTTTGCAGGCGTTTATATACTTGTCCAAAGCGGGGCTGCGTGTTCATTGAGTCAGGTCTTGAACACAACGGTCCCTGTACGAATCAAAACACGTGGAGCGAGACAACGTCATTTCCCCGTCTCTCAAGGGCCCCGGATTCAACCAAGCTCGACTGGGGAAGAAGTTAATTGTAAACATGCCATTGTTGATGTGGGGAACTGTTCCGTCTGACAGTCTCACGATGCTTACGATTTCCTCAGTTGGCAAGCCAGGCAGGAGCCGGACCCAAGTCGCGGATCATCCATGACATCAACTACTCGTTCAGGAAAGTCTAGCCACTAACAGCTTGTTTAGTGGTACTGGTTCACCAGCCATCGCTCGTAACTCGTTGGAAAGCGCGGCTTTAAGCTGGGAATTGGGTGGTATAAATGCGCGCAAAGCTGCCAATGTCCCTGATCCCTGTCGCTATGAAACCGAAAATTATTCACTAATCCTACCTACGAGGTAAAATCGAGAAGTCAAGTGATGAATAAGACGTTTGCTTATGTTGACGAGAGACTAATATCATCCGAGATAGACTATGTACTAAATAGACCATGAAAATAAGGGCTATGGTATTGCAAACTTGAAGCATATCATATGGCATAGCAGAATAGTGTTACCACTCTTATTTATTATATTCCCCAGCAACCACTTCCTTATGAATTTGCCCTGACTTGGGTTTGCATCAAACCCTGCTGCTCGGGGCAGATGGATGCGCCACAACAGGCTGATCCCTGTCGCCCGAGAAATACAACCCGAGAAAATAACTAAATGCGGCGTCGGTCTCATAATGGGATTTAGCATATCGCGACCAGCGGCCTTGGGCCAAGAATAAGTCAGCGGTATGAGCTCGGTCTTTGCGGACAACGCAAAGTGGCTCATCTAGTGGATCCGGCTGAAGATAAGTTGCGCCGTCTCGATATGAGAAAGATGATCAAGCTATAGGCCAAGATATTTGAGCACCCACCCTATGATTCAACACAATGCCGAATATAAATTCATTTCTCTCTCCTGTTTCTAATGGAAAACAACATATTATTCGGGGTGGTATTAGATTGAGGTAAGAGCCAAGGATCAACATTCTCGTGCCAGATGAGCTTCTCTCAGACGTTCGAGATCAAGTACAGGAAGCCCGTTCTTGGACCAATCATGTCTCGACACCAAAAATCTCTTCTAGAATGTATGCTTAGGGATCGTGATCTTGGTAGCCGTCCAGGTCTTGCCACCATCAGAAGTTGAAAGATCACCACCAGTGACACCGGAGCTTCTGCCAAGTGTCTGGGCATAATTAGGGTCCGCAGTGTTGAGGATAATGGTGGTGCCACTCCAGCCTGAGAAAAAAACAACGTCAGCAAGAGATGACAAAGTCCATAGTGACAAAGTCTGGCTGAACTCACTATGGGCAGGAACAGTACCGCAGTTGGTCTCTGCACACTCGACAGCGCTACCAAATCCCTCGGCGTGGCCGTCCTCGGTTGACATGGTATATACGGTAACGCCGTTCACTGAAAGAATCTGCTTGTAATTCGCAGTCGAGTCATCGTATTTGTCTAAGATTATCAGCAATTTTGGCCGGCCAGAGAAGACAGCTAACTGGTCAGGTATTATTTACAGTGGAAGCCGATCTTGTCGCCAGCTTTGGCTGCGAATGAAGGGCCCTGAATAGGAGTTTGTGAGTTGTCTGGCGGTAGATCGTCAGTACGTTCTGTTCATGTAGAAGTATCTTTTTCTGATATCCTAGTAGGGAAACTGACCTCCGGTTTTCTTTAGAGTGTAAGTGAAGACCTCCCAGCTGCTTGATGAGGACCAATTATCGGCGATAGACTGGATGAGGTCACCGTACGAGGTTCCCATGCCAACCCACAGAGAGAGATCACCGGTAGAGCCAGTGGGCGATGCAGGGAGAATCAGAGTAGAATAAGCCTCCCGGATCCAGGAGCCAGAGCCAACAGGCCCGGTGCTCCAAGCAGGACCCATTGCTGCATTCACAGAAGTGAAGGCCGTGGTGGCAAGGGCAGCGAAAACATGTTTAACCGAAGGCATGCTGGCGGAGTTTCGAGCTGTTATGTATTATTGTTGTTGGATAGTTGTTGGCTAGTCAATGTGATTTGTTTCGTCTGCTTGATAAGAGCCGAACAGCGTTTTTATATGCGATCTCAAACAACCTAGTCATTGCAGCTCACATGATGCCACTTCATCTATGAGCTGGTCCAGGGCTATTTGGTGGGTATATTTGCTTGTCGCGACCTGAATATACCCACGCCAGATCCAAGAACCGGCGACCATCCTGGTAATAATGCATCGGGCACCGCACAGCGGAGGCTGATCCGAGCCGATCTAACGATACGGCTGTCCCACCGATAGCTTTATCCCTCGTGGTTCCGCTTTCCTTCCCTAGATTTGCGGATAAGACGGCTTGTGTCATTCCCAAATACTTTCTATTGGGGCAGGTGGCTTTCCTTATCGGAAGAACCTTGCGGAGCGGCATCCTCCGCGGCCCAAGATTGATAGAAGTTACGAGGTACGCATATATATATAAGCTCACAGCCTAGCTAACTGATTTTAGGGTCAATATTTTGGTGAATATCCACGAATAGACGACTAGACTTAGTGGAGGCCAACCTACACCGGCCGGGGTGAGAGCCCGAAATCCTTGAAATAGCCTCTATTGCAGAAGTTATGACGCTAAAAGGGGGATTTGTTCTCAAATTGAAGAAGTTATACGAGATTCACAACATAGGCAATGGCAAAGCTTTCTAGCATTATTGTGACTCGGCGACGCCGTGTGACTTAACCACGCGAAACGGTCAGTGTTGCAAATCCGGAGTTCTAACAAGTTCTCCCCAAAATCGTGTGGCCGACCTTCTCCAGTGATAGCGAAAAAACAAGATATGAATATTAGACTCGGAGAATGGCCCTTTCTAGGTAGGCGGAGGAGCGGGTAAGGTTGTTATCGGACGTCACTTAAGCAGAAGTAATCCTCATAACCTTACTCCTTTCTTCTGACGACTTTAGTATTTTCTGGCTCGAATTTAGATATTCGCTTCTCCACTGAATAGTTATTTTATACATATAACTAAATCAGGTAATATAAAGCGAGGCAGTCCTCTCCAAGGATACCTAATCATGTCAGTGTGCTTTGCTTCGTAAGTTTATCCAAGAGTCTTGCATCAAAACCCACCTGCTTGGCATCTTTTTGATTTCCCTTTTCTCTCGTGGGTTCATAATGAGTTCACTCAACTTCTGTAAGACGATAACGGAGTGCCAATGCTACAAGTCAGAGACTCTAGACAGTCGGACTTTATCAACTAGGGCGGAGAATCAAACTACTCAATATCTAACCTTACGACATTCCCCTGGAACGGTGGACTAAAGACTGAGGCTTTTTGGACGAAATAAATGGAGGATTGACGAAATTTCAAGCCCCTCATTGAGAAATTATACACCCGTTTAGCAACACTTCCGATAGCCACTCGTTGTTTCATCCGAGACCAATGGCCCATACCGTGATTCTATGCGTGGCCACTCCTCTGGACCATTGGCGAATCTTGCCCAATATCAGTTCTTCACAGCGTAGACTTTGAACGATCCTTTCTTCCATGTCAGGTCTCTAGATGATATGTCGTGAAGGGGGTTTACATACCAGCCCACTTATTCAAGTCACTCTCTGTGAGGTTGACATAGTCACTTTCTGATGAACAACAGTTCGTCGCGCAGCAAGGAGAGGATGGTTCAGGTGCACAGCAAATCTCACTTGAAGGCTGGCAGCACTTTTCTTGCTCTCCCATGCCTGAATTTGCCTGGATGCAACCATCTACCTTCTTTGAGCCATCCTCATTGGTTTGAAGGTAGACGTTTAAATCGCTCTTCGTATCAGCGATGAGGATTTCTAGTTGCCCAACTCTCAGTTCATGGTATAGATTCGCAAGTGTACAGTCTCTAGGTGCTTACCTTCAAAACCCGCATCTTTGAGGAATTTCTCATATTCACTGACAACACTCGCCCCTGAAATGCATCCGACGTACATGGCCATGTCAGACCTGAGCTTCTCTGGCATTGCCTTCCTCGCGAGGATATCAGAGATCGCAAGACGACCGCCAGGTTTCAGAAGGCGGAACATCTCTGAAAAGACTAGATGCTTTTCTGCTGCAGGAACAAGATTAATGACGCAGTTGGATATAATACAGTCGGCGATGCCAGATTGGAGGATCGACATGTTCGTGATGCCCGACTCGACGAACTCGACGTTGGTCTTTCCTGTTTCTGCTTTGATTTTGTTGGCTCTGGCGAGCATATCCTACCAGTCAAGTCAGAGTTTAGGGTTCAAAGGCAAGCTTTCAAAGGCCCGACGGATCTGTACCTTGTTCATATCAACACCAATGACCTTCCCAGACTGTCCAACTCTATTGGAGGCGAGAAAAGAGTCAAAACCAGCCCCGCTTCCCAGATCGATTACCGTCTCGCCCTGATATCGAAGGATTAGCAGATGGAATAATAGTACCAGGAATTATGAGGGCTATAGCGAACCTGACTAATACTAGCGATAGCGAGAGGATTGCCGCAGCTGAGGCCGAGATTGGAGCCCTCAGGGGCCTTTTCCAGTTCGTCGTCGGAGTACCCGAAGGACTTTGCGACGGCGCTTCCATATTCGGTAGTCGTTCCTTTGGAGGCAGCGCTATAGTGCGTACTGACTTGGTGGTAAATTGTCTGAGGGTCCATAGTCACTGAATATACTACAGGGAAGTATTGTTTTCTGGGCAAATAGTATGCGAGATAAATCCGTTGGTGAGGCTGATTATCTACACATTACGCGTCTGAGGAGGTGGTTTTTATAGACTATGTCAATTTACAAACATGAGCTCTCCCTCGCTCCAAGCATGGTGCAGATTCAGATCGGGTGTCATCAAATTGTTCCCCTTTACGGCGACTCCAAATTCACAGCACATCTAATCCCAAACCGGTAATTTTTCAGTTTGTCATCGCTCATCCCGTCCCAGACGCCACCAATCATCGAGCGGCTGTGATTTCATCGATGCACGTGGCGTCACCTTGACGTTTCCTCTTCCGTCAGCTTCTTGAATTCCCAAGCAGAGCCACTTTGCTTCCACCATCCGATATCCCACTGCCGTACGATTTACGGTTGCATGAACGGCTTATGCTCTACACCAGCCGCTCAGGTTCGAGATGATGAGCAAATGGTCAGCGAAGCCGGCTGATCACGAGGCAGTAAGATTACGCAACAACCAACGCCGGCACCGCAAGAAGGTCAAGGATCGAATTGCGGAGCTCGAGTCCCGCCTAGCAGAGACGCAGCTACAGCTTAATGAGGCTTTAGGCCGGATCGAGGGGCTGTCTCAAGAGCTAGATCAGGCGAAGACGGAGAGAACTGGAGCAGAGGAGCCTATGACACGCGATCATACTCCAGTCCTGGAGTCAAGCAAGATCTTAAGTAGCGAACCAAGTCGCCTTATAGTCCAGCAAGACAAAGACGCAACGAATCAACAAACTTCATTTGTTCCAAATCAACCCATCTTCACGGGGGTCTCCGCTGGGAGTTCATCCCCCATCTTATCAGCTCCATGGACGAGCGACACCACCGTGCCAACACTTGCTCTCAACTACGAGGCACTCATAGACTCTGAAGACCAGGATTGCTGTGACTTGCCGCTTCCGGAGCCGGGAAAATCGACCACTCGCTGCCGAGATGCCTATTTAACCATCACTCAACAAAACTACAAGGGCTTAGACAGCTCTATCATTCTTGAATGGCTAGAACCTGGGTTTCGGGGGGCAACTTCTAAAGGTGATGGGTGTCGTGTAGATACAGACTTGTTGTTCACGTTGCTGGACTTTATTAGCTCCTCATAGACCCTGACCTATAATTAAATTCTGAGTCATTCACGGAATCTTCTTGAGTCTTAACGCTCTGCCAATTTTTCCCCGGGAGTCCGTTCAACTACGCACTAGAAAATAGACGCTCCCCATATGATCATTGGGTATTGTTTTCGGCAGGGCGGATACTCCATCCTTCAAGTACGGATAGCATCTACGAATGTAGTCAAAGAAACCATCAATACTAAGAAGTCGCCAACCGGCGGCCATTGGCGAATACAAAGGCAAAGGTGTTTCAAAGAGAGCCAACAATTGAGGCTGTCAGCTATATTGATCGTATCCCTGCTTGATCGTTCTGTGCCATATCGTGGATAGACTTTTGAGACTCCCGCGGGTCTGTATCTCATATTCTTGCTCTACTACCACCATCTAGCTGTATGGTGATAGCTGGGAATTCGGATACAGCGTCGAACATTATCCCGTTGAGCGCGAGACAGCCACATCACTAGGGATCTGACATCTCATTCTTTTCCCATTGGCGAATAAGTTCTCATTAATTGACTCAATGCCTGGCGCGTCTCAACTTCCGTTATCCCATCTGGTCTTCGGGCAAGCCAAAGGCAACTATCAAACGCTCATCAATAATCCGATACAAGCACATCGATTCTAGACATGATCCCCCTCAGCAGACCCTCAGCCATTTCACGCGTTACAATCCCTTCTACATAGCACATATTGATGACAGTGTCGCCACCCTTCACGCCGGCAATGCTGAATTTGACGCCCTTCGAGGCCAAGTTCCCATTTGCACTGGCTACTGAGAACTGCATGTCCTCAATTGTCTACCTCGGCTTCTCCGCATCAATCTCGTGGTCGGTTTCCATCTTATCGTTTGAGTATGCACCGAGATTGGAAACACCGAATTCATTCCGCGTAACATTACCTATGGCTGGAAACGCCTTGTCGACGATGTCTTCTAGGTCAGAGCTGAGAGTAGTGGTACTTTTCCAAATCCTCACCATCGATCCGTCGTTTATGTGCTTATCGGCCGTAGCCTTGTAGGCTCTTGCTAGGTCCCACGCGGACCGTTTGCTTTCCAATGTCGTCCAGTCCCCGACGACAGTTCTTTTATACGGAGAAAGCCAGTGCTGAATATTGAGTCCCCCCGTCGCCTGCATGATTGTGCCAGCCTTGGTGCCACCCCCGATCTTCGACATAGGTAAGAACTTGCGTATATCACACGGTACTCCGCTGCATCCCATGATTGCATCCGGATAAAAGTCGTTCGCTAGAGCGTGGAGAGCCATAGATGCAAAGAAAGTTGTAAATGTGACTTGATTAGAACGGCAAGCGTTGAGGATTCTTGCCATCTGAGGTGCTTCGACCCGACGGGACGACACTCGAGTTACAACGCGTTGCGCAGGTCCCGCGACCGACGTCGCTGACTTGATCCAGGGTTTATGAGGCGGAAGTGTGCTCCAGAGAAGCCGGCTGCTGATGAATAGTCCCATTAGGAAGAACTTGAGCTGTACCCATATGGCCAACATGAGACCAGGCTGGATATCTGAGACTGCTGTTGGCTCAAGCGGGAAGGCAATTCCACTTGGGTCTTTATCACCAATAGTCTTGTCTTTCTCGCTCAATTCCCCCATTGATTCAGGGATGGAATTCAGTGCATCAATAAATTCCCTGTGGAATACCTGTGCGGACCTTCCATCCCCCACAGCATGGTGCATTACGAAAATCACATTGTTGCCTTTGAGGATCACCCGCCACCAGGGGCGGCTTGGCTCTTTCTCTGTGTATGACCACTCATTATGAATCTCCTCTAAGAGCAACGGGCCCACGCCTCTCTCACCATCATCAGGAAGAATCTGGATACACTCTTCGAGATTAATGGTATGCAGCATCGCACTATGAAGTCGGTGGTGACCCCGTTTCGGCGAGGGGCGGATGACGAATACCATGCGCAGTCGTGCGTGAGCTTCCACTACTTTCCGCAGCGCAGCAACGACGGTCGTCTTGGTAAGGATTTTTTGTCATCTCCGTGAGCGTACTTTGCTGAGACGACAAGGTTCGATTGTATCCCTAATTGGTGGTAGAGGTAAGTCGGCACCCATGTCAATGGCCCACCCCCCTCAATGGCCCACCCTCAACGATTGAAGCATTTATCGCGAATGCGAATTCAACAGTGTAATTAATTTTTTAAATAAAAAAGGAAGCTATTCAAGTTGCCAGGTGAAGTATAGCTCTTCAAAGATGTAATTCTCAATTTCCCTAGCTGATATCTCGGCATCTAATTAACCCTTATAACGATCCCTTGCATTAATGATGTTGGATATCTTGATGAAGTGTTTATTTGGATCCGGATGAACAGTATGCTGTTTCTTCGGCTGCAGGAGGTTATTTGACTCCTTTAGCTGTGTGTTTTCGGTGGTTGAGATAGATAACTGTATTTGCTGTTCATCCAGGCCCTTACAGATCTTACGGAACAGTAATCGAATTGTCGGATCTACCTCCTTTTTATATATAAAATCCCGTATTAAGCCGCGAAGCTGTTGACTTCCTTTTGGGGTGGTTATCTCGATCTCTTTCCTCTTTAATCCGGCTACTGGCGTAGTCGGGGGCGTTGAGGGCCGGGTTTGAAAGGTGTATTAAGGTGAAACTATGTATGGATTTAACAAGGGAATCGCTATGTTAACTGGCTATATTCCGGACGCTTTCCAGCCTGCTAATATATTAGAAGGTGTTAAGGCTGCTTGTCTAGCTAGGTAATAATACTTAAGGAATATTGCCTTCCCGATTAGTAATGAATCTGTCTGTATTTGTTATTATAAGAGATAATAACGATAGCTTCCCTTGAGGGGGGAAAAGATGGATAAATCAAGCGGCTGTAAAATGTATGATAAATACGATAGAAGGAATAAAAGCCAGATGTGGTTTTTAAAGTATTCCTATATGAATTCAACAGTTTTATAACTCTTGTAGCTGTTAATAATAAGTAAATACTAATAGGGTAGTGAGGGTCTAGTCGACGGGATAAATACCTCTCTTAACTATACTAATATAATTGAATTGGAAGTCTACCCCTTATTGGAAGCTGTAAAATACCAGTCTTTAAGATAATCTAATTCGTTAGGAAACTACTGCTGTTAAACTGTCTTTCCTTTGAATATAACAAGAGGCTTGAGGTACCTACCTATTGTACTTATATATTCAATTATCATAGTCTAATAACATATACCGGGCTATATCTGGGCAGTCCAGTTCTTACGAGATAACCTAAGAACTAGGCTATTATCTCCAATTCCTTCTATAATACCGGCTTTATCTATATTCTAATAATGATGAGGAGGGATCTTCTGGATATCAGGAATGCGCTTGAGCGTAAAGAACTCCTTTACTCGATCAGCTGTAGCCCCGTTGACCCGAAGGAAATTAATTCTCTTGCCTTGGAGTGTTCTAACCTCTGGGTTACGGTGTAAGAATCCCTCTATCCAACGTCTTCTAATAGGGTCAAGGTTACCCTCTTCGTACAGCAGGAATCTAACGATATCCCTGACCTTTGTATGGCTCGGAGGGAAGCCTATTGAGTCTTGAATTAGGATCTATTTCGTTAAACGGGCTTCCTGGACCTTCAAGAGCCGTTACCGGGTCTCTGCCTCTTATTACCGCGTTTTACAGCCAGCTATACGGTTACATAGGGATGTCCTAGGGACTCCCCATCACGCCGCGGCTTTCCGCTGCGAATCGCCTGCTTCTACATCGCGGATAGCTAATTGAAGATTAGTTTCAAGATATTCAGATATCGGCGATTCGAATGGTATTATTTTTATTAAAAGGGATAAAAAATTACGCGAGGAATCGCGGAGTGACGCGTAAAGAAAAGAGGGAGGTTGGGACATGTGAGGGTGGGCTATTGAGGGGGGTGGGCCATTGACATGGGTGCCGACTTACCACATGCCCTCATAGTAGGCTGGCATGACTGTTAGCTGACGTCAACTCATTCCATAAGATTGGGAACTTGCCCGCCTCGCAAAGTAACGTGTAATGGGGTGATGTGTTTGCCATTGCCGCGTAAGTCACCGGGATATGCAGAGAGAAGGATGACTGGTCGTTTTTTATTTCCCCTGATTTCTTTCCAGGTGGCCACGAGCTCTTAAATAGGCCAGAGCATTTCAGGGGTTCTGTACGCAGTACATGACGGATTCCCGTTCGAATGGATCAAAACAGCTCACAAGCTCACGCTAATTACATGCGATATGAAGCCAGACCGGAAGTATAGCGGGTCAACTTCGATTTTGTCGCCTGGCTTTGAGGTCCCGTGTAGACGTCAATCTCATTGGCTAAGAGATAATAATCCAGTCTACTAAGGCTCCATATTATCGTAGGGTCCTGCTCCAGACTAGCCATTCCACTCCCTGGAAATTTGAACTAAAATCCCCCCTCGTAGTAAGTACCGGGCAAGCCGGAATTGCTGGTTCCAGGAGTGCCGTTCTCTACTCCGGCTTGAAATGTCTAACAGGGGCATCCCAATCCCTATTCGATATATTTATCATCTCTTCCCTTCATCTCTAGTACCTGGAGTTCTACTATCCTAGTAAGACTTTGAGTATAAGGTAAAAAATAACGATAGAAGATACCAGACTCGAGATCTCAACACAATGAGTACGATGGAGTCCTGCCATGCCCCTGAGATTTCATACACGGTGTCACAATCTAAGCAGCATTCATCTGCCATCATCAAGTGGTAAATTGGCGGATATGTAAATCCAGCAAGTCGTAACTAGATCATTATATACAATTTTATATCCATAAATGCAAACATGCCGCTTATTTGACGTACTTCTTCACAACATCGGCAACCTGCTCGTCAGTAAGGCCCTTGAGCCCAAGCAGCTCGTTGTCCGTCTTCTTGAAGTTACCTCCGTAGGCAGGGTCTAGGATGGCGCGGAAGAGGTAAGGCACAAAGGTCTCGGCATCGAAGAGTCCCTGGGCCAGACGAGCGTCGGCCTTGGCCGTCACGTCGTCAACCTTGGCGGCTTGGGGCTCCCACTTCTTGGAGGGGTTGGCCTTCTTGGCGAGCTCCAGGAGCTTATTCTGGGTGATCTTGGTGTCCTCGATGTAGACGGCTCTGTTCTTGGTCTCTTCGGGGTGGCTGAGAACACCGACAACAGCGTCGGCGACAGAGCTGAGGGTGGTGGCGGAGAAGGTGATGTCACCACCGTCGAATATGGCGGGCTTGCCGTCGGCATGGCCCAGGAGGAAGTTGTGCTGCAGGCCCCAGTCGAGGAAGGCAGAGTTGTACACGAATGTGTAGGTGATAGGAGAAGTCTTGGCCTTCTCAATGAGGTAATCCTGGACCTCGACCTTGTGGGCAAAGACGGGGAGCTTTCTGGTGTTGGGGAAATCTAGGTTTGAGCCAAACTCAGAGGGAAGAAAGCGGCTAACTCCAGCCGCGATAGCGGCGTCGACTAGAAGCTTCTGTCCTTGGAGCAGAGGGGTGCCAACGGAAGAAACGAGGGCATCTTGGCCCTTGAGGGCGGCAGTGAGCTCGTCAAGGGAGTCAAAGTTGACATCGATGACCTTCGTGCCCTTGGGGAATGTGGAAGAGGAGCCATGGCGACGGAGGACAGTGATATCGAACTTTGAAGCGCTGAGACGCTCAAAGATGACAGTTCCGAGACTGCCAGAGGCACCAGTGATGGCGACGTTCTTGATAGCAGACATGATGTGAATCAAATTGGTGACCTATCTCGGATAGGTATGAAGTATTGAGGGCTGCGTTGCGTTGGTATGTTTTTGTGTGGATGTATTGATGAAGTGTGACAAGAGGAGAACGACCACCTTAAATAGACAACAAGATTAAGTCTCCTCTTAATACTATCAGGCTCAATAATCTGCTGGATGGTGATTCATGAACCTTCTTGTCTCAATGCTCTGTCATATAGCTTCTCGTCATCGCACGCAAGACCGCTAGTTTCTGTCATCAAGGCTAGGGTACATGCATTTGTGTGGGATCTCAGTGCAAAACCAGGTACCGATATTCCTGGCGGCTGCGCCAATTCATCCCACAAACCGCCGGCATCCCACAGCAGCCGGCATCCCACACCAACCCCACCCTCTCCCAGCGAATCCGAGATGGAATCGGGCGCTTGAAGTTAGTGGGATGGCCGTAAAGCGTGATATAGGGAGAAGACACGGCCGCAATTATCCCACCGGCATGGCATTATAAATAATCAACTGAAGGTCGAAATCCTCCCACCTTATTAGGCCTTCGGAGTGTTAATGCTTCGGGACGTTATTGATTATTAAATGCCGCTGAGTAAGTTACTAAAAGGCTAATAATTGGAATTTTGAACATGCCAGCATCGTGATTATGTGGGCCTCAAAGTTCGGATCTTCCAAACAGCTGTTGGCATTACCCGTTTGGGGCCCAAGATGTTTTCACAATCTTATCTTTAGACGCATTTATCTACCTCTTCATGGAGTCGTAACTTCATTCCTTGAAGTTAAGCTAACGTTATGCATCAACAGTCGGCCAAGTTAAACCTTAAATAGAGATATCAGAGATGGCTAGCAAACATCTTGGCCGCGAATTGTGTACTAAACAGACTGTTTACCATTATGGTAGGTGTCTATACTTCGTAGTTGTCGTAGTCACATTGGCTACTAATCCGCTGTTTTACATAACGTCAACTCATTGGCAGCCAGTAGTCTATTCAAATGCGCACACTCAAGGCGCTCGTTAAGATGCATGAGATTCTCTAGGCCGCATCTTTAAGCCCTTCAAGAAATTAAGCCCAGGTTTTCGGGATATTCTTTTATTCAGAAGCCACCCAGTAACCAACTTGTGCTATTCGGCCTGGAGAACTTAACGCGCTGTTAATGGAGAGCGAGGAGGTCTTTGGAGGCAATTTTGGATGACAGTGTCTAGCAAGCTTATGAGCCCGGAGGAAGTCTTGGAAAGTCACCAACTATGAACAAGTCGAGCACTCTGCAATGCATCTCTCCAAGAGCAGTCACATTTCGAAGTAAGTGACTTGTGCGCACAAAGAATGGCAGCCTGTAACACAAGTCTTCTGAACCCGACTTTGCGTATGCAATCAGAGAATATATAACCGTCACTGAAATAAAAACTCAAGCGTAGATCCTGCAAATATTGAGTAAAATCATCCGTCTTTCCTTTTCTACTGTTCTAGCGCTAGTAAAATTATCCCAAAGCCCAAGTTGGCTCGGCTGGCTGATCAACCGCATTTAAACATAGTTCAGAATCCAACAAAGACAATGCCCTGCACTTCTCACTTCTTTCCTAGTCCCTCTTTCGCCTTAGTTGGAAAATATCTAGCATATCCTCCACCCCTCCGAGAAACCTGGCCCCTATTTCAAATAGCATCGCGCTCTCCACTTGGCCCGATAACCGCGTCAGCTCAAGGGAGCTTGGCTACTGGTCAAAGAATTCTCGATTTCTTGGCTAATTATGCCACGATGTAGCATCTTAACAAACAAATAATTCAACAATTTGCTATAAATGGATATCTATCCATTATAATATATAAGCAGTTAAATGAGTCGAATGGGGCAGACAAATCAGTTGCTGTTGCGACTTGTTATCAACCTACCCTACATCTCCAACAACTCTCTCTTCAAAACACCAAAGCGGTCCACCAGCCGTCCATGGGCTGGCCAGTCCAAAAAGAAGTTATTGCGTACTAGAATTACGGACTAAGAGATTGGATTCATGTGACGGAAGTAAGTTGAATTAATTTTGCAACAGTTCGTTTGGTTCTTACATATGGTGAGGGTTTATTTCGAACAGCAAATCAAAAGGAGCAAAAATTTATCCCGGAAAATTTCTACATTAGAGGAATTCACATTCGAATACGTCACATCCAGTCACATTAGGACCGGGCACTACTAAGCTCAACGGACAGCCGAAATGTTGCCATCCAAATCCCGACCGGCTGCCATGCAACTACGTAGCTTCGAGAAGAGGTGAAACAGCGAATTATGACGAGTACTGGGCCCACGGAGAAAACATACGTAGGCGAGCTCTCCACATCGCGGAGCTGCTTACAAACGGCAGCAAGCCGGCTGTCACGACATGGGCGAGCCGCTGTGGGGACGTCGTTTTTTCTCGAGGTTTCTGGTGGGGCATACCCACAGCTTGAAGTTGTGTAGGGTGTTATATATGCACCCTAGATCTCCTCTGTCGGCCCGTTGCAGCCGTGGATTAGATGCTCATGGGCTCTAAGCTTGCATGGAAGACCCATGGAGTGAGAACGACAAGCTCCTGCCGGTGGTAGGCACGGCGATAATTTGTTGCATTGCATACCGATTCTACGACAACTTCATCCACCTTTGAAACACGCCACCGTTCCGCTTGGGAATATTGTGATCTGATTTAAGGAAACCTTGGTGGAGATTTATGGGGAACGTTGGCGACAACGAAGTATAGGAGATCGAAACGAGCCAGACGAGATTCGCGAACATATGTAGACGGGTGGCATGAACGATGCGGATTTCGAGTAGGATCGAAGCGCTCCGAGTATGAGGAAGAGAAAACGACCGAAGGCCGAGACGAACGAGACGAAGCGAGAGAGGTCGAACGATCAAGAACTTGGACGACATTCGCCCCCTGAATTCCTTCCGACAGCGTGGTTTTCTGGTCACGAAGCTCGGATACCCAAGACTTGAAGTGTACATCAGAGCGATGTAGGCGTAAACCTACAAAGGTATGTTCTGACGTAGGATCAGTCTTTGGATGGGAGACAAGGAGAATGTATGCTCTCAGGATAGGATTTGTTGTAGGCCTTTACCAGGCAGCCGCCGACGCTAGGATGCTTGTCGGCGAGTACCTGGTCACTTAGCATCGCCTTGTACAAACCCGTAGAAACTCGACCTGTGACTTTGAAATACAAGTTTTCTTACTATCTGGATGATGGTCCTGGTCAACATAAGATCGGAATGTTAAGGAAGGGGAAAGAGAGGTGATGAAACTTAGCCCAAGGTGCACGAATTTGTAATAAAAGGCGATAGTGTATCCCCGACAATTGGAAAATAGGTCGTCAAGTTTGAACCAAGAATTGATCCATGGTATCTGTCGGATCGAGTGAGGGTATAGAAGAGATGAGGATGTTTTGTTGGGTTCAACTACAATAGATGATTTGGTAGCTTTGTCAAGACTTATGTGGAATGGATGACTACACAGACCTAGAAGCGGTTTCGAGAAATCGACTATGATTTGTGCCTAGGTTAGAAAACAAGAAAGTGCTTAAGAGGGCGGGGGAAAGACAGGAGCGCCTGGGAATACCACGGGCTGTCCACTTGTCCGATGAGGAGCTGGGGAACATCACTACCGTCACCGGAGATCCTCCTCCTCTGAAAGCGAATAAAAATCGGCTCAGCCGTACCAGGAGGTAGAGACTATCGATGGAACACATCTAGGCTTTAGAAATTGGCTCCCTCCCTCCTCCCTGAACAGGTGACCTAGATCGAAGAGATTTGGGCATCGGCTTTTTCCTGCCCAGATTGACGCACACAATTATCGGCTCCCCCCAACAGCGACGGGCTAGACTCAGCTGAAAAGTGATGGTTTCTTTTTTTGCTTGGGTGGCTGACCACAGCGAGAAGGGGTGAATGACGCGGTGAGATTTTCACAAGTGAGAAGAGACTGATGGAAATCCCCCCTTTGATTTCGATGGACATCGGGCATATCGCGGTGGCGAAACTCTGGGCACCGGGGCAAAGACCAAACTGAAACTCTGACTCAATTCTTGCAATTTCACTTACCCAAGAACAAGGCTCTTTCGTCTAGGATGAGGCGGGAACAGCCAACGGAAGAGGCTAAGTAGCGCTCGCTGGGACATACAAAGGGCGGCCATGGCTGGGCATCAACATGTATAATGCAGGAATCACCGGGATGGAACCCGAAATGGGTTCAGCGGCCCATGATCTGCCCATGATCGGGAGGGTCCCAAGATTGAACAAAAAAAACAAGCGTAAATCGAGAGCAACACAACCGTCTTACTACGGCAATGCTTCAGTGCACCATTCCAGAGGCCAGACCAGGGTGAGGATTGCGTGCTCGCGGGCCGTGGTGGAAAAGGGAAGACGCCTTTATGAAGGCTGAGCGGTTCTGGCCTCAGACAAGATTGCCAACCGCGGGCTGGACTGTGCTCAGGCCGTGAGATTTGTTCTCCACAGAGGGCGTGTGGTTTCTCGTAACGAAATGAGTGAGGCTTGTCCTCGGAGATGTCTTCATCCATTGGGTGAAGAGGAGTTTTTACCATCACGCCATAGGGCGTCAAATCTCCTTGGTACTGGCGTAGCATCTTAGATCGAAGGTGCACATGGTATGGAAGGGAAGTTTGATAGAGCTAGTCGTGTGGTGGTCACCAAATGGGGTCAGCGGTGCAGTTCCCTCTGGGCTGTACACATCGGGACCAGGCCTAGATCGTGATATGATGGGCGCCTGGCAATCAATAATTTGCATTTCGCTGGGTTAGAGTACATTAGAGATTGGAAAAAAGCAAAACCCTAGCTCAACCCATCCCCTTGGAAGCGGCGAGGATTGATGAGATCCCAATTCAGCCAAGACTATGGAATGCCCTGGGGGTTGTTCAACGCCTTACTCAACTGGGCCTATCACGCAATGCGCGATGAGCCGATTATCCGAGATGTGGCTTGATATGTCCAATAAGCAGCAAGGCAAGGCAACCTTCAGGCAGGTGGCCAAGGGAGTTGATGGTGATCCCTGAATACCGCTATCAAACATGATTGAAGGGGCTATAAGGTCAAGATGGCATCACCGACTGCATCGAGAACGCAATCGCTCCTAATCGCACGAAGGAACAAGATTAGCGATGACTAGACGAGAGAAGAGACGACGCGGAGGAATTGAGATCTGCACTCGCGCAAGATCGTTGTGATCTGACATGCCCATTGTTCGCACGAGGCCTCTCGCGCTCGATGGCGGTGGTGGCTTTTAACACTAGGCTAACGATCTATCTGTTGATGTGATCGATAGACGAGACACCTAGGCTCTCGCGAGGGAGTGTCTGGACTCTCCTCATGGCTAGTTCCGGGGGGGAGGGGGGTTTAGCGAGATGATCACAGCATATAAATAAAATAAAGTAGAGCAAGCACGAAGACGGGCAGTGGAGCTCGCCGTGTGCTGGGCAATGTTGGTCCGTTGGATGCCGCCCGTCCATGTGTCTCTCTCGATGGATAAGCAGGGAGCTTCATGGAGTCTGGAGCTGCAGTAGGGGAAGGGAAGGTGGGATGGGAGGAGCTGGGACACTGCATATTGAGTGGAGCCGCGGCCAGCATCTGGAGTGAGCCTAACTTTAACGCTATTATCAACGGGGCGGACTGCTTTCTTTTTCGTTTCCCTTTTTTCTCTTGTCGCGTCTGCCGTGTGAGATGGTTTTACGTATTCACTCTCTTGATCTGGGGGTACATGGATACTGCAGCCAAGACCGGTTGCCGCTGAGATTGCGGGGGACAAACATGGCCAATTAGTAATGTGACTTGCTTGATTGAGCGACACGACTCGCCCCGCTGCCATGTGAGGCCATCACGAGGGGTCGCGGCTGTGCTGACCACTCACAAGAGGTAACAAGAGTGCAAGAGGCGAGGCCAAGGCCGACACCAGCCGTGGCAGCGGCGGTCTGGGTCTGACTCTGCATCTACAATCCAGCAGTTTGGGATCGCAGCTTGGATGGAGGTCGGCGTAGGCGACGGAGAGGACGATGATGGCATGGTGCTGGCAATGATGGTGGAGGGGTGCATCCAGGGCACAGGTTCTGGAGGGTCCAGCCATCCATTAGCGGGTTAGGGGTCTCAGCTAGCCCTTTAGCGCACACCCTTGGGGCGCTGGCCAAGGATCGAGGGCCGCACCGCATTTTCTCTGTCTCGTCACGCCGTCATAGTCTGCGATTGCTGCACGGCAAAATCGATTAAGGTTTTTTCGCCCTCGCCATCTCGGCACCGTATTCCGTCCTGGGAGCAGCAATGGCTCGGGCTCCCACGCTGCAGCTGATTGATAGTTCCTAGATGTGAATTTGGTGCTGATCTGGGCCTATCCCCTGTCCGCACCGCCTATCGTTATCGCCAGCGTCATGGCCCGCTTCCCACCACACCATTTCCAGATCTCGCCGTCCCCAGATTGAGGCTCTGCCGTGACAGCTTCCAACCGTGCTCTAGAAAGACCTGTGCCTTGCGCCTCCCGTCTCGCACGACATTTCCAAGGCGCGTCTTGGGCTTGCCAAATGTCTGGGCGCGCGGAAATTTCAACGTCCATGTACCAAGGCCCTCCTGTTCCGCCCCTCCCCTAGAATGCAGATTCTGCATCAGCGCCGTTTCTGTGGGCTTTGATTGGGTCCGCGTCGATTGCGCAATCGCCCCTCTGAAGCTCATCATTCTGCTGCTGCGACTCGAACTGCACGCCACAGCCAGCCGCTGCTCCACCGCACACACCCACTGAAAAGACTGGCGATGGTGACAGAAGAACTGAGACAGCAGAGCACATTGAAGGTTGTGAGAAGGCCAACTTCTACGATAATCAAAGTAATACAGCTGTATAAAACGATATAATTGAACAAAACTTAGATGATTACCTCTTACACATTGATTATCACCCCCTACTCATCAGACAATAGTAGTCGTGGACTCTAATTAAGCAGCTCGATGTTTGCGCGTCTCAGTTTCAAAGTCACCCCTCGGCTGGCCAGATTTGTCCAATGTCCCGGGCACAAACCATCTGTCTGTACGTAACCTCGCCGGGGGTGGGGGACCATCCGCGCCCTCTCCCTCTTGCGTTTCGGGGGCTGGATCGAATACGTCCACGCCATGCCAGCCCAGACACCGGCTCCCTCCGCCCACGCCGGGCTGCCACACTGGCTCCAACTGAGTCTGACGGCGCCGAGCAGCTTGCACTAGGCTCATGCAAGGCCACGGATAATCGGATCGTGCCTGGGTCCTAGCGAGGTTTGACTCTGGGCTTTGCAGTTGAGAGATCCATGCCAAACGCGATACCGGTGGTGAAATTGCGACGTTGGCCATCGTTTGCTCACAGTATATGAGGCACTAACATTCCCTGATCCTTCTCTCTTTGCTATAAGACTCTCCAGCGCTTGAACGAGGATCAAGCACAAAAAAGAACCAGACAAAAGCCGCTCACAACCGTCCAGCTCTGCTCTGATCATTTGTGCCTGGCTTGACGAGTGACCAGACTTTCATCATTACCCCATCTGCCTCTGGGGACCCCTGCCCTGGCTTGCCTGGTCGTGGGCAGTACGTACTTGGCGTCGTCAGATCCCGTCTCACTACTCATCGCCTCCTCCACATCCAGAGCCCAGGCCAAGCGCCTCCTCCGTCCACAGGGACTGTACGTACTTTGATATTGTACACACACCCACGGAAGCAGCACTGAGAACGGGTCGAGCTAGTCCGACTCCCGACTGCCGTGTCCCGACAGGCGGTCCAGGCATCACGCCTTTGCTATCCGCGGCTCGAACAGGCCCTGCCTTCAGCATCTTCTTTTAAGCTCAGGGCTCGCTCTGCCGATCTGCTGTCTGAGTTCCCGTCAAGCTGGTCTCCCCGATTGCCATACCGACCGGACCGCAAACCTCCATCCTCTACGTCTGAATAGGCTCACGGCAACTAGGGTCCAGCCTCTCTCCCTTGCCCTCTGCGCCTCCCGTCCCTGAGCGAGCCGTCCCCATCTTCTGCTGGCCGCCCTCGACCGAGCCGCATATCATGGCTGCCGAAAAGAAGGACACGGGCGCTCGTGTCGCTAAGTTCTTTGGCATTGACACGAGCCGTCCCGAGGGATATGTCCCCGACCTCAACGACGCCGACTACCTCTACGTCGAGCAGGAGCCCACCGTCTGGGAATACTTCCAGGAGATCACCCCTTCGCTGGCCCAGGTCGGTAACTACTTTTACCGTCTCTTCCCATTCCTTAGCTGGATTGGCAACTACAACCTCACATGGCTGACCGGCGACTTGATTGCCGGTAAGTGTCCTCCCTCTGGCGCGCCAATTGGCTGCGCAATTGAATTTCAATTGGCATATTTGCTGACCATACCGTTCAATTACAGGCATCACCGTCGGCGCCGTCGTCGTCCCCCAATCGATGGCCTATGCCAAGCTCGCCGCCCTCCCTGTTGAATATGGCCTCTACTCCTCCTTCATGGGTGTATTGATCTACTGGTTTTTTGCCACATCCAAGGATATCACCATTGGCGTAAGTAGATGCAATTGTTCCTTCGCGCACGCAACATTACATTGCGCTTTACAATGCGCTTTCTCCACCATGTCCCGTCAGCAAAGCATCAAGTACCACAGAAGCTAATTATCAATCACAGCCTGTCGCAGTCATGTCCCAGGTCACTGGAAATGTCGTCCTCGCCGTCGCAGAAAGAGCTCCCGAAATCCCAGGCCATGTCGTCGCCTCTGCACTGGCTCTCATCACCGGCTGCATCATCCTGTTCCTCGGTCTTGCCCGCCTGGGATGGATTGTCGAGTTCATCTCCCTGCCCGCTATTTGCGCCTTCATGACTGGCTCTGCCATCAACATTTTGGCTGGCCAGGTCCCCAAGCTTATGGGTATCCCCAACATCAACACCCGAGGACGCGGTACTCACCTGGTCATCATTGATACCTTGAAGGGCCTGCCCAACACCGGCATCGATGCCGCCCTGGGCCTGACCTCCCTCTTCCTGCTCTATGCCCTCCGCGCCTTCTGCTCGTTCATGGCCAAGAAGCAGCCTCACCGTGCCAAGATGTGGTTCATCATCTCGACTCTTCGCACTGCCTTCACCATCCTCCTGTACACCGGAATTGCTGCTGGTATTGTCATCAAGAAGAAGAACAACAAGTACCTGGATCTTGTCGGCACCGTCCCCAGTGGCTTCCAGCATGCAGGTGCCCCCCAGCTCAACACCACCATCATCAACGCCTTCGTCAGCGAGCTGCCTGCTGCCGTCATCGTCATGCTTATCGAGCACATTTCCATCTCCAAGTCTTTCGGTCGCATTAACAACTACGTTATTGACCCGTCGCAGGAGCTCGTCGCCATTGGAGTCACCAACATCCTGGCTCCTTTCCTGGGTGCCTACCCTGCCACTGGATCTTTCTCCCGTACTGCCATCAAGTCCAAGGCTGGTGTACGCACCCCATTTGCTGGTGTCATCACCGCCGTTGTCGTCTTGCTCGCACTCTATGCCCTGACAGCCCTCTTCTTCTACATTCCCAACTCTGCCCTCGCCGCCGTCATTATCCACGCCGTCGGTGATGTCATCACCCCTCCCCAGACCGTCTTCCAGTTTTGGCGTGTTGCCCCTCATGAGGTCGTCATCTTCCTGGCTGGTGTCCTCGTCACCGTCTTCACCACCATCGAGAATGGTGTCTACGTCACCATCTGCACCTCGTTTGTTGTCCTCATTTGGCGCCTGTTCCTCAGCGAGGGACGGTTCCTGGGCCGCACTCGCGTCCGCACTGTTCGTCAGACCAACAGCGCTCAGGCCTCCAGCTCCGACGGAGAGGGCAAGGCCAAGGAGACTGTCACCGAGGACGAGAAGGACTTCTCCCTTCGCCCGGGCTTCCTGCCCGTCGAGCATGAGGATGGTTCCAACTCAGAGGTCGTGGTCGACAACCCTTACCCCGGTGTCTTCGTCTACCGCTTCGCTGAAGGTTTCAACTACCCCAACGCCTCGCGCTACCTCAACCACCTCACCACAGTCATCTTCAAGACCACGCGCCGGACCGATCCTTCTCTTCTCGGAAAGATTGGCGACCGCCCGTGGAACGCTGCTGGCAAGAGGGGCCAGCTCGAAGACAACAGCCACCTTCCCACGCTCAAGGCCATCGTTCTTGACTTCTCCGCCGTGAACAACATCGACGCCACCTCCGTCCAGGCTCTCCTCGACACCCGAAGCCAGCTCGACCGCTACGCCGCTCCCGACAAGGTCGACTGGCACTTTGCCAACATCACCTCCCGATGGACCAAGCGTGGTCTGGTCGCCGCCGGCTTCGGCATCCGCAACGGTCCCCCCGGCCGCACCATCTTCAGTATCGCCGAGCTTGGCGGAGCCGACAGCGCCGCCGCCGCCGCCGAGGCAGAGAGACGCAAGGCCGCCGAGCAGCTAAAGGAGAAGAACACCGACGACATCGAGAGCATTGGCGGCGGGTCCAGACGGTCGAGCAACAAGCAGGTGGCGCTGCAGGGACTCAACCGTCCCCTGTTCCACTTTGACCTTCACGAGGCTGTTGAGGCGGCTATTGCCAACGCCCAGCTGAAGACTCCTTGATTTTGTGGCAAATGTGATTAGAGAGTTAACTGGTAATTATTATATATACCCTGGTTTTGTTTTCCCTTGGCTGGATAGTCTTAATGTCGGGTTGGTTTTGGTAGAGGGGAATGGGAACTATCATGAATCATATGTCATCTTTTGAAACTTCAGTGCATACCTTGCAATCATTTGACGTTGTCTTGTTTTGCTCGATACCTAAGGCGCATAGGGCCTGTGAGCCGGTTAGATTACAATACCCACCACAGCTACTGAGCTACTCACCCTTGATTTAATTTCAGCCGCGAACTGGGATGAGATTGGCAGATCTTTTTAATTTTCCACTATAGGCCACGACATTGATAGACAATAGTTAATTATTGAGAAATTATTAGGAAATATTATCTGCTTATTATCTCGGTAATACACGATTGTATATGGCTGGCTGTCACAACAATTTCTGCCGGGGTGATCGTCGTCTCTGCTTCTCCGACAGCCGCTTGGCTAGATGCCGATGCGACAACGGCCAATCATAGTGCAGGGCGACATCGTTTGGATACCAGATCGGGCAATTGGTGAAATCGCAATCTGCCCAGGTGCCAGTAAGGTCCTGTAGACTAAGCTGTACTTGCTCTCTCTAGAGATGGAATGGTCGGAAGTAAATGGTCAAGTGTTTCATAAACCAGCCAGTGAATTGCTACTGCTCTATTGTAGGACCGTTCACTTTCGTCTCAGCAATGTATTACGATCTGAAAGCCGCCCCCTTTGTTCGCAAGCAAGGACACGCCGCCTTTAGCTTTGTACGTTAAACATACTCCTCACCAGGATCTGTGGGAGCCTGAGCCATGGAGATATTTAAGTGTTCAAGATGAGTCTTTAAACCCCCCAACTTACTGGGCGAGAGCACCAAGATAGCTTCGAGGCAGTATACTCTCCCATCTTCTCCACCGCAACCTTTCAGGAACGAGCCTTGGGGGAAATGTGTCCTCATATAACTTCATAATCTGTAGCAGCTTTTCGTCATTAAAGCGACGTGCTACAAAGCCTAAGCCGTAAGGCTTACCGCCCCGATACTTCCCAAGTGGTACTGTCGCGGTGGGTGCTTCTATATCCCAACAAATCATATTAGCTTCTGCTCATATTTCTCTTGGGAAATACCACCAAGAATACAATTTTTTTTGGGGGGGACTTACGGGCCCATGCGGCAAAGATGCTCATCTCTGTCCATGCTGGCAGGACAAGCGCGTCGAGGTTATACTTGTCAAGTGTTTCGATGATGCCTTCGTCGATAGCGATCTTTTTGGCTTCTAGTAGAGCGGCATGATACTCCTCATCTGTTAAATGCTGGTTGAGTGCTGACTCAAGGTAGCCTTGAGCTGCATTCTCTGCTAAGTGTGATTAGTGTGTGGAGCCAGGCAGCATGATCCCAAGATAAACTCACCTTTACTGTACGAGAACTCAGGATGTTTATGATTAAATTCAACCAGCTCTTCGAGAGAATTGGTTTGGATGCCATCTAGGTATGTTGTGTGCTTGATAAAGCCTGGGCCCATCTCGTGTCCTGGATCACTCCCAGTGTTAGTCTTACCAACTAAGAATATAAAAGAGAGTGAGAACGGGGTTTGGGGCCATAGATGAGAGCGAAAATCATCGAGGAATGCATACGTATAATTTTCCCCATTAGCTTCTGGACATGACCAAGAGAAAGGGAGGCGCTTCGAATCTTGGCATCCGGGATGATGGCTGCCCCTCGTCGTTCCATTTCTGCGACAGCCTCAAGGCCTAATGAGAACATCTGCAAGATTGTTTAGCTGGTACTTGCGAAACGAGGGTTGGCTAGCACACATTTTTCTCATCATCAATATCGGCCTGCTCGCCGACGAAGCCTGGAAGAATGGACCAGAACCATTCTCTGTCGGCCACGCCAATCCGGAAATCACGCCAGTTGGCATCGAGGGTAGCGGTGAAGTTTCTAAGAAATGGTTCCGAGTCGCTCGTAACTGCATCGTCTGGATCAACGCCCACAATTTCGTTCAACAGTGCGGCGACGTCCCACGCCGATTTCGCCAGGATACCAGGCGAGTCGAAGGTCGTCGAGGATGGGAGGATTCCGCTCCGCGAGAGAAGGCCGGTGGAGACTTTCAATCCATACAGCGCCGTAAATGATGCTGGGCAGCTAATTGATCCTTGTGTCTCGGTCCCCAGGGCAAGAGGTGCAAAGCCGGCTGCAACGGCGGCGACTGGTCCAGCGGATGACCCGCAAGGGTGTTCTAGATCGTAGGGTGAAAGAGTTTCACCACCGAGCTGTGACCAGCCCGGACTGAGGTTGTTATCCCTGGAGTTATACATAAGTTAGCGATGTGATAAATGCTGCTACACCCTGAGCCTAACGCTAGCATACTTGAAGCCGTTGAGTTCCTATCGAATCGTGTCAGACGATCAAATTCTAAACAACAAAAAAAGAAAGAGGGAAAGAGAGAAAGAGAGAATGGCAGCTGTCCGACTCCCTAGTGAATACATACCCCCAGGTTGGCTTTGCCAATCACGACCAAGCCTGCTTCTCTAGCCTTCTTTACAATAAAGGCATCGCGTCTGGCCGTTGCATTTCGCAAGGCATATGCTCCGGAAGTAGTCTTCATGCCAAGCGACTCTTCAGTCGCCATGTTACCCTTTCGAGAAACTGTCAGCGCAGGCATATCGCTGCTGGCGAACGATACTTGCCTTCAGAAGTACAGGGACCCCGTGTAGTGGGCTGCGGATGATGCCTTTGCGTCGCTCTTGGTCTCTCTCGCTGGCGATGTGGAGAGCAATAGCTCGAGGCGTGACCTCGAGCATCGTGTGAAGCCCAAGCCCAGACCTGTCATCGAGATCAATACGCCGCAGGTACTCCTGCGTGACTTGTAATGAGGTGAATGTCTGGTTGTTGAGGAGCTCTGCGACATCCCGGGCCGTGAGGGTCAGGAGATCTATTGAGGAAGGGATCGTTTTGGGTGAGTGGACGTCGCCTGCAAACCACGCGAGGCTAGCAGCGATGGCCAGCGGGACAAGAACCCAAGAGATACGCGGGGCCATGACCGTATGCCAGAGACTTGGAGAGCGAGGGAGCGTTGATTCAGGTCTGCCAAACTGGAGAGGCTGCGACCTTGGTGGTGAGGTTTCTTGTGGTGAGATTGCCTGTGGTGAGATTGCTTGTGGTCGAGGTTGCTTGTGGTGAGATTGCTTGTGAACACCAACTGAGACACAGTGCGAGATATGCCGCCCCGCACGCGATAACACCCGATAACACACGATAACACACGATAACACACAATAACACACGATAACACACAATAACACACAATAACACACGATAACACACGATAACGCACAATAACACACCACCAGCCAATGCGATGTCTGTGTGACAAACATGTGTATAGCGCTATGTGTTCACCCTTCATTGGCTCCTATCGCTTGTGCAGTTTCAGGCTATGCAGTGTAAGCTTTCTGGACTAAGCAAGAATGTTACGTCTCGGAAGCCTGTTAGCCTCTTGTCGTAAAGGGGGGGCTGGCCTCCTGGGGCGGAACTACTTCTCCTCAGATGATTAGGGCATCAACAACGAGAGAAACCTATAAACATACTACTACTGGGTGTGTACTCTTGTCTCAATGGCTTCGATTGCCTCTGAAGATCACGTTGGAGACTCTTTCATTGCTTCGTTGAAATATTTGCGACGTGATCCTAAGTATGAGCGCGAAAAGCCATTTTCCTGCCTGATCGATCTGACCCACGTGTCGGGAGCCGAGCAGACGAACATCGTCTCTGATAGCTTTGACAACATCGTCATAAGAGATGGAAGGAAGCACGCACCCGAGTTTGATCTGGACAAGACTGGCTTCGAACTAATCGATGTGGGAGACCACTATCCATCAAGCAAATTTGAGGACACTGAGTGGCTCAAGCAGGTCTACTACCCGTTTATTGAGAATTTAGTCATTCAGAGGTTGGGTGCTAAAGAGGCTCGTGTCTTCGAGCATCAGGTTTGCCAAGTCTCTCTCTCATGGTCCATGGCCACTACCTACATCTAAGGTGCCAGATGCTAACCCGTCTATGGAGCTTCGGTATCGTCATCCAGGATATGGAATGCCTTTTACTAGGGGTGCGCTTCATTACGATCCACCCATCAACCAAGTCCACGTTGGTAAGTGCACAATGGGACAAACAAGTGGGGAGAGGATTTGAGATTAACTAGATTTCGTAGATGCCACGCAGGCTGCTGGACTGGCACGCTTTGAGAAGGCTTGGCCGAAATTTTCTCCAGATCTGCTCAAGGAACGCCTGCGCATTATCAAGTCAGACTGGCAACATGACGTCCCCTCTACGAAGTGCAGGGCGAATGCTGACTAGGACTTAGCATCTGGCGGCCACTTGTTGATGCCGTCAAAGAGTGGCCTCTTGCCCTCTGCGACTTCCGCTCTGTCGACTTAGAGAAAGACCTTCGAGCGACGGACGTCATCACCCGAAACTACATTGGGGAAAGCTTTGCTGTACACTACAGTCCTGATCACCTGTGGTATTCCATCCTTGACCAAAGGTACAACGAAGGTTGGATGATAAAGATCCTGGATACGAAGCCTGATGCTGCTCATTGTAAGTGGGCCCCCTCCGCAAACAAAGCACAATCCTATTTACTGATGATGTACGGATCAGCTGTTGTCCATACTGCGATTGATGTTGGACGCAGCAATCAAGCTAGAAAGAGCTGTGAGATCAGGCTCATGGTGATCGGCTGATTTCCACTCCAAGCCTAAGGGGAGTTTGTCCTGGGAAGAACGGATTCCGCTGACGACGTTAGCAACTTGGCCAGTTTAAATCCCTTCACATGTTATGTACTGAGTCGGGGCCCACTTGTCAAATTGGCCAGGTTAGATAAATTAGCTATTTTTCGGTATCCGTAGAAAAAGAGAACCTTTTTACCCCTTATTATTTTCACTTTTGAAAATCCCTTCTTATGAAAGATGCGGCTTCGCAACGTTACGGCGGTTACGTTAGGTCAATTGACTAGCTGAAAACATGAACTATTTGATCAAATGAGAATACACACAAAACTCAAAACCTCCTTTTCATAGCCGTTGTGGAAGGTTGTTAGATTTTGTTGTGGTTGGCAGTCTGCATTTCAAGCCCGCTAACAGAGGTGGTGTTGTCCGTTTTTCCCCCAACACAGTACTTGGCAACCTTGTATGTTCTTGTAAAAGAGTCGTGTGATAAGGGGTCTGGGATAAAAGCGTCCCCTATAGGTCATAATGGCAATGATCAAGAATTCACTTAGGGAAAATTGATTTGCATCTCCAACTTGGTAGACAAGAGAGCATAATGGAAGAAAATCTTGCTACGATGTGCCAATTACTGACTCGCTATTCTACTATCAACAAGACTGAAATTTAACTAGGGAGCGCTTGGGGGAGATCCGGTCCAACGTGGCAGCCCCCCACATCTTGACCTATGAGAATAGCGTTGAATATGGCAAGCAGAAAACATAATGCCGTCCTCCCTCTAGGGAGAGGAACGTATCTTCTAGCATCGTTAGTCAACTCCATACTCTCGCATGATCACCCCTGCCTTACCTCGCTAGTCTAGCAAAACACTAGCCTGAAGTGCCAGTGGTACCTTGCGTAACCACTTCACATGCCATGTGAGAGCGGAAGGCGCAAGAGACTGTACTACCAAGAGGATGGGGCCCTGTGCCACAATCCTCACCGCCGGGGCATAGTTGGGTGTCACCATTCTCAGGTTCAGGCTTCTTTGGGATGACGACAATTCCCTGCTGGCCCTGCTCCATGCGCGCCTTCTGAGCCAGGTATTCTTTCCAGGGCTGGCGAAGTGGTGTCATATTGTATCGAGGTCTTCTGGTGTTGAGTTGATATCTGTGAGATGAAATGGAGATAATGTTTGAGATACTGCGTAAAGTGTGGGAGATGGGAATTAAATAGAATATCTGATAAGGAAGAAGAGCCAACTCGTCACAACCAAAGGGACGGACAGCCTTTCTTAACTGCCACACATCTCTGCGGCTTGAGTTCTTTCGTATTCGGGTTTGCTGATTCACCTATATCCCTCCTAAAAAACGTCATACAGCTTGGCAGAGTGGTGGTTGGCTGCTTATCCCGTCAAGTGACCAACTTTCGGTAAGAAAAGCACATTATCCCGTGTGCAACACTGTTGCCTAGCTCCAAGGTTGCGCACCCTTTACCTGATAAGTCATTCTCGTGGCAGATATATAGGTTAGCCCCTCTACATGCGGTACAGTTTTACTTTCACAGGGTCTCACGTATGTTCCGCTGCGACACATTATCCAATCGCCTTCGGCCTTCGTACCATTTACTCACGACAGCTCTGTATAGCGTTGTACTAGAGAAACCTCTGGTATCCTACCACCGAAGCTAGTGCTACAACAAAGATGAGCACCGCAGGCCCGCCAAATGTCTCGAGTGCACAAAACCCACTTCCGGCCTCAAGTACGGCAAGCAAGTGGCAAGAGGCATGTGAGCGTTGTAAAGCGCGGCTGAGTCAAGAGGATGCTGCTGTCATACTTACGACCCCATCTTATCAACACTTGATAACGGCCATGGGCGGTATGGAGCAGGCCTACAAAGACAAGAAGTCCGCAAAGATCCTAAAGCACCTTGCACCTGCCTTGGAGAGTATCAGGTCATTTGGCGGTATCATCAACACAGCCATCCCAGCTAACCCGGACGTAGCCGCTCTTATGTGGGGAGGAATTAGGTTGGTGCTTGATGTACGTTTTTACATGTACTTTGTCAAATGGAGATGACAATGGTGTACAATGACGCTTACAATCGCTGTCTAACACTTACGTGCTATTGTAGCTTTTGCTCCGCTCTTCTATGGCCATAGAAAAGATTACAGCCGGTTTCTCCGAAATAACCAAGGCTCTTTCGAGGTTTGAGGAGTACCAGACATTTTTTACCTCTGCCCCACGTTTAAACGAAGCACTGGTCGATCTATACGAACTTGTTTTCGGCTTCTTTATTGAGTCGATTAAATTGTTCCGTCGACATCCAATTAGTTAGTGCCTGCCCAGTCTACCGCTCCATTCCACTCAACCTTCCTTCCAAACACCCTAGACAGGTACAAGAAAGGAAACTTATCGTTGCTAACGACAAACAGAAAATGTGTTGTCATCTCTCTGGGCGAACCAAGAGGCCATGGCGCAATCTTCTATACAGAAGATTAGGCGACAAGGTCAAGTCATCGACGTGGAAGCACACGCCGCAAAGATGAGCACAGATAAGTCACGTCATGCGGAGATTAAGGAACTCTTAAATTACAAGCGACCAGTGCCTCCTGTCAAGCTTCCCTACTTCCAGTTGCCTCTCGGTGAGAACTTACCTTTCTTTGGTCGGGTCACAGAAGTCAATCGCTGTGCTCAGGCACTATCAACACCAAGTGACACAGGTACACCGAGGATATTTGCTCTACACGGGCTTCCAGGCGTGGGGAAGACGTCCATTGCCTTGGAGTTTTCACGCAGAGAGAGACAACGATACCAAATTATCATATGGCTATGGTCAGACGAGGTGACTAAGCTTGCGCGTGGATATGTGGCTGCTGCCGCGGGCCTCAGCTTGCACCAAGAAAATGCCAGCGCACAGGAAGATAGGGAGACTGTCAAGCGTTGGCTGAGCTCAACTTGTATGCTTCTCAGCTTATATCTCTCCTGCACTGCCATTCATACTGACGACCTTTCTTTGCTAAAGCTGAACGCTGGCTCCTAGTTTTTGACAACGTGGAGAGATCCGTCCCACTAGCAGACTACATGCCGTCCTCGGGGAAAGGCTCCATCTTAGTCACAAGCCGAGACCCAGAGTCTCAGTTTGGCATGGCAGGCGAAGGACTGAAAGTTGAGCCCTTCGGGATTGATGATGCACGGTCATTCTTGCTCAATCGGCTTCCTTCCGTTGATACTTCTGAAGAGACCTTGAGTGCAGCAAAAACTCTTGTCACGCAGCTCGGCGGTCTGCCACTCGGGATAAAGCAAATGGCAGGCTTCATGAGAGAGACTGGCTGCTCAATAAGAGACTTGCTTGTTATGATTGAGGACACCGAGCAACACGGTAAGATCCGGTCCTACGAAATGTCCTCCTTTGCGCGTCTAATATACCCCGCAACTCTTGCCTCGGCCCTGGAGGTTTTGCTTTCCAAGCTTGATAAAACGACATTAAATCTCCTGGCGCTCTTCTCAACGCTAGATCCCGATGGCATACAAGATAGCGTCACCAAACACTTGCCAGTTATCTTCCAGCAGTTCCCTGACCTATTCTCTCCCTTTCATGCCCAAGCAGAGTGAGTCCTTTGTGACAGCATCATCATAGAAACTTCGTCTCCATTACGCGAATCAGGTGAAAACTAACTATTCCTGCATTCATACAGGTATTATTCAGGCCTTGCGAAACTGAGGCGTTATGGCTTGGTTGACCACCATGCGGCCCAAAAGTTAATTATTGTGCATCGGCTTGTGCAAGAAGCAGCCCAGTATTTTATCAGTCTTGATCGACTCTCGGCTATATACGATGCCGCACTACACTTGATCCGACAAGGCCATCCTCAGTCGCAGGCCACATCTGATACTTTGTTCCACCATTGGAGCACATGCTCGACATACGCACCGCACGTTATACGGTTAGCGGCGTTGCAAGAGAGATGGGCGCTCCATTCAACTTGTCCTGCAGACATGTTCGATGTCTTCTTCAATTGTTCATGGTAAATTTACTTTTTTGGCCACCTCAGCTAACGACATTGTTCTTTGCTTCTGCCTGTGCCTTGAACATGGAGTGGATATGCTGACCAATGTCCATCGGCAGGTACCTGGTTGAGACTGGTGCCATGACCACGGCACTGACGCTAGCCCAAGCGGCGGAGCCCTTATGTGATCTGGATACAGATGACGGGCAGATAGGGGTTTCGTATCTTTATAATACGTATGGTGTCGTTGCGTTGCAGTACAAAGACGACAAGGCCGCGTGGGACTGGTTCCAGAAGTCTCTCGACATCCGTGCGAGGCTGTTGGGTGAATATAATGTTAACACGTGCGCAGTGCGAGGAAACCAGACACTTGTCCTTCTCAATGAGAGGAAATATAATGAGGTTATAAAAAGATTAATACCATTCCGCGACCGCGCATTCACAGTCATGGCGGATCATCCTATACGGATTAAGAACCCCATCTTTGACCAGCTGGCTATGGCTTACCTTGGCCTTGGCAAGTTTGATGAAGCGTGGTCGCACCTAAATATCTCCATGGAACTTTCGAAAGAGGATAATCTTCCCATGTTCTCCCAGGGCTCTGCTTAGTATGTTTGGGTTATACTGAATTCCTCCCTGGAACACGTTCTTGCTTTACTGATTCGATGGCAGCGACTATTACGTCTCTGGCAATATTAGAATGGCCCAGGGTGACCTAACAGACGCACTGAGGCTCCACACAATTGCCCTGAATATTCGCCAGCAGGTACTCGGCAGTCACATCCAGACGGCAGCCTCTTGCTACCGAGTGGGCGATCTGTTACATCTCACGGGCGACCAGGATTCAGCTCTGTAAGCGCAGTCCCACTCATATTCCCAGTACGGACCAGGATCGAAAGGGTTAATAAAAAGTTCCAGTGACGTCCTTCTCCGGAGTCATGAGATGTACGACGAACTCGGTCTCGCGGAAGCCTTCTTGGAGTGTGGAAAGGCGCGCTCCGCTTGGCGGATGGTGTCCATTCTACGAGCGCAGGGGAGAAATAAAGAGGCTTCCAAGTATGAAAACGAGGCTGAAGAGACCCTACTACGACGCGGCGGTGACTCAACAAAAGAAGATTATAATGAGAACGACTTCAATGCCTTACTCAACTACATGGACACATAGGGGGGGCATTCATGTCCACAGTACTAGGTAATTGTAGCATAAGACTTTTGATCCATTATTTGTTTGTTTTCTTTATAATAAGTGAGAGTAATAGTAAAGAGGAGATTTCTGCTTAATATAATCAAAGTCAAAGTAATATTTGCTTTATTATTAATACTATATAAGATCCTACCAAGATTTCAGGAAATTAAGTAAAAGGATTTTAATAAAAACAAAAATTCAAAGATAGAATCAGAGGGATCCTGCTATATTATATAGAGACAGTATATTATACTCTTCTTCTTTTTCTGTCTTAATAGTCATACTGTGAATTTTCTTGCCATAGGTACTAAAAGAGCAAAAAGGAAACCTCTGTTAAAGGTGTAAAGGCAGTAGATTATTTGATTCATATTTATTAGGACTATATAGGATAGTAATTAAGTGAGATAGCTATACAGGTCATACAGCAGCTGTAAAAAAAGAAATTGAGGTGGGGGGTCAGAGCCCCGGAAGCCGGTTATAAGCCATCTATTCGTTTTATCAGGTTGTGCTCTCTCGTGATTGTTATCAAAGCGTTTAGATTTTCATAAGAAAGAAAACGTGTAAGAATACCGAAATCTCGACGAAGTTGGTGATATTGTACTGTGAGTCGAGATCATATGAACTTCTTAATATCGTCTAATCTTCGTAAATTCTTATCGGAGTTTGCATGTTTGATCAATTATTCCAGTGTTCAGCAGAGCTCGAGAAAAGGAAAGAGAGATACCACCAGAGACGCTACAGGCTTTTAATCTAATAGTAAGGACATACCATCCAATAGTCAACCAACTTGAAGTGTCCCAGATAGCACATTTATCCTAGGCACCAACAAAGCCTTACTCCCTAATGCATAATAAAAAGGAGATCCTGGATTAGAGATACACTAGGTGGAAGGTCGAGAATCAGAAAGTAGTCTTATCTTACACCTTTTATTATGAGATTTGGGGTTTGCGGCCCCTTTCTATAGACACTAGCAACTATCGGCTAGTACTAGCTGGGCGCGATCATCCGTATTTGAGGGGAACTGCTGAGGAGGAAGGTCGAGGCGATATTGACGCTAAGCACATTTATCTAGATGTACGAAAGCGGTAGGCCTCTCTCGGCCGTGAGATCGGGAATTTGTAGCTGGTAGCATGTTTGCCGTTCTTCAGAGGCGTCACAGTTTTTCCTCGTGGTCAAATCACGCCACATGTTGAAGATAAATAAACTTTGCTTCTTCTTTGTATGATCTGCGACACGTGGGATGGCGTCTGAGGTGCACGCTGAATGTCATAGCCTGCCGCATGATGTCAGTCCCAGCGCTTCTCGTGACACACAATTTCTCTAGCGGAAGCTTCCTTATTCCCCATCCATTCAGGGACCAAGAAGACCCCCCTTTTCCTCCTCACCCGCAAACGACCTTGTCGTTTTAGGATGCCTCGAGTCAGCCCAGCATGAGACAGGCTGATATCTAATTGGCTTTCCAACGCTTAATAGTCTGAGGGGCGATAATGCTCCCCCCTTCCTCGGATTCTCTACGGGGGTTGAGATGGTCACTGCCAAGCCAGAACCCCAATCAAGGATGCAGAATCTTGGAATCGGTTGATCCATTTACCCGCAAGATGCAAGTTGGGAAAGGTTCATAATACCAGGGTGATCCTCCCCCTCTCGGAACGCACGGCTACTCATCCCATCTTCCTGAACATTTCATGTCGTACCACTAGAGATCATTATGCGTGTATTGTTTTATTGACCTTTCATATTTCACCTCTTATCTATCTAATTCAACGCCTCTAATGAATCCACCGCCCACGCAGATCTCTCACTATGACGGGGCTCCAGGCCAACGTATTCGCTGGCATTGGTGTCTGCTGGGGGCTGGCCACCCTCGCTCTGATCGGCCGTGTCGTCGCTCGCCGTATGACCAAGGTGCGGTGGTGGTATGAAGACTACTACTGTCTATCCGCCTTCGTAAGTTTACATCATTTGATTGAATGAGTCTTTACTGCTGACATCGACTGCTAGAGCTTCGCGAGTGCCTATAACGCACTCTGTCTCTATTGTAATCATTTATCACACCGTGTCCCTGACAGCACTCTCTTCTTGATCCTGAGCTAACTAGATGATATGATAGGGTGTACGACTTGGTACCTCGGTCAAATCATCCCCGACACGGTTGATGAAACAAGACACGAGGATATACTCTTTCACTCTAGGAAGATTGCCTTCTTCTGCTCCCTGACATACGCCTACTCGATCGGGTCCTCGAAGCTGGCCATCCTCTCGCTGTACTGGCGACTCTTCAAATTCTCCTCAATTCGAATACCGATCATCACACTGTACACAATAGTCGCCGTCTGGCTCGTTATACGCACATTCATGATCTTCCTCCGCTGCTCCCCGGTGGCGGCATATTGGGACGACTCCATCCCTGGCGGCCACTGCAACATCAAGGACTCGGCCTTCTTCTTTGGAACCATGCTTCCTCACTTTCTCCTCGACGTCATAATCCTCGCCTTGCCGGTGGTTGAAGTGTCCAGGCTTAGGTTGCGCATGGGGCAGAAGATTGCCATTATCGCTCTATTTCTAGTCGGTGTTGTGTAAGTGATTGGTTTTATTCTGCTTGGCAAAGGAATCGAACACTAACTTGCGAGGGACAGTGTGTGTGTCGCATCTGTCAATGGTTTGATCCTGTCCATCAGCGCGGACCCATATACCACCCAGATGCCATACGACTATGCGATTATATATACATGGGGTGGCGTGGAGGTCAATATTGCCGTCGTCTCTTGTATGTTTAACCACGGTGAAGAGTATTCAATGGTACCTTTCGCTGACATCAAGTACTCTAGCATGCTTCCCCCTCCTCCGACCGATTTTCCGCTTCATGTTCGGTTCTCGTGCACTAAACTCCTACGACTACAACACCTACACTGCAAACGGGGCGAGCAATGCCAACCCGACCTTTCCGCGGACGAATGGAATCGAGTTGAGTACCGTGGGCAAGAAGCGCAAGAAGGGCGTGGATATGGGGAGCTCGCAAGTGGGACTCACAGACGAAGAAAAGGGCATCCTGGGCGATCCGACGAGCATAAAGTCTCCTGACCGCGTGCACACGACTATCACGAGGCCGGACCCTGATACCGAGTGGTTTAATACGAACGAAGAGAACGGGATTCGGGTGCGTAAGGATGTGATGATAGAGGTGCATGAGGTCAAAAGTGCGAGGTCTTATAGTAGTGATCACACATCGCAGGCGTGATGAGTTAGCGTAACTGCCTACAGTACCTACTGATATAATTGTATTGATAGAAAATAAAGACAACTCAAAAATATACTAATCATAAAGGAAAATGAAAGGGGGAGAAGAAGTAGGAATACCAACAAGAGGGGCCTAGAACCTCGCTTACAATCCCAATACAGCTTGAACACAGTCGATGGAGTCCCGAATTGACATGTGAGGATTTCTTTATCGAATTATTCGCCTGTGTTTGGCCTTTGCGCTTGTTGCAATTGCACTAGCATATCTTTGAGATTGAGAGATATAGTTCTTAATTTCGTCAATTCCAGATGTCACCAACCTTCTTTACCTTATCCGAGAATTTGGTGGTTACCTCAAGAAATTGGAGCACATTGGCAGCGAGACCAAACGCCGCGAGTGCTTCCACGCTCGCTATGTGGCAATGCAGCGTTGTCGTTTAAGGGAAGCTAGAGCTACCAGCATAATTTACGGTCATAGAAAAGGAATGAAAAATTTGATACTCACCCTACCAGGCTGCATTACATTGGGAAGGGATGGGTAAGACAAGTACGTCCCATTGCTGATATGCATGGCCAGCAGCTCCTAGACTAATGTAGGAAGACCTTCTGCACTTCCACGATATCACGAGCTGCAGGCTGACTTAATATTAGACGCCACAACACCATTACCATAGATTCAGGATCACACTATAACCATAATGTTTGGCTAGCCAACTAGCACCTACCGGCACCTCGCATTTATAATCATTACGTCTCTAAAAGGTAAAAGCGGAGACAACCTTGTGGATATTCTAGCGATGTTTATTGAAGACCTAGAAGGGAACCCGAAAAAGTAGGTCTCCCGGAGGCCTAGACTAACTAGACCTTTACCCTTTCTCCTCACAGAATCAGGTTGCACGGCAAGGGGGGAAGGCATATTATTGGAGGAGAGATTGTTGGATACGGGCCAGTCGATTCTCAGCTAAGAGCCTTGTGCCGGTGATGCCGTCATCAATCAGTCGGTGAGCTGCGGATGTGAAACTCGCCTAGCCGGATATTGAATGCCAAGGGGAAAAACTCCCAGCAGTGACGCATCCTCCCCTACACAAATGTGCCATTGTGGCGTTCAGTCTTTATGCGGTCGAATGTTCTGAACACCTTCTGTTAGGTGACTTTTTTGTCACGCGCGGTAGGTTTTATTTTGAGGCAGAAATGAGGGAAACAATACCTTCTCCAATTAACAGGAGTACCTGCGGCGTATTGATCTCGATGACAGGTCTGGGCTTGGGCTTCACACGATGCTCGAGGTCACGCCTCGAGCTATTGCTCTCCACATCGCCAGCGAGAGACACCTAGAGCGACGCAAAGGTAAAAGCTTCTTTCCAGCAGGTTTGTGCATGTACTTAGATGCGAGCTGATTTTGAGCGAACCGGTTCGCCAGGCACCTCGTTGCCTTACCGGCTTCATCTGCAGATTGTGATTCGCGGATATCTACAAGGATAGTTCTAGATTGCCGCCGCTAGCAAATATGCCTAGGACTGCGCCTCGACTCTTATGCAGGTACTCTTGTAGATCATAAGATTGTCTGCTCCCAAACTTGACTTTTCTTTTACATCCTGTTGGGAGGTGGAGAATAGCCTTTCGTTTGGCTGCTCTGTTTTTTAAGGATAACTTCCAAAGGTCATCTTTTCCACGCTGCGGACGAGTTGTGAACCGGCTAAGGCTTTCTCGAGAGAATTACTTCGTCAAGATGAATCCGCTTTCCATCACTGCCTCGACTTTGACAGTGATCCAAGCCGTAGGCGTCGTATGCTAGCACCCTGAACTTTGGATAATTCCTTCTATAGTACGGATCTGAATACTAACAAGTAATGAATCAAGGTGACAATCGGGGTGGGAACTTTTGTTCACGCCCTACGAACTATTGATTCACGCTTGGCGGGTCTTGACGATGAACTTTCGGATCTCCAACGCAATCTCAAGATGATTGAAGATACGCTCATAGGTTGCAAGGATATTGACCTCAGCCTGATCGACGACGCTATATGGCATCAAAGCAAGATCGCCATCGGGAATTGCCAAGCTACAGTTAACGATTTGGCCCGAGTGGTGGAGAAGATCAAGGAAGCATCAAAACCCGGGACAATAGGATGGAAAGTCCAAGCTATTTTTGAGCTGAAGGTTCACGAGCGGGACCTGGCTGGTTTTCGCGATAAAGTCCACCAATCCAATTCAGCTCTTCAAACCATGCTTCATATAATCGTTGTGTAAGTTGAGTACTTCTTACGTTGTGCTTTGCGGCTTCTGATGACCCCTTAGGTCTCTTTCACTGCGACAAAATGCATCCCAAGCTCAGATTCTAAACGAACTAAATAATTTAAAACAATCGATAAATAACACATGGAACGTTTCATCAAAATCAACCAGAGATCTGCGGGACCCGATGTCTAAGGATAGACCGCGTCATAACATTACACGAGACTTGCGATATTTGGCTGCAGCTGCCGAAAGTTTCTACGTCACAGCGAGCTCAACAGCAGGGACATTGAAAAGCGACGACGGCAAAAGCGTACTAAACTCAGTTGTGGACAGTGAGGCAAGTGGCGCGGGAGATCTCCCTTGCTTGCGGTACCAGCTCCTGGAGCAATATCTCCACAACCTTCACTCTGGACATCCCCCTTCGGTTTCAAGTTATCCTTCTAGAACTAGAACTGTTGATAAACGATCTTTCAAATCACAGTTCATAGTCGAGGGCCCGACCGTATTAGAAACAGCGAATAATGACACCAACACCGAAATCAAACACAGGCTTCATCATCCTGATTCCAGTACTTTCGATATCCAGAAAGAGGACGGTGATGACCACTATTTTGAAGATGTGGTCTTAGCGGGAATGAGGGAGCTGGCCATTGAAAGCATTAAAGCGCTAGATTTCGACGAAGCAATCCGCTTGATCAAAGAGGTCGTCTGCGACGGGTTCGAGGCGAAGACAAGAAATTTTGACTATTTCGAGACATTCAGCCAACTAATCCTTTGCTACTTTTTCCAGGGGGAGTGGCGACTCGCGGAACCATTGATCAATCTTCTCTCTAAGTCAAATGAGAGGATGCCAGACCCAAGTCATGAATTGATCATCTACAACTTCTCCCATGCTCTTTCACTTTGCTGCCTAGCTGAGTATTCCTTTGAGAGAGCCTTTGAATACTGCAAACAGGCTCTCTGCGGGAAGAGAAGACTATACAAGGCCGGGCAGACTGACAGGAGCGACTACGAGGAAACATTAGGATTATATGCGACCATATACGAAGTTTCTGGCGACTGCATACGTGCGGAGATCTTCAGACGCCAGCTCTTAGCAGAATTCATTTACATACACCCAGAGAATGTTGTTGATTTCTTCCAAAGCCACGAGAACCTACTTACCAGCATCATCGGCTCGGACGATATCCAGACACTAACCGGAGCTCTTCTGACGAGCGCGGCTGAGTTAGCAGCTACTCCAACGGATGCTACTCATGGCGGAGTACCAGCGAAGAAATCTAACGGCAATATCCTAAGAATGAAACTTACCAGATACGAAGTACTTGAGCGCGATACTGCAAAAGAGGCCGTCGTCGATACTTTCCGCTCGCCATACGAGGCAGATGACGAACTTTCGCCCACAGGAACGACTACAACACATCCCCAAAGCCCGAAAGGGAAGTCGCCGATCCGGAGGCATCTCACTCGGATCTTCAAGTCAAAGAGCTCCCGCCTGGACACATTGATTGATACCACCAAACCCTCAAGTAGATTTAGGTTGTTCTCTCATAGAGGAATAAGCCTAAAAAAGTCCAGAACCCAACGGCGAGGGCATGCTGAGATTGCCATATCTGATAAGATGATCGTGACTGACTTTAGTCAGCCTATTGAAATTGGGGAGATGACTAAGACTGGAGAGGTTGCTGAACAGGATTATGGGACTTCTCCCGCTCATGCTGTTCAGAGAATTTCGGATCATGTGCACGAGATAGCTGATTCTACATCAGTGGATGAGTTCCCAAACTCAGTCTCAGGATCTCATGGTACCAGAGGACAGCAATTAGAGGTATCATCTCACGTCGAATCGGTGGACACAGCTCGCCATGGATTAAGAGACACATCACTACCCGCTGAATTGGCAGATACATCACCACCGGATCAAACGATGAACATATTACAAGCAACCAAATACGAAGACAATTATGAAAAGTTGGATAAAATAATTGAATCTAACGAGGATTTTGATGAATGGTCCATGGCTCTTGATCCTGCATTAACCTCCGAGAGACCTCCAGCCACCCATAGTGATGTGCAAACTTCGCATTCACCTGCAGACAAGTACGACCACGGCGCAAAGGAGCCAGTTGGTATAGAGAGCAACTTAAATAAATCAAGAGAGGAACACCCACGAGACTTCCCTTCTAAATTGGAAAATTATCCTGCGGAGCTCTGGTTTGGCGACAGATGGGCTCAAGCACTTCAGAACATTACCTCTCAGCTAGCTATCCATCTCGCCTCGATAAACGGGAATGAAGATTTAAATAGTCTGCAGTACCATAACCAGGCGCTAACTAAGCTCTTCCCAAGTTTCAAGTCCCTTAGCAACGATCCAATCATGGTCAATGACATTAGAGTGGCCATGTTCACTTTGCGGAAGAAGATCAAGGAGGTGGCGCAGGGTCAAGAAGATTCTGGTTACGAGTCCACCCACATTTCTCGGAACAAAGGAACAGCTGCGATGGATTCCACGGAAACCAAGCTGAAGAGGTGGATTCGACCTTGTCGTCCGCCAGTCAGCAGGAACACAGATTATGCCCAAACGCAAGAGAAGGCGCAGAGCTTATACCCAACAGCCGGTTACTCGTTGGAAACTGTTTGTTCTTGGCGTGAGTGTCCAAGTAACCTGTTATCCTCGAACGAAAAACTTGAGATTCCATCTTATCACCATTTTGAAGATATAAGTGACGACACTAGAAAATTCGCTAAGGTTGATGCATCGGAAGCTCAAGTGCCAGACATGGGGCATCCGCACAGTACCTCTACGGCGGAAATGGGAATAGAAACATCTTCCGCCAGAAAGGATAAGGCATCCCGAATAAAGGAAGCACACGAATATTACGGCGGCCCACATCTTTCCTCTTCGCCCGTACGGACACATCTTGACGAGTCTGTCAAAATACTTCCAAGGCTGCGGCTTCCCACATCTCGCCACAATAAAGTGACGGATCTCAGTCTGATATATCCGCCACTTTGTTCCAATAAAAGACAAGGCTCTCTATTGGAAGATGAAGATGACATATATTCGGCCACTCCGATAGACATAGCCAAGCGGCATCGACCGGGGGCAACATATACTCCTACTCGACATGACATCCCTTATTACATGGAATAGCTACAGACGTAGCCATTCCTACTTATATCTAACCCGTAAGGAGAATGCTCTTGATCTCACTTTTTCATATCTGAGCGTATTTTCATACAAAGATTGCCCTCTTGGATGTCATATACGCCTGCATTTCGAAGCGGAGTGGAAGAAAAGTTACCATCTGTCCGATTTTCTCTGCCATGTAGTCTGCTTTTCATTCATTGACAGGAGCGTACGCGCTCGAGCTTGGGCAAAACTGGTATGATTTATTATCTTTAGCAAGTACAATCGTATGTATTTCAATTCCGATTAGAAATGCCTCCACCTACGAACAGAATGGCGATAGCGTTTCGGCTGTTCGTCGAAGTAGCCTCGTATAGTAAACGTCTGATAGCAATGCTGAGCCATGATCAATGATAAACTGCATGTGGTCTGGATGGACATCGAGTGTCTCTGACTCAGATTGGACCTGCCCATACTTTCCGAGAGGCGTGCGATCTATGGGAGGCACGCACTCCATTGCCAGCGCACCGTCATACCCTGATTCAACCAACGCCGCCATGATCTGTGGCCAGTTGAATTTACCGTCGCCGGCGGCAAGCCTGTTGTGGTCCGCGACGTGGAAATCGACGATACGGCTGCCGCATGCTTTGATGGCGGCAATCAGGTCTATTTCCTCGAGAGCTAGATGGAAAGGATCGAAAGCAATACCGCAGTCAAAGCCCACCTCCTGAGCAAGAGCAAGAGCCTGATCAGTCCGGTTGAGAAAGTAGGTCTCAAACCGGTTCAATGGCTCCAGTCCAATTTTGACTCCTTTGCCCTTCGCAAACTCAGCAATCTCTCGAAGGCCCTCCACAGCCCACTTCCACTCCTTCTCTGCCGATGAAGTGGGTGCGATCTTGCCAACCCTCCCAGGGACTACTGTCGTGATCTTGCCTCCTAATTCAGCGGATAATGCAACGACATCCTTGACGTATTCGATGGTATCGCGTCTTTCTTGTGGATCCACGGCTAAGAGATCACGTTTTCCCTGCTGGATCGTGACAGTGCCCCAGAGCTTTATGCCGTACTTGTCTAACAGCTCGCGGGTCTCTTGAACAGGGTATTGCGCTGGCTCTCCGGCTAGCTCGATGCTTTTGTATCCCAGGCTTTGTGCACGTTTTAAGGTGACTTCGAGTGATTCCGGGCGCATCCAAGTGTGAGTAGACAGATGCATTGTGATGGTGTTTTCTTAGATTAAAATGCAGAAAGTGGCCAAGTCAGACAATGGGCTGAAGTGAGATTGATACGGGAGAGAGTTTGAGTAGAAAGTTAAACAGCAATGGAAGATGCCAGAACCCAACAACTCATAATAATGAATACGAAAGGGAAAAGAAAAGCTTGTGAGATTGATTGATTGTAAGTGTTTTCTGGAAAAGGACAGAGGACATGGTCCGTCTTATAGAACTGACACCGGATATGATACAATGACGGAAGGCGGATTACCGTCGTGGTCATGTCATCAAGACGGAATGAGATCATCCGCAACGGCAGGTGGAGCTGAGAAGCGGAATTTCTTGATCCGCACAAAGATCTTGTCATTAGTCTCTGAGTAAGCAAGAAATTAGTCTCTGAGTAAGCAAGAACAGATGAAAGTTAAAAGAGTGTCGACCTACGATTAGGAATTGGGCGCATTTCCGGACCAAACGGCATGATTTTGGCACATATAGATTTTCCATCACGAAGGTTACAGCAAGGGGTATAATCACCATACCCTTGACTAGAAGGATTGCCACTCCATGGTCAATAAGCAAGGAACCCTGAAACATAACGTGATATTGATTGCAATCAAATGAAAAGGATAATCAAGCAGATTAGGCTACCCGTAGGTCCCTCAGGTGGGGTCAAAGGGTCTTTCATACGGGTTCCGTCCACTGATCTGACTTGATGAGGTGACAGACTCCGGAGGTCTGCAGTTGTCATGTCCGAAATTCCAAGCATTATGTTTCGACAATCGCTTTCACTTGCACAGTTATGAATTTAGCTGACTTTGATTAGCTATGAATTATCTCATCAACAGGCTAGATCGATGTCCCAATCAGTAGATGTAAAGAATTAGTGCAAAGGAGCTGCTGGCACACTTGGTATGACCCCACCGCTCTCAAACCCAGCGTAGAAATTATCTGCGCGGTTTGAGCAGAGACATCTTTGAAAATTGAATGGCTGTTGAGCTTTTTCTTTGCTTGTTTTAAGATTTAGCTTGCTTATTTAAGTTTGACATATGTCCACGATTTCTTGATAGTTAACAAGGACTCACAGTCCACCCTATAAAGTAAGCTGCCGGCTCTGAACACTCGTTTCCAGAAGATACCATTGTTAGTTACGCCCTATGATCACTTTCAGCTCACACGCTGCAATTGATGATCAGAGGTGAGTAACTACATGGATGGTAATGATTGTTTATCGAGTATCTGGATCTTATGGTCGTTTATAACGGGGAAACGGTTTTAGATAAGCTTAGTATTCAATCAGAATATGACACACTCTGTGATTTCAAAGCTGATTGTCGGTGCGGTCTAATTTTCAAGTTTTAGGGGAAAAGTTTGGTTTTCCAAACTACTTCTTGTTAATTGACCCGCGTTTTGAGGTTTTAATGCTCACACCCTTTAATCTCATCTTAATTGCAAGGCTTAGGATATGTTCAAAGTCTACTTCACCAAATCTTCACGCATACTTTATTTCTAGCATCTCTGCGTTATTATATGCATACTGTGTATACCCCTCCATGATCGTAAATATGCAATGAGAAAGTAACTGATCAGAAGGGGTTTGGCGTCAAGCACCTCTAGTGCTAGTAGTTCACTGTGACTTGATATATCATATCAAGCTAAGAGAAAAGTAGAGATATAACAATAAGCTGAATCTATTAGTGCAGCTTGGCTGCATACATATTTACTATTCAACATCTGACATGACGGTATTATATAATACTGCATATTGTGGCTGCATGTATCTCCTCAGTGTAGCTGTATAGATGACTGCATCTATAAGCCGGAAAGGCAACATTTCCCTCATATAGAGGCTAGAATAATCCTTCCCCTCCTTCCCCAACAATTTTCTATGCTTCCCTTAAATCGTTTCTTTTCTTCGGGTTTCGGCATGGTTTTTGCATCATCGAGAAGCACCAGTTAATAATGCCCCGCTCACCATAGCCCAACTACTCTGTATCATTTTCTGTCTCGTCCCTCTAGCCTGAGTACACCATGGCAGCACAAAAGATTTTACGTGACTGGGCTTTGTAGTTTTGGTCCTTAGTCGCTTCCTTGGCGCAGTTCGCAGCCATGTTCGCGCTGATGGTGCACTTTGATGGCAAGCGGACATTCGACGGCTCATTCATTTCCTTGAACACAATTACCTCCATTCTATCCACGGGATCAAGAGCATCGCTTATAACTGCAGTCTCAAGTTGTATTAGTCAAGGAAACTGGGCCGTTTTTTCAACCAAGCCTCGTCGGCTTTACGACTTCGAAATGATTTCTGAATCCAGTCGAGGCCCTTTGGGGAGTGTTCAGCTTTTGTTAAACAGCAGGTTCAGAGGAGGGTACGTCTTTGTGAATAAATTTTCGCATCTACGAGCCCACAGAGCTGATAGAAATAAGTAGTGCCCTTGTTCGATTCGGCGCAGTTCTTACTTTGCTCTCCATTGCCACAGGGCCCTTCGCCCAACAACTAGTGCGAGTCGGTCAAATCGACTTTCTGGAAGAGGGCGGAAGTATCGCTCAAGGACTTTCTTACTCCAAGGGGGTAAATTGGCCCCAATACATGTTCTATAATGGCGAGAACGGCGCTAAGATAGTATGGAGGGCCACCGTCATCTGCAAACCCGATTTCAGTATGAGGGCGTCACTCATGTTCGCGCTCTCCACCGAGAAAAAGGACGTCATTCGGCAAGCGGCTTTTGAATGCCCCGGAACTAGTTGCTTATTTGAGAATTTCCAATCCCTGGCGATTTGCAGCAGATGCTACAATATCACCTCAATGCTAGAAGTGAACCAGCATATAAAGAATGTCACCGATGGCGGCATCTCAGGAGGGTATTCGGTTACAAGGTATAGTCTTCCAAATGGACTGTATCTGGAAAACAAAGATGCGTTTCCAAATATTCCTGTTACTGGCGAAGGCTCGGAGCCGGCTCGTGATGTCTTAACGCTATACGGCAACTCCAATCCAAACAGATCGATCAATGCGAGAGAGATCGATACTCTGATCTGGTCGCAGAGTGTTATCAAAGTGGAAAACTCTACTAATATTTGGCAGTGGCCTAATATGTCAGTCCATGCTATGGAGTGTGCTCTTTATTACTGTGTCAAGAACTATTCTTTCCGAGTGGTCAATAATTCCATGGAGCTGGAACTGGAGAACGAACTGAGGGAATATCGAAGGCATCCTGACTCATGGAAAGTTCATTTAGGGAACTTGGAAAGCAAGATAATAGCCAATGTCTCGAGCAGTCTTGCTTTCCACCCGAATCAGTCGGCCTTTGAGAGGTCAGACCTTCAACTAGCCAAAGATTTTAGTAAGTCCGAGGGCTTTAATATTTCTCAATCTGGGGTAAACAGCATTGGTTCATTTGTCCAAACATTATTCTCGTCATGCTTAGATAAGAAAGGGTGTCCTGCGGCGGTGGATGATTGGAAACCCCGGACTGGACATTACAGCTACCATCTTCAAAGCGGCCTTTTGCTCTACGATCCCGATCTAGCACCGGCTATGTGGTTTTCCAAAAACCTTACGGGTCTATTTGATAGTATTGCGGCCAGCATGAGCAATTCTTTGCGATCCGGAGACAATTTGAACAGTCGTTTCGTTGGGAAAGTTGCCAATCCCATCACCGTTTACAAGATAAACTGGCCTTGGATATCGTATCAGCTTTTCCTCCATATCGCAGCCATGGTCTTCTTCGCCATTACTGTCGGTATCAACCGACAGCCTGGTGGTGGTGGCATTCCAGTATGGAAATCCAGTCAGCGGGCCGTCATGTCGCAAGGGCCGTTAGTATCGGACGTATTGAAGGGTGCGAAAACGCTCGAGGAACTGGAAACGGCAGCTAAGAAAACGTCGATTATGCTATTCGCCAAAGATGAAGATCAGCCTCTGATGCCACTTGGTGCGGGAGACGCCGCGGATGGTACAAGCCTTAGGAGAAACTCGGCCTCTGATTGAAGCTCTATCATGATGTCTTGGCCGTCATACATTTTCAGAGGGGGAAACAAGTACAATAGAAGCTCTGTCATAAGTAGTTCAATTTTAGCTTAAGCCAATTTCAACATGAAACCTTGCCCACCTACCTAAGGTACATACCTATCTAATTCCCTAATACCAGCAATATTCGGGTAGGTATGCTGAGCGCTTCTAAGGCAATGGATGAATAGCAGGAACGACTGGCGGATTAGCCAATTCAGTTAGTTCCAGGTCGTTCCTGCGGGGCATTGACCCCCTGATTAATTCTCCTGCTGTAGAGGAAAAACCCAAACAAACGCGGCCGAGGCAATCATCTTGACGCGCTCACCATTTTATTCCCTCTTCTCAAAAGCACCCATTGACTTCTGGCCAACATCGCCTGCTGCCATCATGGACGCGCCCGTTTTTACCTGCTTCCCCGAGCTTCCGCTAGAATTGAGGGAGGCGATTTGGAACGAGACGATGCCTTCAGATTCAGATGGACCAGTCATGTATCCATTCGGCGATCACTTCATCAATTACACAGCACAGCCAGCGGAATCAGCCCAGCCGCTGATGGTACAGCTCCCCATGCCGCCAGCCTTCTTCGTCTGTCGCGAAGCGCGCAGGGCTGCAGAACGGTGGATGGCCTCCGTCAACGGATGGCTCCATTTCCGCCGAGAGACGCAGGGCCACATTGCCGTACGCGCCTGGAACGAGGAAACAGATTTGCTCTATATCCCGCGACCTAAGTGGCGCTTCTTCTCGGCCGGCATGTTTGAAGAGGCGCCCGAGGAAGGGTCGATCTACGACCGGATGTACGCGAGGGTGAGGAATTTGGCGCTGCCCGCCTTCACCGCGTACTACAGCTTGGCGGGACTTGTCTCAGCCATGGACCTCGCGCCGAATCTCACCGCAGTGCACGTTGTTTGGGGGCCCCTGCCGGAAGTTCGCGCCTCCGCCGCTGGGGAAGCGTTGGAGGAGGCGGCTGTACAGCCTCGCTGGGCTGTGGAGGTTGAAGACAGCGAGGAGGTGAGGATGTGTTGCCACGATGAGCGCTCGCGTGTGACAACTTGGGAGACGGGCGAGCTGGAGGATTGGATGTATGAAATCGAACAGGAAATGGCACTTCAAGAAGAAATCCCAGAAAATTACATCGACGATGAAAAGGGCCAGGTTAAACTGCCCTTTCGGCCTGTGAGGCTGAAGAACGAGTAGAGGGGCATAGTGAAAGGGGCAGCCCACTGACGGCCTCAACTCAATTGAACGAGACCACAGAGTCGGATCGCGATGCCGAATGCCGCCACTTCGTTTGCTTCAAGAGTCGTCGAGGCGAAAGGCAATGGGGTTGACTTTCATCTACATGCTGTGCGATTGGCCGAAGGCCTTGGCCCTTTCTTTAGCTGCCACAAAGGAGACTTCTTTCAGCGTTTATCGACATGGATTTCCCATACGTAGGAGAAAGAAAATAAAGTTCAACAGCAATGAAAGCTGCCATGTCCCGACAACTCAACTCAATGAATACATGGATTTCCCATATTAGGTTCGGGTTTCCTTTTTGTTGGTCGATTCCATTGGTTATGATCGTTCTATTAGGGGGGTTTTGACGAATGAAGTACACTTCAATATCGTTAACAGTACCATAATATACATTAGCAATGACTACTATTCTGAATGAGTTACACTACTAAAGCTCGTTTGCCGTTAGTCCTGAGAGTGAACAATCCGATTAAGTACTGAGTGATCAAAACCCTCTCAGGACGAGGGAGTTCGCGCTGCCGAACTGTCTGCTCATTACCCAATCCTTAGGCAGCATAAATAATCAACCCAGCATGCCTCATCAGGTTGGGACCGTTACATAGCCGCCAACTAGAAGGGATTTGGGTTGAAAAAGATCACGTAAGCTACCATGTTGAGCCACATTTAGCCGAAACGCCTTGTTGCTGGGGTGTGCGGGATCTCGTGCCGTATGCAAAGCGCATCGTGAGAGAATCTGGACTGAGAGGATTTCAGAGCAAGAAACACAGGCGGAAATGGCATCAACCTCCCAACAGGCCAGGTCAAAGGTGCGTCGAACCCGCGTCAAGACCGGCTGCGCGACTTGTCGGTGAGCACAACTTCGTATGTTTCTTTATTAGTGGACTAGTAGTGGACATATCGTCCAGACTTACAAATATCCTGGTTTAGAAAACGCCGCATCAAATGCGATGAGGCGCGACCGGCCTGTGGACGATGTGTGCTCTCTGGATGGGAATGTGACGGTTACGGTGCAGCCGCACAAACGCAGCCCTCAACGGTTTTGGCCCAGAGACAGCGATCCAGCATCATCTCGTACTCGATCCCATTCTGCATGCCGGGAAGCCGAAAAGACCGGCAGTTCCTGCACTACTACTGCTCCCAAGGCGCGGCGGAGATATCAGGCTTCCTGTCCACCAAGTTCTGGAGCGAGACTGTGCTTCGCCAGAGCCACCATGAGCCAGCCATCCGGCAGGTCTTGGTTGCGCTGAGCTCTCTTCACCTGCAGTACACCACCTCTGATGCCCCGACTTCCACGTTGGCCCCCAAAGACACGCTAGCACAATATGGAAAGGGCCTTCAAATGCTACGAAAGCGCCTAGGACAACCGTCATCCGAAGGTGTAAGAATTGCCTTGATTTCATCCATCATGCTTTACTGCTTCGAGACGGCCTTGGGGGACAGCAACGCCGCTATTCTACATCTTGATAAGGGCTTGATGCTACTACGCTCAGTCAAGGACATCACCAACGAGGAAGACGGGGAGGCTATCTTCGACTTGCTCGCTCGCCTTGACATCCAGGCCACCCTGTTCAACGACAGCAGGGTGCCGATACTCACTCTCACAACCCCAGACGAACGCAAAAACGGATTCATTGACTCCCCAGAGCTGCCGTTTACATCTATCCATGAGGCGCAGAAAAAGCTGGGCAAGCTTCAGAATTGGTTCTTTCGTTTCCTCAGCGACAATTTCAGAAGCCAGCCTGTCCGTTTGGTGAAAATCCCCCCGGGTCTTTTGGGTGAGCGGAACCTCCTGGATTGGCACTTTACCGCATGGCTTCAGAAGAGCCAGTACCCGATCCCTACTACAACGCCAGAAGAGAAAGCAGAGACTGAGTGCGGGATGAATATCCTATCCACGCAGCATGGACCATACCACATGCTCCTCAAGTCATATTTCCTCGAAGAGCGGTCCCTGTCAAAATCAGTGTTTGAAATGTCACCAAACCCGGAAGCCCGAGAAATTGTACGGCGTGCCGAATCTGTAATTCGGTACTTGGAACAGAAAGGGGCAAGAGTAGGGGCGAAAACACCATGGGCCCAGCGTCGTACCTTTTCGTCCGAGACGGGTGTCATCGTCGTGCTGTTTTTCTTGATCTTCAAGTGCGCGGATGAATACGTCGTGGAGAAGGCCACAGAGCTTCTCTCTCAGACGCAGAGACAAGAGGGGCTGGTCGAGGCGGCGTCGATGATGGCGATTCTGAATCATCTGAATGCGGTTAGACAGGCGAAGGCTTCGGCGTCGGTTGGCAGAACAGAGGGGTTTAGGACATTGGAGGATTGGACGGAGCATGATATCATCAGTGAGGAAGGCGTTGGGATGAACCGCGAGGGGAAACTACTGATTCCACCTACGATAATTAGACACTGATGAGATCACAAGTTTTAATCATTTAGACGGACTAAATTCAAGAGTAGCAAGAAAGGACATCTCTCATGAAGATACCCTGGGCATTATGGCAAACTTGCAACACAACTCTACTTCATCGCCAGCGATGAATAAAATCACAATGAAAACATGTAAGAGACCAAGAAATCAATATCAATGATCGCCACAACTCCAGTTTGTGCTCTGGTTCCAACCCCCCCTAAACAAGGAATCATAACATTCACCTACTGTCCTAGAAGGGATACGTACGGTGCAGCATATGCCTCGGTGCACTTCATTTGTATGGACGATATTCCAGGCTGGATGAAAATCTGTCAACAAAAGAGTGACCTTTTAGTTTGCTCTCAGTGTCATTGGTTTATTCAGGGTCGAAGTCTCAACTAGAAATTCCCCGTGGAATTAGCACCATTGCATTGATGGAATCAAACTTGAGAACGGAGAGCAGCAGGCGAATCGAAGTCGTTATCCGCGGAGGCCGAATAGGAGTTTAGTGTTAGAGATTACTGGAGAAGATGCAAGAATCAGCTGAATGATGCACTTCTACAAAGACAAGTTTCAGTATCACAGCCTATCTCGGAAGGTGTCCTGAGAGAAACCAGGATAAGGTGTAAGTCCAAGGAAACATGCGTCGAAGCACTCGAAATCAAGTGCGAGCCACATATCACATGTCAAATGAGACGTTAGATAAAGCAACACAAGAAAAGCATCTTAATTTGGCAGATTTCGTGATTTCAAAAAGTGCCTTTGTGACATGGTGTCTCAATTTTGGCAGGTAGGTTAAGTGATTACGCGTTCACGACCCTGTGGCGGCCAGCTCCGCTTCCTGTTAGGTCTCGCCTTTCGGGCGTTCTAGGTTCCATCATCGGTAATACACAGGTTTTTTCATAGACCCTGGGATCTATTATCAGAACCCAGGCTTTCGCACATTCATGGTGCCAACTCATAGCCCCTGTTCTTTTTCGTTGGAAGGAAACCATATCATCTCATTGAGCGGATCTAAGCTCTTGTTGCTAATTTAGAGAGCAGATCGGTCGAGTAGGTGCTCATGTTACCCTGGGTGCTTAAAAACCGTATCTCTCTCCCAGGTCTAAAATCAACAGCCAACCATGAGTGAACCGCCGTAAGGGGCAATCTCGAACAGTAAGTATGAAAGTCAAAATAAAAAACGCTACTCTTATTAACTTATATACAAAAAGAAAATGATTCATGCAAATCAAGCATTAAGAATATCTCAGCAAACAGTCAAATATAGGTATTCCAGCGATCGTCAGCGTAGATACCAAGCTTTACGGAGATGCATAACTGAAAGATTTGTTCTTGGTATTCCCCAGTGCTACATAGTTCGTCCCGAAATCCAGCTTGCTAAGCAGTCCCGGCCGGTATTCACCGTAACAGAGTCGAAGCGGTGTAATGGTTGGTGTCTGGTTTGTTGAACCCTTGGCACATATATGGGCCTCTCCAGGGTCAGAGGGCGCAAGTTTGAGGACCATGAAAAAGCCAATTTCAAAGAAGGTTTCGGTCCCAGCTTTGTTGGAGACGTATGTGAACTGCAACATGCCTTGCCCAGGGAAGTGGGGGAGGCTTACGACGACGAGTTACATTGGAGAGCCCTACAGCCTCAATTCTCGTACGAATCACCCGATTTGGGCCTTTTGGGGTAGTCGGACCCGATTACATAGTCAATTCGCAATTGGTGGCAGGCATCATTCTCCAACTTCATACTCGTTGATTCAAACAGTAACTTCAGGCTCCTCCCTCTGCTACCTACCTATTCCATACCCATCAATTGATATTGGGACGTCCCATACGACCTCCTTGAGTTGCATCACCGACGGTGCTATGAGTATAATCTTCTAATTACCAGCCTATGAAGGCGTCATTAACAACACTGATGGGTTTTTACTCCTCCTCAACCGTTGATATACCCCTGACCACCGACAATTGGGGCTTCTCAAAGTAGAAACGGCAACCACTCAATGACTCAAACACAGAAGACACCATGCTCAAGGTTGTATTGCCTTCAATCCTACTCCTGCTCTTTGTGTCTAACCCTTGTTAAGACTCCGAGGGTCCTGGGGATTGTTTTCAAGGCCCTAGCTGAACCCCACAGCAACGAGGATAGAGATGCACGGAGACTGGCGTTAATTTGATATCATAGCTCCCAATGCGACATTGTTTGGAAACAGCTCAGTTTTAATTGGCTTATTCGGCAGGAATGTGAGCCTATCTATATGTCAAGTTCCAAACATGCCTCTTTGGGGGTAAATCAGGGGGACACTTTTCCCCATGACCTGTTCTACAACCCTTGCGACACTGGCCGCGGTCAATGCATGTGTCTATATCAACTTCCAATCAAGGCAATGACACGAATATGATGAGTATTCCCGTTGTAGAAGTTGTTAGACGGCGAAAGATGATGCGTGTCCGAAAAAAAGCGATACTCCAAACAAGTAAGGAGGACGGGCCACAGGCTTGAAGAAAGTATAAAGTTCGACGACTCCGCGAGGATTTTCCGACCACTTACCAAGCCATCGACTCCAATTATCTCTCATCCACTATACTCGGAAGTGACAAAATGCGTCTCTACTCAGCCTTGGGCGTTATGGCCTCGGCTGTTAGCCTGGGAGCCGCCCACCCTGGCGATGATCCGCACAAAGAGCTACACCAACGCCGAGACTTCATGTCCAAGGTGGAGCGTACAGACTTGGCCCATTGTGCGGACAAGTTCAAGGCCCGCGGCATTGACAAGCGTGCCGTCGAGCGTCGCAAGAATATCATGCAAGAGATGGCTCTTCGTCGTCGGTTTGCAGTCCGCGACCCAGAGGACATTAACAAGTCCCATCTCTCACCTTACAAATACGACTTGGACACCCCTCTGGATGTCATTTTTGGAAACGGTACCTCTTGCCTGCTCAGCCCTGAAGCAACTGAGGGCCCGTACTGTAAGTTGTCAGAGTTGTTTATCCCAGTACAGCACATATTTTGTCCAAAATATAATGTATTAACGCTTTTATAGATGTTGCTGGTGAATATGTTCGACAGGACATCACTGACAGCGAACCTGGTGTTCCCCTGGTCGTAGACTTTGATGTCTTTGACGTTGAAACTTGCGAGCCACTCACTGATACATACGTCGAGATCTGGAGTAAGTAAAGGCCTCTCAAACTGGATAGGAACCAAGGTTAACGTTAGGAAGGCTGCAACTCCACTGGAATCTACTCAGGCGTGTCTAGCGGCGGTGACTATACCAGCGCCCCAGAGAATCTGAAGACCACGTTTCTCCGTGGATTCCAGAAGACGGATGATATTGGGGCAATCCGCTTTGATGGCATCTTCCCCGGCCATTATTCCGGACGAACCCAGCATATCCACCTCATGGTTCATCCAAACGCCACTGAGCGTCTAAACCATACCGTTGAGGACATCACCGCCAGCCACGTTGGGCAGGTCTTCTTCGACCAGGATCTCATTGATAGCGTCGAGCTTCTCGCGCCCTACAACACCAATACTCAGTCTGTTACCAAGAACGCAGAAGACTTCCATCTTGAGGCTATCCTCGAGACCAGCGACCCCTTCTTGCAGTACGTTCTTCTTGGTGACCAGCTCAGCGACGGTGTCCTCGCCTGGATCAGCTTCGGAGTCAACACCACCTCTATCCGTTCTGTCAGCGCCGCTGCCATTTATTATGAGGGCGGCGGGATCGACAACCCCAATGCTGGCGATCCCGGCGGTGGTGGTCCTGGCGGTCCTGGAGGTCCCCCAAGCGGTGGCTTCCCTACTGGAACTCCTCTGCCAACCGGTACCCCACCTGTCGTCTAAGCCGAGTTGTGAAGATGCTGCTGTTGAGGATACAGCGTGGTCTTTGATCCAGCAGCTAAATGAGTATCGTGGCGACCTACGTACAGTAGTGAATAAAGAATGATGATAGCCAAGCAACCCTACGGAAGACAAATTGAAGCTCTTAGGATATCCTAGTTTCAAAGCTGTCGACACTGTCATGGTTGTAGATAGTCTACATGTAGATAGGAAATAGTTTGATAAGAGAAGTCTTTTGTGATTCAATCCAGGGTAGGCCATCCGAAGTGGTCTGCCAATGTGACGCTGGAAATGGCACTCCCTTAGCATATACTTGATCTATTATCTTCTGTAGCTGGCTATGGAATCACTAAAATAAATTAAAGGAAAGAGGGTTAAGGTTTAAGTATGAATATTCTTTAATATCCGCCTAGAATAAGCTACTTATTGAGATGTTTAGATATTTGTTTGAGTGGTTATTCGGGTCTTCCTTTGGGTGTGCCATTTACAGTGTCTCCTCTGGCTGATCCTGGTCCGTCCATCAAGGCCCAGCCACCCCGCTTCGGGCTTGGCTCCCGGCCCCAGCCGCCTGTATTTATTGAGCTTAGCAGGTCCCTGATTGCATCATTGCCGCTCTGCTCCTCCACCCATCTCCAACTCACTTCTTCCATGCATTCGTGAATTGGCCGCCATTCACTTCTGCCACGCGTCTAGTCCAACGGCGCAATGACGATTTCAGGCTTGGTCAAAGGCATTGGCCTGGCGATTGCCGTAGCCTCGCAGCAGGCATTGGCCATCTACCCCGCGAACCTACATCCCTTCTCACACGCCCGCAGCCTCCGCGAGAGACAAGCCGAGATCAACGCCCTCGACAAGAACCAGCGACCAGCATATAACCTGTCCGTCCCGATCGACCACTTCCATAACGAGACCAAATACGAGCCGCACTCTGATGACTTCTTCAATCTCCGCTACTGGGTGGACGATACCTACTACAAGCCTGGCGGGCCTGTCATCCTCATAGGCGCCGGCGAGCTCACCGGTGTCGCTCGCCTGCCCTACGTCGAGCAGGGCATTGGCAAGATTCTCTCCGAGGCTACGGGCGGTTTGACAGTCCTTCTCGAGCATAGATACTACGGAACGAGCTACCCAGTTCCCGATCTCTCCACCCACAATCTGCGATTCCTCTCTACTGAACAAGCCCTCGCTGATACGGCTTACTTCGTGCGAAATGTCAAATATCCCGGCCTTGAGCATCTCAATCTGACCTCCCACACAACCCCTTATATCTTCTACGGAGGATCCTACGCTGGTGCGTTTGTCGCTCTAGCCCGCAAGATCTATCCCAATGATTTTTGGGGCGCCATTTCTGGCTCGGGCGTGCCCTTGGTCATTGACGACTACTGGGAATATCTCGAGGCGGTTCGGATCTATGGTGATCAGGATTGTGTCCAGGCCTCACAACTCATTACACGCATCATCGACAATGTCTTGCTGGGCGACAGCCCCGACGCTGTTCACAAGCTTAAGCAATTCTTTGATCTTGTCGAGCTCGACGACAAAGACTTCGCCTTTTTCGTCAATCTGGGTCCTATGGGCTTGCAAGAAACTCACTGGGATCCCGATGTTGATGGACCAGGTCTGGCACGCTACTGCCAAGCAGTCACGGCCGACAGACCCCTCTACTCTAGCACTCGCACGCTAACGAACGATGTCAAGGATCTTTTGGCTGCTGCGGGATTCAAAGAACAGGCTGATGAGATAGTGCCCTTGGTCCTCAATTGGATTGGCCATACGAGGGCAACGTTCAAGGAAGAGCTCTCGAGTTGCGACCAAGGCTGGGCGAAATGTTTGCTCAAGAGCACCTCAGTTGAGGACATCAGCATCCCTCAAGGGCTGGAGCGTCCATGGGCATACCAGACTTGTACTCAGTAAGCACCTCTGTCTCTACTCCGTATGCATCCCCCATTTCCGCCTACTAACCATCGACTCTCACAGGTGGGGGTACTTCCTCACTGGCACTGGCGTCCCTGAAGACCAGTCGCCGCTCGTCTCGCGCTTGATCGACTATGAATACGGGAGCAAAGTGTGCCCTGAGGGCTTCGGCATACCCGCGGCCCCAGACGTGGACAGCATCAACCGCTATGGCGGTGCAAACTTCTCCCACTCTCGCGTGGCTTTTATTGACGGCGAGCACGACCCCTGGCGACAAGCTGGAGTCCACCGCATTGGCGTCAATCAGCACAGAGAGTCGACGGATTCGGAGCCATTCATCCTGCTCGAGGGTGGCGTGCACCACTGGGATCAGTACGGACCGAAACCCAATGCGACGGGCAGCTGGCTGCCTCCCAAGGCTGTTGTCGAGGCGCAGCAAGAAGAGATCCGCTTCGTGAAGGTGTGGTTGCGCGAGTTTGCCGAGTACAAAGCCAGGAAGGAGGGTGTAGTCTCAGGGTCAATAGATGATACTGGACTTGAGCTTTAGGATGAGCGTCTGGGTTCAGCTTCACTCATTTGATTGATATGTTTGACACATGGAATGATTTTAACAAGAAGAGACTGGGCACCCACGAGCAGCGAGTAGTAGTATTTTACTCGCCCATATTCGGGAAGCCATGTTTCCCTTTTCTGAAATGCTCCCCTTCTCCATGATTCTATATTGGAGAGGAAAAGTTCATATGAATTCTTCTTTTATCAAGACCTTGTATCATTTCTTCTAGGTCAATGTTCTGCGGACTAGACCAGCACAATGTCCTCCTTTGCATAGCTGTTATCACCTTGCCGCCACGCCAACACGGCATCCCCATACATAAAATCATACATATAACACTCCCCTACGACTTTGTACTCGCCCTTTATCCCAGTTGGCCTGAGGATGAACGGAACGTCAGCACCAAAGAGCACAGCGCAGACATCCCCTTGCTGCATCGCCGCCGGACCAAGCCCCCAGAGCCCCTCAGCCTTGGTCGTGAAGAAACGTCGATTCGTCCCGTACCATTTGAATTGCGTGCCGAACGCCTCGCTCCCCTCCAGAACAATTTTCAGGCTCCAAAGCCCGCCCTCGGTCTCCATGTTCTTGAAGAACTTTATGTCGGCGTGCATGCAAAACCCTGCAAACAGCTCAACAGCCGAATGGCCAGGCTGGCGATGGTCGCAGATCAGAGTCGACGCAAACGCCTCAATGACCTTTTCGCGAGGGTAGGCGTAGGCATTCTGCGTAGCCAGTTTCCAGCAATCTTCGATGAGCTGGGCACCAGCCCAGTCTATTGGCTCGAAGTCGTCTGGCTTCATCGTCGGTGTGGATTGGTCGACGGTGTCGATTATCAGCCCAGAGACGGAGAGCTTGGGGCCGGCTGACCGAGCTGGATATTGGCGACGCTCTTTCTTTCGAAGACTGGCATCCCAGGCTTCCCAGAAGGCTTCCGCGTGCACTGGATGCTTCTCGCCCCATTGGGGTACCCATGATGGATATTCCGAGACATTCAAACTTTCCTCTGTCTGCTGCAAGTGTGCGAGAAAGTTCAAAGAGTCTTCTGCTAGACTAGAAGCTAGAAGCCGATGCTGATCCTTCAGAGTGAGCGAGTAATCTGCCTGAAGCCATGTCGTGTCCGTATCTGGCTTCTTGGCTTTCGGATGGCCCAAGAAGGCATACACATAGTCCAGGCTGTTGGTCGCGTTGAAGTGTTGCGCCGCCTCCAGGACGAGCGTGAAGTCGACATCACAGCCGGAAATGATCCCCTCGGCGAATCTGCGAAGAGTGGGTGTCCGTTGCATCCACGAGTCCTTCTTCTCATACGTAGACCAGACGTTCCAAAGGGCATACAATGGAGAGCCCAAGAGGGTGGCCGATAACTCAGAGCCCAGGAAAAACTTTAGTTCCTCGTTAGTGAAGACATTGTAGACAAACACGGCAATCTGGCTAAAGTCGATACTGGAATCACCCCAAAAGGCTGTGGCGGTGGTCGCCAAGCCGACCTCCTGAAGAACCCATACACGGGAGAACCATGTCAGTGCAAATAGTGCCCTAATACAGTCTTTTCCACGATCTCCCAGGACTTTAGGGAGGACCGATCTTCTCCCAGAAAGAGGCCCCGCGCCCGCCATGTTCATCGACAAGGGATTGGGTTGCTGCTCCTCTTCGTTTGGGTCATACCACTCTTGATGCCTGCCCGTCAAGATCTTCTCATTGATCTCCTCCAAGCACCGAAAGGCCTCCCGTGACGACGTCGTCGGATCGGGGCCAAGCCACACGGTGACATCTCGGGCCCTGTCGTAGATTGCTCCCATCAGGTTGACCTGCTGGCCCTTCTCAGTCTGATCCTCCTGGTTGATGCATATGGCATCTGCCCAGGCGATTTGGGTCTCGTCAACCTTTCGGATGCGACGCAGGCCGTCGGAGAGGCTTTGAGCGATTTTGCACGCGTGGTCTGAGAAAATCAGCTCGGTGCTCTTGGTCGGGTCGCCCCAGACGTAGGATAGGGCTGTGTAGGCGGGATTGGTTTCTAAGTCGCAGGGGAAGAGCTCGCAAACCAGCCTATCGCTGGGCGAGCCTGGATAGATTTTGAGCAGACGGATGAATCGTCCCGTTTGAGGCAGCGCGGTGTAAACGAATGATTCAGACTCCATGGCTACAATGGTATGAAATTTGATCAGCCCTATTTGATGGCGATCAAGTTTTCTGCTTCTGGGTTTTCAAGTATATCATAGAGCATCAAGCTGGGCCGTGGGCGATCGAGCCTAGGCAATTCACTTTGATGGAGTCATTTCTAGGCCCTGGCAGGAAAGAGAACCCGTTGAGTTTAGGTCCTCATTGGAAGTGAAAATCTAAGCGAAGCTGACTAAAGACCCGCAGGCAGCTGCGTGCAGTTCGTGTCAAGGCTTTATTGGTTGCATTGCAGCCATCTGCTCCTTGGATGTGACTAAGTAGACAGGATTCGTCAATGAGCAGAATTATCTCACTCTGTTGTTGATCGTTTCTTCATGGAATTTGGCGTGTGAATCTGTCTGTCAAAGGCGAACTATATTACTTTGGGTATGAGAAACCCAGGGTTACATGGGAGTTGCCAAGGCATCCATCCATCTTAAGGCGGCACCTCAAGCAGGTCTAGAGCGGCCTGGCCACAACTCCAATTTAAATATCATAATTAACTTACGTACTTAGAATCCCATTAGCCTTAACATGGGGCTTCCGGTGATGTTTCGTTGGCTACATACCGCATTGGTATAGAAGGTATTATTCCACTGTTGCTCAAGACAGAGGACACTGCAGATTTCTGTAACGTTTCAAGATTCCTTCTACTGCAAGTGGTAAACAACGCTATGAGGAGGCTTCTTTACATGCCATACAGCAAGTTCATATGAAGGATTAAAGTTATTAGCCCCTGGTGTCCTCAGCCGGGGATATGGCCGGGCAGGGGGAGGCCTCGTGAGCCAACTCCACTGAGCCGAGTTAAGGTTTATAAACTTCGCTGATGCCTGGCTGATTGATGTGCAGATGATTGGCTAGAGGATGATTTGAGATGGTTTGCCTGGGGTCTGTTTCATCTGAATTGTGAGGCAAGCTCGATTCCTTCCTATAGCGCGTGCAACCCCCTCGGCGCCAAGTCAGACATTCCGCCCCATGAGCTGGCCATGCATTGTATGATACAAGCATTGCAGCCACATACCACTTAATCTTTATGCAAGAAATAATGTGCAGATGGCTCTTCCTTTGGAGAGGAATAAGAAAGCCCTCATGAGCAGAATAGAAGCCCCGTGAGTCGGCCATCGTTGGATGTTATCATGTCTAGGAATTTGTCTTCATCACACACTTGCAATTTCATGAAATATATGCTGTAAAAGGAACTCTACTTCAACATAGCCGCTTTCTCCTTTTTGTCAAATGGGGTTTCCGGGTTGCCTCCTCCTTGGCCATCGCAAAAGAGCCAATCATGGTCTAAATAGTCGAGGAGAAAGTGTTGGCCTTGGCAGCACCATGATCCCATTTTAATCCTATCATCCTTGGCCGCCCACATGGCAGAAACACTTCATCCCTGTCGGCGACCGGAGCGAGACGTATTCTCTGGGGATTAACGCTACCCGATCTCCATGTCTGGCTAAGTAGCAGGGATTACTCCTATTTGCCCTTTCCTACCTTCCATCCTAGCGGCCACGGCTGAGAGTGTTATTCATTATTGTCCCTTTTGTGAGAAAAGCACGGTTGAAATACATATATAACTCTCAATTTCGCTCTTTAGATGTTTCTCTTTTCCTCAGGTTCTTCCTATCCTCTACCTACTTTCTTTACAACAAAGCCTCCTGTCACTCCTTTTTTGCACAACTACTTCATTCACTGAAGTTTGTCTTTTGCCTTCCTTGCCTTCAGCCGTACTCATTCTTCAAGCAACCCCTTACGAACCGCAACTGAAGATGGTTTCTACAAGAACCCTTGGCGTCGCCCTGGTGGCAGCCACAACCGTTTCCGCCCACGGCTTCGTCAAGGCCATCATCGCCGACGGCGTTGAGTATGGCGGCTACCTCGTCAACCAGTACCCATACAAGAAGAACCCTCCCACTGTCGTCGCCTGGTCCGAACAGGAGAAGGATCTCGGCTTCATCTCCCCCGACAAGTACACCTCCCCCGACATCATCTGCCACCTCGATGCCGAGAACGCCGGAGGCCACGCCACCGTCAAGGCGGGAGCCGAGATCTTCCTCGAGTGGGACCGCTGGCCAAAAGCACATTTCGGTCCCATCCTGGACTACCTGGCCTCCTGCGGCGATGCCAACTGCGAGGACGTCAACAAGGAGGACATCAAGTTCTTCAAGATCGACGAGGCTGGCCTCGAGGATGGTACCACTGAGTGGTACACCAAGACCCTCCTCAAGAACATGGGTTGGTTGATCAAGATTCCCGAGAACCTCAAGCCCGGCAACTATGTCCTGCGCCACGAGCTCATCGCCCTCCACTCGGCGCAGAACAAGAACGGTGCCCAGAACTACCCCCAGTGTTTCAACCTCAAGGTTGAGGGCTCTGGCACTGAGCTTCCCGAGGGTGTTTCCGCCACTGAACTCTACAAGCCCGACGATGCGGGAATTCTGGTCAGCATCTACGGCAGTAAATTCAAGAGCTATTCCATTCCCGGACCTGAAGTCGTCTCTATCGGTGGTTCGGTTGAGCAATCTGTCCCAGCTGCCACTACCACTGCATCGGCCACTGTCCCTGGGAATGCTGCTGCTACCGCTGCCCCCAAGAAAGGTAGTAAGACTCTCCGCTATGCTGAGCGCCGCGTTTAGAAAAGATGTTTGTGGGCTGTACAATATCGGTTCATTTGCTGTGCGAAGGTTTCGGGATCTGTCCGTAGAGAATTAAGAATGAATCAATTCACTTTGGCTATATCTCTGCATTGACACGACCGCTTTATGTGCCATGTATTGTGAATCAGACCGGCCCGCTCATGTTCATTATCCGAATACCATAATTGTTGAAGAGATGGACAGCTGTTCAAGAACTCATCTATGCTTGCATCGATAGCAAAAACAAACAGACAGCGCAACATCATTTAGTTCTCAACTGTATTAGGCTCAGCTGTTGGCTAGTTTTCTGCGGCTACCAAACCAACTGAATCCCAACCTTGTTCAAGCACTGCTTGACGCCCATCGACAGAGCTAATACCATGCCTGCGCGACCACAGTTTCCGTTCCCGCTTCAGCTTCTGTCTAGCTGGGCCAACTGTGCTCTCCTCACCCTGAGCTCTGCATGCTTGTCCCCTATTTTGCCCTGAACCTCCAGAAAACGACCGTTGAGCATCGCCTTGTGTATCTCGAGTCGTTCGATCTCTCCAGGAAGGGGATGCCGCCTGAAGTAGTCGATCTGCCCTTCAATCATCCTGATTTGGAAGTAGATGTCATTCTTCTCTCCTTCCATCCGGCCAATAGTACTCTCAAGGGCGGCGATATCGTTGCAAAGGCTTTGTCGTTGGGCGTAAGAGTCCATTTTGAAACGCTGGAGTCTAAGGTTCTTTGAGTCCTGATGTGCTTTTTAGCTATTGGTGGAGATGGAGAGAAGAGTCTGGCTATAATTGCTTCTGAAGATTTGTATTTATGAAGTTCGTTGAGGGAGATATCCAAAGGAGAACGAATGCTCAATTTATGCGCCGTTGATGTATCAGATTCACTACCGCTCCTTCTACCTTGTCTGCACAGAGAAGTCGAGGGCAACTGAATCACTTGGAAAGAGCACGAAAGGAAAGTGCGACTCGTAGACTGCTAAGCACTTCCGAATGGGGTTGAACAAGTGTGACAAGCGGGAACCAAATTCATGAGTGATGCGGACAAAATCCTAGGTATGTTTGCCAGTTTTTTCTGCAGTACCAGATGTTCCTTGGCAGGTTGCAGACTTCGAGCGTCTGGTGATGATTCGTATAATTTTCCGGATGTAACACCTCAGAAATTTGCGTTTCTTATGGCCGCGAAACTCGTGCGTGATGAAATAACATCATAAGAATAATATTTCTTATTGCCTCTAAGCCCTTAAGGATTCCGCCTATGCTTCTATTCAAAGTTGGAAGCAAGTGAGTATGTGTGCTGAATACGAGGGGTGAGTGACTATACCAGACTGGAAGCTCTGGGTTGGCAACAAAACATGTACTCTCTTGTACTGCACATAGTAATATGGCTCAAGATGATAAATTTTATGTCATGCACCTTCAAACATAAGTAATTAAGGAATGCAGTACCCCATTCGTAGTACATCTCATACCACTAGATCCCTGGATGCGATGACATGCGTCTAATTGTCCCATCTCACTTACTCGATCCTTCTCTACTACATACAGTACTGCAGGTACGTGGATCAGGATAAAGATCGATGCTAATGCCATCTCAGTCTCAAATGCTGAGAATGGTTGGGAACAGTGGCAGAGACACAAGTAATCATAATCAATGTGGAAGAAAGTGTGAGAACAACGAAATTATTTTTATCTCAACGTTATTAAGCATCTATGCTACAAGAAAAAAAAGTCGACGCGAGCACACAGCCTTGCCCATCTAAAAGTTGGCAAACACCCACTTGGCACCGGCCCACTGCTCCTCTCCAGAGGGCACGATCTGATCAGGGGGCAGGACGAAGCCGTTGGAATCGTCGCTGCCAGGGCGGAGCTCAATGCCCCAAGCCAGCTCAGCCTCGGCGATATCGTAGACCCAGTCCATGCTACCGCCTGCGGCCTGGTAGATGGTCTTGCAGGTAGGGCCGTAGACGAACTCGACGCCGTGAACGCTCTTGATGGCCTTGGCGAGACCTCCGGCCAGCTCCAGCTGGCGGTCCAGGTTGGCAGGGTCCGTGTTGCAGTCGTAGCCGTAGGGCGTGAGGATCAGCTGGCTGTATGAGTGCCAGTCAACGTACCACTTGATGCCAGCGGCGTCGGCGACCTTGAGAGTGTGGTTGGTGAGGGCAGCGATCTCAGGAGTGTCGCCGGCAGCCTCACCACGGTAGGTCTCGGAGCACGCTTCGGGAGAGGAGCCTCCGGGGATGTCCCACTGATTGGGCCAGTTGCGGTTCATGTCGGTGCCGACGCAGGTCTTGCCCTGGCGCACCTGGCGGTTCTTGCGCCACATTCTATCCTCCGCGGTGGTGTAGACGAAGCCTGTTTGTTGAGTGCAATGTCAGAAAGGTATCCTTTGACAATGAGAATAGGGACAAGGTAGTAAAAATGGTGCTTACCATCGGGGTTGACAACAGGAATGATGTAAAAGTCGTAGTTGTCCAAGGTCGTAGCAGTGCTCTCGTCACCCGTCTTCTTGTATCCCTCAGCAATCTTGTAGAGGAGGTACTCAACAGTCTAAAATGAAGCACGTCAGCATATGTCGGGGCAACAATCAATTAGAGAGTGACGCTGCAGCAAGCGGCCATGCTTAGGGAGCGGAGGGAAACATACGACACCGGTAATCCACTCGCGAGCGTGGACATTGCCATGCCAGATGATGGCGGGCTTCTTGCCAGCGCCCTCCTTGCCGTAGAGGTGGATGCCCTTGATGTCGCGACCCTCGACGGACTTGCCAGCGACGAAGGTCTCAGAGTTGTCGGGAAGGTAGGCACTGATATCATCGAGGAACTGGTGGTGGTCTGCAAGCTCATGGTACGAGTTGAAGTACGAGATGTCTGGAAGCTCAGCAGACGAATTGGCGTTGAAAGCCTTCACGGATGCTGAGAGTAACTAGCGTTAGTTATTTCCAATATGTACAGGGTCAGAGTACTTTGCAAATGCATACCGCGATATGGCTTGAACTGGCCCTCCAGGGCGATATCGGCGCCCAGATCCTCATGAACGACATGCGTGTTCAGACCAAGGGCCTCAAAAGCTTTGATGCTTTCAGGGGCGACGGCGATCTCAACGCCCTTGCGGGCGTTCTCAACACTGAGAGAAATGAAAGACATGCCGGAGAGAGCCTTCTGGACGCCGGCATAGTCGAGCTGATCGTCGATGCGGAAAGCCTTGTAGCCGTCGTAGGAGACCTTGGCGGCGGCGAAAGGAAGGGCAAAGCCCAGTGCCGCAGGGAGAAATCTCATTTTGTCTGTGACTGGTTGGAATTGGGGTATCCTACGGTGTCAGAGGGAGGCCAATCGATTGTTGGATGGCGACAAAAGAGAGGAGAACGTGAGTCTAGAAGGCAGCAGTCGACGGGAGGGGATGAAGTTTTAAGGCGATGTTTGTTTCGGATGACGGCGGCACTTTTAACAGCTACACTGCTCCAGCCTACCATTTACGTACGACGATGACATCGATCCCCCTGTCACAAGGACGGGAATTAGGTCAAAAGAGCAAGTGATCGCCAGGCTGAGCCCTGTGCCGCTCCTTACTGCACTGCATGAAGGGAAGCTTTCATTGTCACAGGCAGGCGGGAAGGGACCAAGCTGTAGCTCCAGCTGCGCCCAATCCAATCATAGCAGGCAGTCTCAGCTTTCCCCATGGCACATGCCCCAAACAGACATGGATGCTCCTCTGGCTGCCTGTCTAGCCCAGTCAGCTTGGCTTCTGGTTGATTAGGACGGGACGGTTCAGGGGGCGAAATCCACAGCGTCCACTGTTTTCTGGAGATGGTCCTTTTGGGTGGCACGAGCGCCTGGACGTGATCTGCACTGATCAGCATTCTTATGTGCCTATAATCAAGCTTACCTTCCTGATTGAAGGATGGATCCAGGCACTGTGGCTTCGGAGAGGAACTCTTGTCTGGCCGACGGCGTCTGAGAGTCTCATCAGTTAGGGAACGATGTCAAGAGCTGCGATACTCACGACTACAGTACTGCAAACTAGGAGATGGTGATGAGGGCATTCTCCCTAGGTCAATCACTCACTCACCCAATCAATCGATGACGAAGCTACATGGTGGCAGCCGTGGCTTGCATACACTATCGAGTGTGGCGGTCTGTAATCAAAGAACAATAGTAGGCTGATCTCTAGCGGCTGTATTGTTGTTTCTTCGCTGTGCCGGCTGACCCTGTCTCAAATGTGTTTGGGGCCGCGCTGGTGAAACAGAGATGACATATGAAAATGCATGTGCACATTGTACAGATCCCGGATCCCTGTGATAAGATAAAATGCGCTCATTGATGGAACTACAAACACTATGATGACCTCAATCATCATCCAACAGTTCATTCGTGAGAGCCTCATAGCAGTGTGTCAGTGCTTCGTTGACGATACTTACTCAAGTTCAAACTCAAAGGGTTCGTCGCGCCACTCAAACAAATCTTCAAAATTATGACATCTTTGGCTGGAGCGGTTATTGCTTGAAGCAGTTGTTTATATTTAGATAAATCGTCTTTCTATGTACGCTCCTGTGCCATATGTCCAATCATTGTGCCACATCGATTCTTCATAAAATCTTTGCTGGAACACGGGCGTGATCTTTGGGCTACCTAGCCAAGACTGATTTCCCTCCAGTCCAGTCTATTCACAGGTCTCCCCCAAAACACGTCATCCGGCCAGTCCGAGTATGTCCCGCTCGCCCCAAGCACCGTCACGTCCACTCCCAAGACTTCCTTCAGGTTAGGCAGCCGCTTGGCCCTGTGTTTCATGAGCTCGTCAATCTGGTAGTCAAAATATGGATTCGCCCCTAGAATATAACCATAGATGCACAGGTACTCAAGGCTTAGAGGGAGAACATCGATGAGATGAGACGGAGGCGGTCGGTAGAGCTCATAAGGAGGCTCCCATGGGTCCGTGTAGCCAAGGATCGCTTTAATGCTGATACTCAGATGCGTGAGGGAATAGAAGTTGTGGAAAGACCCGATCGTCGTGCCGGGCCTGTCTTCATTCGGCTTCAGCACTTTTACCGGCCCAGATGATATGTCGGCATCCATTTGGAAATACTCGTCCCCATACACGCTTTTGCTGTAATTGAACCACTCCCAGTCATACCCCCAGTAGTTTATCAGGTCATCGCGCTCCCAGAGTTTGGGCTCGATGAATTGGAAGCCGCAGTCAATGTCCAGGTCCAGCACCCGCAGCGTCTTCTTGTGCGCTTCGAGCGCTCTGCCCATTCTCGAAGGGTGGAAGAAGACATCGTCGCCGTGATAGAAGAAGAGCCCTCCTACAGATATCTCCAGCTCCTCAAGTGCCTTGGGTATAGAGAGTATTGTGTCGAACGTATGGGCATAAAAGGCTGAATGCCCAATGTGGATTTTCTTCATGTTGCTAGTCCACGGGACGAAGACGGTCCTTTCGGGTTCCCATTCCTGCACGCCATCCATGGCGAAGGACTCAATCGCAGGAAGCCGATGAAAGTATTGGATGTACTCCAAGACCTCGATGACAACGAAGTTATTGTCCATGTCGCCGCAGACTGTGCCATCAATTCTTACAACATTCCTCAGGTTCTGCAGCCCAGGCTGGGAGAGCAGGCCATAGTTGGATTTGATGAGATACTCGCGTATCGGGCGTTCGTACGGGCCCACGTATCCGATGTGTAGAGTAGAGATGTTATAGCAGATGGAAAACAGCACAACCGCGGCAGACTCAGCAAAGTGAGAATTGTACTCGTCGCGGAGACGTGCTGGTCCGTTCCAGGCGCCCGTTTGCTCATAAATCTTCCATCTAATCCAGTACAGCGTGTCCCTGGTAAGCTCATCGCCAAGTTCCAAGGTGTGTATGTAATTCTCGATGGCACTGTAAGCACTGTCGAAAACTGGCGTGAACAATTCCACCCCCTCCCTTGTGAGTTGGTCGGGTGTCGAAGGAGCATAAGTCGTCCCATCCCAACGATCAAGATCAAGAATGATCTCAGTGACGGTCGCTGCAAGCGAGGGCTCCTGGACATAAGCCCGTAGAAGTGGCATCAGGCGATCAAAGTCTGCCCCAGTTGCGATACGTATTCTCTGGTAGGCAGGTATGTCAAGAGGGCTTGAGGTTGGTAGTCCAGTAGCGATATTATCCTGTTGAACTGCGCATTGAAGAGGCTGTCCAAAAGATGTCGGAAGGTCAAGAGGCTGTGCGGGATGTCCCAGGCAGGGCCATGGTAACAGCAGCACGAGAGCAGCATGCAGGAGCACGGCACTAGGAGTAGTACGCCAAATCATGGTGGCATTGGCCGTTCATAGAATTAAGGTATGTAGGTGTATGTAGCCGCGATCACCAGCGCCGATCATGGCCACACCAGCATTTCGACGTGGCTCTCTAGCAACTGAGTGCACAAGACCTGGCCACCGCCTCTTGATCATAGTCAAGAGAAGGATTCAATGCCAAGGCAAAAATCAGTCAAGCGTGAATCCAATTTTACCGCTCAAACTTACCTAATCAACATGGTTCGCCAACAGCTCGATCCTCCCTCGGTCACGATTCTTTGAAGCATCTCTCCAGCCACTCAATCAAGTATTAATTATCATTGATATGAGTTGGCATCACGCGCTGCAGAGTATGTCCCGTTTCATCTTCAAATTCTTGGACTCTATCAATTGCCACGCCACAATCCAGACCCCGCTCTATAGTATTTTATTAAAGACCCTACAGTACTGAGATTGATGCAGGAGAAGGAGCAATTATTTGAATAACCGTGCTCAATGCAAGCCAATTCAACTACCAAAGTAAACAAATGGGGCCCAGTAGAGCGGTTCTTCATCGCATCTCAACATGTCTCTTCCCCGCTTCAGTCCAGATCTTTGAGTCCTGTCCCTTGATCTAATCACTCGACTCTTCTTATCCTTTCTATTCCCCTTCAATTCCGCATAACTGCGTGTAGAATTATCAGCCCCATCATCGACCATCCATTGATCACGAAGAATCCTAGTGGCACGGTGGAGCCCCTCGGCAACAGACTGGTCAGTAGAGTTACAGTCTTTAATCCATCTATAAGTCATCTCCGCTACCGTAACACAAATGCCATCATTCACTTTTCGCAAAGTCCCAATGACATTCCTGAAGCCAGCCAGCTGGCACGCGCCGATCAAGTGAAGCCCTTCGTTTAGGAGCTCTTCATCCTCAATACGACCCGTACTGCATGCCGAGAGATAGGCGAGAAACGGGGCTCTCTCTTGGAGTTTGATGTTGAAGAGATCCTGAACTGTCAGCGGTGCATCCTTCATAACCAATGAGTTCCTAGACGGATCGAGGGGGTGTGTGTTCCCGTGACCCGCAAAGTGGAAGACTTCACACTCAGTTAGCGAGGCAAGAACTTGGTCACGGAAGGGCTTTGGTCTTTCTATATCCAGGTGCATTTCGGCACATAGCTTCTCAAGTTTCTGGATCTCCGCCGGCGCGTGATGGAGGTCCTGCACTCCAACTAGAACAGCCTTCCTAGGTTGCTGCGACTCGGATGGCCTCCTGGCACGCCGGCTATTAATAAGAGCTCTCACCGAGGAGCTATAACTTGAGATCACACGGTCCATCACGGTTTCCGTTGAGCCTGAATAGTGGTATCCTGCTGCATGTATGGGAAGGAATGACAGGGAGCCAGTTGGAATCCAGAAAATACGAGGCCAGCAAGAGCCAGAAGGCGCTTCAAGATAGCCCAGCGACTCGAGTATTGGGCTAGCGACAGTATCCCATAACCATTCCAGTGTATCACGGTCGATTTCAGACCTCGCTGCAAACTCCTCGACATCAAAGTAGTCTAGCTCTGGCAGCTCTACTGACCATATCGCTCTATCCCGAATTATCAAAGCATCTGATCTGGTGTAATATGGATTGATAATCACTATCGGCCCACACGCTGCAGCCGATATTAACTCATCCTCGCCTGGGGGTAGCAAGAAACTACTAAAACCGGGCAGACTCTGAATACTTTTAATTGTAGATTTCAGCTTCTGGCTGGCCTCGTGACGTGGGTTCGTGAATCCGGTAATTTGTATAGGCCCAGTATCTAATTGTTCACGAAGCTGAATAAAGTCTTCTGATAATTTTGGATGTGATGTTTTGAGGTCGAGAACGTCAACGCGAAGATTACTCAGAGAGCTGACGATGACACCTCTGGCTAGTTCGAGATATCGGATTGCTTCAGATGGACTCTTATTTGCAGCTAATGAGACTGCTCCCATTAGAGCTGGCAACTCGGAAATCTGCTTTAGCAGCTCTTGTTTATCCGAGACCTCTAATGACCATGGAGTTAGTTGAGATAGTAGAGAAAGTGTTTCGGTTGCAATTTCGTAGGCAATGCTGGTATCGTGAACTTTTGCCAACGAGTTGCTATAGGTCTCTTCTTCATCTTTGGTTCGATCACTGAGGGCAGCCTTGCTAGCGTTGTAACCTTTCGTTACAAAATAAGCATCCATGAGGAAGCTAGCGTACGTCCTTCCAGCCACTATTCGGTCCCGCGTGGGAGCATAGGGATGCCTGAATGCTTGTTCATGCATTTCGATTGCAGCCTTCAGGTCAGATGCCATCTGCAGTCTCAGGAAACGCCGATTGTATTGGTAACCAAGGCTGTCCAGCCGGGAACATTTATGCTGGTTATCATTCGGAGTCAAATCCACAGCTTTCTGCTCCGTTTGTATTGCGATTTCATAGTCGGCTTCTGATTCTGTTCTGTCTGCCTTAGCTATGTACATCGAGCCTAAGGAGAAGAGAGAGTCAGGTAGCTCTGGGTGGCCTTTAGGGAGAAGATCCACGGAATTCCGACCGTGGCTGATCGCTGCTTCGAGATCTATCCACGTTTCAGTCTTTCCGTATCTAGCCATGTATGAACTTGCTAGAGTCTGGAAGAGCCCTGCCCGGAGCCTTTTACCCCGATCTTTACTGAGGGATAGCGCATATTTGACGCTTTGAACAGATTCTTCAAAGGAATCGTTGCGTCCTGTTATTTCGTATCTGCTCATCAATGAATGTGCCAACATTCTTGATACTTTAATGATGGTGTTTTCATCATTTGAATTCAATTTTAGGGCTTTCCGAAACCTCGATACAGATTGGTTGATATCTGCCAGTTCACGAGTTCGGCCAAACCTTTGGGCATATTTGCTTCCCAAACTTGTATTCCCCAGAGATTGGAGGGCATCGTGTTGCGGTACAAGCTCAAGGGCTTTTTTGACCACTCGGATCGAAATGTCAAGATCCGCTATTGACTCAAGCACTCGATATCTATCTGCATACCCGGACGCCAGTGATGATAGTAGATAAAACCGCTCGATGGGGGATGAGTCTTGTGGGATAGCGGTTAAAGCCGCTTCGTAGAAACCGATAGATGACTCGACATCTCTTAATTCTCCCAATCGATAGAATCTGCTCTCGAAGGCCTTTCCTAGGTCCTGAAGAGTACCGGCTCTATCCAGGTCACTCGTATCCTCTTTAGCAGAAATCTGTTCCGCCTCTTGGAGTAGCTTTAATGACATATCCAAATCATCGAGGTTGTCAACATCCTCGAAACGCCTAAGATACATCCTTCCCAAGCTGACAAGAACTTTCCGACGTTGAGCATCATTTCTTGGCATCAGATTCAACAATTGTTCAAAATGATGTATAGAATTACTCAAATCATCGATGCTTTCTTCCGAATGGTGGTCCCATCTCAGTTTGTAGAATTCGGCTAAGATGCCTCGCAGATGGAATGGTAGATGATCATGGTAGCCATTTTGTGCTAAGAGGTCTTCGAGTAGTTGGGCAGAATTGTCCACAAAGGTCGCATCGGGTGATATCACAGCCCTCAGATGGACAGCCACCGCCAGATCAGTCAGGCTGGGTATCCGTGATGAAGCCTCGGGTGGTGTGATATTTACAGCTGACTGGTAGTTCTCGATACTTTTTTCGAGGTCAGACATCTCATCCGACAGTGCAAATCGATTGGCGTAACTGCGACCGAGGTTGTAGAAGTCCACGGCTTGTGCAGGATAGTCATTACCGAGGTCAAGGACATTTTGGAACCGCTGGATTACTGCATCCAAATTCTTGATATCCTCGAAGTCTAGTTGTTTGGTAAAATGTCCCAGAGACAGCTCCATAAGATGTTCCGATACTGGGACCGAGAGACCACTCATCGCTTTGCGATATCGCGCTGAATCCAGATCTGCCATTGCTTTACTGATACATCGATCCGCGGTTCAATCAATATTGGCAGTGCCTCCGAGGGAAGAAGAAACTGAGAGAGTAACTCGAGGATTCTTTTGAGATGTTCGGGAGGGGTTTCACTACTATCAGTAGCTGATATGTCAACGTGTTCCTCAATGTGCTTACTTGCATATTATGCTTTGTCATGCGATTAAAGCCACCACGTATGGTCAAATGTAAGAAAACAGCACTCTAGTAGGAGCATAAGTCAGTACCGTAATGGGATTTCTGATCTGTTCTATCAAACCCTAAAAAGCCACCCTAGTTTCGCGAAAATAGGGTCCAAGACTCCAAGCCCAAAAATCAACCGTTTTGATTTATTTGACCTTGAGAACAGATTTCCCAAAGTTTTTCCCCTCCAGCATTCCTACCAGACTGGTTGCAGCATTCTCTATACCCTCTGTTACGTGCAGCTTTGCCTGAAAGGAACCCTCGTGAATCCAGCCTTGGACTCTCTTCTGATGCTCCTGGTGGTACGCTGGCCCGTATTCAGCGTCCCAAACCAGAAACCCCTGCATTTTGATTTGGCACGCGTCCAGCTGACCCAGACCTCGAATGGGCTTTTGTTCCAATGGAGGGATTCCGTATGTGGTAATCTACAACTTGTTAACTGCTTTGCCTTGCAATAGAAACGAAAAATTGGAAGCAAATTGCACGTTGCTTCGTTTCACATACCATGCCGCATACAACGATTCTCCCATGTCTCTTCATGTTAACTAGAGAAGCTTCGAGGTGATCTCCACCCACATTCTCGTAGTATATATCAAGGCCATCCGGTGCCAATCTCGGCAGAGCATCGTGCGGGCTCTCTTTCTTGTAGTTGAACCCTCCATCGAAGCCCAGCTCCTCGGTGATGAACTTGAGCTTCTCGTCCGATCCGACGGACCCAATCACCGTCAGACCCTCGCGCTTGGCAATCTGGCCGACGACCTGGCCTACCGCTCCCGCTGCCGAGCTGATAAAGATGGTCTCGCCCGCTTTTGGCTTGCCCACCTCGTACAGCCCCGAGTAAGCCGTTAAGCCAGGCATGCCGAGCGCACCAAGGAAGTGTGCAAGAGGAAGCCCGTGCGGGTTGTCAATCCTCTGCAACTCGGCATCTTTGAGGCTGTCGATGCGGGCATATTGAGCAATAGGGACGTTGGCAAGAATCGTCTCGCCTACTTCAAAACCATCGGCATCGCTCTTCAAGATCTTCACCACGGCCGTCTCGATGACGGCTGAGCCTACCGGGAAAGGGTCAATGTTGTATTTAATCTTGGGATCCCGCATCATAATTCGTAGGTATGGGTCAAGAGAAACGTAAAGAATCTCAACAACCAGTCCATTCTTAGGAACGGTGTCGAGGTCGATCTCGAGATCCTCCACGACGATGTGTTCCCCGGCGACCAGGGAATCCTGTGGGATTTTCTTATACACAAGGGTTTTGTTAATCGTCATTGTAGTTGATAAATCAATATATTCGTAGGACTAAGGATGCAGAATTCGGATTTTTCGTGTTGGTTTCGCTTTCCTTTTGCTACCATCACATCAGGATCCTCAGCAAGACTCTTTATAGTTCCTACCATGCGAAACTGCGCCTGCTCCTAAATGACCTGATTTCTGATTTATAATATGGATGAGATTCAAGCCGAATCTGTCACCCAATCAACATTGCACATTTGAAGCCAAAAGTCGTCTTGATTGCCTCCTTGAGAGTAGGATTCAAGCCGAAGCCGAAGCCGATGCTGATGCTCTGGATTTGATGACAAATGCAGTTCGGCTTCAATTAAGGTTGGGAAGTGGATCACGCAAGCCGCGTGAACAATAAGCTTCTTTTCTGGTCTGATCAATAAGCTTAACGGCTTTGGTTGTATAATAATATCATAATCATTAGGAATACTAATATCAAGCAATCCAGTGAGTTTCTCGTTTGCTTTCTGCATAAAAATGATGACAAGTTTACAAAAAAACCTCAGCCAGAACACCGAGTCCAAGAAAGGGAGCAGAAACTCGAACCCCAAGTAAGATGCGGTACGGACTGCATCTTGGTCTCCCCAAAGTGAATGATGATCAATATCTCTCCCGTGTACAATCCACATCTATCTTTGCTAGTGTTCGCTCCTCGTTATAGTCCTCGCTCCGATACACCCAGGATGTGCTCCCTCGCGTCCTTCCATGAACAAATCGATGATACTCGTCCCGGCACTTGTACTTCCCACCCTTGATCGAGTGGTTATGATACAGGTGGCATTGCTGCTCGTCCACGATCGCCTCTCCATGTCCGACTATCATCTCAACCTCAACATCTCGCGACCTGAGCCGCGCCGGCAGTGCTCCTGATGTCCACATATCCGTCTTATTTTCTCCGCTGTCCAAGTCCGGGCGAATGCGCCATGACACAAACGCCAGCCGCCGTTCCACGTCCTTCCCGTAAGGGCTCCAGAGAGTGCGGTAGATCGTATCCCATAGCACACCCATCCGGAGGCCGTCGGGGATTGTCACGACATCGAACGCCGCATCCCCGTACCCCTGAGACTGTCCGTTTTCCGCATACTCTATGTATCCCACGCTTCGCGGCGGCGGCTGTGAGACGAGCATCCTGCGCCAGCTGGCACCGGTGCAAGCGAAGCGCTTGTGCCGAACCCGGCCGCCGCTCATGTCCGCTATGCTCAGGTGCATGTCCTGCATCGCTTTGATGCTCGTGTAGCCCGTCCCAAGGCGCCTCGCACGAGGCTGAGAATCAGCAGAGCTTGTGCCGCCGCCCTGCGCCTCTGTTCGGCCAAGCATGGGACCGAAATGCTTGTAGAGTAGAGGGTTGATGATGCAGTCTCCTCGCGTCTCCTCGAGCGTCTTGCTGGTATCCGGTAGGAGGAAGAGGTGGCGCTGGAGCGGGCGCGAGCTCTCAATTCGGCGCTTCCATGTTGTGCTGACACGCTGAGCAGCCGTGAGTATCAGCTCAATCGGCAGTCTGAGCAGGATGTCGTCAAAGAGCTCTCGGGTGGCGAAGACGGCTTCCTGTGCGGGTGAGGACTTTGCGGGGAGTGAGTCTACTGTTGCGACAGCTGTTACGACCCCCAGGACGGGCGGTGTGGGTTTTGCTGCGCGACTGCTCTTACTCCTTTTCTTCTTCCCCATATTAAACGTGCTGTTGTTATTCTGCTGAGTGAGAATAGTCCTTTGCGCGCTGAGAACAAGAGACGTACGCGGCCAAGATGGATTAAAAGGTACTGGATGGTGACTCATTTCCAATCTCGACTCCTCTAACAACCTGAGGGTATTTTCTTATGGCGAACACGGTGTGGGGCTACGGATATAAGCCTCGAGCAATGAGGTCCCTTGTTGCCAAGACGAAAAGAGCCACTGGGCCAGAAAGGACGAACTGGGTGATGATCAGAAATAATGGGTTAGGTACTCAGAGAGTTTGCAAGAGATTTTTAGAGGATTACGAAGATACACGATTAACTCGGATGAGAGTTTCACTGTAGATAAGGTATATCAACATGCGGTTTGGTTTCGGACGCCAATTAGTACAGATGGAGGCTTATTGCCCTACTATCTACCTTGAAAGAGGCTATACACAATGATCCAACTAAAACTCTACCTCTTTATAGTAGTCGGGAGACTACCAAAAAGAGCAATATAGGGTTTCCTAATCTGCTTGACATTAGGGCTTAAGATCCCCTAATATACATATTTGCAGAGGCAGGAACTAAGTTAAGTAAATCAGTTAAACACAAAAGTGGCCATCTATTCGCCTCGACATTCTCTTAACTTCTCATCCCCCATTATCAAGTCATCAACTCAACAACGCTTGGACCTGCGAAATATTTCCATATTTTTTCAAGATGCAAGTTGATATTCCATCCGTTCTTCTGCTCCCACTTCAAGTACGCTTCTCCTAATTAGTGATATTTCGAAGATGCCCCGCATGTAAATCAGCCATTGACCTTGAGTCGAGATATACCCATCATTTTTGTGCCTTAAGTGTGGGTGAGAGGACAGTGGCTGATGTGATCAGGCAGAATACAATGCCTTCGCCAAAGCGGTCCCGCGCTGGGAACCTAGTTTTCCAGAGTGTGTTTTTCTAGTTCTTTTTAATATCACTGAATTATATCAAGATGCCATTCGATTTGTTCAAGACGAGGGTTATTATAGTAGTTTAGCATTGGGAGACGCAAAGAATGCCGACCTTTAGAGGTGCTGTATCAGATATCAGGTAAACAACCCTAGGGTAAGGCACTAGGATCAAATCGGGAGAAAGTGACGAAGGCGAGGGAGAGAAGTTGGGAACCCGTCTTCTCACGAGCCAGACTTGCGGCCAAGAACCAAGCGCTACCCTACATCATATCGCGTAGAGCATGTCTTGCTCCCAGGTGAAGGAATGTCTATGTTTGGGGCTCTTGGAACCAGATCAGATGAGATTAAAGATATATTCCCGGTCCCAGAATCGTTTGTTAGTTAGTTTAACGTCACTGAATGTGAAAATGTGACGTATGTGGGATTGTTAGGGAGAGTCAATCGCCTCGCCGCCACATTATAGCTGCTGGTAGGTCACTGATCCGATCGGCCAGCATTCTCATGGTCATTGAGCCCACCCATGGCCAAATACTGTTCAAAATGAGATCTTTTGCTCTTCTCTAGGTCTTATCTTTCATTTAATAAAGTTGAAAAAAGCTCCTATCGGCACAGGGCAAAAGTTGATTGGTCGTAGGAAGAGAGCATCAGGGTCATGATAGCCTTCAAGCTACCGCCTAGTGGCTGGGGAGTTAGTGGCCCACAAGGTGCTGGCTTTTAGCGGCTGATTCAGCATTTCCGGGGGCCGGGGGGAGCCTTTCTGGCGGCTGTCGCCGATACCGACCCGTCCTTGCCGCCTCCGCGGAGATGCAGTGCAAACCACCAGGTCTTATCTTCAAAACATCCAGGATATCTGGGATATGGGATCAATATCTCGTCTGTTTGGTCAGAGCCGTCGATTCCATGAGTAATTGAGATAACAGACACCACGCCACGGCTCAATCTATTGCCTCGTCGACGAAGGAAGATGGCATGTGGCGGGCGCTGAAGCTCAGCAGTCTCCACCCATCGCCGAACCATCCAACAATCAGCCGCTTCATCCATCCATCACCGGCGATGAATTGACTTTCCCGATTCATCTCCCTGCCTTTGCTGCCCCAGTCTGACTTTCCCCTCACCGGTGCCACACCAAAGCAAGAAAGGGCTGCATGAAGTCGGCTTATCATCGCAGCGTCCCCGCATCCTCGCATAACGGAAAGGCCTCAGAAGCAGGGTTCGCGGGAAGTGACAGTCGTGATGGAAAGAACAGTTTGACGACGAGGAAATGCATTCAAAGCGTCCGTCGTGTCCTTTATGTCCTTGGCCGGAGACTGGGGCATCGCTCCAAGGGCGTCCAGCTAAGATTCAAGGTCGCATAAAAGCGTAAAATATCTCTCGTGTGATGGCTCATGATCCGTCAAAAGTTCGACCAACCTTGGCGCCCGGCCCATCCATCCATCCAGTCACCACATCTGCAGCTCTCTCTCCACTTGGTATCCCATTCGGATAGCTCCATTGATAGAGAGCTCTGTTCGGGCCGTCTGCAGCTTCAGTAGCCACACTATTTATTGCCTGTCCCCTCCCTCTTCCAGGAAGTTATCTGATCTGATCTTCTCTCCTCAATCTTCCTCGGGAGGAGCTCAATTATCGCCTGTACAGTTGTATGATATTAATAATTTACCCATAAAATCATAACCATGCATCGCTCTGCTCTCCTCGCCCTCGGCCTGGTCGCCGGGCAGGCTGTCGCCGAGACTGTTCACGGCGTGGTCGTCTTCTCCCGTCATGGCGATCGTAAGCAACCTCAACCATCTGTCAATCATGCAGTGACTAAGTGATGGCCTCTAGGTACCTCCAAGCACTACTCTGGGTACGGATTGACGTCCCTCGGTGCTTCACAAAACTTCCAGGTCGGCAGCGACTATCGTGCTCGCTACCTGGAGGCTGGGTCTGAGCATCAGATCCTGGGCATCTCGCCTGATGAATACAAGCCCTCGCAGATCTTTGCCAGTGCTCCCACCAGCGGCATCCTCTCCAACACGGCCACGGCCTTCCTCCAGGGCCTGTACCCTCCCCTGGCCGGCATCAACCAGGAGCTCTCCATCAGCAAGCTGAACAACGGCAGCGACAGCACCGCGCCCCTCGAGGGCTACCAATACGTGCTCCTCACCAGCATCGGCGCCGAGTCGCCAGACACCATCTGGATCAAGGGTGGCGTGGGCTGCCCGTCCTACACCAACGCCTCCAAGTCGTTCAAGGACAGCGCCGACTTCAAGGCGCGCTCGACGGCCACCAAGGACTTCTACGCCGGCTTCTACGACACCCTGTCACCTGGCGTCGCCGACCTCAAGCCCGAGAACATGACGTACAAGAACGCCTACGACATCTTCGACCTGGCCAACACGGCCCGCATCCACAACTCGTCCTCGGCGGCGCGCAACATCTCCGACGCAGACATGTTCCAGCTGCGCACGCTCGCCGACTCGGCCGAGTTCGGGACCAACTACAACTCCTCCCAGCCCGCGCGCTCCATCGGCGCCCAGACGCTCTCCGGCGGTGTGCTCGCCCAGCTCAACCAGACTGTCGCCACCAAGGGCAAGCTCAAGTTCTCCCTCTTCGCGGGGAGCTACGACACCTTCCTGTCATTCTTCGGAATCACGGGCCTGACCTCTCTTTCTACTGACTTTGAGGGCCTGCCCGACTACGCGTCCACCATGGTGTTCGAGCTCTTCACCGACGCCACGACGGACAAGTTCCCGGATAATGTCGCGGACCTCAAGGTCAGGTGGATGCTGCGCAACGGTACCGCGGGGACGCTGACCGCCTACCCTCTCTTTGGGCAGAAGGAGGAGGCGCTCCCCTACACGCAGTTCCGCAGCGAGATGGACAAGCGGGCCATCTCTGATGTCAAGACGTGGTGCAACACCTGCTCATCCCAGGAGGAGTTCTGCGCCGCGTACAAGACGAGCGACGACGACGCCACGGTCCAGACCAACAGCGGCTCCAAGGGCGGCATGTCCAACGCTGTGGCTGGTGTGATTGGCGCCATGGTCACGCTCGGCGTTGTGGCTATTGTCGGTGCGATTGCGTTTGTGCTGCTGAGGAAGAGGAGGGCGCAGGCGGGCGCAGTGGCCAGTGAGGATATGGAGAAGAAGCGGAGTCTTGACAGCAGGACCCCGTCGGCGTAATCATAATTTAGGTAGTGTGTGAATCCTTGAAAATGACAGTGGGAAGGATGGATGCGTGGGATTTGTATGTAATGATTCCATATGACTTTAATGACAGTTTGTGAACCGACAGAGGCCTTGTTTCATTCAATGGCTGTAAATCCTAGCTTAGTCCATGATCCATCATGTGAATTGTCTCGGCTCGGTAATCAATATCCAATCTGCCTGCAAGGAATGAGGAGAGTGTGGTGGCTGCATGTAGTAATAGCGTAACATTCCAAAATCCTGGGGTAAATGTGGTCTGCCTCGGTTGATCGCTCATCCCCGATGATGATGGGGCACGATCTGCGTAGTGTGTGTATATATTCACATCATGGCCATTCATTAGCCTTTAGTGAGAGATTAGATTTCCATTACGCGGTATCACTCATTGAATTGTCTGGAAAGAACCAGAGAGCAAGATGCCACGCCCAATCCGCATTGCCAACTGTTCAGGCGCCCTCAGTAAGTTCTTACGCGATGGTGGTCACTGACAATTGCCGTAATGTTAACCGTCTTCCCAACAGCTGACCCTGGGGTTCACATGTACAACCAGGCCAAGTATGGGCAGGTAGATGTAATAACGGGGGACTATCTAGCCGGTAAGTTGGTCACTGACTCCCTACCTATTGCCCACGATGCTGAGACAGAAGTTCAGAGGCAAACTTGGCGGAGAGTACCCTGAAAAACGCGCCGCATGCCTGGGTCAATACAGCCTATGAAGGGATCAAAATGTCGCTGGACGTCATAAATGAGAAAAGGATCAAAGTAATCGTCAATGGCGGTGCCCTGGATCCAAAGGGTCTCGCAGAAGAAATAGACAAGCTCGTGAGTGAGACTCGCCTCAAGAATGAGCGCTCTGCTAACAATAAATCAAAATACAAGGTGAAAGAGAAACGACTGGATCTCGCGATAGCCTACGTCCAGGGCGACGATCTCATGCACAAAGTCCATACACTTCTTAAGCCTCCATCCTCGTCTTCATCATCCTTAGACAACGACAGCTCACCTACCTTCCATCACTTGGACCACGACAATCCATCCGTCACTCTCGACCACTCCGCCCTCTCGTTCCTCCAACATCCAGACACCATGCCCATAGTCTCCGCAAACGCCTATCTCGGCTACCGGGCCATCAAGCACGGGCTCGATCAAGGCGCCGACATCATCATCTGCGGCCGTGTTGCCGACGCCTCCCCCGTCATCGCCGCCGCCGCATGGTGGCATGCCTGGGATCCAACCGACTACGACCGCCTCGCCGCCGCGTTGGTAGGCGGCCATCTGATCGAGTGCTCTACATACGTCACGGGCGGCAACTTCTCTGGCGCGTATAGGTACCCTGCTGAGACGTTTGTCAATCTGGGCCTACCGATTGTGGAGGTCGCGGGAGACGGGGTGTGTGTGGTGACCAAGACCGAGGGGACGGGGGGGCTTGTGACGGCGGATACGGTCAAGTGCCAGTTCTTGTACGAGCTGCAGGGAGATGTATATCTGAACAGCGATGTCAAGGCGGACGTGTCGGGTGTCAAGGTGAAGGAAGTGGCAAAGGACCGCGTGCGTGTTGAGGGAGTGAGGGGATTCCCGCCGCCGCCCACGACGAAGCTTGCCGTCTTCTACCGGGGCGGGTACCAGAACGAGCTTCTTCTGAATGCATCCGGGTATGCGACGTCGCACAAGTGGGATGTCCAAGAGCTGCAGGTGAGAGAGAAGCTGAGGGAGTGGCAAGTGCTGGACAGGCTGGACGTGCTCGACTTCCAGAGAGTGGGCGTGCCGATGGAAAACCCAGACAGCCAGTTGGCGTCAACGACGTACATGCGCATCTTTGCACAGTCCAGAGATAAGAGGGTGGTTTCCATGGTTGCTGCCGCGTGGAATTTCACATTCATGACGCATTTTGCTGGTGAGTACGCCGTGAGTGGTGTGTCGGGTTGGATAAAACTGACAACGTTGAAGGCATGCACGGCTCGCTGGATTGGCGCACTGCAGCTCCGAAGCCATTCTTAGCATATTACCCAGCCATCGTACCACAAACTGAGATTGAGGAATCCATCTCCATCATCCGGCCGGGAGGGATAGACAGAAGCGTTGTCGGCCCTCCTGTTGTCACGGAGCCGCTCCAAGCCAGGGCAAACTACGAGACTGCTCAGCCCGTTTCGCTGGACTTGTTCGGCCCTACTGTTTCACGCCCTCTGGGCGACATAGCCCTAGGAAGATCAGGAGACAAAGGAGCAAACGTGAATCTCGGTCTGTTCGTCGAGAAGCCCGAGCAGTGGGACTGGCTGCGGTCCTTCATGACCCGGCAGAGGCTGAAGCAGATGATGGGGCGCGACTGGAGGGATCGGTATTTCATCGAGCGCGTGGAGATGCCAAACATCCACGCCGTCCACTTTGTTATTTACGGGCCTCTTGGGAGGGGTGTGAGCAGCTCAAAGCTCCTTGATTGCCTGGGGAAGGGGTTTGCAGAGTACATCAGGGCGGTTCACGTCCCCATACCGACCAAGTTTCTTCCACGGGCTGAGCAGGCGAAGCTGTGAATCACTGACCAAATATACATTGTTACCACCTGCTTTAGTTCCTAGCGTGAGATTTTACAACTGATCCCAGAGGTAACGGCCTGTTAAGTGGTCAATTGTTTGCTTATTGATTAAATTATTTACTCCACGTACCGGAAGTTTTGCCCTTTGTTGCTCCATTCACTTGCCTCCCACTCATCAGTTACTTTCCTAGCCTTTCTGCAACATTTTCTTGGCCTTATATTAAGAGTGCCAGCTCTTCTAGTTCTTCCACTCTTTTTTCTACTACATCTTCCAACTGCAGACATTCATTTCTCAACCACTGTCAAGACCGTCCCATTCAATCAAGGCTTTCATCTTGCATCTCTCACACAACATCCTGTAGGCCAGCCAATACCCAAAGGTATAGATCAAAAACTGACCGACTCTCTACAGACCAAAGCACAAGAAATGCCTCCCAAGCCCGAGGAAATATGCTCGGCCAAAGACACAAATCCAGAGGGCCTCAACGTCCGCTTCTGGGGAACCCAGTCCCCCTGCACCAAGGTCCACGCCGCCCCCGACACCTCCCAGTCCGTCATGGACCTCGTCTACTGGCTCCGTCTCGGCCGCGACACCAAGGCCCGTCCATGCAGTCAGTGGCTCGACCCCAAGGGCTCTGACCAGCCAGTCCACGCACATTGGCCCTACTTCCTCGGGAGAATCGGATGCACCGAGGAGGAGCTGAAGCGAGACGAGTACGCCATCAAGTTTCCGGGCGTTCCCGAGCCGGTGCCCATCGCTTCGGAGGTGCAGCTTGACAACATCCTTCGGTCTCTGACCAAGTACCTGCGCTCGACGCCTACGTACTGGTGCCAGGCTCCGCCGCCTGTGCTGCTGATCTGCAGGCCCGAGCAGGTCGCTCGGTGTGAGAGCAGAGGCTGGGTTGATTGCGTCTGGCGCGAGGCGGCCATTTTCTACAGAGCTGCTGCCGGAGTTCGCCGTCCGTGGATGGAGGAGGAAGATAAGGCGAAGGTTGAGGAGTCTTTTGAGGCAACTGGGAGCGGGAACTCGGCCACTACTATGGGGTATAAAGGAGTGATCCTTTTTGAGGGCGATGGGCAGACGCGGGTATACGACTACGCTAAGGATCTGAGTGCTGTCTGGGTGCCAGACTTTGAGCCCTCTTTCTCTTAGGACTATAGGATATATCAAGTTCTCTGCCTGTTGGATTGTATCAGTGCTTCGGGGTCCCGGGGCGGAAGGGTTGTAGAAGTGAGCAAAGATGCATCCTTTTCTCAGAACGAGCCACCCGTCGCCATCGAGTCGTCCATCAAAGAGCTAAGTATGTCATCTTCTTTGGTCCCAGCACTTATTCCAATAAAAACGCAATTTCATCAAGAAATCATGAGTCTTTGTTTGAGCAGTCAAGGACTGTTGCTTAATTAAAACAATCGATGAATAACACGGCGAGATGGCAGACCTCACACATTGAGCCAAGGTTACTAACTTTATGGCCAATTGCCAATAAGTTTCCTATGGCATAATCTTTACAATATTTCTTGCTTGGTAGATCCAGGGGCGTTTCATCTCAAGATCGTTTTGCGAAGCAATCTAACCCCCATGGACGAAGATGAGACGAGTAAAGCCGCCAAACACATGCCAACAGCCACTCATCTGCCCCCTCCGCGACTCCGTGTAGATCACAATCAGCAAGCATGAATGCGATGTAACTGGGCGCGCTGACCTCTTTCAGCGACATGCCATGCACAGCAATGTCTCTTTTCGCGCGCGGCACCTGTAGCTCCTTGATTCTCACGTCCAGGTTCGTGCTGCAATACGAGGTGCATTCTGATTCCAGCAGTGAGCCCGAGCAACATCATTTCCAGCATCCCGGCCTTGCTCAATAATTTAGTAAACCAAATGGCAGGTCGCTTCCCCGCATTCAGAGTCTTGTGCGCTGCGATGCAACTTAAACCCATGCCGTTCCCCTCCCCGATCGTCTCCCCCCCCCTTGCTGGAAGACGTCAGTCGCCCGCCCTGCCAGCCATCACCGTAACACTTGGCCCCTTCTACGCTTTAAAGTTCCAAATAAGGCAGCTCCTGGGGGTTCGGTCCCTGTGCATTCTGCTTTGGCCCGAGGCAGAATGGCATTCTCCAGGCCAGAAACCTTCATTGTCATGAGCCTGGTGCTACCCAATTTGACACGCCCAATGGTCAATCACCAGCTGGGGTAGGATCGCTCTGCTCGTTATACCTGCCCAGCCCTGTCCACCAGGGGGGGCACGTTGCATGAAAGAGCTATGAGGTAGCACCCAGTGCCTCAGTTTGGCCGTGTCACTGGACCGGATCAACCAAGACGATGCCCAGGACCAGGACCAGCAGTTACTCTTTCTTATAAGGAACGGTTCTCCAGGCGGTATATCCCTTGGCCCAGGCCATCTCTGGCAGAATATACCCGGCCTACCTAAACCAAAGGAAACCATGAAGGCCCTCCATCTCATCCAATCCCTCGTGTTAGCCTACCGCGCCACGGCCTTCGTCTTCAACACGTTTGACGGCGTGGGCTCGCCCGCGTGCTACAACGTGACCGAGGTGCACAACGCCACGAGCGTCGAGGAGATACAGACCCTCGTGCGCGATGCCAAGGGGAGGGGGCTGCAGGTCCGCGCCGGGGCCAAGGGCCACCACTGGTATGACACGCAGTGCTCGGACGATGAGACGGTCATCATCCGCACCGAGTTCGTGAACAATATCTGGGACTTTGACCTCGACGCTGGGTCGGTGATGATTGAGGCAGGGGTTACGTTCTTCCAGTTAGAAAGCCCTGTTGAGAATGGGACTAAGATTCGTTGGGCTGACTGTCGCGTAGGCTCGCCGAGTATCTCCATGAGCGAGGCGCAAACATTGGTACCGGTCTCGTCAATTGGAATATTAGCATCGGGGGATGCGTGGCGGTACATGATTCCTCCTCTGACAATTCGCTTGGCTCTCGCTAATACTTGAACCTTTCCAGATGGGAGCCCACCGCACCTCGTTGAGAGAAGATGCAGTAGTCGTCGGAGGTGTCCAGGAGCTGGACATTATCGATGGGTCGGGAGAAATCCGACACATTGTGAAGGACGAGTCTAATGACGAGTGGCTGGCAGCATCCACGTCCCTGGGACTGTTGGGCATCATTGTTCGCCTCAAGCTCTCCATCTACCCTGAGACCAAGATCAAGGCTATGCAAGAGACGTAGGTATCCCAACATCTCGCTAGAAGAATCCCCATTCTAACAGAGATGAGAACAGGCTGGAAGAGAACGAGGTCTTGAACGGCGACATTGCCGGCTTGATCTCTCCATGGGAGACCGCAAATCTCTGGGTACGTACATCCAACACACAGTCTTAATCCCACCCACAGGAACATAAGATTCTGACAGCCCGAGTAAAGTGGTGGCCATACAAGAAGAAGTTCCACTGGCGCTATTACGAAACCGTCCCCGAATCTGAGTCCGCCCAGGAGGGCTTCCAGTCCACCTTCTCCGTTACGGACGCCGAGGCGGCCGTGGCCCAGTTCCTCCTCGACAGCGGCAAGTACACGCCCACCTCCAACTGGCTCATGGAGGAGATCTTCTTCGGGCAGTGGTCCAGCCCCAACTTCCACGACAAGAACACCGACGCCGCCATCACCGAGTGGCCCGTCTACGGCTGGAACTACGACGTCCTCATCGGCGGCCTCTACCCCAACCAGCACCCCGTGTGGGAGCGCGGGCTGAAGGGGTACACCCTCGAGCTGGCGTTCCCCGTGACGCGGGCGGGCGAGATGCTGAAGCGCGTGAGGGAGCTGTGGGATGCGGAGGCGAGGAAGCTCAAGATCATGAGCGCGACGTACCGGAGCGGCATCAACATCAAGTTCGCCAAGGCGCACAAGGACTTTCTGGGGCAGGTCACGACGGGGACGGCCGACGGGGAGGACTGGAGCCAGGGGGCCATCATGTTTGATTTCCCCTCGTATCGGCCGACCGTTGGGGACCAGAAGCGGTACAACGAGGAGTTCTGTACGTGTCACTTTGCCCTTTTTTCACTTTTGGGTCCGTGTGGTGGGCATCGGGCTGACTGTTGCAGATATCAACCTGGCTAATACTTTGGTGGACGAGTTCCCCTGCCGGCCACACTGGACGAAGAACACCCGCGATGTGCTGACAAGAGCAAAGAAGAACCTAGATCCCGATGTAAGTGGGAGGCAGAATATCTCATGCGCTCGCTTCAGAGTACTAACGTGCCACAGTACCTCTCGCGCTTCAACGCCGTGCGCAAGGACTTTGATCCGGATGGACTGTACCGCAGCGTAGTGGGTGAAATACTCGGTTTCTATGATTAAGAGGGTTCAATGTTTTTGGTCAGACAAGTTGCATGCCAAGTAGTGTTATCTGCCCATGAATGAAATATGGCTCAACCTTGTTGAAAGAAAGAAATAACAAGCAAACAACAAACAAGAAGAAAACGATAACGGGCGCTGCCCTCTGAATGTACACGTATCTCGAGATCCTGTTCATACCCCTCCGAAGGGTGGTGCCACACGGACACTTCTGTAACCTCATGCCCCAGTACTAATAATGAAAACCCTCGCAACAACAATAAAACCTTTCAACGCCATGCTGCTAAACCTCAACTCCAAATCCCATCGACCAAATCCGCCCAGTTGCTGCCCCATCTACCTTTTGCGCCCATCTACTTTTTGCGCCTAGCTGGTGCCTTGGTCTTGGTGACTCTTGACTGAGGCGTCTTCGTTGCCGGGGCCTTTGCTTTGGAAGTCTTGGCCTTGGTGGTCTTTGCCTTGGTGGTCTTGGTGGCGTTGGCCTTTGTAGCCCTGCCCTTGGCAGTCTTTGGCTCGGGTGCCTTTTTGATGCCCTTCCAGTACTGAGCAACAACTTCAGGCGCTGTTTCCTCGACAACATTGCTCGGAACCCAGGAGTTCTCCTTAGGTTCGTAGCCTGTCCATTCGACCAAAAGTTTCTTCTTGTCGCGGCTATGATTTCGGATGGCAAAAATGTCGAAGATGTCTGCGTCACGAGGGTTCGTCGGACGGCCGCCTTGGCTGCGCCAATACGAGAAAAGCGACTCGGGAGCATCGGAATGAAGGATAGACTCTGGCTCCCATGTCGGGGAACCACGGTACCAGCCAACCTTGAGTTCAACCTCATCGCCCACCCAACGATGGTCGAGGATATCAGTGAAGGAATGCTGGCCGTCCCCTCTATTGATTGTGAGGTCTCCTTCGTCCTCCTCTTCTTCCTCTTCCTTAGCCTCGTCCGCTGCCTCGGCAGTATTCACTTCGGCGAGGTCTGACAGTTCAGTTGCGCCAGCCTCAGAAACAGGTGCGGGTGTGATTTCAGAGCCGGACTCGGTTGTAGGAACGGGGGTGGCCTCAGAGACAATCGCAGAAACGTCATCCTGGGTCGCAACAATCTTAACTTTCGACTCGATTTTAACGTCGGACTGTTTCTCGACTCGTTCATCGGATTCGTCATCTAGCTCGGACTCCTCCATACCAATGACGACGTCTTCGTCCTCTTCATCGACTGGTTGGTCAAGGGCATCGGCCATCTCTTCATCAGGGTCTTCGCTGGCGACGGTTTCATCCTCTTGGGTCGAGTTAAGGAGCGATCGCAAATGCGCCGGCTGGGATGCAAAGGTTATGGAGTCTGCGCCATCGTCGCGGGTGACGGAAACGGAGATTCCCTCGGCGATGGTTTGATTGTGCTCGTCATCCGATGAGAGATCATTGAGTCGGGCGGATGCTCGGGGGAATTCAGAATGCCGGCGGGACACTTTGGACGGCTCCTGAGGCGACAAAAGGCGTTAGCCACAGCGACAGCAAGAGAGAGAAAGAAGCAAAGAAGTGAAACAAAAAAAAGAAAGAAACATCAGATGTCAATAAAAGTTCATACCTCTTCGCCCAGCTCAGGGCTGCCCAGAATGCGCGCGGGGAGGCGAGGCGCCCTAGAAGCACCCTTGCGCGAAGCTGCCCTGCCCTTCTGGCGCGGCTTTTGCACGCGGTTCAGGTGCGCTTCTATCGGCGGCGGCGACGGCGCGTGCTGTGGCTGTGCGGGTTCGGCGGGCTTCTGTGGGCTGAACATGTTGCGAAAGATATCCATAGTTACGCGACTCGAGGTTCGCAGGATGGAAGTGTGCGAATTGAGTCGTGGGGTGATGGATGCTCGCGACAGGATGCGACGCGATGGCGCTGGAACTTGGTGCGTGGTCATTGAGGACGTCAACAACGAAGCTGTCAAGGAAAGAGCTGGAAAGGTGGGGAATCGCAGGAGTGGCCAATCAGCTGACCGAGCGTTCGTCTTAGGTAAGAAGCCGGCCCGGTTAGGTAGGTATCCACTTCGTTTCCACGGGGCAACCACCAACAGCACCATCGCCGCGAGGTATGGCGAGCTGCAGCCCAGAGCTTACTCTGGCTCCAACGTACAGATGATGTGAATCGTGATGTTGAGGACTCATGGTGGCTCCTTGCCATCCTGCGGGAATCCGAAGCGCAATTCCCGTCTCGTATAAGCAATCCACGGCAGCGACACAGTAGCTACCCGTAATTTCCACAGCTCGTGCTTGCCCCTTGAGCGACGCTCCTGCCCACCTCGGTGTCCGCGCACATGCCCTACCCTACAGTCACGCTCCAGAAACTCCTCTTCATCCTTCCCTCGCTCCTTCCTTCCTCAGTCAGGCCATTTGTATTCGCCCATTCGGAGAGAACAGGAATGTGCAAGAGTGAAATTTCTTAATTCTTGCATTTCCCCTTTTCAATTGCTTTCTCGCCCGTGGCTGGGCTCGGGAACTGATGAATCACCTCTCCGACTCAGGGGATATTATGTGAATCTCCACCAACATAAGCCACCAAGCCACCAAGATCGAGCGTCAAGGCTCAAGCGAAACAATATCGCCCGCCCGACGGCCAGTGCGCACAGATCCATCGCTCATTGACGTCTACGAAAGTAAAGCCCGAACTAGCTCACACTAGCATTCCCTAATGAGCTAGGTAAGCTCTCTCCGCGAACCAACGAAGGCACGGGTCCGTTGTGAAGATCACTCGGCAACATGGTGGATTTTGCTATTATCCAGTTTCCCCGAACACAATTGCCTTAGTAATGATAGTGATAGTGTTCACTAATCGAGAGGCCAGGATTGTCTCGGTATTTTCCGTCTTTTACTCCAGCGAAACGGCCGATCTACTATTGAAAATTGATCTCAAACACTCCCGCCAACGAGGTGGGTAACATCTGGAAGGAACATTTCGTACTAACGGTTTGAAACGGAGATTGCCGTTGTACTCGATCGCCCGCGCGTCTCCAACGCCCACCAAAGCCTCACTACAGATTTACCATGTTATGTCACGCGAGCGTTTGGTTAATAAGTTGCAATTGCAACCGCTGCCTCTAGCATCTAAGCTGACGCCAGGCACCGTCACGAGGTCGAGGCGAAGAGGATCTTTTACTTCCCCACGTCGGCTACGGCTCTGCCGGTAGATCCGCTCTTCAGGGCCTCTGCAGGGTCTCGACCATTTCAGCTACTAGCAAGAGGGGAGAGAGGCTCAGAGAGCACGCAGATGCAGCTATCCAAACTAGGTACGCTTGCCTGAGACGTGGGGAGCTCGATTATTGCCAAAGCAATAAGCTATTTATTGTGCCGTGTGTTGGCGCCCCAGATGAAAGGGGCTTATGGCTGGGAAGGCAGTGGGACAAAATGGGACACCCAGATCGAGGCGTTTCCCTGAGAACTGGGCGGATGAAACTATTGGGAAAATGGGAGTGGCGGCGGCAACATGGAGCTCTCAGAGGCCTGGTCGATCATCTCAGGAGCATACCAAGCAAGTCGATATTGCTTTGTCTCAATTCCAAATCCAGGTACGTCGGCTGTACACGCAGCCATCGCTCAGTGCGGTCGGCGCAGTCCCACAGAGAGAAGCCCTGACTGTATGTCGCCGAACCTGACCAAACCAACGTCAAGGCACGCCTCACTCGTACTCGCGCTCTCGCCATCCATCACCTGCTCATACCGACGGCTGCCTGTCTCTCTTGGGCCGCGGCTGCATGGCGAGATAGCCACATAGTCTTGGCGTGCTCTGATACAGTGCACGGATGGGATATGTGTACTGTTAACCGGCCGGTGTGGTGTCACAATGCACAGCAGCCTGTATGCCGCTCCGTTTGATCTCCAAGGTCAAAGCGTCCCAGCTCAACACACGGGGCTGAGTCGATCTGCCATGGAAGCCCTTGCTTAAATATGCAAATCCGCTCACCCCTACCCTGCGAGCCCTTCCACCGGTCACGGCTTCCCCTCCCCTCCCCTCCCCTCAACACCAACACCCCTTAGCTTGGGCTGGCGCAAGCCTCGAGTCTAACAAGTGCGAAAGCGTCTGCCTCCCGTTTCCTCGCGTTGCCTCCACCCGCTAAAGCGCCTCCACCCGGATGCTGACCTGTCAATGGCTGTCATTGGTGCCAATGGGGATTTGACTTTAGCATCTCGTTTTTTGTTACCGGCATGTAAGATAAAATGGTCCCCACCCCTCCTCCCAATTCGGAGTTAAGAGGGAGTCCCAGACTGATCCGTTTGGCTTTGTTAGACCTGGTCCCCTGGAACCCCACCAAGGTCCCCCTACCTCACCCTGCATTTGCCCGTTGAAAACTACTTCTTGGGACGAAATCCGGCTCTGCCAGCTGCGCATCAGTGGGAGTCTGGCCTCTCTGCCCAACAACTCACCATGGCCGACCCGAACACCCAGCAGCCCGTGCAGCATCGCTCGGCGTGTGCTGAGTGCCAGCGAAGGAAGCAGAAGGTAGGTGCTGGAAGGAGGGAGCATGGCGCACCCCCGTTCGATCGAGGCCTTGTAGCTAATCACCGCTCAACAACTACAGTGCAACCGTCAATGGCCTTGCAACCAGTGTCAGAAGCGCAAGGTGGCATCCAAGTGCGCCTTCTCTCATTCTGAGCCTTCGTCTGTTGGCGAGAACCGGACCACGGGCTCGACCAGCCAGAAGCGTTCGGCTGATTTTGAGGACGATGACCACGACAATGATTCTTTGGGAGAGGACGATGATATTGACGCCGACGCATTCAGCAAGATGGGATATCTGGCAGGCTCGTTGGTTTCTGACCTGCTTAGCAAGACCGTCATAAGCGTAAGTTCGAGCAGCCCTGACCTGCTGGGGAGTCAGTACTGATGACCAACATTGCAGAGGACGGAGTCGCCTCGACCACCATCGGAGACTCTAAAGACCTCTAGTGAATGCCCTGCGCTGGAACGCGCACTGGCCGCATTGCCTCAAAGACCGCAGATGGGTGCGACAATACCATTCCACTGGATCGTGTCAACCTGTGCTGACCTTGCCGCAATTTACAGACACACTTGTACAGATATTTTTCAACACAGTCAATTACCACTACTACATCATTTACCCTCCGATTTTTCTCGATCAGTATCAGAGATGGTGGGATGCTAGACTCGGAAGCCAGCCTCTGTCCATCGAGTGGACGGCCCTTCTTGTCATTATTTGCTCCGTCACGACGCAACACTTGGACGCCGACACCCGCGCCAAGATTGAGACAGAGATGGGCGACTCGGTCGACAACCTGTCGGTGTCGTATCTTGATTTAACCCGCAATCTAGCGACGGCAATCCCTATCGGCAGTTATCACATCCTCAACATTCAGCGTATGCTGCACACAATTTATTGGTTCAAGTCGGAAGCTCGATTCCCAGAGGCATACCTCCTCATTTCAGAGGCCGTGGGTGAGGCCACAGAGCTAGGTAAGTGTTTAGAGAGAATTGCGATTGAATTTCTGCCTTGCCATGAGCAATCCACTGATACCTAGCATAGGTCTCCATATCGAAGCACGAGCGGCAGGCCTTCCCGAATTCGACCGCGAGATCCGCCGACGTGTCTGGTGTGTGCTGGACACGTGGGACTGGTAAATAACCTGAGTAGGCCCTCGATGTCACCGCTAGCCTTACTGATTGTGATTTTGCTAGGCAATTCGCCTCGGGCCTCGCACGACCAACACTGATTGACCATGGAACTTCGAGTGTGGCACAGCCGACCCTTTCCTTGGAGGAATTCACCCCTTCGCCGCTTTTACACATGAAGCTTCAGTCGGAAGCAATCGCACTGTTAGCTTCCCGGTTCCAGGCGCCGAAGAATGTCGTCACCCCTAAGGATATTCAGGAGTACAAGGGGATCCTCGAGACCTGGATTCGCAACTTCCCGGCCGTTTATTCAACCACCACGCCGGATGAGTCTAAAGATTATGGAAGCCCATGGATCACACATCATAGATTCTATCTCCACACAATGGCGTACCTGATGATTTTGAACCCCATCCGGCGGTACCTGGCCCAAACCTTCTCGCCGGAGACCCCGCCAGAAGAGCATGCAATTCGACAATTCGGCGTTGACTACTCTCTTCTCAACTTGGAGACTACTACAGAATGGGCCAAAATTGCGTCTCATCGTGATGGCCGTTTTCACTTCATCATCTTTTCCCTCTTTGACACTGTCGCTGTCCTGTCGGCGGCGATTCTTAATGACAAGGATAACTCCATCCCGAGACGAACCGAGATTATTGACGCGATCGACGAAGCTCTCATCACGCTCAAAAAGATCTACAACTTATCAAAAACCGCGAAGCAATCCTATGATATTTTGTCCCAGCTCGTTCGACGAATTCCCCGCAGACGGTCCGCTCAATCCAAGCGAAAGCGGTTCGGGGAGGTTCCTCAATTCGTGGCTGGCCAGGCCTACGGCGCGCCAGCCCTGATCCAAGACCCTACCGTGTACCTGAAGCCGTCCTCCCTAAGCTCAGACGCAACCACCAGCCCACCAAGCCAGTTCTCCAGCAGCGAGAGCGCTGAGAGCGGCTCCACTCCGCAAAGCAATCACCTCCCTACTCCCGAGTACCAGCCAGCCTACTTGGAGCCCCAGGTGCAAGAGTCTCTCGCGCCCGTGTACCCCACGGTGCAGCAACCCTGCAACATGGACGCTCATTATGCGGCTCAACATGCGCATGCACTTGGACAACCGCAGCAAGTCCTATATATGAACCCTGCTCACGTTTCCCTAGCGGCGCTACAAGGCAGCAATCACCATCCCCAGCGACCTGTTGATATATTTACAGGCATTCCGGCAGCTGATGGCCACATCCACCCGATGCCGTTCGAGCCCATCAATGATGATGTAATGGGCGACTTTTCAATGCTCTGGAATTGGAGGAGCCTGAATCTTCCATTCATCTCCTCCCAGATCCCACTACCAGAACAGACCAATTAATGCTGTCGACCAGACACCCATGGCGACCAAATTTTCCTTCTTGTTCTCTCCTTTGTCTCTCTCATCCCCGGTGTATGGGATATGTACCTAATGATTATGACGTGATGTGATATGACCGGGCGTTTTCCAATTGGGGGTGTTTTCAGTGGCAAATCCAGCACATTAGTGCATCTTTTGCTTCCTTCCCCAGTTCAAGGTTTATTAGAACTTTAGGTTTCGCAAGGCCGACCTTCATGTATTAGGTAATTTTTGAATTCTACAAGATATGCATTATTATACCCGTGGCTCGATATTCATTGCGTGTAAGAAACCAGCTCCCTCATTGTAGACGTGGGAGTCTAATGCCAAGTTATGGCAGTTCTCTGATTAGTAAGATATGCCCACCAACAGGAAAATGACCCACTGGAATCCACTGCTAAAATTTAATTTCCGCGATGGCTCATCAGAGACAGACAGATGGTGCGTAGATGTTTTTTTTCCACATGCCCCATCTGCCCTTTTCCACGAGCAAAAAAAAGACAAAAACAAAGGGTCTGGCCGGGGATTGAACCCGGGACCTCTCGCAATTATGCATAGGGTTTAAGCCCTAAGCGAGAATCATACCGCTAGACCACCAGACCGTCTATCCATTGCTTGACGAGCAAGCTGGACAGGACGCTTTGATTGGCAACGGGTTTTTTATTCCAGTATATATAGCCCAGGTAGTGAACTGCCATCTCCTCTGTCATGCCCTTTGTAGGGGTTCTCCTAACCCAGCTGCAAAAGGGCCAGAGATAGTCATTAGATAGAGCTAATATAGCCTTCACAATCATGCTACCTCGCACATAAGTGTGCTATCAGGCTTCCATCTACGTATTCATTGTTTCGGGCCACACCATTGTTTGATAGAATCGAATCGAGATTAAGAGTCGAATATTGGATTCCTTCTAGACAGAATGCACTGCTACTCATAACCATATGCTCAACAGCTTGGTTTTCTTCTTGGAGAAAGCCCCAGCGGCCATTAGAAACCACTACAGTAAGATCAAATATTTGGGTATATTATTATTGGAGAAGATGCGAGATTAGTTTCAGAGAGAAGGAGAGATGTGATTATTACAATGTACTAGGGCTAGGTGTTTATGGCATCAAGCTCATCGCATTGGAATATCGCCAGATAGAAGAAAAGACATCTATGCTCATCGTAATCAATCCGACTCCTCTACATCTAAATGGCAATCGTAGCCACCATCCTGATCTTCAGCGATGTCTAGGTCGTATCGTCGAGGACCGTCATTCGGTCGGAGACGGCTACCAGAGCCGTCTTTGGGATTATTCTGCAATTCAGGCATGTCGTACAGCCAATCGGGGAGTTGGATGTTTCTCGGTGCTGTTATGATGCCGAACTCGTTGCACCTCGAGTGCTGGCTGGTTGTTCCGTAGAATCCGACGATGATCTGGCCTTCGTCAGGCACTGAGACATGAAACGTTAGTCACTTGCGTAATGTGGGCGGCGAGGAAGTGTGATCAACGTACCTAGCGTTTCGACTGCGTGGGAGTAATGCTTGTTCAAGGCGCCCATGGCCTTGCCGTTGGAAAGAAACATCCGGAGGCCACACAGGTCGTTCTGATCCACCCTGGAAACCAAGACCTTTGTGATCTCGGCCTTCCTCGAGATGAGCAGCTTGCGAGTCATGTGGCCGCCCATATCGGGGTCATTCCCACCCGGCCCACGACGCCCACAGGGGATCTTTGTCCGGTCCTCAAAGTACACCTCGGCGCCATCGAGCCGCCAGCCGACCCTCAGGTCGATCTTGTATGCCTGGGCGAGGTTGCCCCGCTGGTCTCGCTTGTTCAGCAGCACGGCCCACGGCCAGTCTCCGTCCTCGCCGATGGGGCGCCCGACGCTCTTCCTTCGGAGGTGGATGTCGGTGCCGGGGATCTGTATCTGCGCCATGCGGGAGAGCATCGACCAGACGGGGTATTCGGCATGCTTGCCGTTCATGGAGAGCACCTGGAGCTGCAGCGGGCTGTTCCTGCTGAAGCGTGAGAGCTCGTTGATGCGAACGAGTACTTGCTTGGCTGGGTTGGGGATGGATGTCTTGTTTAGCACGGTGCCGTTGAGGTTGACCTCGGCGATCCCTGCCTTGCAGTTGATGACCAGCCGCAGGGAGTCACCGTGACCCTCGACTGTGACAACGGCGGACGCGCTGTTCTTCTCAGGATCGGATGGGTGTCTGAAATGGGGAAGCCCGACGAAGCGGAGGAGATCCTGTAGAGCCCAGCGGCACATATGATCCGTGTGTATCGTGATGGGGACATCGTCTCGCCGGTTCAGCACACGGCTGTACGCAACGGTCGAGAGGAAGTTCTTTGGGAAGTCGCGGGAGCAGCCCCCGCCCATTATCCCTGAGGTGTGCGGCGCCGAAAAGGCGTGTCCGACCTCGTGGATAAAGGCAGTCAGACCGACGGTGCAGGCTTCCCAGTTGGTGGGACATGCGTTGCAGTCATTTCCAACCGTGTCCCCGGGCGGTGTCGTGTCCAGGAGACAGTCTGGGACCTCTTCGATAAAGCGAGGCCAGGCGTAGGCGACGTGACTGCCGCACATGCCTAGCGATATGCCGGTTGGGTTGTGTGAGCCGAGAGCGGCGTGGCCGGTGATGAGATTGCTGGCCTTGTCGTAATGCGAGTCGAAGATCAAGCCGGCGACGATGGGCCGCGTGAGGTCCTCGAAGGGTGGCCCGTATCTCTTCATGGCATCGAGGAAGATGCCGTGCAGGGCGTTCTTGTCCCGGGCGCCGTCATACTGCTGGGCGATATCCCGATCGCGGATCTGGGCAGCGGTCTTGTCGCTCCTGACGACATGGACCTTGATGGTGGAGCGCATACACGACATCAGGCTGTCGGGGTCGGGCGAGAAGGATCGGCTGAGAGAATCAGCCGACCAGTGCTCCTCGAGGCGAAAGGTGCGGCGGCCAAGCCCGGCGGCGCGCATCTCCTCGGCCGTCAGGGCCTGCCACATGCACGCGGCCATACGAAGCTTGGCCACGGCGGCGTGCAGGTTGGAGTGTGCTGGGGAGGGCTTGCATGGAGGGCAGTCCATGAGGCCGGGCGAGTCGGCGGCCAGCATGACGACGAGGTGAAGCGGAGGGATGTCCAGAAGGGGCACGTAGTCGACGCACACCCTGACGCTGTCACCGCCGCCGGCGACACGCAGCTGGATGATGTTCTTGCCGGGACTCAGAATGGCGAGGCATTTGAACCATCCGTCGCACATTGGCCAGCTGTGTGCTGGGAAGGTCTGGCGGCCGGCCTCGTTGGCCGTCTGGACCTGGACATGGCCGTCTCTGTCTCGGGGCGAGTTGTAGCGGCCGATGAGGAGGAGGGACTTTTGGTGGACGACTTCGCCGTCATGGATGTTGTGGAGGGTGAACATGGCGGCTGATTGCCGTCGCCTTCATTGTGGTTGATGTGAAGATGATGTTTTGTCCTCGATAGAACAAGCAGCAACCAGAACATCAAGCGACTGTGACGCGCGTTACAAATTCCAGGTCACTGGCTGGTGCTGTACTTACTCACTAACTTGAAGCCTTTGGCGGTGATGGTCAGTTGCTGGCCGCCTGGAGAATGTAGAGCCAGCGGAGTGGAGAGCCGCCTACTCGGACCGAAGATCGCTGTGACAGGCTGAACAGGCATCGCTACAGCGCATCCATCGTGCTGGAGAGCGAAGCAAGGCTGGCCAGGTCGTACATGTCTTCGAGGAGCATCATTTGGTCGGAGATAGCATCCGGCCGTAATTCGAAGGCCGTCTTCTTTGGTTACTGCACTGAAATGGGCATGAACGCCGATGATGGACAAGGCGCGGACTTGACAAACTCTGCCATGGGAATTGATGGAGAGTTCGAGTGGGATTAGGCTGATATTCGATGCTGTTCACTCATACACGACGCTCTACCCAAACGAGGCATTCATCCGGCGTCTCTACAGCGCTATCATCCCCCCTTTGCTAGCAGTAGCTTCAATGAGGAATCGAAGCTAGGTTCAAGCTCGATTAGGACTGTGTCTCAAGCGAAAGCCGTTGTGGGATCAAGACACGGATCAAGCTGATGGACCTCTTCACCCTTGACGAATCCCATCGATGACATGCGGTGCACAGCATCGGTATCATTGCCCGCCTGTCATAGCTGGTGCGGTAGAACCGAATGGTATCTTGCTAAATATGGAGACTGGACACCCTCAATCTTGAGCATATTAACATCTGTTCCCCATGTTCTCTCTTTCCTCACTATTGTGAGACTGGGCAGAGACATGGCGCAAAGCTGAGAGTCGTGCAGTCACACCGATTGTTTGGTGGCTTGCGGTTGCATTAGACCCGGAACTTCTCACACATCTGTATTCTCAGCTTTGGCCATTTTGAGAGAGGAGGGGGTGTGCAATACAATCCAACGCCGAGCCGTGTGTGACAATAGGTACCCATCCCTCCCACTTCCAATACCGGCATCTGCCGTACACATTCACCGTTTCATCGTTGCACGGCCGGGTCAAGCGAGCTACCGGAGTCTATTGGAGCGAATGAGCCTTTGAGGCGACCTGAGAAAGCTGAATGGGGCGTACTCAGGCTCACCTGCAGGCCGGCCCCATGCTCTGTTTCGCCGATCGTTTATGTGCAACTCCCTCTGTGTTCAGCTCAACGGCGCTCGACCCAGGCCACCGTTGCACTTTTGCCCCATCCTCTTGCGGGTTTCTTTGCATTTTGACTCGCTACTGTGCGCACAGTGCCGCGGAAACATGCAGCTCTGTGCCCCCCCCTCGTAGCTGCAGGCAGGGTCCAGGTAGCCTCGTTTTTTTTTTTCGTGTAGCGAAGAGAGGGCGGAGATTGGCGAGAAGAGGTATCGGTACCTTTGAAGGGCCGTTCGGCTGTAACCTTGTTCCTTTGGCGGGAGCACCTTGTGTATCATCCGATGAGATGGCAGGGTAGGGCTGGATGACACCGTCGTCGCACGCCACGAGGATAAAGAGGTGTTTACAGACACAGGATTACGTGTTTTATTATTATTAGAGAGTACTTGTACATCTATCCATGGAACTGAGTGTGTGACTGGAGCTAATGCTGCCCCGACCTCCGACTTTGCATATGCATTTGTCATGTTGGCCGTCGTTGGTGGCGGGGACGAGCTGCGCAGCCAGAGTTACATCGCCGCTGCATCTAGAGAATGACACCCTGCTGTGGTAGTGATGAATGGCAGGCTGGAATCGGTGTAGAAGAGGTTGGAAAGGTCTGCCCAGACCTCGTATCTGCGAGGGATACGGCCATCTGCATGAATCATCTCTTTCTACTAGCGTAAGTGACTTGTTAAACGGTGGCAACAAGGGCTAATTTTGGCTACGTCCTCAAGAGATACTGAGAGGCTTTTAATTAGGTTATCATTGGATATTTTCACAGTCGCTGCATGTGATTCTTACCTAACCTTTCGTGCCGTTTGGCGCGATGGGACATGTTTACGCTCTTGATCCATTCATAGCACAGGAACACGACAATTGGCACACACTGTTCATCTATCCTGATTTAGTTTATTTCTAATTTTTTTTGTCAATGCTAATATAAAAATTTCCATCTTTTTGGTGCCTGTATATAACGTATTTAGTTTGATTTGCGCGAGAATCTTCTCCATAGAATAGCTAATCGGACTGGCAGAGCAGAGAACATGCACTCGGCTCTACCTCGACAGCAATAACTCTATCTCCAGATGTCTTTTGGCACAATAAGTTGTAGCAAACATACTCTAGATAGGTGGGTGATGGCAATATGCCCGCCGGCTGTTTGAAACACTTAGATGTTGCCCCTTTTCTTCCATGTTGATTGGAGTTGCGAGTATGATTGAAGACATTGAATCGTGGGCCTGAATTGGCCAAAATGAGGAAGGATTGATGAGATTTCTGAACAAGTCTGTGACCTTTTCCCACATGTGCTCTCCAAATATAGAGAGGAATAATTCTGAAATAGAGTCTTTTTCTCCGGGGGTCATAGACCTTTCGACATAGCCCTTCCTTCCAGCCATGGTGTAGTGCAGGCATCGAGAAGTCGCCCAGTTCCAGGCGATCATCTTCTTGGGGGGAGAGTGCCCGATGGGGAGCTATGTGAGAGAGTGAGAGTTACCCAAAAGACATGATCATGCTCAAGCTCATTGATGACGCCAGTAATATAGTTTCTGAATGTTCTTGGACACTTGACCCCAGTTAATGAACAACAGCTGCTCCCCAATGTCCTGAATTTGCATTTCCGGTTCGTTGCCCTCAGCCTTGGTTTTCAATATTCAGAAAGACAGATTCATCCGTTTTCTCAAACCAAACACGGACAGGCATAGCCGTCGTCTGAGTTCTGAACGATATTACATCTCATTTGAGAACACTGACCCTAATTCGCTGTTGACCTCCTCATATCAAGGCGAAACTATTCGGTGCTGCGTAGAACATTTAAAGTTGGTTGTCCACACCCAGGACATCTTCAGCCAGCTTCCAGGACACCCAGGCAGCAAGCCCCATTTTCTACCATATTCCCCTCTTCATCCAGGCATTTTTCACCCTCGCATAGGCAGCTTCATGCGCCAGAACAGAAGCCATGTATCCATTCTGGATCTCCGAGCAGAGGGGCCATGTGAGTGCGACGCGACACTCGTTGTTTGGAGGTTCGCGGGTCAGGGTGCTCCCTAGAGGAGACACGCTCCAGGAAGACCATGCCTCTTCGTTGGCGCCTAGAAGATCCCACATCGTTGCCCTTTTTGCGATGTAGTCGTATGCTCGATAGATTGGAAAGGAGAAATTCAGGTTGCTTCTGAGCCATTCGAGATAGATAAATAAGCAATTATTCAAAGAGCATTCCTCTCCACCCGGAGTTCCAACCCCGACACTGTCCTGGGCTTAGATTTCAGGTGGTTGGGGAAGAAATCAATTCCATTTTTTCCTTCCCTTCACAGAGATGAGCCCTGAATTCACGCGAGTGAACTTTGCTCGTTCCGTTTGTCGTAGCCAGGTTCAAGTCTTTGGCGCAACCCACACCTTCTAGAGCCCTGCCCATGGCTTTGATGTCAAGAGTGAAATAATATGCCTGACGAAACCCATTTCGGGTAGAAGAGTGTTTTGTTTTTGCGGGAATACGAGAGAAGTCTTCGTCACGATTTTCCCCTTCGCTGTACCACTCTTGCTTGGCTTGAGTTCAGGCTGCGGTAACTGTCCGCTCGCTCGTTGATAGTTCCAAGAATGATTCGAGATGAGAGTGATCCTAATCTGTCAAGGAATGACTTTTGTTTACGATGAGTATTGTTCCTGGACAGACCGCAGGAGACTCCCCTATCATGTCTACATCATCTTCCCCCCCCGAAACGCCGTGGTTGATTAGAAAGAGAGGAAACAATTGGGATGAGAGACGAGAGGTCTGCTTTTCTGTCAAAATGCATGATTCCAGCCATGCGCGTCATAGATTCCGTTGGATGGTGACGGCGGCCACCTGCTTAGTGTTGTGTCCGCAATTATCCCTTGTTCCATAGCTCCCAGTCGTTCTTTCGAGTCTATGCGTGACATCCCAAGGCTCACCGATATACGCGATTGCCGCCAGGCCGCTTTGTGGGTGTATCGGAGAGCATCGCTTTGGCAATGGCTATTCTTGCGTGGGGGGGAGGTGATGTGTTGAATGTAGGTCCAAAGTACGCTTTGCTAGGCTCTTGGTGATTTTAGTGCCCCTAATATTGTAAAACTGATGCCTGGTGGACGTACTGTTGCACCATGTTTAGAAGTTTTGAGTAGCCGGGTATGTTGAGAGCTCCGGTTCCTCACAATCACAGTCCATGATTTCGGTGTGATAGAATAAAAGAAAGTGAGGAGACTGTGGGTGAAAGAGGAAGAATGGTGTTTAATGAAGAGAGAATAAGAAGTTGAAGGGAAGTGAGGAGCATTGCGCCTTTCTGTCACCACAGCCCTTGGCAAGTAGCCGGCGTCTGCTCATCGACCTTGATCCTGATCCTCGCTGCTGGATGTGTCGGAGCTTCATCTATGGAGTTACTACCTACTACCTTCCTGCAAATCCTTCCAACCGAAACAGAACCAAACTTTGATCAGTTTGTGGCTTCAAATGCTCAGACCCCCGCATTGTCCCACGGTCGAGAAGTAGGTCATCGACTTCTGACTCTTGAAGTGTTTTTGGATGAATTTCACATCGACGGCACGGATTGATTTTTATGGTGAACGGTTTAAATGCTAAGAGACTTTCGTTGTCTCCGACATTAGCCCCCCCCCCCCCCCCAAGCTGAAGTAGTAGTTTGAAATTGGAGGTATCGAAGCTTAGGTAGTCAATGTTTCTGTGGGAGAAGTCAAGATTGCCAAGGCATCCATATTGACACCGAGTACTTTCTGTTTGCGGCATACGCGCAACTCATCCGAGCCAGGCCCATAACACGTCCTCCATTCAAAAGCCCCAATAGATTTGAGAGGCGAATCTTCCTCGAAGATAGTTTGCGATCTTTCCGCTTCCCATCCCCTTCGTGGCCACAAGGTCTCTGGCTCGACAGTTGACTGGAGTTATCTTCCCAACCGTGGGTCATTGCTCGGGGGACACTTTCAGCTCTGATGATGCTGGCTAGTGATCCGGCTCGGAACATTTGGCTAGGTACGAATGATAGAGAAGGTGACTCGGCTTTGCTACTGTCTGGTGAGTTGAAGTTTGAAGAGCCTCATATGATCGTAAATAGTTTACCGTTGAATGGTCTTCTAACTCAGTAACAGGCAACTCCACAAAAGAAAGCCATGAATGAGGGGCTGTTGTGTAGTAGGAGTCGGTGCATCCTTAAACCTAAGCATGAAACCCAACACTGATGCGATTGGTCGTGTTGGTTGGTGCTCATAAGGGCCTTATGATGAATCTCAATGTGAACGCCGACAAGACACGTTCAACTGACCGCTTGCTTTCGGCCAGCTCATAGATGGCAACTCCTCGCTTCGACATCTAGAACAGCCAGATTATGAACAGTCTAGTCATCCGATAGCAATTCGCTCGCGTTCTTTCTCTATACTTGCGCCGTAATCGCGTAACTAGCAGCTGCGCCTGCTCTTGGCCCACAACTTGTTCCTGTGACGGCCTTCGATACGGGGCCACGCTCGCTTTTGTGAGCTCGGGGTTTGTGAGTCGGGGGCTTCGTGAATCTTCGACCGCGTTGGCTCGCTTTCTGCTGGGCAAGAACAAGACATTTCGTATGCGGCTTGCTATCTTCTCGGCTTGGTGAAACTGTTCAGTATTGGTGACAGCGAAAAGGGCACCATGGACGGACGCAACCATACGACAGGCCAAGTAGACCCAGAGGACCGCTGCTTCCCCAGCTTCAGTCGTCTCGGGGCAATCTGTGACCTATCACCACCAGAAAGCCTCGAGACAGTACCAGGTATCATCGCTGCGGCTGACGAAGTCGCCGTCACCAAACTTGACGCAGATGAAAAGAACAGACAAACCAAATGTTTGGCAGATGATGCTTATCCATGTCTGCCACCTGGCCGCTTGCACGTCCTTGGCTACCGTTGGTTTGTTGTTGAGCTGCTTATCGATTGAATGTATAATAGCTATCTCTTCCTCGCGGGGTTCTCGTGTAGGAAGGTTATGCAGGTCTTTGAATTTGACTTCTGGCCCCGACTTGGTCTTTACAGCCAGTACGTCCGAGTGTTGGGACGTGATTATTTCCATACATCGCACAGCGTGTGGATATCCGTGGACATAATAATGGACAAGCTCAGCACTTCTCGCACATGTTTGACGGTCTGTTTCCGGCCGATGATGAGAGTGGCGGCTTTTCAAATTGCATTCGACTTCCAGTATACGATATCCATTTGTGCGGCAGGCCAACTCGAGTTGACGGCGCACATCCGTTAGCCTGAAGTCATCACTTACAGCCCTGGCTGCTTCAGCTTTCAGGCCATTGTAGCAATACTTCAGATCGTCCGAGACGCGTCGGAATAAGTACAAAAGATACTATAGAGGCACGGCGAAGTGACCAAGTCCACATTGATTGTATCGTAGTTGTCAAAATGGTAGATATCAAGCCGGCACGCTGGGTGCTTCACCTCCAACGCTTGGAGTAATACAGCATGCTTAACATGGACTTATTGAGAAGAAGCCGTCGTTGGCGAGCATTGGCTCTCGAATGTTTGGTCTATTGTCAAGGCTGACTCGGCCTGGAAGAGCCCTTGGTTAAAGTGGGCTTGTAGAAATTGTTGCCCTATCTCGGGGCCCAGTTGTCGAGATTGTTCGTCCATAATCGCAATCTTATGGCTTTTTGCTTTTTGGTGAAAGTGCTTATATAAGATGGTACTTGCATAGGATTCAGTGCTTAGGAAATAAAACCTAGGTAATATCGCTCGATAATGAAACGTCCTGAGTCCTGGAAGTCTGCTCAAGAGATCGACTAGGATATTACTGACGGAGTCTTGATTAACCTCAACTTCGTGATTGCCGTTTTGAAAGATATTCTTATCTGCTAACTCGTTGGAATGGCCGGCCAAGTCGAACTGTATGCCTTCGTCTATGTCCTCAGGCTCCGCTCTTAAAGTATCGAGAAGTCCGTCTAGGCCAGAAATCTCAGCGACTGTGAATAGGCATCCTCAATAAAGTACAACCAAAGGGGAGACTCAGAAGGTAGTTTGATTGGATCCGACCGAAATTGGATAGGTGTATCCAGCAAGCACGTACCAGTGGTGTTTGTGAAGGTCTGGAGATCGCCTACGCCCCTGAACTGGGCGTATCGCAATTTTCTGTTGCCCACACCGGGATCGAACATTATGCTCATCCGAGCGCATGCTACTAAATTGAGACTACTACGATGTCTCAGTGCGAATCTCGTACATTGGAAACCTCACTTGACCACATCTTGATGTTCTCGATGGGAAGAGATTGAACCACGGACCAAAACTTCCTCCGAATTTGGAGGTTTAGGTACTTGTGCATCTTCAACTGCACCATATGCGTGGCCGGTCGTTTCTTGGAGTCCTGATTCTGGCACGATTCCGACATGTGGACTTCATTGTCGGCAATGCCTTTGGATAGTTTATGGAAATCCAGAGCATCGTTCTTGAATGGGTGGGCTAACTCGAGAGATGGCCTTAGTTGAAAGTTCCTTGGAGTTTTTAATGCCCGTTTAGCTGCAAGTATGTGCCCCTGTCTTTGCTCTGCTATGTTTGGCTAAACTCGAAGCAAGAGGCTTGCGCGTTGATCCTTAGTCTTCTTGGACCAGCGTTTCTGGATTGTGGCTTCGTGACGCATCACGATGGCCCGCAGGTTATGGATGTCGCAATTATCTCTTCTAGGCTGGGACGCTCTTCTTCTTTGCAGATCCTTCTAGTAGGTTCGAGCCTTGGGGGGGCCGGTTCTTGACACCGGTCAAGTCGGCCACTTCAGGCTGGTATAACTGCGCACGGAATGCCGACCTTACCGATATTAATATGTGGATCGTTCGAATATTAGTTTGGAGGGTCCGAAGGAACGGCTGAGCCCGTATGAGGTAGATGTTGGACGAATGGAAGTCGCCAAGGTTGCACCGGCGGACGACCATGCTTGAGGTCTGATAGCGTTCCCGATTTTGATCGACTTCGCTAGCCACTTGCTGGATTCTAGAAAGCAAAAGCCGACTGTAGTAGGCCATTCGACTGTGTTTCTCCACGCTTGGCTTAGGGTTCAAATGACCCGATCGTCTTGACGGAGCTCTGGATCCTCGATATCGAGAGCTCGAAGCTGCCCATCATATCGTGCCGTGGTATTGATCAATTTCTGGGAACTGTGTCGCTCGAAGGCCATCTGATCAGTCCTTGGCAAATCGCCTTCCTCACCAGAATCGGGCTCCTATATAAAGGCGTGATGCCAGGAGCTATGGATGCTTTTATTGAGCCAAGAAGTTGTGTTGGTGATGCCTTGGCAGATTCAAGCGGCGTTGGGGAATGTACCTGCTTGATGCAGCTGGAGCCCAGTATTTTAACGAACCCGGTATTGCCAATGAGCACGATGAAGACATTGCAGTATCCTCGGTATCGAGTATGGCCCCCAAGGATTTTGGTCAAGCAGAGCAGGAAGCAGAAAGCCGTAGCGTCTTTGCCTTTCGTTTTTACGGCTGACGGAGTCTTCAGTCATCTCGAGTCAAATGATGCGGGGGATTAGCACTGCATCTTCCGCTTCCGAATAGTAAGGTGCTCGATGATTTGCCATGCTTCCCCAGTGGTGAATCGTCGGAGTATGATGGGGTCTTGCGCCTATCTCTTTATGACGAGCGCGCAATCTCCATACCAAATGAGGCCACATCGCTCAATGTTGAGAATTGCATACCAGGGAGGCCACTTCGCTGGTTTGTTTGAAAGCCTCCGCGTAGATCCGTGAATCCCTCTTCGAAACCACGTTTTCAACTAATTAGTATCCCTTCTGCCCGTAATATGGCTGCTGCCCTTAATATGGTGGCTGCCATTTTGTACTTTTATTGTTTCCCATTGGCCGTGTAGAACAGGACGGCATATCCCGAAGAATCCCACCTTCTTCCCATAGGGCATTAGAATCCATACCGTTGGTCGACGAGGATGTATATATCCGCAATATGCCCGAGGGTAATGGCGGGAATGTTGTCTTTTTTTCTCACGAAGTTTTTCTCCCCCAGGTAGTCTTCTCCACCCCAGAGAGCTATAGGCATCTAATAGAGCCACTCCCTTAAATGAGGCTACTCCGGGGCTGAAAGATCCGTATCCGGCGACTGAGATATTCTTGATGTTTGTTACGGAAGATAGTTATAGTTAGAAGTTCGATCAGTCGTCACAGCTCAGATAGTTGTGGTGGCCTGGGGTTCAAAAGACTAGCATAGCTGAAGAGAAAGGGTGGCAAGTATGGAAGAGTCTAGGGGGACAAAACAGGGGCGACGACGAATGATTTTTCTTCGCCTCGGTATGTGAGAAGTCCTTGGTATCAAGGTTCTTAACCTCATGATACCACTTCTCTTTTCTCTGCCTCGCTTTAGATTGTGGTGGCGGGTTGCTCACTGGATACGGTTTGTGTTCCCTAAGATTGGTCGATCTTGCCGGTCGATGGGGTACTCGGGATAACTACTATCACACCATAGGAGCTTGGAAGGTGCCCACTTCTCGTCCGCGTAGTTCATTGCCTCGGCCTTGGTGTAGCCCAGGGTGAAGCCCTGGTGGTATGGTCCGGGGAGGGTAACCACCACCTCACCGGCTTTCTGGCTTCTATTCTTGCCGCTTCTATTTCAGGTTTGTACTGGGTGAAGCACACGTCCGGAGGTGCGGGAAGTATTCGGGCATATATGGGCATGTGCGAATTTGTCGGAAAGGGAGCATCATTGTCCATGGGATGACTGCGTTGTTGCTCCCCATCCTTTGTCTGTATATACCCGTGACTTGAGCATGGGGAATTTCTCCGTCGCTGAATTCGGCAAAAATCCATTGCGTTGAGATGTCGGATCTGGCATCTTCATTGTTATTTTCAAATCTGTACTCAAAGCTCTCATCCGAATCGACGAAAATCCCATCAGTTCGTTCGAAAGATCTAGGATTGGGCTGGTGTACTGGCAGAACCAAGACCTCGCCATCGTCATGATTGGGGTAGTACCAGAACTGGGAGACAAGTGCAACACATAGGGCGCCTTCGCCACAGAGACCATTGTGTCGTATTTAGTAGATCGCTCATCCTGACTTGGTGCTGCCTTTGACACTGAGCAGCAGTCATTGGCACGCTTGTCTGGCTATCGCTCAGTTCGATCTCCATGCTATTTAGTAAAGAGTTTCGACTGCTCGCCTCTAACATGCCCCTAAGGTTCCAAAGTGTCATGAATAAAACAGTTCAACCTCCATCGCGTTGCCGAGTATTGTGAAGTAGGAGTTTATGATGTGAACAAGCTTGAAACTTTCCGCTGCTCTATGCCTTCCTCTCCAGATCAAATCCAAGAGACTTCGGGAGGATTACCCTGTGTTGTCTAAGCTCTTCAATCTTCGAGGGAGTGTATTTCTGGTGCCGGAGCACTGCATAGCTCGAAATGTTGAGAGGTTGGCACCTCACACGTTCATACAGCCGGCAGTAATGAGATGCCCCATTGAGCTCACAACTCGCAAGAGAGGGCGATAAGAGCTTTGGATGGGATAAGAGAAGTGTCTAAAGACGCTTATTTCTGTACCGCACCGTATGTATCTCCGTCATGGCTAGCCATTTTCGTCCAGGACTCGTAGGGCTGTCAAAGACCGAGACTTTAGGCCGTAGAGCGTCGGCTCGCAATCAGCGCCCCAATGATCTCTCCAAGGCCTTCAACTGGAATGTCTTCAAACTTGATAGGTGTCATGGCAGCTGCATGACCCCAAATGTCTGGTGGAAGTTAGGGAAGGTTCTGGGTGAAAGTTCGACTTTATTCTCCGCAGTAATGGCTCCCTGTCGTTTGGCGGCCTTATAACCAGGTTCTTCACGAAATATCTTCATCTGGTACGCTTCACTGCCTTTCTAGACCCTTCCTAGTTCGGCATTCATGAACTGCTGCTTTCGCCCCTGAAATATAAGTCCTCCAAATCGGAACGTTAACAGTCATTTGTTTTGGGTGAGCTTTTTGAGGCGCCACTCAATGTGCGATGCTTTAGGAGGATATGCTGAGCATACTCTTACGGAGCGCATAAGCTATCCCTTTCACACCGTCGAGGGCTTTGTAGGCCGATAGGGATTTGGGATTTATGAGCTTATTGAAATGGCATGTTGGTGTATAGGAATGATGGGAACTGGCAGTGATGTTAGCTGAGCTTCAACACATGAAAAGGAGGGAATAAATATGTGAACTGACCTTCTATAGCCTCTAGGGGAGTGGATTTTGATCAGGATGGTAGAACAATTTCATCTAAAAGACCTTCACATAGTCGGCATCGTACAGGTTCCAGTTGGTGTGCCCTAGCACAGAACAGTAAGTGATCTCTGCTTATGGTCTTTGCTTTTGAGACAAAGAAGCAGCTCCCAAAGTCCATCGTAGGGTTACTCTTTGCCTTCGACATCGATCCAAGTACATTCTGGCGCGGATTTGACCCGAGTCAAGTGCTTCCTTGCAAAGTTAAGACAGATTCCATCCATTACGGTACCAGTATCAAGAATGATCCGTAAGGGCATCTTCCTCCTACCATCGAAGAAGGAACTCTCCGGTTCGACTGCATCGATTCGTTCACCGATAGAAATGAGGGGCGACCGCAAGAATCAGGGATGGCAAGCACATGGTTGCTGCTATTGATTCTAGCGACGGCCGAGCGCCGTTCCGGAACTTCCAGAAAAGCTTTCCACATTAACGCTGTCCCTATACCCCTCGCTCTAACGCTTCAAGATGAAGCACTCTTGGGTCTGGCCTTCACTTGTTGTTCAGGCGATCTTCTGACCATCCCAGGACTTTGACAATTCGGTAGAGATGGATGGGTTAGATAAGTCTTCCATCCTGTAGACGTCGTCTCATTGATGTGTGTGAGACCCTAAGCATGGGGATTTTTTGCTTTCTCATTGCTTGTTTACAGACAAAATCCTTAGTGTGAAAGCTTGTTGAGATCACTGGGCTAATTTAATTCTGGCTAGATGTAAGGTCGCTCGCTGGCGGAGGTAGCTCGTTCTAAAGCTGGCGGTAAAAGCTGGCGGTTGCCTATCCCAAGGCTGGAATAATCTTGCCGCTTCGATGTCAGGGCGTCTTCGAAAGTTTCCTTGCTCGGCGGCGGCTTGTATTCTGGCACGAGATCCGGCGATGACACAGGATTATCCTCATGGTAGCGATAAACCACGATAGGTTTGATGGCTAACATGATGATTCTCTTGAGGTGTTCGGGGCATGTGTGTGGGAACCCTGTTCTCCTGAGGCGCCTCGCGGGCCCTTGAGCTGAGCATATTGAATCCGACGTCGTGTATAGAAACCACAAAAAGATATGAGCTATGTCTCGAGTTGTTACCGGCATTTGATGGATGGTTTGTATGTCTGTCTTGTGAATTGGGGGGAACTGGTGTGGCAATGTACGATTGAAAATCGATGGCGGCTCTTGACTTTATCAACAACAGAAGATTCAGCGACCTGCATAGGTCTTCTTGGTTGATCGGTATCCATATATTCTTTGCTGAGTTATCGGGTATGTCTGGTTGTTGATCTTTGTTGGTTGAGAGCTTCCAGGGGGTTCTTTCCCCGCCATCTTCGCTGCAGGTATCTATCACTTCACTCCATCTGGCCGAGTTCAAGTCCTAGGTAGGAGTAGAGCGGTAGAGTGACATCCGCAGCAGATGAGGAATCGATGATATAATTGCTGCCCCATCGTTTACGCGCTGAGAAGTCCGCGAGTCTCGGGCTTATCCATGGGACTCCAAGCCAACATGTACGTCCTGGCAGCGAGATGATATGTTCGAGTAGTCTAGTCCTCTCTTGAGCGTGTCCTTGATCGCGTCTGTGAGTAGTGGAAATGTCACCACCGTGGTGATAGATTCCTTGGCAATATTTGTCATGCCAAGGGCCTCCAAGGCTAGCTCGTAGAGCTTCTTGCAGCGCGAGAGGTCATCCAAATAAGCTGACATGATATCTAGTTCGATGGCTTCACACTTATTAAGCAATGGTTTTAGCTTCTCGATGAACTGGATGTCAACTGTTGACTTTTGGACTGAGCCCCTGTGAGATGAAAGAATCTCGGCGCCATCGCGAATGAGCAATGTTGGGAATTTGTCAACCTCAACATTTCCAAGAACATTGAATGCTTTGTTTTCCTTGCAATGCTCAACGAGGACATCCAAAGCTCTGGAGTAGCTAGAAGGTTTTCACAGTCAGGCAAGCTGATATCAATTAAGAAGGTGTTTGGGAATACTCATGTCACAGCTATATCCAGGCCAATGGAGAGGGTCGGGGCCTTAATGGCGAGATATAACCACTTCTTCTTCATTCCGTCGTCTTAGCCACCGCGTCGGCATCCGCTGGAGGATACCCATCAGAGATTGCAAGCCACATACTGAGACACAATCGTCGAAAAGCTAGTTAAGTACTCTAATGGCTTCTTCGCCGACGCTGATAAAACTCCCTGCAAGGTTCGGAGCTTCGATTTCCAGCCTCTACTGATGCTGTATGCGGTAGAGCTCATTGAGTCTGACTGACGTGGCGCCTGACTGCTGTAGCTTTTCATCATATTCCTCATGGAATTTGATTACAAGAAAAGGAGTGGGAGTACCCAACGGGGGAGTTGGCCATCAAATCAGCTCTTCAGTGGCCTCATCATGTGGCATCTATGTCCAGTTGCCCTTCACTCAGGATCGCCGAGCAAGTATGGTTGCAGTCTTGCAGTCTTCCTCTCTAAACTCAAGAATCTTCCCGGCCACGGTGGCTCAATTGATGTATATGTAGTCACGTCGGTGATTGGCAGCAGCGCTGTACATATTGGCAAGTTGGCGGGCTGGACCGAATGCCAAACGGATGAAACAGAGACGATCAATACTTTCCTCGCGCTCCGTTGAGCCCATGATGAATTGAAGTCGTAGTCGTTAAGCTTGTCTGGTGCGCCTGAACCATTGGGTATTGCGCAGCTAGGTGATCACGCAGCTGTCTTGTTTTGGTCTCAATCGAATGTTCTTGTTCACAGAGGGCATTCGCTTCTTCCACTTTACTTTTTTCTTCCTCTCTTTCGGCCATTCTTCCCTTGATCATCCTTCTTGCTCTTTTCTTTCCATTCTTATTGCTCTTTGCCCGCTTCTCCTGCTTACCACCTTTGCCTACTTCGCCTTTTCCTCCTGTGGCCGCTGCTGGTGGTCTTTCCCAGAACTTGCTCTTCGATATCACCCTCTGCCAAGGTAGACGGAATAACATTCATCTGCATCATGCAGTGTTGTGCTCAACGTCTGATACCAAACTAGGACGATGGGTTCAAAAACCGAGGGTGAAGTTAAGACCCGCTTCATCTCATCTTCTCACTCCTTGATCAGAGAGCGCCTTTCAGCCAATTTGCTGCTAAAGTCTGTGATGTTATCTTCACATTCACATCCCTTGATCAGATTGTCTAATCCAACTAATTCGCGTAAACGGATGATGAACATAAGCACTCCTCTTGACGAGTTCCATGTTGACTTTTGCCGATCATGAATCGAGCCAGGAAAGATCCCAGGGATTTCAGATCCAGCATGTGTCCCTAGTCGACCGCGTGTGGTAACACCTGTGTCAGGCTCGATCCTCAACCCCCACAAAGAGTTGGACGCCTTCCTCAACGTCTCGACGTCCGAGTGGACGGCGAATGACGCAATCAGCCTCGGGCAGTAGTCCTCACCCCTGAGCAGCTTGCAATCGTATTTCTCGGTGCTAGGTCTGAACACACGCGTGGGCGCACATATCGCCAGGGCTGAATACGCCTGACTTCTGTTTGCAATGGGGTCCGGATGGATCCATCTTCTCGTCGAGATAAGAGCGCCTGTGCCCTTCTTCGTGCTATCCAGGACAACCTCGCACTCTCCATCTAGCAGCCTAGGATCTTTGAAAGTCTCGCTATTCAAAATAGTTCGAAGAACTTGGCGCCCTGGATCGATCCAATCAAGAGCGCCAGCAATCCTCTGGCCCTATCGCGAGATTCTGACGGAACAGCAGCCCGTGGTCGCCCAGGGGCTCCAGAATTGCGCCGTATAAGTGCAATACAGCTCTTGGAGGTCCTTGTCAAGCAATGCGAGTGTGGTAAGACCGAGGGACCATCCGTCAAGTGCCCGTACAGCTTGAGCACGTTCTCCTCCAACACGTCCGTGAAGGCGAGCTGCTCATTGTGGGCGCCCGTAAGTGGCTAACTTGCAGTCACACAAGGAGACCAAACAGAAATGATAAAACATGTTGCATCGCGGATAGTCTAAGCAGACATCTTCTTTAATTACCACATATAGCGCATAGTCATGTTCTCACATTCTCTCACCCACTGAGAATCGAAAGAGTCGATCAAGGCGAATTGGTCTAGTGCTTAAATAGGTCCTCCGGGGTCGTGGGTTCCGTGATATGGTGCGCGAAAAGCTTTAGGATACCATCTTCATAGGTTGAGCTGAACGTGTACGGCTTCCCAGTGGTATACCTCGTGGCAGCCCGGGTGCTCCAAGAACTCCCTCACATCTAGAAAGTGTTGAGACTTGGTCCTGTAGTTGCTGAGGTACTTCTGGTACTGCTCACGGAGTCCTGAGTTCCTATTGATCGTTGAAGCATGCCTGGTGTCAAGTTGCCACAGGAGAAATTGCTCGTATAACTCCAATTGTCCCAAAGACTGCAATAGGTTGTATGCATCATTGATTATGTCACCACACATCTCCGTAAGGTTATATCATCTGTTGTTTCATATAATAGATGGACCTGAGGTATGTGTGGGTGCGGTGAACAACGCTACCTGCTTCAACTGTAGACTTCATCTTGCAACACTTTGTTCCTGGGCGAACATAAGAATTGTGAGACCGCAGATGTCGGCAACTGATGATGGGTTAGTTTTGGGAAAAGATCCGTGCGAAAATAGAGCGGTGCACATACCGTTATTCCTCCTCAGCACCTCCGTCTCGTGAGAGAGCAGGCAAAGTTGCTTGACCGTGGCATGGGTCTTCTGGGGAGAGTAGCTCCACCACGATCCATTGTCGCGATAGCCTTAGAACCAGCCGAGCCATGTCAAATGTAATGAGGATAGAAGACGGGCACTCAATAGAGATTTGAATATTTTGGGAGATAAAGTGTAGCGCCCTGATGCCGAGTTGGTCGATATGGTCGTGGGACCATTGTGTCTCAAAAGTCCCACAGCGTCTCCTGAACAAGATGAGGAATCTTCAAACTCGTCAGTCCTTCGTCTGTCGTAACTTAGGCTAGAAACCCGCGTGCGAATTTGTGGCATGATTTTAGGGGGGTTCACCGTTGAACAGAAATTTCAGGTGTTGACCCTTCATCTCATACCAGGGCTTTATCCAAGACGACCGAACCTCCGGGGTGTGTGTAAGTTTAGGCCTTACGACTGAAAAAACAATGTCATCAACACCCATCCCTCATCTACCAAACCGCCTCAAAGGCGCCTGGTCGTCGTCATCGTTCAACGCATCATGAGGTAGGTAGATTGCACTCTGATTCGCCTCATGCCTCCTCCCTTTAACACGATGTGGTAGATTGTGTGGTACTGTTGGTGCAGCTGGTACTGGCCCAGCCTTAGGCTCTTCCAAAACTCCATGCCATATAGCTTCTACCGATGACCTTGAGAATGCATCTTTGGCGGGGATATTTCCACGCGGAAGGCCTTTAATCAGATCTTAAGGAGTCGAATATACCTCTGCAGCCCACGCCCCCTCCTCATGGGGCGTCTTCCTCGCGAGCCTTTGTCTTCGGTTTTAATCTTCTGGAATGATCAATTCCACGAACCAGAGCGTAATTTGAGGACATCACCCCTGAATCTAACTTTATCTCTAAGTAGGCAGACACGCTGTTTCTTGCCAAGCTTTTCGATAGCATCAGCTATTTTCTGACACCTTCATGCTCGCACTCAGAGAAGTTTTCGCCGCAGGATTCGCACTTGGGGCTCCCGCACGGCTTGATACCGCCATTTGCTTCGAGTTCCCGCAGGCGCTCCAAGCACATCGCCGCTGATGCTCTTTGGTCGGCTTTCTTCCGTAGCATATAACGCCGTAGAAACTGCACTCCTGCATCAGAAATCTCTCGAGATCCGTCACATGAGTAAATTCGCTCTCTATCTGGCGGATTGGGTCCGGAAATCCTGGCAGACATGATCGCGGGTGATCGATGTAGGAGAGGTTTGGGGTAAGATACATAAAAGGTGTTGTAGTATCGTCGTGTGGAAGCTTTTGATTCTTCGATAGCATCTGTTGATGTCAAGCCTGTATCGTGTAAGGTTCTCTAGGTCCCCTTGGTCCCTAAGCCTACAACGAGGGTTCGACGCGGGGAACCAACAAGGTTGATCAGGTGATCTACCCGGTTTGTGGGTGGGCATTCGGGATGTTGGGCAGAAACCTAATATGCGTAGCCAAGTGACTCCTCCCGGTTGGTGCTCGTGAGCCCACACATGGCTTGTGATACGCAAACAACGCTCAAGGGGATCATCAGAATGAGGAAGTGCATCCTGTTGATGTTCCAGGTGGCGTTTTTTCAGCAAAATGATAAAGGTCATCAAAAACCATAGTGACACTTCCGTCGATCCTCCTAGGTAATTTTTTTTTTGCTTTAATTGAGTTCCCCTGCCTTTACCTGCTCTCTGCCTCTCCCAATTCTTTCTTTGTTCTCTTTGTGTGTGTTGCTGAGTTTTCCCGAGTTCCTTTCTTCACTTGATGTTGTCTTCTCACTCCCATTTGAGTCAAAAACAATGCCGATGCGGGTTCTAAATTTGTCCACATCCAGGTCAATCCAGCAGTCAAATGAAATGCCGATGCGGGTATTAGTTTTGTCCAAATTATATGGAAGATGCTTTCAAGGCCGACCCTTTGCTCGTTCTTTCTAGGCCTTCTCAATACCGCCTCAGACGCTCTAGCCGCTGCATACAGAGCTCGCATCCATCGATCCCAAGACCATCTTGGAGTATATTACGTACACACGGCTGTAGCCTCCGGAAGCAATCTTGTAGTCTATACGGAACCTTCCGTCGGCGATTGTGATTTCCTAGTTCTGCTGGTTCTCCTGCTCAACGGAAAATAGGGCTTCACTGAAATTCCACGATAGCTATAGCACTTAGCAATTGTATAATATCGGTCATAGTAGCCGTCGAGGACAATGAATAGGGAGCGATCCCACGTGCACGTCTCCTAGAACAGTCGAGACCATTTTGCTCCATGGTGGTCTCCCAACAGAAAGCGATGCCTCTTCGGTTCCGTTATAGTGCCAAGAATCTTCTCACCAAGACACTCGTGACCTTTAGACTGTGACAGCAAACGGCAGATTTGGGTATCGTTGATGGGTCGGAATCTCTGAAAGCGCCAACAGTGGAAGGTGTCCATAACACCAATCAAGCCAAGTCCTTGTCCTCCTCTAGCACCGCCTGAAGAGTTTTCAAAGCTCATAGGAAGTAATGTGTCTCCCTGTGGCTGCTTGAAATAATCTATCGTTGCTCCCGTATCCCACTGCTAGGTCCTAGTAGCCGCCATATCTGCTCTTCGCTGTGAGGAGTTGACCTATGCATGTCACTATTGTGTGCTTGCTCTTCAGGTGCCGTTCCGGCGAGGGTTTGAGCGTTCAGTACAGGATCTCCTCCTTAGCTGCGGAGTCTAGTCGGCGAACCATGTACGTGGTTCATCTCCTGCTGTTGGTCTTTGTATCAGGAAGTTTGAGTGTATCAAAGTTCAGGGAATATGAGTGTTATGGAAGTGAGAGAGAGAGATAGAGACACCGAGAGACGACATCCGACAATAATTAAACAATCCCTTCTGTGTCTTGGACTGGAAATTGCCTCGATAAGGCGTATTTGCTTTGGGTGGACAAGTGAGGAGCCGCCCCGCCGGATGTCCCTAAACCCACCACGAGGACTCTTGCCATCTTCTGATGATAAGTCTCCTCTCCAGGCAAGCCTCATTGTTTCAACCGTATCACGCCGTCAAGGCTCGTATCATCATTTCAAACGTATATCCCAAAACCCATGCCCAAATCCAATGCCATCTCCCAGGAGGGAAGACCCGTTCGCCGTTGCACTTCCCTCGGCCCAACTTTCCAGCATCAAGAGCCTTGATATATCACCTCTTCCTAAAGTAGGCTCCTAGAATGCCCGTCTGACATCCTATGAGCCAATTTAATAGCATTCTTGATGGACTGGCCCCGCTGGGTATTTTCTGTTTCCCCATCTGGATGTCTGCATTATACCGTAGCATCGTGTTTGGGAGTGGCTCAAGAATGCCTCTGCTGGATTAAACCTCCCAGATGTGGATTGCCTCTCTATCATCAAAAGATAACAACGAGCTAGTGGGCATTGTCATCTGCCTGGATGGTCTAATCTGACCTGATCGAAGAACCTCGTCATGTCATGTCTCTGAGGCGCAAGTGCGTTGTGCGAAACAGGCCGCTGGATCCAAATCTGGACCGAGCTGGTGGAACTGTATCTTGATGTTTCCCGTTGCCTGATGCAGGTTCCTTGAAAAGTGCCACACTGACCTAGAGAGTTTTTTTTTTGCCGAGGAAAAAAGCCCTTATACGTCATTGCATATGCGAAGTCCTTCCAAGATACACCTCCTGCTTCTGACTGCGCGCTAGGGTCGAGAAATAGTTTCCGAAAACGCATCGAAGGCTCTTGCGTTGAAGTTGACTTGTTCCTCGATTTTGCCCCTGAATTCCGGAACTATGTTTGCAGCCTCTTCCTCGCTCATCTCCTCCTGGCTCATCATGGGCAACAAAGCAGCCCCAGATCCACATCAGGGTGTGTGATGCACTCGAGACTCGTCTGTCTCACTGTTGTTCGACCCTCACATGCTTTCGTAGCGACAAGTGTGACGGGCTCAACAGGAAGGACCACTAATGTCGCTATTTGTGCCCATACGGGGAGGCGGATGTCTGTACGGGCAATTTCGACGTCAACCATCCGGGGTAGAATTAGTGTAGCTGGAGACCAATCATCCCCCGCGAGACTCGTCATTACCAGCAGGACCACTGTTGGGGCGTGTCGATGAGTTGATGAAAGGAGGTCGCTCTATGAGAGGAGGGGTTGAGCGGGTCATGGGCGGGCTCAAGCGAGGCACAGGATGGCTGAGGCGAGGTGTAGAAAAGGGGGCTTCTCAATCTTATCTTATTGCTCCTTGACCAGAGCCTATTGCCTTTCAGTTAATTGGCTGCTGAAGCACGTGATTTTATCTTCGTACTCCTTGATCAGGTTGTCTAATCAGTTAATTGGTCGTGGTGGGCGCCCGCCTGCACATTGCTACCCTGCCATGTGACTACACTGGTCCTGCTGGTGCAGTCTTGTTATAGTTGTCAATTGCTCGCATCATGTTGTTGTACTGGAGCGAGCCATCACAAGGGGTTACAACCCAGTACGATCGAGATCATCCACGGGTATCAACGTTGCGCTTATCGCGAGCGCCGCCCCAGGGAAGATTATCCCAGATGTCTTCCGTGATAGGCACAAACCCTAACCCTAACCCTACTGGTCACTGTCCGCCTTCTCCTTGGAGTCTGTCATGGCAGCTCTCAGCCTCTGCAGGAAGTTGTCCTGTTTCTCTTGGGTAAACTCATACAGATCGGTATGAAGATTGTACCGCGTGAGAATCCATTGTTGTAAAATTGTACAAGCAGGCATCCTGCTTGGCTTCGGGTTGGAATTAAAGCATTTCTTAATTTGTAGTTGATACTGATGACTGCCTTGCCACTTGTAACATCCGGTGCAGCGTAGGATAAAGTTCGTTCATTATTTCAAAGATAGTGGTTTGATGTAGTTAAGGGATCGATTTCCGCCGGATTTCCTAGTTCGAGGCAGCCAGGTTCCAAGGGCAGCTCACAACAAGAGTTCTCAGTCTGGATCAAAATTTTCCAGCGGTATGATCCAAGCCCAGTCCCTCCTTTCTAGCTGGGATTGAATCTGTATTGAGATGTTAATCGTATATCCGTCCCGGTTGATCTCTGTTCCGGGAGCCTGGTCGAGGGTTGGATTGGTGATTTTGACTGTCTTGCGATTTCTTTGGATGGAATTAGATTGTCCGACCTTGCGGCAACTGGTTGAGCCGCGCTTGAGTGAGTAAAATCCTCCATTGTGTCGCAGTTGATTGTGATGAAGTTCTGGTGAACTGGGACTTCCAATGCGGTTCGCATGTACATATGGAAATCTTATAGCTTTTCTCCTACACTTCGAAAATGACAAGTTCAGCGGCCATAGTGGAGAAGTGTATGTTGAAGTGACGAAGACACCAGCTTTTGAGTGGGAAGTAGTGATGGGAGAATCGTTTCGAAATCGCGATGGGGCCTGTTCCCGTATGTTTCCCAGCCTCCCAACGATTCCAGCGTGCTCTGGGCACAGCAATGTTGGGCCAACTATAGAGGTCTCCTTCCTTGTGGAGAAGAATGCTTTCTTTTTCATTTCAGGGCATGTGCTTTCGCCAGCTCCGTGGTCATCACGTCCTGTCCGGAAAGTACCATGAAGATTTCCACCTCCGCCTCCCAAACTTCGTCTGTGCAACTGAAGCGTCAAGCAAGGACTTCATTGTCGGTCTAGATATACCCGTGGCAGGCATTAGCCAACTTGCACGCATGTGCAAGTTGCCCTTCGCTATGGGCCACACCCTCCAAAATCCTCTTCGGACAGCTCCTCCTCGACCGACTTTTCCTCGGTCAACTCCTCCTCAGCCAACCCTTCCTCAGTGAGATTATCCTCGGTCAAACCTCCTTCGGTGAGGTCCCCGTCCGTCAACTCTGACACGTCAAGCCCCAGAAACAAAACGCCGTGTTGCAAGATGAGTATCGGCCCAATTAGCTTGCATCAGTTCCCGGACGGCAAGGTTCTTTTCCCCTGCACGTGGACGCAGTAGTCTCGTTGACCATGTGTCATCCATGACTAGTATCTTGTATCACTTAATAAACTATCGATTCAGTTTCCCTTAGTTGGATGATATGTTAAGCTGCAATGAGCTCGGATGATTCCCATCTGGCATGTCGATTTCCGCACCTCGATGAGGAGTATGGCTGTGCTTGAGGAACAAACCGCTCATGCTCACGGGTTTCGAGGGTTGGCCAACACTCAGCCAAATCAGAAAATTCCCAAATTACATCCCAGGAAATGATTTTGGATAGGTACGATGTCGCAGACTAGCGGACCCATGAGACGCAAATTGAGCGTCAGCAAGTGGTGGAAAGGGAGAAGGTCAAGGAAGAGATGGTAATCGGCAGGCATTTCAGCAGAAGACCAGACCAAGGAGTCGCGTCGATCGACTCACCCTTGGAAGGGGGCCGAGGGAGGTCATAAATTTCTTTTTATCCGTTTTCTAGATGTTGGCAGAGCCCCGGATCGTCATCATCCGCAAGGGAAGAGCAGGTGTCCCAATGGAACGCTTGACAGACAACCTCGCTGACAGAGATGGTGGCCTTTTTGCGACCAACAGTGGATTCCATTACTGGAATAAACGTTGGCTTCTGTAGGCCTCTGACAATCTTGAGAAGCGCCTCATATGTAGGAGTGTTGTCCTTCAAGAAATGCATGACGGCGGGTGATTGGACCTTTTTGGAGCTTGCAGCACCATCTGAAGGATGACTGCCATGTTGTTAAGGTGGACAAGAGATTCGGGAACGTCCGATCTGCTCAGAGGCTGAAACCCAAATGAAGTCCTGTCAGAATATATGACGCCAAAACGAGGGAAGCTACCTTCTCCTGATCAACACAAGTTGACAAGTCAAACGCTGATACAGCAAGTAGGCCTTTTTGAAGATGATTGGCATCGAGAGATCCAATTTTATTGGACAATTCACTGTTCTGGTGCTTTAGTGGACGAATCTTGTTGTTTGAGAGTTCCAGATTAGATTTAAATCGTTCCCTTGCTGATCAATGCGTGCCTTGTGGGCCAAGGTTGTTTTTAAAACTGTCCTGGAAGTAAAAAAGGATGTTGTTCATCCGCTCCATTCAAGGAAGTCCTTCTGGGAGTATCTTATAGTTCGGAAAATTCCTGTGAAAAGAGATCCGCGCCATACAGCTCCTTGGGGAGGGTGAACTCCAGCATGCACGTGGAATCCAGCTCGGAGCATCTGGACGTTTGCAGGAATGCGCGAAAGCTCCCATTTGGCGTTGGTGATTACGTTGTGTCTAGAGTAATTTATGGTGCGTTGCTTGACGTATGAGTGTAAAGGTTGCAGACATCCATAAAACCAAAGACTCAACAAGGAGCGGCTGGACAGTATAACAGAGTGATCGAAAGATTCATTAGCCCCAGGTTCCACCACAGCACATGTCAACGAGCCCTGGAGTCGGACTATCTGGACAAGTGTAGGACCACACCCAGTCCCATAGTTCGTTAATGGAGTTTCGTCGTCTGATTCCTCCCCCTTCCTGTTCAGCTGCGATGGCCGTCAATGTGAACAACTCCGTCCCAGACCACCAAGTGCGAGGGAAATGGTTCGGCAGATCCAATGTCCGATTTCGCCAGCTCCGGGACCGCAAATGTATGTGCCGGATATGCTAGTTAACAGCCCCAGAACAAGCTAGCCAGCGTCACTCAGGATGAGGAGTCACTTCTGACCAACCCGGTGATGGCCTTCGTCGTCGCCAGGGCCTTTTTCGTTTCCTCGTCAAATCCACACCAGGAAATGGTTCGGGAAGACAGGCAGATCAAGCTCAAATTCACCTAAGGTAAGAGTTTTGTAAACCACACGACCTGTAGCGAGCTGCAGGTGTAAAGCAAATTTTATCGAATCCGATCAAGGCAGAGGAGTTTCGAAAACGGTTGGGCTGGATTATCGGCTTTGAGGATATCTTGGGCCAGCTGTACCTTCTGCTCTCCATACTCGCCGCCGGCTCCTCCATCTTCTTCTGTATCCGCTGATACCTTTTCCTGACCCAATCAAAGATCTATGTCTGTCCCCGTCCAGGATTGAAACGCGCTCTTTCAATCTTTTGACTAATTGGCTATACTTCCGCCGTTGATCAAATCGCAACTGGTGTGCATGTTCCAAAAGGTAAAATTCTCAGACGTATTTTCGGGTGTTCCATCTTCTTTTCATCGTCGCGTGTGGGACGTAGACGTAGATGCTACAGACGGAGACCCAGACACCCTAACACCGCTATTACCTACTGGTATAGCCTTATTGAACCTCCTTTTGCCATACGATGACCTACTGCCCTGCTCGGTCGACTTAGGTGCGTTGCTAATAGAGCGCTGGACAGCTGCAGCTTTCATCGCACCTACGTACTCAACCATGACATCCTTAAGCGACGTTACTATATCCTTAAGCTGGGATGTATCAAGTTGAGTATCGGACGGAATCTTGCCACCAAGGTCATCCAGGAATTTGACAAGGTCGTCTGTCTTGCTTATAGCCTGTCCTTCCGCGTCTTGAGACATCCTAAATAGTAATTGCTGAGGACGCTGTTGACGTAGTAAACAAATTGCATGATTGCATATTCGGTTATATGACAAATCCGTGCTTGATCGGGTGAGGCTGTGGTGGAGGAGCCAATAACTTGGTGAGGGTCATGGGAGAGCCCAACGCTATTGGCTTGATGTCTGTATGGAGATGGTTTTATGTCTCGGTGGCAGTCTTGATTATATCAAGCGCTCCACGGACTCTGAAATATCCATGGCATCCTTTCCACACGACGACAGTGACATATCCGCATAGTTGCGATCCTCGATGGCATGTCCGCACCGTTGCCAGCCTCAAGGCAACCAAGACAACATACTTCGGTGAAGTCTTAACAGAACATTCCGGACAATCATCTCCTTGGGCAGTCCAGCGCCATAAGGGTTGTTGTTGGGGTACCAGGATCCCCTCGGTGTCTCGTAAGTCAGCCCCTCCCACATTCCTCCCCGAAATGTGGGAGTATCTATGCCTGTACCAGCGATGTCTGCGTCAACCGTGGTCACCGGAGGACTCTGATATGAGGTATTCACAGCCGAAGAAGAATGGGGAATGACAACAGAAACTCCCCCTCCATACATAGGCTGGAATAAAACTGGCGGCAGCAAACGAGCTCGCAATGATGGGTGCTAGAACATACTGCACGAAACGCAAAATGTTGGACTAGGCTCATCAAAGAGAAAAGAGCTTGCAAGATTAGGATCCCTCTTGGCGACTTCCAGCAACATTCCCATGTTTGAATAACATGGGTGTCATAAGATTCAACAAGATGACTGAATTCCTAAACCAAAAATGTTAGTCAGAAGTTTCAACACTGGTCAGTCAGTGGGTTCACTTACAGTAACCTTCTTCAGGGAGGAGACATGATCCACGTCTGCCACCTAGGCGACACGGAGCAAAGTCTCGTTATATGGCAGGCGACATCCTGCTCTACCGCCAGGCCCTAACCAGACCGAGAAGGCTCTAGCAAATCAGACCTTTCTTGATCATTATGGCCCCCTCGCAATATCCAGCCCCTAGTAGGTATCGGTTTGTGTTTCTCCGCCATGGTTAATCTTCATTCTCTCAAAATGATGACTAAACCCGGGGCAAGAGGAGTTTGATGCTTGGCAGGATAGAGAAGAAGCTCCAATTCAATCCTGCGGTTGAGTGCGAACGTCGGCACACCACCATTAATGGCCAGTTTGGCCAATGTAGTGTCACGGCACTCAAGCCCAATTTGTCTCCTAGGTTTGGCATTCGCACAAGAGAGTCGAACTGCAATAGGTTTGTGGAATAGTAAGGGTACTTCTCAAACTTCCCACTCAGTGCAGCAAGATATTCACGAACTCTGGCCTTTCTTCGACGTGGCAAGATGATCTACCAAAGAACCGTTTTGCCGGGAGAAACCCAGTCGCAATTCTTCGACCGGGTCTGAACTGATCGGTGGCCAAAGCTTCAGATCGACGCGCTCGTCACCCATAAAAATCTGCAGCGATGTCGAGGCTGGTGTCATACTCGGACGGAAGCTCGGCGACCTCAACAGAATAGTCACGGGGGACCAAGTCGGTTGATTCGAGAAGGCATGGTTAATTTGGGTGATCAACAAGACACCAGAACAAGGTTGGGTGATTGAGGAAGAGAAGCCGGGCCCTGCCACAAGGCTTATCACACCGCCATCCATGAGGGAACTTCGGTCAATGCGTTCCTCCCTATCGACTAGTAACTTCACAAGGCCATTGCGGAGTTGAGGCTGAGTTGCAACACCGTATACGGGCATCCCCAAGTTGGGGCACTGCAGCTGCCAGCAGCATTCCGTCAAAACCGGCGGTGGGATGCCGTTCGGATGTGTCAGTTTCAGTAGCGCGCGTCCCATAAATCGTGGATCGACCTTGCGTCTCGCCGCGAGAATGGCTTTTTTGTCCTTTGAGCCAAATGTATGCCTTGCGCCAATAGCGTAGAACACCACAGGCAGCACATTATCCAGGACTGCCATGTTCCACCAACCGTTTGTTGTAATTCCTCCCGGAGATGTGGCAGAAGAGTAGCAGGATCGGGAGTTGGGGGTGGTGATGAGATAGGCTGACCTCGCTACGGCAGCATTTTATGTTGATGTGATTTGACTGCCGGGAGGACGAGCGCTCGTGAGTTGATGCACCTCATGAGGAGGATGGCTCCGGAACGGGTGGATGAATGTGCCAAAGTCTGCTAAGCCCGTCCTTCTGAATGCTGCCATGTCCAAATCTTTCTCGTTTTGAGCCAATGAGTAGCCCAGATATTTGGGATCCGGGTGTCCAAGGGCGATATAAGTCTCATCAACGAAACAGAACCGCTGGCAGTGTCTTCTAGGGCCTTGAGATGGCACAGAGACAAACACTAGCAGAGGGTTCTTGGCCGGATGGGAATTGATCTGGACTCTTTCGTGCCCTCTCCGCTAGTGGGAAAACTGTCACGATTCTGGTTCGGCCACCATTTCGGATGGAGATGTATGGCCTATCAGGTCTCAAATCCACCAGTGTAAGAAATTTCTCATAAAGGGTGATCAAGACGAGGAGATCAATCTAGCTTCGGTGCCAAGGACATGGAGAGGGAGAAAGCTAAAAAGGCGGAAGCCAATATTCCGGTGTCATGTGAACTGCCAAAGAAGGAAGAGTTAGCTTGCAGTCGTGTGCGAAACGGCCAGTGGTTACATACTCGGAAGCAGGCCTTCGGCTTCCTCAACTGGCATGCAAGACTCCGGAGACAACATGTTGTCATGGCATCCACGGCTACCGGATTCTCCAGGATGTCGAGTATTGCGACCTTGGGGACCGGACACGAGGCAACTGCTCCGTCCGACCAAGACTGTCGCTTATCGGTATAGGTCCTCCCCTAAGATAGGAAGAAGATCAGTATCCAGCTGGCGATTTATCCGCTCTATAGACATCCCGCCAGCAAATCAGATGTTGCGACCCTGCATTATTAGAGTCGACACCATTTTATTCATGCATCCTTGAGATGCCATGCAATGGAGACATCTCCCTTTTCGCAAACATCCGTGATCTTTTTGTCGAGTTGCCATATTGAATGTCACTTTGGAGTGATACGGCGCGCGCAGTGGAATGGCCGACTAAACAGGGACAAGTTAGATTAGATCTCGTAGTCATGCATTAAGGGGTGGTGTGGTGAAGACACGTACCATCCAAATGATCCTCACATTCTCCGTCGTCTAACCACATGTATGCCCCCGGGAGCGTGTTCGACGGATGATTGATCACAGCGCCACCCGCCCCAATCTCATCAAGGACTGCTGCGGCATTCCCAGCTGAATAGCTCTCAGACTATGGTAGTGTTAGATTAGGAAGATCAAAGACGGGAGAAGCAAGATATCTCGATATCTCAAGAGACCTACCTCAGCCACATTTGAGGGCGTCTCTCTCCAGCTCCCAGCCACCATCGTTTCTGGAGGACCAGGGCAAGATGAATTCCTGGAGGTCCAGGATCAGAGGAATTCCATTCCCGGAGTCTTCCATTCGACGGTCAGTAGAGATGCTGTCAAAGGAGACTAGCAGTCAAGTTGCCAAATCGTCCCCACCGTTCATCATGAACCATAGCCTTGCGCTAGAGTGATGTTAGTCAATATAAAACTAAATGGCAAGTTCACCAAGGAGGGAGAGTTGGCTCCAGACCATAAAGTGACTTACCAATAAATTCCTTCTGTTCCCAGTGGAGAATGACTCTCGTTGTTTGAGACCAAAGAGGAAGGAAACCCCAAAGCAAAATCCCCATCGTGTGACTGAGGAAATAGTTCCTCTATGCTCAACCTTGACTTGTCTAAGATGAACCCATCGTTTGTCGGATGGCTGCCCAAATGTTTGGTCCATAGTCAAAACGTCCCAGCCATGGGAAAGAAGCAAAGGTAAGGGGCATCTTGGGGCTGAAGAATGATGTTAGCCGAGTCATCATGAAAAGAGGCACAAGGGGGGCTAGCTTCAAGCCAAGGTAGTAACTTACTCATGAAGTTATCCCCCAGTCATGTCCCTCAAGATCGAAGGGTTAGGTGTGCCAGTGAGGGAGGAACGGCACCACCTTCAGGGGCCCAAGTACAATGTTAGTCGAATTGGGCATGAAGTGAAAAGGCCAAAGGAGGGTTGGCTTGACCACAAGATAATACACTTACGAAGGAGGCCGTGTAGCTTGCCAGCCCATCGATCATCAGCCTCTTTGGGGCTTGAGACTGGAAGGCATATTGATGCTCCAAACAGTGCTAGATTGATGAATATCGAGGAAAGGTAGCTTCGAACCATGAGGGGGTACACTTACTCTCGTCGCTGGCCAGGCCCAGCACCAATGAGCGTCCAAGGCGTGCTACGCAATGGAAGGATGGACGGGACGAATGAGAGGGAACTAAACAATGTTAGTCAGACGAACATCAATTCAAATCACAAAGCAGGGTTAGCTTCAAAGCATGAGGCGATACACTTACTAGCAAAGGTGAAGCTCTCTAGGCTTGACCATACCTAGGTTCCCAAGTCCCATATTTGTGGGAAAGGGTGGCCACCCCTAAGGCAGAGAAATGTAAGTCAAGTGAACATCAAGCAAAAAAACACAAAGGAAAGTTGGCTTGGAACGAAAAGGAAGTGGACTTACCCATGAAGCTGTGAAGCTTGCCAGGCCCATTGATGATGGACCTCCCCATGGCTCCAGGCCATGGGGGGGGAGGGGGAATATATAGAAGAATGGGGGAGGAGGTGGTGGTGGTGAGGATGGAGAGGAAAGAAAATCGAGAGGGAAGTTGGGAGGAAGACGGTCTATTTATCCCCAAATTTTGGACCGCCAGAAGCTCGCAATCACTCCAGTCAACTCTGCAAAAATCTAGCACCTTCTACGAAATTAAGTCAAATTCTGCAAAGCATCACACAGGGCACCATAGGACACGTCAGAGAAGGGGGCTGGCGCCCGCCCATCATGCTGGTAAACATCAATGCCGTGTTGTGTAAACGCTCTGTTCCCTCTCTCAAAACAAGCTAAAGCACTATTCCGGAGAGTATCTGTTGTTGTGCAACACGGCTCCCATCCGCTGACGAATGAGGGGTGATTGTCTGAGCTGTACTATATACTACGCCGGCGGCAGTCTCCCGCGGCCTGGACGTGATATGCCTAATGCCGGTGACTGCTGCATCTTCCCGTGGGCTGAGGATCGAGACCATCGCCAGCACACCAATGTCTCGCATCAGAATGAGACCTTTTTTCATTTCTTGAAGCCATGCCTCTCCCTCCATCCGGGCCTGTGCTTCTCCTCCCACTCGGGCATGTGGTCCTCCTCCCATCTCCGCTCGGCCCTTCGCAGGATGGCCACAGCATTAGTATGGTTCCTCTTTTCTGCGACGTCCCTCGCCGTCGCACCCTCCGCATCCTTGATGGTTGGGTCCGCGTTCCAGTATCGTAGCACCCTGAGAACCTCCCTCCTCTCCTCGTCGCCGTCCTCTGCCTTGCTGGCCGCGTAGTGCAGCGGCGTGCGACCCTTGGCCGTCTGCACGTTGGGGTCTGCCCGACCCCTCTCCAGCAGCATCTCGACCGTGGACGCTGTGGCCGACCGCGCTGCGAGATGCAGCGCTGTCCGTCCACCGTTTGACCGTGCGTTTACGTCGGCACCACGGTCGAGCAGCAGCATGGCGACAGCCAAGTTGTCACGATCGGCGGCTAGGTGCAGCGCGGTCAGGCCCTGCTCGTCGCAGGTGCGTGGGGAGGCGTGACGCAGAGCCTGCACCGTGGCGTCGAAATTTCCGTCCCAGGCGGCATCCAGCAGCCTATCGTCCGCGTCATGGGCGGAGTGATTCGAGTGGACAGAATGGACGCTGTCACGGTGCGACGGTGACTGCTGCGGGTGAGGGCTTTGGGAAGGCTGCCGCGGGCTTTGTGACTGTGATGGCCGTCGGGGATCGGCCGATGATGAAACCTGAGCGGCAGCAGTTGCCGTGTCTGCCTTGGCCGAGGGGGACGAGACTGGTGGTTGGGTGGTGGGTGAGGGCGCAGCCGCGGGTGCCTGCTGCGTCGGAGATGCAGCGGAAGCAGGTTTTTCATTTACTCCAGACAGAGGAGACTGGGGCGGATGGGAAGCTGCATTAGCTGAGGTCTCAGTCCTACTGCCAGCTGGCACGGGTTGTGATACTTGTGGTGATGCTGGCACTGGCTCGGATATCTTGGGCACGGGAGGTACGTTGGTATCTACGCTTGGTCTCACCCCAGCGGCTGGCACGGCAGAAGGCTGTGCCGTATCAACGGGCGTAGGAGCGGGTGAAGGAGCTGGTACGGGCTGGGTAGCCGTTGTAGCAGCTGTCGTGGCAGCCGGAGCTGGGGTGGCTGCAGCAGGAGGTTGGGCAACGGGAGCTGCGTTGGCCTTGGCCGAAGGCTCTGGACTGGGAGCAGCTGGCGTGGGAGCTGGAGGGGGTATCGGGCTGGCCCCAGGAGGAGGAGGCTTCATCAGGGCTCGTCTGTTGTGAGTATAGTTAGTACGGAATCGAGAGGAATGACAGAAGAGCGATTGTAAGTGTACGTACGAGTAGATGTTCACCATCAGAGTGCTAAGCGCTGACAGCTCCTTTTGCACATCCTCTTGGGCCTTCTTGACCTGTTGCTCAAAGTCGTTCTTGTACCGATACGACCTCCAGAAGCTTTGCATCTGGTTGATTGCCGTCTGACCTGAAGCCGACGTTCCCTCGCTGCTGATTTCCGACAGGAGCTTCGTCATCTTTTCCAAGGCCTTGTCCGTGTTCTTAATGGAGGTTTCGATCTGCCCCTTGAGCTTCTCACCCTGTTCGCCCTCGACCAGGTCCGGCCGAGCCTTGAGCGTCAGCTGCACCTGGTTGATGGTGTCCCTCGCGGTGGCAGCCTGTGCAGACAGCTCCTGGATCTCGTCTGGCGTCTCGCTCATCTCGTTGAGCCAGTCAACCCACTCCTTGGCCGTCTCGGCGTGCTTAGAGACCTCCTTGAGACCAGCGTAGGCAGCAATGGCAGCCGGCATGGAAGCGAACAGGTTGGAGCCTGGCGACGTTGCTGGCTTTGCCGCGCTGTCGACGCTCTGCGAGTGCGGTCTCGGCGGGGCTTCGTGTGGCCTTTGGTCGTGCCTTGAGTCGTTTCTCTGGTCGTGCGGCCTATATTCGTAGGGTCTGTAGTCTGACGGCCGAGGAGACGCATGCGGCCTGCTAGAACGAGGAGGCGTATCGTCCCTGGGTATCCGTGGCGACCTTAGACTCTCCCTGCGCCCAGGAGACACCGGAGGTGAGTCCACATTGCTGTATCTCTCCCCTGACCTGTATTTTCCCTGTACTGACGGCCGGCGCTCATAGAGCCTAGGGTCATCTCTAGCTTCGTATGTGTACCCTCCCGACGTCGAATCGCGTCTTGACTGGGAAGGTCGCCGCCTGTAGTCGACACTGGACGGACGGCCACTCAGCGGCGGTCGTTCATCCCTCTCTGGGGGAGCCAACGAGGCGCGGCGCCGACCCCGATCGTCCTCCCACCGCTCGGCGCTCAGGTATTCATCTCGATCGCGGGGCGGCGGCCGCGAGTACCGTGGCTCTGGGCTCGACTCGGACGAGTCCCGACGCCGGCTGTGACGCTCGTGCCGCGAGGGCCGTGACGAGGGGGGGTAGGGATCGGGGCTGCGGGGTCGTGCGTAGCTCGCCCGCCTCCTCGACGAGGATGTGTGCTCTTCTCTGCCGTCTCGGGAGGGCCGCCTGGCCGGGTCGTAGGATCGCGAGCGCCGGTCGGACGAGCGGTGGCTGCTGGAGCCTTTCGAGTGCGATGAGGTGGTCGGGCTCTTGAGTTTGGCGGTGAGCAGCTTGATGGGCGATAGAGGCATCGTCGCTGTCTGTCTTGCCGCCTGGGCGATAGGCAGCTGTCGCTATAGCGAGCGCTAACAGACAGGCAGAGCCGGGTAGGTAGGTGAGGTTCGTTGGTGGCGGATGGGGAGGCAATGGGAATGAGAAAAATTGTAGTTATGAAGCCTAGATATCTCTCTCGGGTCCAGCACAGTCAGCCAATGTCAGCTCGGCCCTGCTTATCCTGTTGTGCCAAAGCAAATATCGTCGCTCGTGCTGGTGGTGTGGTGGTGTTGCGTAGGTCGGTGCTAGCAGCAGCTATGGTGGAAATGGCAGTACTAAAACTGGCGACGGCGTCGGGGGAGATCGACGAGAGGGACGGGAGGGGTAAAAGTGGCAGGAGAATCAGGGCATTATCGGCAGCAGGTGGCATTAAAGAGCTCTTGATGCTCTGCCGTGACTGCTGAGGTTTTTTGCCGCTGCTTGGCGCCAGTCTGCCTGCCTGCATGGCATCCTTGCGTCTGCCTAGGCGCCCTGCCCTATCGTCTCACCCTGTCTGGAGGAAGAGGAGCTGATGAGCGTCTGAAGCTGATTCTGAACTGCCTAGGCGTGGGGCAGCGATGACGCAGGCGCATGTGGACGACGATAACAGGCCAATCCCATCATGTGCGCTGCCTCACCTGCCCCGGCCCGGCCCTCTCGAGACTTCTGGAGGCCCCGTATGGCTTCCTTCTGGAGGGACTGTCGGTGTTCCCTATCTGGTGCTATGTACGGATTCATCCTCTACGTGATCACGCCCTGGCACATGACGGCGGCGTGAGCGTCTCTCTCATGCTCTGCCGCCCTGATGACGCCGCGGTGGACAACTTCCCGGCAGCTGGGTCGATAAAATGAAAAGCAAATCGGAGAGAATTCCTATGTAAATCCGGAGTATACATGAATCCATTTTGACCTGCATAAAGAGGCGTCCAGGACCTGCCATGAGCGAATGGTTACTGGCGCCAGAGTTTCAACTGGCCAACGGGAGGGGCACCGCGGGGCGAAACAGCTCGCATTCGACCATTGAGACAGCGGCGGCGATTCACCCTTGACGTCGACGTGCTTACCAGGAGCACCGACCCCCATCGTAGTTATGTCATTTTGCGTCTTCGGCGACAATCATTGCGAGCTATATTGCGTCGAGCAGATGAGTGTTTACCGAGGGTTGACGATGGATTCAACCTGGGTCTAGGTTAGGGCCGCGATAGCGGGCGATCGGCCCATAGCACGATGCCTAGTTGAGAAGATGCGGTCAACGTCAGGACATACGTCGGCGAGCATGGCTATGTTGTTTGTTCCACTTCGCTCGGGGAGCTAGACATTGGCTCGAGGATGGCTGGAGAGGCTGGCCAGGGAATCCAGGTCAGACGTTCTGGGGTAGACTCATGCTGGGTCAGTCACTCCCGCACATTGATCCCATGTTGTGACTACCAGGCATTAGACCTGGATTTTCCTTGCCATGACTTGCCATGGTCCAAGTATATATATCAATTGATCACATTGGTCTAAGCTTCGTAATAAATCTATATAATTTACTGTTACCTTTGAGCTGCTTCTGCTCCAGTTCACCGATATGGGTATCTCAGCCTTTGTCCAAGGGCCAAGCTGAGTGCTGCTGTGGCGCCGCTCTGAAAATAGAAGTGGCTGAGATGCAGATGCGCCACAGGCAATCCGTGGGCATTGCGCTTACTAAGTCATATAGGTACTCTGGCGTTCCCTCGACTCAACACGAGGTCATCACCAGCAGCTTCAAGAGCCACATGACCAATGACTCCGAGCAACTGACCTGACCTTACTTGTTCTATTGTTCCGCTCGACACCGAGCAAAATGGCCTGCTGCGCCGATTGATCCATCCTTCAGAACCAACCCAGCTTCCATCCACCTGCCACCCCCCTCGCCACGCAAAACGCCGCAAACGCCAACATGTAAGCCATCCCCCCGAACAGAATCAACGCCCTGTACGACCCGGCGCCGGCCCCCTCATCCTTCACCAACGCCCCCGCGATGGGAATACCCACCAGCGCCCCGAAGCTGGCCACGAAGTACGTGATCCCGTTCGCCTTGCCGTAGTCCTCGATCCGGCACACCCTCGACACGCACACGGGCGACAGGCTGATGGCCGCGCCGGACCAGAACCCGAACAGCGCCGCGAACGACACGATACGCACATAATCCCCCCCGGCAGTCAACCACAGCCCCAGCACGAGGGCGCCGCAGCACAGCGACGTGGCGCACATGGTGTTGAAGGCGCCGACCCGGTCGGCCACGTAGCCGGGCAGGACGCGGCCGGGGATGGCGCCCGCGTTGAGCACCGTGTTGAGCAGGAGGGAGGTCTGCAGGCCCAGGCCGCTGCGGACCGCGTAGGAGGAGATGTACGAGTAGGGGACGAAGACGGCGAACTCGACGAGGAAGATGGCGAGGACGGTGATGGCGAACTTGGCGTCGTGGAGCAGGCGGAAGTCCATGTACAGCTTCGCGTTCTTGTTGTCCGGGATGCGCTTGCGGAGGAAGACGTTGGCGACGAGGAGGAGGACCAGGGAGATGAGGGCGACGACGCGCATGGCCCAGGGGAAGCCGATGCGCGGGGCGAGGTGCTGGATGATGAGGGAGAAGCCGATGCCTCCTAGACCGCCGGCCGTGCAGGCCAGGCCTGTCGCGAGGGCGCGGCGCTTGCAGAACCAGTGGCCCACGACTGAGAGGGCTGGGTTGAAGAGAAGAGAGGCGGAGATGCCGCCGCAGAAGCCGAATGATAGTAGGAACTGGTAGAACTCTGTGGGAAGGTTAGTATCACGTAGTTGCGTAGACGTTCTGTCGATGGTGTAGATGCCTCACCCTTTGATAGACTGAGAAACACCATGGACAAGACTGTGCCAATGGAGCCAGGTATCAGTAGAAGTTTGATGTCGTGAGCATCGAAAATCGGTCCTGTAGATCGTCAACTTCGTGGCACAACAACCCCCTCGCAGTGCAACTGACCAACTTGGGCGCCACAAGCGGTGATGAAGAAAGCGTAAACACTCAATATCCAACCCGTCGTGCTCTCAGGTATCCCCTTCAGCTCGTTCTCCCCGAGCCAAGCGTGGAGCACCGCGAGCGTATTCATCATGCCCAACGGGGGCACCATGGCACACCAGGCACCCACAACCACCATCCAAGCCGTGAACCCTCCCTCGGGATAATCGCCATCATCGTCTTGTTGGATGTGTATCGACAGGCCTCGCAAATCCCTGTTAGCTGGGCAGTTATCTTCCAAGTTAGGAGTTGACTCACCTCCATCGGCTCCTTCTGGTTGAGCGACGACGGGATCCTGTTGCCCCTGACGAGAAGCTCGCACCTTCATGACGTGAGAAAACAGTTCCTACACCGGAAATATCCCCCGCAATTGTCTGGAATTGACCCTGAAAAATGAGACACAATGTGAAGACCTCTCCCTTTTTTTTTCTTACCCCGCGGTCGTCCGCGGGGCTGATCCCACCACTATCTCGGCCAGGATCCTCGGAGGTCGCCGATCTCGCCAAGATTTGCTCTGCACTACCTTGTCGCCCAGCATGGGCGCCAATTTTCATCGTCAAATGCAATGGGAGATTAATGGATAACATCCGAATTCTCAGCGGGATGAATCGACGGTGCTACGAGACACACATGCTCACGAACATTGTCACCGCCGGCACGAAAATCCAAGTCTTGATCCAGAAATGACCATTTTGGCATCTCGCCAGTTTGAGAGTACACATTAAAGAATAAAAATAAATAAAAGTAACCCGTTTAAATCCCACCCATTACTCCTGAAATATACAAAAATTTACCTTCCTCCAACCCATCATCAATATCGTGTCAATCCCATGTCATTAACCCCGTTCTAGTACGCACCCGGAGGAGGAGGCTGGTACGGCTGCTGAGAGTTCCCCGACCCGTTGATCGAGTTGGGGTCGTAGGCGTACGAGCTGGCGGGCGGCTGGTACGCGGGGGCGGCGTAGGGGGGAGGCACGTAGGCGGCCGAGCTGGAGGAGGGGGAGACGGAGGAGTGGTAGGGCACCACGCCGCTGGTGGACGAGTGCTCCGTGGGGGCGACCTTGACGTCGGTGACTTCGCCGTAGGTCTGGGTCGGGTAGGCTGTCGTGGTGGGAGGAGGGGCGTAGTATCCCGTGTTCTGGGGCGCGGGCGAGCTGTACCCCGTGTTCTGAGGTGCTGGCGAGCTGTAGCCGGTGTTCTGAGGTGCGGGTGATGTGTAGCCGGTGTTCTGAGGCACGGCCGCGTTGTAGCCGTATGGTGCGTTGGGGTTGTAGGCGGTATCTTGGTGGCCGGCGGGCGCGTCCTGGGGGTTGATGGGGGCGTACTGCGTCTTCATGGGGAACATGGCGTTGTTGCCGCTGCCGGCCTTGATGGGCTTGCTGTGCATGCCGGCGCGGCGGTGCTTGCAGACGACGATGCTGTGGATGAGCAGAGAGATGAAGTAGAACAGGCTGCAAGAAGATGGTTAGTCGGACTATGGTCCTGGATGTATAACGGGAAACGCTCACAATTGAATAGCAGCGACACCAGCGGCAGCAGCCAGAACAGGACCCAGGACGTCAAATACAGCGTATAGATCCTGCATGGCCTTGGTGCTGCTCTTGCCCTTGAAGTCGCCGAGGCAGAGACCATTGTAGCAGCTGCCGGGATACAGGTGGTCGTAGGCCAAGATGCCGACGGCGGCGAGGGCCAGGAGGGCGGTGGCGATGAGCCAGAAGAGCAGGAAGAGCATTTCGAAGACGAGGACGGCCCAGTAGTTGTAGGCCCGGGGAGCGCAGCAGTGGGCGCTCACGATCCAGGTGTTGACAATGGCAGTGACGACAGCCTATTGAAGTCAGCGAGGGCACATTACTTTGGCTTGGCATCACCGCAAACTTACCAGAGCCGCGACAAAGGCGAGACCTGCACCTTGGGCCTTGCTCAGGGCAAAGCCCGCCAGACCCAGCTCGAGGATGGCGAAGATGAGCTGGAGGATACGCAGGAAGGTGAAGCCGCCGGGATAGGGGGGGAAGTGCTCCTTGCCCGGATCGCGTCTGGTCTTGGCCATTGTGAATGAGTTGTCGGTCGATGTGCGAGTCGGACGGAGATGCAGATGTTGGCAAGGCGGTCGGTAGTCGGTCGATCGAAGCGTCGAGAAGGATGGCCAACACGATCCAATCGCCCACACGAGCAGACAAACACAGATAAGAATGGCGGTTCACTCAAGCACGGCGGGAAATGGTAATAAATATGGAAGAAAAGGGTGGTCCACTTCAGATAATAAGACGAGTAAGACGGACGATCTCGTCAACAAGCTTGTACGACTAGCTCGGTGGGTGTGGTTGGATGGCCCCCTAAAAGATGTGATCGGGAGTTCTCCATCGCACTAGAAGACCCCTGTTTCTGCAGGCTTTTTTCCTGCAATTTACCAACACACCGGCCATCCCAGTTGACCTTAGTGCGTGGGCGATTCTGCCTTGTGGTCCAGGTACGGGCTCATCCTTGTCCTTTTCCATGGCGCGTCCTTCAACCAACAGCACGTTGATTGGGCATGGTTGTGCTGGGCAGGGCTGATGCCGTTCTGCCCTCCTCGTCAACTGCCGTGTCCCATAATAGCCCCTATGCTTAAGGACTCCTAGGCTGGAGGCGTCAAGTAACTCGCGGACGGCGGAAAAGAGGCAGCGCGATGCGACGTCGGACACTCATTTTAGGCGGGAGAGTGGGGGGAAGGCTGAGCCATGATCGCCTGTTCTATTATGCATGAACCCATGGCCATCACATGCACCGGGATGGACGAAGCCATAGACAAGCAAACAACTGCCGAATGTCAAGTGAATATCGTCAGAACAATGTTCTGCTTCCTCTTCTCCTCTTCTCTCCTCCGTTGCGGCTCACGACAGGGCGGGATGGGATGGGTTCCTTGAAAATGGAGGTTGCATCTTCATCTCACAACTAACTGCATCAGGAGATGGAGAGAGGCGCAAGTCCCTGGAGAGGGAAAAAATAAGCTGCACTAGCAACTGGATTAACGCTCATGCTAACGACAAAAGCACCGCCCAAAACGTCCAGCCAACACCCGCTAATATTATCCCCTCAGCCACCCAGCGCCAAGTCGTGCCCAAGCACCAACACAAACCGCTGAGCCTGGGACGAATCATCTCCTGTCCCGTCTATGATCTATCAATCTGATGTATTATTATTATCCATCGTTTCCAGCGTCACCATCGCGGCGCATTCCCGTCGCCCAAGCCTCCTTCCCCCTCCACCATGTAACCCTTCTTCCCCCTATACCGTGCCCGAAGAGCTGAGATCGACGCCGTCCTTGTTGTCATACTCGGGCTTCTTCTTCCCGCTGAGCTGGAAGTCCGCGTCTGGCCAGCGTCCCTCGAATGCGACCCCCGGGTGGAGGACGCTGAGCACGATGCACGCGATCAGCACGAGCGTGCTCTCGAGAATGAAGAAGATGGTCTCGTTCTGTGCCAGCTTGCTGTCGAAGCCCTCGCTCAGCTCCGCGACTCGGTACGCGGTTCGGACGAGGATGCAGAGCGTCGCGAGCGCCAGCCCTAATCCAGTCCTCCGTCAGCCATTGACAAGTCAGGAATATATGTACCAAGGGCCAACTTACCACCCATGAATGCCTTGAATCTCGGCGATGATTGGAGTGAGGCGAATTGCGGGTTCCATGTGCTCGCGTTCTTATAGACCGAGTAGGCGACCTGGCACGACAGGAGCACGTAGATGCCGATCGCGCCGAGGTGCACGCCCAGACCCGCCTTGAGGATGGCCAGGGCGGTATTGAGCGTGTCGAGGTCGGTCTGGCCGACGGTGAGGGCGCCGCCGCCGGCCTGGAGGACGAGGGCGAAGAAGTCGGAGAGCATGAAGATGATGGTGATGGTGCGCGGGCGCAGCCAGGAGACGTGCTCGCCGTAGACGGCGATGATGCGCGCCAGGCAGAGGTAGATGGCGGCGCTGATGAAGGCGGGACCGATTGTGACGCAGACGATTTGCCTGGAATGCGTTTTGTCAGAGGTGAGGCGTAGAGGGAGTCTGAGTTGTAGACGCTGGACTTACATGACGGCGTGGTCTTTACCCTGATGGAGGAGGATGCGCGCCGTGTAGGCGATGACCTCGAGGATCAGGCCGGATAACATGCCAAAGGAAAACCCCCATGTTCGGTACTTCAGGCCAAAGAAGACCTGGGGAAGTAGTAGAAGTGAGTAGGCGGCGAGGAAAAAGGAGTTGCCTCCGAGCTGGTAGGCGAGGACCATGGCTGGATGTGTCTATACGGATCCTGCTATGTGGGTGTCTTCGAGGTGAATGAAAGCACTGAATGAGTGTGTCCTGCCGCCCATCTACTTGGACCTCGACAGAGCAGCAGGTGAGGCTTTATGTCTGCCATCCTGTGTCTCTCTCGCCAAGTGTTAATCTAGTCATCTTGCGTGGCATGAACTCAGCCTCCAGAGATGAAGCAGATTCTCTCCATTACTAGACGAACCGGCCAATGAGGGTGCTTCTCTGTACAATCCTGCTCCATCGGAAGCTGGCCCTGCCCATTAATCAGCCTCCTGATGTACGAGTTAATCGCCGGGATGTGTTCCCAGCTACGCGTGTAGGCGGGAGGCGGGACATAAAGCAAGCCGCCCACGTTGTGATCCCCGGCTGCCCCGGGTCCCGAGAGCAAGAACTGCCCTGGCGATTGGCTGTCTAGACGAGCGGGCCAATCAGCGCGCATTTGCTGGGATGTATGTGTTGGAGATGTCAGATCCGCAGCATGGTGGAGACTTGCATCATCTTTCGTCTTCAGCTCTGGGCCCAAGAAAGAATATCTTGCCTATGGTGGGATATGAAGTTATTTAATTTCACACCGAATTTCACCTAGACACTTATAGACAACCAGATGCACATTTCGTAGTTTTTCTTCACTTTTCTTGTTCTGTTCAACAATTTATCGGAAGATTCTGATAATTCTTTTTGTGAGTATCCCAATTTCTCACTTCAGCAGAAAAATAAAAATCCTTGAACCCGCTATCCAGGTATTGGGAACGTCATGAAGAAAAGGGAAAAAGAGATTAGCTAAACACAATAGAAAACAACATAAAGATTAACTCTTTGACACGTTAATCAAAAAGATGAGAAGGGGAAGGAGAAGAATCGTAAAAGCACGCAAAAAGTTTGGACGAACGGGGAATTGAACCCCGGACCTTTCGCAAGATCGCTATCACTTGGATGCGAAGCTAAGCCTGTTAGTTTTCATTCAAATTCCGTTTTAGTGCAATGAAACTTACCGAACGCCATACCCCTAGACCACACGCCCATTTGGTTGTTAGCCCAGCCTTGTTTTAGGTATACCAAGTAACTCAGCTAATTTCACGATGCCCATCAACCAAGACCGACGGACGGTAGCTTGCGGATTCTTAGTCGGGTTTTCTAGTCATTGACCAGACCTGAAAGATTACCAGACTTGGATTCCGGGCGTAATATTCCCCGAAAGAGAGATGGCAATAAATTCACAGATCTGGAAAGAATCCAGCCCAATGTTCTGCTTCCTCTCCTTACTCCCCTCAGATATGGTGCGACCATGCATATGCCAGCCCTCACTTCGCTCTCAAACCCTAGATAGAGACAAACAACTTACTCATTCAGATTCTTTTCTAGCTCATTGAGCAGATATGAGGATAAAGCAAAATTATCATCTATCCGCGATTTAGTGAAAACCATGTAGACCAGTAACAGAAACACCAGTTACGAATATGTGTATTGGCCATCGATCGCAGACCCTAGCAAGACAAAGCCGAACGTGGGGTTCCGCTTATTATGGTCTCGCTGCTTAATTCTAAATCTACTGCGATGTATTTCATTACTGAATTACTACCTCTTGACTTGGGAGAAGGCTGCCATGTTGGCCTCGTGCGCTTGGAATCGTCGCACGGGTGTTGTACTACTGCCACAGGTGCTGTTCTTCCAAGAACGCCCTCACAGTGTAAGTAGTAGAACTTCCGGCATTTGATATCATCAGGTCAGTGGAGGCCTCGTCCCGTTCCTTTGGATACCCGCACGGCAGGCCCATTCTCCTCCTCCATGCCTCGTAGATAAACGACGGTGTTTTTGAGTAGTACTTTTTTGGATCTTCCCAAGAAAAGTAAGGCGCCCACCAAGGGAAGGATGGAATAGATCGATGTTCGATAACTAGATGGCTTTCTTTTAGTAAATGAGAGTTTTGTCTAGCAGTTGAACGAGGGGGACTTGCAGGCAAGTGACCACGTTAAATTGTCAACCCGGATGCTCAGTTCGTCAGACGGTACCCATTGACGCCTCTCTTGTGTATATGCTGTGAGCACTCGCGTCATGGATTTCAGTCGCAATTTTCCCAGAGTGTCGGGGTTGATTGGCAACGCAAAAAGGATAAATGAATCCATATACAGCTGACGGCTGCTCTCATCCAAGCCGTTGGGGATGCCACCGGAATACTCAAATTTGTACTTCTCGCTCCGCAGGGACACAAACGATAAGTGGTCTTGGTTTCTCGAAGAATACATGACTACTCTGAAAGCGAAAGATATTAGGAGAAACATAAAGTGCCCTCTGTGCGTGTTGTGTGGGTGGGTAGGTGTGTTGACAGAACATTAAGAGGTCGGGTGTGTGTGGGAGAAGTGGAAGTTGCAACCATATCAATGGCAGCCTCCCTACCCTAGACCCAGTCAAGAAACTCCAATTACTCGCCGATGTCTTTTCTTCTAATAACAGAGACTTAAAGAATTAGACTCCCATAATAATAGAATCGTTCTTAGTTTTGATAGAAAAAAAGAAGAACTTTATGCAACCTAGTTCCTGTTGTAACCGTGAGAGAGACTGCAAACAGCAAACCAAACCATAGCGACAGGAGCAGGGCTTGGGATTGGGGCTTCATGTTTCGTTGAGCTGAGAGTATCTCATACTCATAGACTACCATTGAGGTCATTGCACAGGTGCTTATCCCAGCAAGGCCTTATGAACAAGCCTGCCCGAGTATCTCTGTCGCCCGCTTGAGGCCTTAGCTTCAAGGAGCCTAAGGCACAGCAGATAGATAAGAAGCAATACGAAGACCGCTTCAATTTTGGTGGGTACTCTCCCTGCGGTTCGATCCTGCCTGGTCCACGCTTTCCCAGAAGGCGCCTTCACCTCACTCTTTCAGCATCATCGTACCTGAGATCATTCTCATCTCTCGTATTTATGCACGTAAGCTGTAAAAAGCGATACGAGAGAATTCCTACAGTCCAAGTTTCGATATCTTTGGCCATGCTTAATAAATTACCTCGGACGACCTCATGATCTCGGCGCTGACCTCGCTCGCGCCATTCAACTGTGACTCCCATGCCCAAGACCGAGCTGACCATCCGCAAGAGAGCAAAGCACACGCGCTCGAATCTGGGCTGCGGCGTCTGCAGAATCCGACGAGTGCGCTGCGACCGCACGCATCCCGTTTGCCAGCGCTGCTCCAGCACCGGCCGCGTGTGCGACGGGTATGCCACCCAGCAGTCAGCGTCGACACCGTCTCCGCAAGCTTCAAACGAGAGCAGCGGCCACCTGACAGTGAGACGCACCGCCGGCCTCCCGCTCGCCCCCAGGGTCAAATCGTCTCTTCAGACTAGCTTTCCGGAGTCGCTGAACGATGAGGAGACCCGGGCCTTCCACCACTTCCGGCAGAGCACCGCCGCCGATCTCGCGGGCGAGTTTGCGACTGACTTCTGGGGCCGGCTGGTCCTTCAAGTCGGCCATCGGGAACCATGTGTCCGCCATCTGACCATCGCCATCTCGTCACTGCACGCTAGTCTCGTCAACGATGGCTTCGCTACCTCGCTCTATCCCATTTTACCCGCGGAGGATCTCAGAAGTCGAGCCGTCGCTCAGTACACCAAGGCGTTGCACCTCTTCAACCAGCACATCGTCTCCAAACAGGGCTCATCGTTCGACGTGACCATGCTCTGCTCCTTGCTGTGCATGACCTTCGAGTGGCTGCGGACAAACCACAATGCCGCCCTTGTCCACCTGCGGAGCATTCTCCGGTTGGTGCGTGAATGGCACGAGACGAGCACCGGCTCAACAGGACGCATAACCGGGAACCAGACCTCGTACTGGTCGCCCAGCGGCCACCTGATCCGATCGACGCTCTTCCCCATGCTGAGGCGGACAATGATGGAGGTGCGGTCGATTGTCAATAACGCCGACGACATGGTGTTTCCTGCCATTGAGCCGGAAACGTCTGACCCGGACACCTTCAGCAACGTGGTCGAGGCGAGAGACAGCCTCTTCGTCATCCTGGGAGATTTGTACGACCTGTTCGTCACCGTGGGCCCCGCGAAGCCCAAAATTAGGCCGCGCCAACCGTCGGGGCAGAAGAGCCTCACTCCTCAAGCAAGATGGGATCTCTGGTCCACCCGACTGAAGAATTTCTTGGCCCAAAACCCAACACAGCATAGCCTGGCCGCGTCGCTGACGCTGCAGATCTGGCAAAAAACCACAGGGATCATGTTGGCCGTCAAAGATGTCCAACAGGAAGTGGTGTTCGATATATTCACGGATACGTTCAAGACCATCGTCGACCTCTCCACCCAGCTGTACTCGCTCCCGAGGTCTGGTCTCTCGGCAGATATGTCCATCGTCGCCGTATTATACTTCACCGCCACCAAGTGTCGCCATCCGGTCATTCGGAGGAGAGCGCTCGGGCTGCTGACGGCGGCGCCGCGCAGAGAGGGGATCTGGCAGAGCGAGGGGGCGGCCAAAGTCGCGGCAGAGATGATGGAGATCGAGGAAGGATTTGTCACTGGGGAGGTGACGAAAGAGACGGACTTGGAAGAGAGTGCAAGGGTGAAGCAGGCAGTGGTAGACCTGGGGGACGAAGACACCACATGGACGATTGGCATGATTATGAGCGGCGGTGGGACATGGCACCGGGGTCTGCACCCTCCGTTTGGGCTGCAAAACTAAAGTATGATAGAACATAGAATTGAATTTATTAGATTTCCATTGGAGGAAAACAACACGTCGTCTGAGTGCCTGCATTTTCTTCGTGTGTCGTGCGTGATCTGATGACGAGATTGGTCCTAGAATGAGAGGCCGTATCACGAGGTCCGGCCAGGTGTTCCTGTTGCGTATCTGCGACCGAAATGTCCCATCAGCTCACCAACACCTTATATACTACTTCTCCATGCATTTCTCAAACAAAAGCCCCTGTGGTGCAGTGGTCAGCGCGCTCCGTGCTGCCTTCTCGCGATGTACTCATACTGAAGACCTACCGACCATATAGGACCCTCCCATGAAGGTGCACCTTGGTGGGATCTTGCCTGTGGTTGGTATTTCTTGAGTGTGAGTACATCACGGGACGGATATAAAGAGAGACCCTTGGTTCGATACCAGGCAGGTGTGTTATCCCCCCCTTTTTTTGCCCTCTGTTACCTCTGTCTCTTCTTGCCCTGCAAGCCCTCGGCTTTGAGAGAACGTCTTCAAGTCAACGCTCGCATGGGCCTTGTGGCACTCGCATTCTAGTATTCGTGATTTTTATAAGTATACATAAATTCCTCAGAAACACCGATCAAACCCTCAAGGCCATCAATATTAGAACTTTATCTACTTCAAGATTTCACCTGAACACATTAGATCGCTCTTGTATTAGCTCTTTAGCGAAAGAGAACCAAAAAGCCTGTTTTTGCGCAAGGAAAGAAGACTGAGTCCGAAACGCTTTATGGAGACAGAATTCGAAGTCCCCCCCTTTGAATACTGATTAATCCGTTTTCTAGCTCAACTGGAAGGAGATTTGTAAAAGTCTTGAGCAGCAGGGCAATACCATTCCAGAGGATGTCCTTCATCCCGCGTATTTTCGCCGTGAAAATCTAACTGCTTTGAGTATGTCGCATACAAAATCCAATCAACTGCCTAAAGACTTCTTGCGAGCAGTTCCTGCATTGTCGTTAATCATTGGAGGGAGATTGTGGTCGCTAAACGGATAGTGCCCTCCACTTGCAAGAGAGGCAGACGATATTCTGACACTGCACGCCATACGACCGGCACCTTGTTTTTAGTAGTGCAATTTCCTTCCCCCCATCACCAGGAGATAATTTTGATTGTCGTGAACGATAAAAGCTAAAATCATTTTCGATTATTATGGGGAGCCTGGTAGAGTCCCTCCTGTCTTCATCCATAACCGAAATCCAACAAAATTCATATGCTAAAGATAACCCGTGTATCCATTAAGAGTAGATATATTCAAATCTGCCGTGTTCAGGCCTGCTCCTCTTTAGCAGGAAGCTCCCGACTACTTTCAAGAACCTTCCCACCCTTTCCACCGTCAATCGACCCTTCCGAGACCGGCTGCTCAGCCTCGATACCATCCATGACGCTAGCATCCCCAAACAGAGCATTGATCTCCTCGAGCTTGAGGCCTTTGGTTTCTACGAATGTGAAGTAGGCGATGATGAGGAAGACAAAGTTCCATGACGCGTTGATGAAGTAGAATTTCCAGCCCAGGTTGGCCATTGCGTATGCCATGGCGAAGGAAGCGAGCAGACTAAAGAACCGATAACTTGTTAGAATATTTTTTTTTCTGAATAAGGGATGGAGTTTGCTGGAGAAAAACGTACCCGAATCCGGCGTCGAGCATGCGGAAAATAGCGAGACCGGTTGTACGCAGCTTGAAAGGAGACACCTCGGTAGGGTATAAACTGGTCATTGGCGTGATGCCGAACGCATAGAAACCCTGGAAAAGGAAAATAACCGCAATGGTTCCGTAAATGCCCGACGTGTTATCACTTTCACCGTAGCCTAGAGTAGATGGGCTTGTCAGTTATTGAATTTACCAAGGGTTGAGGAGGCAAGCGTACGCTTGATGAGGCCACCGATCAGCAGAAGTGTAATGACCATGCCGCCAACGCTGACAAAGGTTTGGATCCTGCGGCCGAGGATATCCAGCATGAAACTGCCGAGTACGGCCACGGCGAATGACCAGCAATTGATGACGACTTGGATCTGCGTCTGCGTGGTTGTGTTGGTGATGCCGGCCTGGTTGAGGATTTTGGTAAGATAGAACCTAAGAAGTGTCAGAACCGGTCAAAGACAAAGACAAGTCAACATGCTAGACCCAAAAAGGGACCGTATACTCACGAGATGACAAAGTTACCAAACATATTAATCATAGGGCCAAAGGAGCAAAGAATCGCAAGGCGTCGCCTGTTTGCCTTGGTAGCAATCATCTCGCGCCAGGGATTATGCGGAAACTCTTTGGCCTCTCTCGATAGGGTGCTCTTGATCTCCTCAAGCTGCTCCGATCCCTTTTGGACATCGTTGTTGTTCTTCCCCTGCATGATGACCAAAACTTCGAGAGCCTCCTCGTTGCGGTCGTGTGCGATGAGCCATCGAGGCGACTCTGGCACGAACGGGACAATCACGACGGCTAACAGGCTGGGGACGAACTGCAAGAGGGAAGGTAGTCGCCAGGCCCACGTGTTCTGGATATTCTGGCTGCCGTAGTTGACAATAGACGAAGCTAGACTACCGATGTAGAAGCAGGAGAAGAAGAGGCCGAGGAGCCGGCTGCGCCTGTGAGGAGGGAGCAGTTCGCCGAGCAGTGTCGGGGCAGCTCCGTTGCTAATCGCCGAACCCACGCCGATGATGAAGCGAGCAACGATGAACATTGCCTCGTGCTGAGCGGCCGCCTGTAGGATCACGCCGACCACAGTGACGACGGAGGCAATGTAGATGGCCTTGCGGCGGCCAAAGTAATCCGGGACCGGCTGCATGAGGAACGCGCCGAAGATGCCGCCCATCCAGTTGGCTGCGTTGTTGAGTCCTTCCAGGGCAGTTGTCAGCTCGAAGTAGTCTGCAAAGGATGGCAGCATCAACAATCCGTTCATGACTGAAGAATCATAACCGAGCGTCTAAGATGCAGTTTCGGATTAATGGTCGGAATAAGAAACGGGTTTCCTTTCTAATGCAAAACTTACTGCGGAGTTGACAATTGTAACTGCAAGAAGCAACGGCATGAGCAACCGGTGGTCCGCGGGAACCAGTTTGGAAACATGTTTTCGCTCTAATTGAGACATCATGTTCTTAGAGGTGCTTTATTCTGAGCAAGTTGAATCACTCAGTGAGAAAACGGTCAAAAGGGAAACGAAGAGAGAGCAAAAGCTTGGTCTCTGAGATCGGAGACTTTCAAGCTCTGGATCAAGCGAGTCGAGGAACATTTTCCGGATTTTGCGAGGTGAGGATAGTCTACTATAAATCCCAACGGATATCAATGGGAATTAGTGATTGTCGAGTTTCTATTGGCTACGGCACTGCTCGGTTGAGCTTATCGTCTCCTGGCTCTTGACGAAAGACGCTATGGAGGTTTCGACCCACCCCGCATATCCAACTGGCCCTCCATGGCGGGGTTTTGCCCTGTCAAAATGTAAGCTAATGCCATCTTGTAACCCACCCGAACTCGGGCGAGCTCGGGCGGGTTGTTTGGTTCCATCAATGCCGGTTAAGACGGCCTGAGTCGACCCTTCAGGGGGACCAACTGATAAGATATTAGACACGACTCATGGCTGGAAATGACCGGAATATTCGTTGAAACTTGGCTGTGAGAATTCTGTTATATACAAGCACCAAAAGGAGTTATCAGAGGACTCAAGGCCTAGAGCCCCCTACCCAGTCTAACAGAGCCGCAACTTATTACGCTTTCAATATGCCAGCACGGATCAGAGAATGGCCTTCTTGGGCCGAGTACACCTCTGAGTCTCCTGCAGAGGCTGAAGACACCGATTTCCTTAATACAAAAAGGGCAATAATTGCCCAATACGGCGAAGCGCCGCTTCGGAAGAGTTGGATCAAGGTGTGCGAGGAGCTGAAAAGTGTGACGGATGAGATTGCCATCAAGGGCAATTCCATAATTCCCTCTTTTGACACCACAGAGGTTCTCAAGCATGGTCTGACAGAGGCCCAGAAGAAAGAGGCCAAACGAGTTGGCGCCTTCGTCTTTCGGGGCACGATCCCAGAGGCTGAGGCGAATGTGCACTACCAAGACTTGAGAAAGTTCATCAAGGACAATGACGCTGCAATCCAAAGATGGCCCAAAGAAAGCCCCTCCATGTTTATTCTGTACAACTCACCAACACAGAACGCTATGCGATCTCACCCCAATCACCTCAAACTGCAACGCATTCTTAATGAGTTGTGGCATGATTCAACCAAACGATCCTCTCCAGAGCCGCTGGTATATCTTGATGGCGTCCGCGATAGAGCCCCGGGGCAGGCCTTCTTAGGCTTGGGGCCTCATATTGACGCTGGAAGCCTCTGTCGCTGGGCTGATCCCACATACCGCGAAGCATACGGCCACATCTTCTCCGGAACCCCGGAGGAGCACGACGCCTACGAGCTGGGTATCCGTCAAGACGCCGACCAGGAGTTGTACAAAGGCATTGCGCACTCGACGGTTTTCCGGTCTTTCCAGGGATGGACAGCTCTGACGCCTACCGCCCCCAGAGAGGGAACCATTATGCTGTATCCCAATGTCAAGGCCGTAATTGCATATCTGCTGCTGCGGCCGTTTTTCAAACCCCCAAAAGATGCAGAGGATTTGTTGGATGCCGAAAAATGGACATTTGATGAATCTTCTAGCTGGTTCCCCGGCACGTTCAAGACACAGAGCCAGCGCCTCAGCCGATCGTCTCATCCTCACTTGAGGCTTGAAGAATGCCTCGTACATGTGCCCAAAGTGAGCGCGGGTGATACCGTCTGGTGGCATTCTGACGTATGTTTTCCCTTATCTCTTTGGATTTGATCATTTCTTGGTTTTCTTTGGTCATCGATCTAACAAAAAATGTGCTTTAGCTTTGCCATGCCGTAGACACTGAGCACCTTGGCAAGAACAATGCTTCGGTTGCCTTCATTGCTGCCTGCCCATCTACACGGCTCAACAAGGAATACGTGAAGACGCAACTGACTGCGACACTGAATGGAGTCCCTTCACCTGATTACTCCATCGGGAATGATTTAGACGAATCGAAATTGAAGGGCTATGTTGGGCTTGAGGGGCTGAATGAGGAGGCAAAGAGGGCATTTGGTTTCCATCTGCTGGATGAGGCATAGGTTTTCTTGATATGTTGAGGACTGTCTAGAATAGTGACAGCCTGTCAAGTGGGTGAAATAAAACATGGCACATCGAGATAGTTCAGGACTGAAATTCAACACAATATCATAATAAATAACCTAGTACTGAATACAATATCAAGCTAAATATTATAGAATAGTTTATTATTCTCTTACTATTCTCTTCTTATTGTGTTTAGTTAAAAAAGGAGGTCCCTGTCTCAGGCGGAAAGAGCTTTGGTGTGCCACGTTTTATTTCACCCACTTGACTGTATCAATCAATGGGAGAATCCATCAGTTGGGTCGGTATTTCTCACTCGTCCACGCTTATCCCTTGCTTATTTCAGCTCGAAGAATAGCAGCAGCCTGTTGAGCAACTGCGCTCTGGTCTTTGACTTGGTCTAGAAGGTATAGAGCGGTGTTCATAGAATCCCAATATGCCTCATCTTGATCACTGGAAGCTGTCTGATGCTCGCGCAGCAACAAGGTCGCAGCAACAAAGACGTGAAACGACAGAGCCCTTTTACAATATCCTAGTGATTAGCTTGCCCCTGGTGTCATCTTGGGGACGAAACATACCACTGCTTGCGCATAGACGCTGGCTGGTCCCAATTGTTATTAATCCATATCACACTCATCGCGGACGTGACGCTAATTGTCTTAGCCCAAGAATATCTCTGGGGCTCTGCCTGCCACTGCGCTTGCAGAGCACGATTGATCCGTACCCGGAGATGTAGGAGGACGACAGTCATATCAAACCTTTGCCACTTGACCCAGGGTTGGGCTTCTTCCAGTTGGCGCACGTGCTCGCTCTCCGAATTATCGGGTTTCAAATACTCAGGGAGGGTGTTGATAACTTCGGCCAGTTCCTCGTCTGCCTTCCTAACGGCTTCCTCAACTGGTTTGACCGCGGCTCGGATAGCCACGCAGAACCGATAGTAGGCGGTGGCTGCTCTGGCCATGAAGATGTGGTAATGGACTGGATCTATATGCATTTTTTCGTCGGGAGTCATTGTAGATACCGGTAGAGACATGTCGAAGTCGACCTCATCAACTTGTGGTATCTGGTAGGGGACTCGCATCCTGAAGGACTCAAGAATTAGCGGAAGTATTTCATTAGGATGCCAGAAGACGAGCCATGCCATTCGACAATCATAAGAGTCCACCAGAGTCGGCGTTGGCCTTCTGCACTGAGTATATCCGTTGCGCTAGATGGGGGATTGTGTAGAGAAATGCTCTGTGCTATCCGGAGAGCGCAACTCCACAGATGGAGATCTAAATCTGAGTCTCCCCAGTTGTTGAAACACATTCCGAGGATGGCGACCGCCTGGACGGAGCGGATTGAGCGTGTTCTCATGAAGTCGGAGCGATGGAGGCAGAAGATGGAGGCGTCGTACCACATCTTGCCTGCTCTCCTTTGATCAAACCCTATGTAACATTGAGCGATGGACAAGAAGTGAAGCATCGTAGTAAAGTAGGCGATCGGCTTACCTTGAGGGAGAAACACATGGCTGGCTTCATCTTCAGCCATCATTAATAGAGCAGCCTATATAATAAGAGATAAAATTAACAGACTGTGAACTGCAGGATCAGAATTCAGATATTATGTGGCTTACGCATAAAACGGCAAAGTATACCGCCAACCATGCTGGATCATATTCTTCCAACGCGCCTCCCTTTTCGAGCGCTGCATAAAACTCGTCACACTCGTTTTCAAACACAGGATACTCGAGAGCATAGTGAACCCACGAGTTCCATATGTGGTCAAACTCTACTAGTTGCTCGCTACATCGACGGCTAGGCATCATGATACTTCCCCAGTCGGTCGCCGTGGGCGAAGCCGGTGATGATGCGGAGACGAGTCTCCATAGTCTCTTCTCGAGCTCATCATCATTTCCCAGACTTCTTCGAAGCTTTTCGCCTCGTGAAGAAGGCGAGCAGGAGACCTGCTGGCGCTTCAACAATTCAATCTCGTCCCGAAGACGCTGATTCTCAGCCCTGAGCTCGTCATATGTGAGAAGATCCGGCGAATCCGTCCATCTACAGTGATGAATCAGTATACCTGAGTGGCGGCCATGTCTACAGAGGTACACACGTCGTCACGGCGCCGCGTACAATAACCATCTCTCTGGCGCAGGCATCTGCTTGTCCTCGCTTGATACAGGTTGAGCATGGCACATTCTTATCGCATTTGACCTTGCGGGATGAGCATGCGAAACAGCTACGGGGTGCGCGTTGGGTTGTCCGAAGCGCCATGGCTGAGTTGGAGTTGGCCTTGATGCTGTGGAATGACGGGAAAGGTTTCGATCAGTTACTGACTGGAATTGATTGGTGAGTCTGAGGGAAGGGACGCGAGATGGTCGTCCCTTCCCCGTTCAAGGCCCGATAAGCGATGGCGATAAGCGAGAGCCTATCAGAAGACGGAGGAAGTCCGGCTAGTCAATTAGGAAGCATGGGGCAGAAATATAGTATATACCCCTATCTCTATAGACCCTAGTAAAACCTAGGAAAGTAACTTCCCGCTATTTATATATCTCAGGGGCCTAGGCCAGCTAAAGACTGCAGGCGTTAGCTACCCGGAATATATATAATATAACTAATTATCTGATAGAGATTAAGAGTCTTAATACTATCTGATTATTAAGAATATACTTAAAGAACTCTATTTTTAATATATTAATAAAAGTAACTGATAATAAGATTTAATATAAGAAGCCGGAGGACTAGTTAAAGTAGAAGCTAGTCTTTAAGTATATTATAAAGTCCTCTTATATCTAGTAATTTATTAATCTAGATAGAATAGATAAATTTCCTATAAGAGCCCCTAGGAAGATAGAGCTCTTAAGCTTCTATAGGGTAGTTATACTTATAGATATTATTTAATACTAGATCAGATTATAAATAATAAGCTATAAAAAGCCTGAGCTTATTATAGATAAATAATATCTAATTAAGAAGATTAAAACCTTTATATAACTATATCCAGATAATTATATCCTACTAGAGTAGATATAGAAAACTAAGAGTATTATTTAGAGAGATTATTCTAAGATTCTAAGGGATTAGTAGATAATTACTATCTATATAAATAAAATAATCTTAGAGGAAATCTAAGCTATATATATAAATAATTATCTATTAATTAGAAACTAATATAAAAACCTAGCTAACTATAGTAGCTATATAGTTAAGAATAATAAAGAAGATTAATAAAATAACTATTAGACTATAATTATCTCTTTATAAAACTATCTAAAGGATCTCCCTATCTAGGTTACTAAGTAGTAATATATAGTTATCTAGGTATAGATAGTAGATATAGCTGAAGTAATAAACCTAAAGATATAGCTTATAGATTTAATTAAGACTCTAAAACTAATAGCTAAAGCTCTAACTAGATATCTATAGCTTAAGCTAAGGAAGAAAGTAAAGGTAAAAATATTTACTCTCTATAAGGCTAGTAATATAATTCTTAGTTAGTATAAATCTTAAAATAAGAGAGTAAGACTTAAGAAGCTATTAGTATAAAGTACTTTCCCTATTAGCTATATAAGTAATAATAACTCTATAAGTAAAACAGAGAGTATATTCCTAGCCCTAGAGGTTAAATAGTAAGATTATAGCTCTTAAGCCTAGAGAGACTATAGAGATTAAGAAGGCTATAGAGTAAACCAGTAAGCTTATAATAATAGTAGAAATAGATTAGAATTATAAATAGGAAAATAATAACCTCAGGATAATAAAGATAAAGATAAGAAAGGCTATAATTACTATTAGCTATAGTTAGAGAAAAAGGAAGAAAGAAGAGAAAAGTTAGATCTTTTAAAGATTTATTTTTTCTATAGCTAATTCTACTAAACTTTCTATTATTATCTCTTCTCTAATAAAGCCCCTAAGGGCTAGAAGGTAAATATAAATCTCTTAAAGAATATTACTACTCTAATTAAGAGATCCTAAGAGTATAAGATAGAGTATAAAAAGTTAAAGAAGAAATTCTAATTTAACTAGTAGTAAGCTAAGAGAATAATAAGTTTAGCTTTTTTTATAGTCTGCTTCTAGATAGGAAGAGATCTAAAAAATATAAAGTTAGCTAAGTTAAAATACCCTCTTATTAATACTACTCTTCTTAATTTAAAAACTACTCTTTATATCTTTAACTACCTTTACTACTTTATTAACTTCTATATAGTAGATCTGGATAACTTTATCTAGATTAGGGACTTAAAGATCCTAATCTAAAGCTATAGTAAGATTAATATCTAAATTATAAATAGGTATTATAAGATACTACTATACCTTAATAATATAGTCTATTATAAGTACTTTACTATTAATATTATCTCCCTATACTAGCTGAATAAAGTAGGTCTATTTTAAAAGAATAAACCCAGTATTAATAAATTATAAGATATATCTAGTAAAATAATTATAGTTATTAGGTTTTTATATAACTAGTTTATTCTTAAAGGCCTTCTAATAGATATACTTTATACTACCTTCTTTAGCTATACTTATAACTTTAATTTATAGACTAAGAGATTACTATAGAAAAGAAAAGCAGAACTATAATATCTATACCTAGACTACCCAGGCCTAGAGGTAATATTATATATAACTAACTACTCTTATAGTATCTAATATAAAAAGGGTATTATAACTATTAACTATAAAAACTATAGTATAGCTAAGATAAAGAAGTAAATTTAAAAAGAAAAGAAAGAGCTTCTACTAGCTCTAGGGGTAGGTTTTAATATAGATCTCTTTATATAACCCTTAGATAGATATAATAGAGCTATATAAGTACTTCTAATTACTAATCTATATATAAGCTTTATCTATAATTACTATTTAAAAATATATATCTCTACTAAGCTATTTAATTATATTAAGAATCTCTTTATCTATTTAAGGAATCAGTATAGCTTCTAGCTGTAATATATAAGGCTAGATAATAAAGCTAAGAAAATAGTTTTAATTAAGTAGTAGTTTAAAGGTATAGAAATCCGAATAGAGCTTATAGTACTATATACTTCTATATAGAATAGCTCTACTAAATACTCTAGGGGGGTAATTTATAAAAAAGCCTGTATAATATATACTACTATAAATCTATCTGAATATTTATAGCTAGAAATTATATAAACAGCTATATATCTATATAATTATATACTAAAATAGATATATAACTAGTAAACCCCTTATAAATAGCTATATCTTTATATTATAATATAATAGAGTATAATTATTATAGACTAAAAGCTATAGTAGGAATATCTTTAAGCTTATAGCTATAAGGTATATACTCTTACTAAAGCTATAAAAGTTAGATCTAAAAAGAAATATAAGTTAAACCTAAAGGTCTAGATAGGCTATCTTATTAGATATAACTTAATAAATATCTTTAGGGTTTAGAACTCTTTAAAAAATACTATTTATAATATATATAATATTATCTTTAATAAGAAATTATTCTTTATAGATAATATTAATAACTTAAAGAATAACCTTACTAAGATAACCTTAGTAGATCTTAAGGAGGCCCTATAAAGTATAGTAGCTTTTAAGTAAAGATAACTAATTTAAATATTAACTCTTAATATAGCTCTAGCTGCTCTTATACTTAATAATAGAGATAATACAGGGGAGAATAATACTACTATTATAGATATAAATAATATAACTTTATCTAAGATAGTAGAGAAGTTAGTATTATAATACCCAGAAGGACTAGTTACTATAGATCTAGTAGAAAGTAGGATTAATTACCTAAAGCTAATCTAACTTATACCTTATCTAATACTATAGTTATTACCTTTTCCCCTAGTAGCTATATTATTTATAGAGAGCTAGACTAATATTACTAAAGAGAAAATTCTGAAATTCCCTAATCTACTTAATATAGCTTTCTCTATATTATAAGTTAATAAGATAAGGGAGTATATATACTATATTTAGATAGTTACTTTCCTAGTAGTAAGATAGATAAGTCTAAAGAAACTATTAGATAGTATAGTTATTAGTAGAGAAAAATAGATAGCTAGGAGAGTAGATCTAGATAATATAACTACTCTAATAAACCCCTCTCTTATAATAAATAATAAATCTAAATTTATACCTAGTATAATCTATATATTAGGTATACTAGCTATATCTAAGAACTATAAGATTATACTTAAGTATTTATTAAAGGAGGCCTTTATAAAAGCTGAATAGAACTATCTAGTTAGCTATATAAAAATATAGTTATAATAAGAAGTTAGTATAAAAGAAATATATTATAAGTAGCTACTCAGAAGTATATAGGTATATATATATAAGCCAGACCTAAAAGACTATATCCAGAAGTATAAAGTATATCTTATAATCTGAGGAAACTAATAGTTAAAATATAACCTTAAGAATACTTATACTAATATACTTATAGCCTGATCCTTCTGAGCTTTTATAGTAATTACTATCTATTTTAACCTTAATCTCTATTAATATAATATAGTAAATACCTTTATAAATATAGTATTAAAGGAATTAGTATATATATAGCTACCTAAGGGCTATAGTAAATCCGGAATAATCTTAAGAGTAGATAAAGCCCTCTACAGGCTATAGTAGTTACTACTATACTAGCTTAAGGAGCTTACTAGTATATTCTAGGAATTCAGATTTAAATAAGTTAAGTTAGAACCCTGCTATTATATATATAATAGTATTATTCTCTTCTTCTATATTAATAATATTATTATTACTACCCCTAAGGGCTAGACTACTGAAGTTAATAAGATTATCCGAGAGATTTAATAGTAATACTAATTAATAGGAGGCTATAAGCTATAGTAGTTCCTAGGAATTAAGATTATCTATAATTATAAGAAAGACTATATCTAGCTCTTATAGGTATTATATATAGAGAAAGTAGCTAATATATATCTAATACTAAAAAGGCTTATATAGTTATAAGAGAAGAGTAGTCTAGAAATATCTATAGTAATACCTAAGCTTATATCTAATAAGGATTATATTATTATAAAACTACTCTCCCTATATTATCTAACCTATTTTAGTTATTACTATAAGTTATATAAAGCAGGCTAATATACTTAATTATTTATATATTAAGTATATCTATATAATACTAATAGTAATATATTCTATATTTAATATATTATCTTTCTATATATATATATTTATTTTATTAGATAGAATACCCTTTTAGATAGTTATTAATACTATTATCTATATATCTATTATTACTAGCTCTATAATACTTATATATTAATAGTAACTAGTATTATATAGCTTATAATAATCTGATTATACTATTCAGAATAATATCTAATTAGTTTAACCCTAATTTACCCTAGATCTCTATCTAGTATAAGTTATCTAACTATTATATATTAATAACTCTTATTCAGCTAATTACTTTATCTTAATTACTATATAATAATAGAAAGATATTATAACTACCCTAAGTATCCCTACTTAGTAGAATAATACTTAAGGAGTATTTATTACTTAGTAAATTATTAAATAACTTATACTTTAAATTAAAAATCTTAAGAAGAGGAATATTATAATTAAGATTAAGAAAAACTAAGGGGAAATTATTTAATTTATATCTCTAGGATCTTTTAATAGAAATATTCAGAAGATTAATAGATTTAAAATCTAATTCTAAACCTACTTTAAGTTTTTTCCTACTAAGTTTAAGAATAATAAAAATAAAATTAGGTTTATAGAAATATACCTTACTAGTACTATAGGATACTAGTTTTAGATATATTTCTATAATTAGTATAAGAACTCTTATAAACTAGAAATATAAGATTAGAAGACTATTAATATCTTTACTAGCTATAATAACTTTATTATTACTCTTATCTCTATATTTAGTAAGATAGACTATAAATAATAAGTAATTAAAGAACTTAAGGAGCTTAGATAGATAGGAGCTACTTTAGGATATATTATAAAATTTAGGGAAATTATATCTTAACTAGATTAGAATAATATACCTTTTAAGGTTATATTCTATAATAGGCTAAAGGATAAAGTTAAAGATTAACTTTTTAAACTTAATAAGCTAGAAGAATTTTTAGAATATATAGCTATTATAGTATAAATTAATAACTATCTTTTTAAGTAAAAGTAATAGAAAAGGAGAGGATATAGTAATTAGAACTATATTAAGCTAAGTAATAAGCTTAATTATAAAGTATAATAAGCTCTATTACTATCTATAGCTACTAGGATCTATATAGAACTTATAGAGCTAGGAGCTATAGAAAAATATAAATACTATAACTATAATAAGATTAGATATATATTATCTTAATATCTAAAGCTAAAAAAGTAGAAAACTTAGAGATTTACTAGAGAAGGTAAGAAGTAGCTAGATACTATTAGAAGAACTAAAACTAAGATCCTTAGAATAGTTAGAAAGATTACTTAGGAAGAAAATCTAAATAAACTTAGGATTTCTAAATTTTTCAGAATATATATATTATCTTTTTATAAAATTCTAGAGAATCCTAAGAACTAGAACTAGAAGAGCTATATAATAATAATAAACTAATAATAGATTAAGAAAATATTCTAGTATCTTAAGATAAAATATAAAATAGATAATATAGATTTAGAATATAGACTATTTATAATATATAAATTAGTATTTAGATATAAGAATAAGCTTACTAAATAAATACTAGAAGAAAAGAAATAATATATATAGGCTAGGAATATAATATAGATAGAATATAAAAAAGTTTATATCTACTATTAGAAGAAAATTAAAGAATAAAACCCTACTATATTAGAAGCTTTAGTAGTTTATAGTTAAAAGACTATAAATACTATTTAATATTCTAATAGTTTCTTTAGCTTATTAGAAGGATAGAAGAAGAATCTATAAAGAAAATACTATAAAGAATTATAGTTAATATATTATAATATTTTCTATATAATCTATTAGTAATAGAAGGTTAGAAATAATACCTTCTTATAGCTATATAGAAGTATACTATCTAGATATACTAGTAGAAATATCTTATACTTTATAAATAAACTACTTAATATTAACTAATATATAATCTTTAAGTAAGATTTAAAAAAGTACTCTAAAGAATATAAACTTAATAGTCTACTAGCTGAAATATATATAGAATAATAATATAAGATTTATAAGGATAAAAAAATTAATCTATAGTATAAATAAAAAGTCTAAGAGGATTAAATAATCTATAGCTATAGAGAGTATATTAAGAACTATATTAATTAGAAATACCTAATATATCTATATATTAAATAAATAGTATTTAACTTAGTTAGAAATAAAGAAAATAAAAACCTTACTATATAAATATTTAAATAGTACTAGGTATAAGAAAATAATAAATACTAATAATAAGAATAATTAATAATTATATTATTAATAGAAAATAAGGAATCTAATAGAGAATCTAGAATTATCTTAATAGATAAATAAAAATAGACTATAGGATACTTATATAAAGAAATACTATTCTCTAAGGAACTAAATAAATTTAGTAAATAGCTAGAAAAGTTTAAATAATATATTTCAGAATATATAGAAAAACTAAAGATACTAAAAAACCTTTTAAATTAGATATCTAAATATAATAATAAGTATAATATACTTAAAAAATAAGTTAATTAGATAAAAAATAATCTAGATTATTTATAATAGGATTATAATATAGAATAAAACTAATAATAGATTAGAGGACCCTAGAAGCTATTAAAATAGGAAGCTCTCTATATATTCTTATAAAAATAGAGATTAAGGGGAACTAGCTTATAGTATTTATTAACTATAGAGTATAGGAGAATTATATCTTACTAATAGTAATTAACTAATTCTACTTACTATAGAAAAAAAAAAAAGAAATCTATATAGTTATAAATATTAAAGGTTTAAAATTTAAATATAATAATAGGATTATTAACTTAGAGATTAATTATCTTATAATTAAAATCTAAGGAAAGAAGTTTACTATTACCTATAACTTAGTACTACTAGGAACCTATAATATTATATTAAGATTATTATAATTATAAAATATAAATCTACTAATTAACTAGTATACTAGCTAGATAGAGTAAAGGGATACTCTTAAGTATTAGAATTAGGATTAATAGAAATTAAAATTTTATTAAATATTAGAAAAATATATTTATTTTTTAATATCTAAAAGTACTATTATAAAAAATAATAATAATTTATAGTAATAAATAGATATAGTAGTTATAGTCTTAATAGTACTATAATCTAGAACTATAAGAAACTTATTATAATAAGAACTAAGATAAATAATATAAATCTTAGATTAGATATAGAAATAAGAATAATCTTTAGATATAAACTTAGTACTAATTAATTAGGAATAGCTAATAAAAAAATAATAATAAGAATATAAAGTTAAGTATAACTAATAGTAAAAAAAAATAGAAAAACTATCTCTAGAGCTATTTAATATTAGAATCTAGAAATAGAGCTAAATAAGTAACTAATAAAAGATATAATAGAATAAGGAAAAGAATACCTAGTATAAATATACTAAGGAAAATTCAGAAGAAGAAGAATAGCTAAAGAATATTCTAGAAGAATACTAAATTTATAATAAACTATTTAAAGAAACTCTTAAAACCAGCTTATTAGAATATAGCTAATAGGATTATAAAATCTCTATTATTAATAAAGAAGAACTAGCTTTTTATAAACTTTATAATCTTATAGAACCTTAGTTATAAATACTCTATAAATATATTAATAATATATTAATAAAAGACTATATATAATTATTAATTTTATCTATAGGATATTCTATAATATTTATACTAAAGAAGAATAGTAAACTCTATTTAGTTATTAATTACTAATAGCTAAATAAAATTATATATAAAGATAGAATACCCTTACTACTAATTATAGAACTTAGAGACTAACTATAGGGGAAATAGTAGTTTATTATACTAGATCTAAAGAGAGCTTATAACTTAATATAAATTAAAGAAGGAGATAAATAGAAAATAATATTTAGAATAAAGTTCAGCTTCTATAAGTATTTTATAATACTCTTTAAACTAATAAATATATCTATAATATTCTAATAAATAATTAATTAAGTACTCTAAAAGTATCTAAATATCTTTATAATTATTTATCTTAATAATATTTTAATCTTCTTAGATAATCTAGAAATATATAAAGAATATATATATAAAGTCTTAAGGAAATTAGAAAATATAAAACTTTTAGTAGAATTAGAAAAAAGTTATTTCTATATATAAGAAGTTAATTTTCTAGAATATACTATTTAATCTAATAAAATATAAATAGAATAAGATAAGATTACTATAGTTAAGAACTAGAAAATATTAAAAACTATTAAGAAAGTATAAACTTTCCTTAGTTTTACTAATTATTATTAATAATTTATTAAAAATTATAGAAAAATAGCTATATCTCTATATAATACTATAAAAAAGAGAATAGAATTCTAATAGGAAAATAGATAGTAAAAAGTATTTAATAAAATTAAGAATTAAATACTTTTAGAACCTATATTATAGATATTTAATCCTATAAAAGAAGTAGAACTTAAAACTAATACTTTAGACTTTATAATTAGTATATAAATTAGCTAAAGGGATAATAAGGGAGTATTATACCCTATAGTATTCTTCTTAAAGAAACTATATAGTATAAAACTTAATTACTCTATTTATAATAAAGAATTTATAGCTATTATATATATATTTAAAGAATTTAAATATTACTATCTAGGAATAATATATAAGATTAAGATATATATAGATTATAAGAATATTTAATATTTTACTATAATCTAATAACTTAATAGGAGATAGATCTATTATACTGAATATTTATCTTAATTTAATTATAAAATAATATATTAAAAAGAATTAGAAAATAGAAGAGCTAATACTCTTAGCTATAAATCAGAATATAAGTAAACTATATCTAAGATAAATAGATAGTTACTTACTATAAATAATAAAGAATACTTAGTATAAAAAGCTTTAGGAGCTATACTTAAGGAAATAGTATATACTAAGGTCTAGATAGATATTATTTCTAGCTTAGAGAAATTATAATAGAAAGTAAGAATAATACTTATTAAGAAAATCTATAAATATCTACTCTTAGAATACTAAGGAGTTAAGAAAATATTTAATAGAATTAAATAATATTATAATTATCTAGATCTATAAAAAGAAGTATAGACTATAGTTTTAAAATATAATATATATATATAAATTAAATCTATATAATATAAACTATATAGAGAACTTAAATTAATCTTAGTACTAGAATAACTATAGTAATTAATATTCTTTAATTATATTATTAAACTATTAAAATCTAAAGAACTTATAACTAAAGTAGAATATAATAATATTCTAATAGTTATTAATAGATTTACTAAGTATAAATACTTTATTCTATATAAGAAAGTAAGTTCTATAGAAGATCTTATATATTAATTTCTATAATATATAGTTAGCTACTATAGACTACTTAATAAGATAATATTAAATAAAGGAATAATATTTATCTTTAAGTTCTAGTAATTACTTATAGTATAAATAAGTATAAAATATAAGCTTTTAATAGCTTACTATCTATAAAATAATAATTAAATAGAATATTTAAACTAAACTCTAGAATAATATCTATAAGTATATATTAATTATAAATAAGATAATTAGGTATAACTATTACTAATAGTATAAATTATATATAATAATTTAGTATAAAAATTAATCTAATTATTATTAATATATATAAACTATAGCTATAAACTGGAATTCTAGAATTAATTAGAGTTTAATAGATTAAATATACTAGCTATTATACTTATAAAAGAAATATTATACTTATTATATATTAAAATAAAATTAGAACTAGAGTTTTTTTAGAAAAGAATAAAAAAATACTATAATAAAATAAAATTAAAAGAACTAATTTTAAAGAAAGGAAATAAGATCTATTTACTTTATAAAAATATTATAATAATAAGGCTAAGTAATAAATTAGATTATAAAAAACTTAGATTATTTAAAATTATTAAGAAAAAATCAGATATTAACTATAAACTCTTATTATTAGATATAATATATATCTATCTAGTTTTTTATATTTTATTATTTAAAAAAGTACTAGAAAATACTTTAGATTAAAATTATCTAATTAAGATCTATAAAGAAGAATATAAACTAGAAAAAATCCTAAAAAAAGAAATAAGAAATAAATAAATATTTTATTTAGTTAAGTAGAAAGAATATACTAATTAGGATAATATATAGGAACCTATTAAGTACTTAAAGAATTATTAATAGCTTATTTAATAATATTACTAGGACTAGAAATACCTATTCTAATAAACTAAGAAGAGAATAATTCTATACTCTTTTAAAGAAATACTAAATTAATCTTAATCTCTAAGAATACTAGCTCAGATAAAGAAATAGAAGATAAAAGAGTAATCTGCTTTTAAGCTATTTTCTCTATCTCCTCCTGCTTAATTTACTCTAGCTCCTCTATATTATTAATCCTATAAGAAACTACTTATATTATCTTATTAAGCTATATTTTCTTTTATTTATATAAATAATATACTTTTATACTTATATATTCTAATTCCTCCTCTACTATATCTAACTCCTATTCAGCTTACTAATAATAAATCCTGATATAATAAATCTATTATATAGATAAGCTCTGAATATTATAATAGGATTAGTTATATAATATATATTCTATATAGTAAGAAGAATCTGATAGAAAAGCCTAGTATTTATACTTACTATAACTTTTATAGTAAGAGTATACTAATATAATAGAAGGATTATTTAAAATAGTAAAAAGAAGAGTATTCCTATAAACTATAAATAACTTAGGCTTTAATACTCTTAATTTTAAAATATAACTAGAAGATATAATATTAGTACTAAAAGTAGAAAGAAGGAAAGAATTAGATAATATACTAACTAGACTATAAAATATAGTCTTAGGAATAAAACTAATAAAAAGGAGGTATTATATTATAAAACTACTATCCCTATATTATCTAATCTATCTTAGTTATTACTATAAGTTATATAAAGCAGGCTAATATACTTAATTATTTATATATTAAGTATATCTATATAATACTAATAGTAATATATTCTATATCTAGTATATTATCTTCCTATATATATATATTTATTTTATTAGATAGAATACTCTTTCAGATAGTTATTAATACTATTATCTATATATTTATTATTACTAGCTCTATAATACTTATATATTAATAGTAACTAGTATTATATAACCTATAATAACCTGATTATACTACTCAGAATAATATCTAATTAGTTTAACCCTAACTTATCCTAGACCTCTATTTAGTATAAGTTATCTAACTATTATATATATAGACCTATATTTTACTTATTAATATTAATAAATTACTAGTTTATTAACCTATATTATAGTTATAATAAGGCTAGATATTACCTTTATAGTCTTATACCTTATAAGATTTAATATAAATTTAAACAGGCTCTATATAGCCTAAGCTAAAAGAGCAGTTAAATACCTATACCTAATATTAGCCTATATCTTAGAACTTAGAGGTATAGATATACTTAATATCTGGACTAATACCTCTTTTATAGATAATTATCTTAACTATAAAAGCTCTTAGGGCTTTATAATTACTCTCTTTAGCAGAATAATTATCTAGAGGGCTAGTAAGTAAGATATAGTTATAACCTTAATAACTAAAGCTGAGCTCCTAGCCCTAGAGCAGGCTACTAAGGAAGGGCTATTTAGTACTTAAGTAATTAAGAAGCTAGGTATAAAAATAGACTTATAGTCTATTAATATTTTCTATAATAATTAGTAGATAAATTACTTAGTTAATAAATACAGAGTTAGTATACTAACTATACAGCTATAGTATATAGATATTTATAACTACTAGCTATAAGAAAGAGCAGCTATAGGAGAAATTATAATTAAATTTATACCCTTATAAAACTAGTTAGCTAATAGATTAATAAAGATAATATTAGTATATAACTTTTATACCTAGAGAGAAAAACTACTACTTATAGAGCTTAAGAAGAATAAAACTACTACTAAGGCTATTAAGAAAGACTTAAGATAATAGCTATAAGATAATAATTTATAAATATAAAGATAACCTCTTATACCTTTATAGATCTCTCTCTCTTTTCTCCCTATACTATATTAAGATTAAGAGCTTAAGTAGAAGCTTAGGTAGAAAGTATCTTAAACCTACTAGTAATCCCCCTTACTAATAGGAATCTATTTAAGAGAAAGAAGTACCTTAAGCTACTAGTAAGCTATTAGTAATTTATCTAGCTAGTAGAGAACTATTTAAAAGGAAAGAGCTAACTTAGAAGGTATAATCTAAAGCCTTAATATAAATATAAAAGGAGTACTCTTACTATCCTCTTCTCTTTTTCTTTTTTCTCTTTTATATATTATTCCAGGATATTAGTAAGTAACTTAAAGCTTATAATAATATTAGTAAGTAACTTAAAGCTTATAATAATACCCTTAATAAAAGCTATAGCTCTCTCTCTCTCTCTCTCTCTATAGCTTCTCCTCTTACTAATAGTATATATAGCTAAGATAATAAAACCTTAAAATAATAAGCTATAAGATAATAATTTATAAGTATAAATTAGACTTTTAACTCTCCTCTAATCTCTTTTCTCCCTTTCTCTTCTTAAAATAATAATAATAAGCTGCTATAGAGAGTACCCCTAGGGTAACTTCCTTTATTATTATATAGTAGTACTATAGCTAGCTAAAGTATTAGTTATATTATAGCTAGCTAAAGTACTAGTTAAATAATAGCCTGCTTTTATAACTATTTTTCTCTATAGATAAGAATTATAAAAAAGAACTATTTTATAATTAATTTATATAAGTTATTAGGGTATAACCCTTATAGTTTTTATAACTTTTATAGATAGCTAAGGAGCTAATAGTACTAACCTAATAAGATTATCTAATAAGATAGTATATAGTAAATAATATATTAATTATATATAATAAGTAGTAAAAAGAAAGAGTTATTTATTATCTATAATATATAAAAAACTAAGCTTTAATATACTTAGGGAAAGATATTACTAGATCTTATAGGCCCTCTATACTTTATATTCTATTTCTTATATTAGATTAGCTAGATCTACTCTTTTTATATAAAAGGTTCTATAAGAAGTTTAAACCCTAGCTTTTCAGATCTATTTATAACTAGAAAATAGAATTATTAATTAATATATAATAATTAATTATACTATTACAGGATAGGTACCTACTCTAATAGTAAGAGAGGAAGTACTAAGAGTATATATAAAGCTATTATAAGATCCGGGTAAGAAGGAACTAATAGGGTTGGGATTTAAGATTATATAGGTAGGTAGTTCTTAGTTAGTACTATCTGCAGGGGTATATCAGAAGACAGAGGAAGTCCGGCTAGTTAATTAGGAAGTATAGGGTAGAAATATAGTATATACCCCTATCTCTATAGACCCTAGTAAAACCTAGGAAAGTAACTTCCTGCTATTTGTATATCTCAGGGGCCTAGGCCAGCCGAAGACTGCAGGCGTCAGCCACCCGGAACACGCACAATACAACCAATTATCTGACAGAGCCCGATCCCGGCGAGACAAACTTCAACCCCGCGATTTGATCAATAAGACGAAGTATGCAGTGCGATTGAAGATGAATGACAGATTGGCTCATCGGATGCGGCCGACAGTCCGGGGCAGTCCGGGGAAAGCAGCGTGAAGTCACCTGGTGGGACTCGACCGAGCTCAACCGAATGCTCCTCCTTCTGCGAATATTGTATGGTGATCTCATACAAGCCAAAAACTGGGCCGAAGTCGCCCGAGATCATCGGCCAGCTCCTATCACAGGTGCATACACATCTGCCTAGTTTCCAATCAACGGTCTTTTGCCATCTCACTTTGACCTAACGCTGGCCTCTCTCCTCGCTAGAAAAGTCTTCTTTGCAGGTCCGCGTCATAGAGAGGATCACACATCATCGTGGTGCCGTTCTTCATCACCATGTCTGCCACACTCGTCTTCAAGGGCGCCGCAATCCATTCAGAATCCTTGGGCAGCTTGGAGATCCTGGACAACGCGACACTGATCGTCGTAGATGGCCGTATCAGTGCTTTGTATCGCTCACCTGACGAGCTCCCTGCCACCGCAATCCCCGCCGATGCGCAGGTTCATCAGATCCCGCCAGGAGAATTCCTCATCCCTGGATTTGTCGACACACACAACCACGCCCCCCAATGGCCGATGCGAGGTCTAGGGCAGGGCTTGCACATCCTAGACTGGCTCGAGCAGGTCACGTTTCCCTTCGAAGCCCGCTTTGCCGACGCCGCGTACGCCCAGCGAACCTACGAGCAAATGGTGGAGGATTTCCTACGCCAGGGAATCACAACAGCCTCATACTACAGCTCCCGTCATGCGGATGCGACAAAGGTCCTGGCCGAGACGTGTGCGAAGAAGGGCCAGAGGGCCTTTGTGGGCAAATGCAACATGGATCGCAACGCGCCAGACTACCTACGAGACACGACGGCAGCCGCATCACTCGGCGAGACGGAGCAGTGCATTAACCACATCCGGGGGATTCCTGGCTGTGAAAAGGAAAACGAAAAGGCGCTGGTGAAACCAGTCATCACGCCTCGGTTTGCCATCTGCTGCACGTCCGAGTTGCTGGAGGGGCTGGGTAAGATGCTGAAGGAGGACTCGTCGCTCGCCATGCAGACGCACTTTAACGAGGCGCAGCAAGAAATCGATTTCACCAGGGTCCTCTTCCCAGAAGAAGCGAGCAAGAGTGAGGCTGACCTGTACGAGAAGTATGGGCTGCTGAATCGCCGCTCCGTCCTGGCACACTGCACAATCATGACGGACTACGACAAGGAAAGGCTGAGGCAGCTAGAGTGCGGTGTGGCCCATTGCCCCATTGCCAATATGACTGTTGGCGGAGGTTTCATGGTGGCACCCGTACGAGATTTTCTTCAGCGAGGGATCAAGGTCGGGCTGGGAACGGATAGCGGCGGTGGGTGGGCGTCGCAGATGCTGATGGTGATTCGGCAGACGATGATTGCCTCGAATGCGCAGGAGGTCATGTCAAAGGGACAGGACAAGGCGCTCTCGCTGGAGGAAGTGTTCTATCTGGCGACGCTGGGTGGTGCCAAGGTCTTGTGTCTTGACGACCAGATTGGCAGTTTTGAGGTTGGAAAGCAGTTTGATGCCGTCTGGGTAGCTACCACAACAGGACTGCACTCAGCCATGACGCCACGGGAGGAGGACGACTCCCTAAGGACCTCGTTTGAGAAGTATATCATGACGGGAGATGACCGAAATGTGGCTCATGTGTACGTGCAGGGCAGGCGTGTAGCAGGTTCTAGAGCTGAATAAAGAGCAGAGGGAAATATTAAGAGAAAGAATTGAATCAAACGACAAGGCTAAGGCAACATAACGAAGATCAACATCAATGAGCATGTTTAATTTAAGCCGACTTGCTCTCCAGGATTCGAAGCCCCCAACTGGGTGACATTGAATTTGAGACACTGAAGCAATATGCTACTTACCTATATTCGATTCTACGACTTCTATTATCCAATTATTGAGGGCCAATAACAAATATTAAGAGGTAAATAAACTGAATATTGTCAATTTATATCGTTTTATACTGGTGAATTCCTTTGATCATTGTAAAAGCTGGTTTGCTCGTAATGGCCTGCTGTCTCATTTCTTCTGTCACCACTTGACCCCAGACGGGGCAGAATAGTGGCCCAAATACAGCGGCTACCCCGCTGAATTTATGGACCTCGGCACTGGAGCGACGTTCCAACCTCGACGTGCAGCAACATGGAAGCGACACATCGCCATCCAACCCAAACAGCAGCCTGAATGTGCCAGAAGGGTATGGTGAATCGCATACAATACCATGACTCGGCACTTTTCCCTCCCGAAAAGGCTGCGACCAAGGCCAGCGCTCAGCCTCTCCGTGGCCGTGCCTCCCACCCCTCACATCCAAGCCGTTATCGGTCGACCATACTCCTCGTCCACGGCTTATGATGATACCGTTTCAAACTTGCGAATAGGTAAGGAGACGCGTGTGATATTCCAAGGATTCACGGGGAAGGCAGTGAGTGCGCACTTCATTTTTCCATCTACCGCGTGGGCTGACCATCATTCAGGCCACAGCCAACGCTAAAGACACCATCGCGTATGGCACCAATATTGTTGGCGGTGTCTCCCCTGGGAAAGGTGGACAGATCCATCTAGACCGACCTGTGTTCAATACGGTCCGAGAGGTATTTGCTTTTGGCTTACACTCAGGCTCTCAAGACTCGCAAGTATCGTCTAACTGGCGTGAGTAGGCCATGGAGGCCGTCAAACCCGACGTCTCTTCCGTCTTCGTACCCGCGCACTCGGCAGCAAAAGCCATCATCGAGGCAATCGAAGCAGAATTACCACTAGTGGTCTCAGTAGCCGAGCACATCCCGGTCCACGACATGCTGCGCATCCACGAGATTCTGAGAACCCAGAGCCGCACCCGGCTAGTAGGGCCCAACTGCCCTGGCATCATTGCTCCCCACCAGTGCCGCGTCGGCATCATGCCCTACCTGCAGTACGCGAGAGGCTGTGTCGGGATCGTTTCCAAGTCGGGGACGCTGAGCTATGAAGCCGTCGGGTCCACGACCAGGGTAGGGCTGGGTCAGAGCATTGTCGTGGGCATGGGAGGGGACATGTTGTCCGGTAGGGATATTGCTCTCACACTCACCGGATCTATTACCTTGACTCACTTCCATGTACAGGAACGACATTAGCAGACGGATTGAAGCTATTCTTCGATCATGAAGAGACCAAGGGGATCATCGTCATCGGAGAGATTGGTGGCGAGGCAGAGCTGAAGGCAGCAGCCTTAATCAAAGAGTACCGACGTGCGACGCCAAACCCCAAGCCTATCATCGCCATGGTCGCCGGAAGGACTGCGCCAGAAGGCAAGATGATGGGTCATGCTGGCGCCTTCTTGTCCTCGCGCGACATCTCTGCCGAAGCAAAAGTGAAAGCTCTGGAAGATGCTGGTGCCGTTATTGTCCCACATCCTGGTGTGATGGGCCAGACCATGATGGAGCTTCTTGGAAAGAGACGAAAGCATTCATAATATACTGGCACTCGTGCTAACTCGGATGGCAAATAGCATAATCAATCTACGAAATGCCTAAATTATGCTCCCCGTCCTGACTCGCTTTGAGAAAGACGTACTTCTATTGACCTGTTGCGAACCGAACAGCCATCTTGGCTGCCTCTCCGAAATTAGCCTCTACATGTATCCCAAGCTTGGCTTCATCGAGCTGTGAAGCAATTAGCATGGAGATAACTACCAAGAACATGGAGACTCAGAAATCAAGTCGACATACCAGTTTCAATCCCTCGACCGAGTTTGTGCCCTGCAATCGAACCACAACGGGTACCTTGATCGGCCCCAGCTCTGTCGCGGCACCAATGATAGACTCAGCAATCATCCTACCATCCGTGATGCCTGTAGCACAAGAAGGCCACACTATTAGCAAACCATCTTCATCTCATACCAATCATAGACAATATACTTGCCTCCGTAAATATTGACAAAAATTGTGGTCACCCTCTCATCGCGCATGATGATCCCAAAAGCCTTCAGCATCGTCTCCTTGGTAGCCTGCCCTCCAGCGTCCAGGAAGTTGGCACTCTTGCCCCCGTAGAGCCCAATGGCGTCGTTGGTCGCCATCGCTAGCCCGGCGCCGTTGACCACGTTGCCTATGTTGCCGTCCATGCGCACGTACACGATCCCGTACCGGGCCGCCTCAATCTCCTCAGGGACATCCTGGCTGACGTCGCGCAGCGCGAAGAGGTCCGGCTGGCGCTTGGCGGCCGCGTCGTCGAATGTGAAGGCGGTGCTGAGGCAGGTGAAGCTGCCGTCGGTGGCGGTGCGTGCCAGCCGTGTGATCTCCAGGTTTGTGCCGTCCTTGTCTGTGAAGATTTTGTACAGGCCGTTGAGGATCTTGGCGAGGCTTTCGGTCGAGGCCTGTGATGACGGAGAGTCTCTTGCTATGTGTTTTGATACACGCGACAATAGTTCGGGAGTGATGCCCTGGGAAATGGAGAATGGGAAGGACATGACTTCTGAGTCTGTATCTGTCCCCTTGGTCTTGCTCACAAGAATGACGGGGAAGCAGTTTTCACGGTCAATCGTCATCGCTAGTGACCACTCCTCCGCAGGCTCGAGGGCTTGAGATACATAGATTTGCTGCACTGGGGGGCGATGACTGCCATTTGGTCCATTGTCTAGGATTCTGGTTGCCGTTTGATGCCCTCGGTCCGGAGTGTCCACAGATATTGGAGTGCTGGAAGCATTCTTCTGCAGGCTGTGCAGTATTTGAGGGCTGATTATACATTTGCCACCTATGAGGGTCCAAATCAGTCCACCGTCCATCCCAAATCGTCGGGGATTGATTAGTTACCCAGCTCTTCGACGGCCTTTTTAGCATCTTGGGCTGTCCGCACTACCTTCCCCGACGGTACTGGAACATCATACTAAGGTGTGAGATGAGCCTCAAGCTGGTCGTGGTGGAGGATGGCAAGCTAAGAATGGCCAACTGAGGGTCAATTGACCTACCTTTTCTAGCAATTGTTGAGACTGGTACTCATGTAGGCTGAGCCGTCTGATCTGCTGTCTTGGAGCAAACTGGGACACGCGATGATTGAGTTAGAGACGTCTGGTCACTACAAGGGTGTTTCATTGAGACCACGAACAGGAGCTGAGAAGCCCAGAAGCCTAGCCGAGACCCTCCTGCAAGCGGTCATGATTCTTCCTTCTCCAGCAGGCCGGACTACGCGATGTGTCCAGAAGGGGAGCGATGATACGGGTTGGTATCGTGGATAACGAAGATGCTGTACCCACTCCGGTCTCGCAGAGGGGGAAAAGCCGAGGCAATTGCTACCAGATACGGTCGCAATGCCGTGGAGTGACCGTCGATGCACCTCTGCGGCACTGGCCCCTGTTGATTGATTGACTTGATGATCGAAGCCAACTTTGGCAGAAGTGGTGGCGAATCAGACCAGCCACACTGAGCCACACCAACCCGCGACAAGCCACACACGCTTGGTTGTTGACCCAAGACTGTCCTAGATAGAAGAAATACAAATGATTTAATGGAGAATAATCCCAGAATGATGAAAATTTGCAACAGCTGGACATTTGAGGAATATTATTTCTCATGAATACCATTGATGATGCCCTTTGGTGGCTCCGTAGATATCGCTGCTGCCGTGGTGGCACCTTGATCCATCGCGACCTCGATCCTGTTCACGGCCTTGTTCCTGAACCTGAGATCCACAACTGGTCCGAATATCCATGTCGCTATCTATATTGAAAGAGATAAGATTGTTTATTGGCGCTACACGGAATGGCATCCCGATCGAACTATGGATAAGCCCTCCTTATTGTGTGCCATGGCTTGCTTTCCGACGAGCAGTATCAGAAGTGATAAAAATGGCCCGATTGCTATCATTCATCTAGTGGAATATTTGCAGGGTTCATAATCTGAAAGAGGGAGCCCTCAAGAATGATAATGATTGAGCAAGTTTGAAACTCTCGAGTCTGCCCTGTCTGATGTCCTTGGCGAGGAACCGGCTTAGGCATCCACGGTGCACTGCTCAATTGCACGCTCGGCGCGCATGTAATCACTTTTCTATGGCATTCGAGAACACATTACCATTTTGTGATGTAACCGTCCATTTTGACAATAAAAACGTCCCAGAATAATCTAGTTTTATTCAGCTCTGAGTTGGACGGGAACTCTGTGAGTGTCCTGAATAGCTGCGTGTTGCTTCTCGATTGGCCTGTTGGTTATCCGGATGATGTGAATTGAATAGGATTATCCACAGATATGTACAGAGTAACTCCTTGGAGTTTCACCATGCCCTCCAAGCTAGTTTAAGACGAAAAATGTGAGAGATACCAGATGATGAGTGGAAAACATGGACTTCAGGTGAAACATGCCAAAGATCAAGAGACAGATGTAAATCGTTGTATGCTAGCTAGACCATAGACTGTCCACTATGAAACTTGCAGAGTAAAAGAGGCAGATTGGCCAGAGAGAGGGACTTGCCACCCCCCACGGCTCTCTGTAAGTCCCGTCGCAGCCCAAGTCTGCGCTCCCGTCGACTCAACCCAGACCACCACATTGTCTGCGTGAGGCGCGCCCTCCTGCTGTCCAACCGTGAAAGAGACAGCTCCGCCCTCGGTATAGCTAAACTTCTCGATTGTGCCCGCATCAATGTTTACAAGCAGCTTCAGTGGTCCGATGAAGACCCTCTTCCTCACCGCATCACGCGGCTCGACCACTACCGAGCCATCGTCTCCCTTACTGAGAATGCCTCCGTAAGCTACGAGCCCAAAGTTCTCATCGTCGGCGACATAGGTTCCCGAGCCGAGAGCCATACCGAGGAATCCTGGGCCGTAATCGCCCGTAATTCCATCCCATTTCAGGGTGTTTGGCCACGAGTGGAAGGCGGCGCTGGGGAATCCGTCCTGATTGATGTTGGACAGGGGGCCGGTCGACCCGCCGTATCCTACACGGAGGAGGTAGCTGTCGGACGGGTCGTCGCGGTAGGCCGCGAGGAGGACCTGTGAGTTGAGGCCCGAGCCGTAGTGATGGATCTGGCGTTCGATTCTCCCGAGCTTTGCGCCGTAACTATGTCATAGTTAGCCCTTGGTCCTCATCTAGGTTGCTTGGTACGCAGCTGCCTTACATAAAGTCCCAGTATCGCCGGGCGTTCCCGTTCCATCCCCAGTGAGCGATGGCGGGCATGAAACCAAGGACACTGTTGATAGTCTTGGTGACGGAATCTGTAAAACCGAAATATCTAACGGGATGAAAGGTTAACTTGTCTTCTCTCCTATGCTCGTGCTCTTCTGTAGCTCACTTGGTCCAGTAGTAAACACCCTCTTGGCCAGTCGAGTCCCATGCCATCTCGCTGCCGTACGGGATCTCCTGTGAGTGCCAGAGCGTCGCGCGCACCTTCATCGCCGCCTCAACGGCATTCGCCTGAGACGTCAGTCCCTCGCGCTTCAGGTCGGCCAGAATCTCCGCAAAGACAGTCTCGCCCATCAGCCCGACATCATTATACCAAATATCGCTCTTCGTCATGCGAATAATCGTCCCCTGCGCATGATCGAGATACCACTCCCAGTCCTTGCTCACAATATTCGGGTATGCACGCGCAACACGGTACAGAGACCAGTACGCCACGGCGACGTGTACGTAGTTGTACGCGCGGTCAATGTAGCTCGCCGACTGCTTGTTCCAGGACATCCAGGTGCCCCAGTTGATGCTCGGGTCGTAGGGGTAGTTTGGCATGGCCGCCTTGTCGTAGTAGAAGATGGCCTTCTTGACCGAGTAGTCGCTCGCCTGGACGCCGCCCCAGATGACGGAGCCGACAAAGTCCTCGAGCTTAGCCACCTCCTCGGCGTCGGGCTGGAGGGCCTGCTTGGCGAGCGCGGCGACATAGGCACCCGTGCCGCCCTCGTCGCTGAGACCCGCGACCCAGGCGCGCATGTCCTGCTCGACGATGGCGCGCTTCTCGTAGTCGTAGGTCATGACAGAGGGGGCGCGCTTGAAGGGGTCCGAGGTTTTGTTGAAGTAGGCCTCGGTGGTCAGGAAGCTGCCGAGGTCTGTGAGGACATCCGTGGTGGGTTTGGTGATGAAGTAGTGGACGGTCTGAGTCTTACCATCCGCGTACTTGATTGTGACGCGGACACGACCCCAGGCTGATGAGGATGCAGTCAGGGTATACTTCTTGTCGCCAGCTGAGGCGATCGCAAAGGCGCCATTAGGAGAGGTGGTGATGGACGAGACTGCCGACTCGCTCTTGAGCAGGAGCTGGGCAGGCAGGTCGCGTGGGACGATGAATCCAGGCACGCCGACCGCGACAGGTGTCCCGGTCTTAGCTACGGCATTGTCGATATCGCGGACCTCCTCTGCGATGGAGAAGCGCACGCCAAACTTGGCCTCCTCGCCAGCCTTGAGCGTCTTTGAGGTGGGCGGGTTCCAGGGCTCCAGACCCTTCCACTCATTGTCCGCATACGCCTTGGTCAAGACCTGCCACTCGTAGAACCCTTCGAACGTCTGGCTGCCGTAGTAGGTTTCCGAGTAAGATGTCTCGGCGAGGTTTCGGTACCCCTCCAGGGGCGAGCCGCTCAGAGGGGTGACGACGAGCGACTTGCCGGTCCCCCGGATTGGATTGACTCTGATGTATCCCGCATCCAGACCAACGTATGGGTCAGAGAGTGAGCACAGCTTCTGCATGTCGGTTGCGAGTCGGTTGGTGAAGATGCTGTTAAACTCGGCGGGGAATCCAAGACTGCCAATCTCGACGGGCTTGGTCCCCGTATTCTTGACGGTGAATTGCAGGGCGATATCCTCAGACACCTTGAGCCACTCTCGGGTGATTGTAAGAGGACCTGTAGGAAGCGTATTGGTCAGGCTGGAGGATGCCAGGACATCTCCGCTTGCGCCATTAGCAGTCACCACCTTCCGGGAAGTGGAAGAGTCGGCACTGGTCCAGGTACTGGTGCCCTCCTGACGGTATCTGAAGGTAAGGTCCCCCCAGTGATACTGACCATTGCGTGCTCGAACCTTAAGCAAGTCCGAGGGCAGAAAGTCAAAGGAATCGCCTGCGGGCTTTAGGGACGCAAGGATCTGGGCATCTTTGACGAGGCTGAACTCGAAGTTGGAGGTCGTGAAGTTGAGGTATCCATTTGCCAGACCAAGATTATCTTGAGCGCAAGCAGTGCCTACGAGGGCGAATAGGAGGGCCAGGCCCTTGAACATCTTTTGGGACGGCATGAGTTGAGTGTCTCCCCTCGATTGTGCTGGAATCGCGGGGTTCTCAAACATGTCGTATCAGACCAACCCTGTCCTTTTATACGCACCCAGGCCAAATGGTAACTCATCGTATCATCAGTTCAATTAGGATTGTCCCGCCCAAGACACCCCGGAAAATATCTATCGCGAGTCGTCGCCCGTTTGGCCATCATTTTCCATTTCAGCCGACGACATAGAGGGTCTTGGCCCAATACGGGAGCTCACACGGCCGTCGACAAAGCCTATTCGCACGCTTCAAACCCATTTCCACCGTCAGTATGGGGCCGCGCATGACTGCTATCGTATTTCATCATCGACTCGGCCAGTGCCTGGATTCCGGCCATCCGATGTAACCAAAGGCCCCCTCCCCGGGGTCTCATCCGTTTTTTGAGAATCGCTCGGGAACAGCCTCCGAGCCCGGGCTCGATTGGAGCGAAATTTGGGGGTTCTGCCTTCATGAGGGTGTAGCAGAGGCGGCCTGCCTATTCGAGCAGGGGGGAGAAACGCGCCATTCAGACATTGCCAGATGCAGGTGTATCAGGAGCCTAGGGGTTTTAGCCGCTTCAGATGTCTCAGTTAGGAGTTGGTTTACGATGTGAGCCCCGTGCCGTTATTACCTGTTTAGAATTAGAAGCGATCAAGCAGTTAGTGGGGATAAAATGGACAATGACCCCGTGGAGAGAGTGAAACCGCAGCTCGAGGTTACCTTCAGACACTATTCATTCTTCAAACTAGTTTGACTGTCTTCTTTGCAGTCACTTGGCCGCAATGGTCAAATTCAGCGTGCCGTCAGTGGTGGCACTTCTTGCTGCACCGTTCCTGGTGAATGGTCTCGACTTCACCTCTCCCGGGAACCCAATTCTGGGGGATGGCTCTATCTACTCAGCCGATCCAGCTCCCTTTGTCGTTGGCAATGAGGTTTACATTCTGTCTGGCCGCGATGAGGCTAGTTCCGGGGTAAATGATTTCGTGATGAACAAATGGCAGATCTTCCAGGCCACCAGCCCCAGCCCGGCAGGAGGCTCTTGGAAACTACACGAAGACGTGGCCCGGCCAGAGGGGTTGTTTTCATGGGCTACATCGGGAGGCGCATACGCCAGTCAGATTGTCCAAGGCGCCGATGGGAAGTTCTACCTCTACGCCTGCGCTCAACAGAGAAATGGCGCCTCAGACCCCTTCTCCATTGGAGTGGCAGTCTCTGATAGCCCGACTGGTCCCTTCAAAGATGCCCATCCTTCCGGGCCCATCATCTCGCAGACTGTGCCATCACCAGGCAACTCCATCCACAACATCGATCCTACCATCCTCGTCGACGGCGGTCGAGTGTTCCTCTACTGGGGCTCCTTCAACAACCTATATGGCTATGAGCTAGCCTCTGACATGACCACGGTTCTTGCTAACAGCAAGGTCGTCGTCACATCTCTCACGGGCTACTTCGAAGCTCCATGGCTCATGAAGCGAGGCAGCACCTACTACATGCTCTACGCCGCCAACAACGCGGGAACAACCTCAGCCTGCACGCCAACCAGCTACCACGCCTGCATCGCCTACGGGACGGCCTCCAGCCCCCTCGGGCCATGGACATTCCGCGGCGTCATCCTCGGCGTCGTCTCCTCCACCACCTCCCACCCGGGCGTCTACACCCTCGGCAGCCAGTCCTACCTCGTCTACCACACCGCCGACGCCGTCAACGGCGGCCATTTCCGCCGCAGCGTCGCCTTCGACCTCCTCACCTTCGATGACTCCAAGTCCCCGCCGACCATCAACAAGGTCACCCAGACAAAACGCTCCTCCCTCACCGCGCCGCGCCCGCCCAACCGCAACATCGCGCCCCTTGCCTCGTCCGTCGAGTCCGCCAACGGCACCCCCATCCAGTACTGGATCAAATCCCTCAACGACGAGCGCCTCCTGTCGAACCCCCTGCCGCCGGACTACTGGTGCTCCTGGGCGGGGACGTCCTCCCCCAAGACCAACACGCTGACCTACACCTGGGACAAGGACATGCAGCTCAACGGCGTCGCCATCTCCTTCTTCACCGACCAGCCGGCCGGGTCCAACGTGGGCGTGCCCCCTCCCGCGTCGTGGGTCGCGCAGTACCAGAACGCGGCGGGCTCCTGGGTCGACGTGAGCGTCACCAGCTCGGGGGGGTACCCAACGTCACCAACGCTGACACCGCCGGAGGTGAGGTTCCAGACGGTGACGACGAGGAAGTTTAGGGTTGTGCTTCAGGGATCGGGGGGGCCTAGTCAGTATGGCGCTGTGGGGATTCATGAGTGGTATGCGTATAGCCCTACTGCGGTTTGAGATTTGGGGGATTATATGTAGTTTGTAGGCAGTTGAATGAGATATGTGTGTTTCTTCCACGGTTTATTTACAGTGAACTATTGAAAGTGTCTGAAATATATACACTGTATGTAACAGGAGGGAGATTTTCTTCTACGTCGCCATTTATGGACTGAGCACATATTCGGCCACGTTGCCCTCCACACGCGGGTAGAATTCAAAGGTGAAGGTGACGGGCTTGGCAAGCGAAATCACGAGATCGACCGCCGCCGACTTAATGATGACATTGCCGCCTTCGAAGCTCCATTGTCCCTCCCAAGTCTATAATAACCATTAGCATTTCTAAGAGGAGTAGTGAGAATGAAGGGGAAAGCTTACACCACGGGCTTGTTGCAGCGGTCCCAAGTACTGAGTCCAGTCGTCGACGAGGTAAGTGCCATCATCGGCCACCATCTTAACAGTCGCAAGGCGCTCCAGACCCTTCCACTCCACTGGGATGCTGAGGTCTGAGCCGGCCACCGCTTTGCCGCTGGTCGAGCCCAGGACTGGGACGTCCCACTGGACGAGCGTGACGACGGACGACGCGCCGGCAGAGAAATGGAGCGTGAAGGTTTCCTTGACACCAGCCGCGGATGACGCATCGATATACGACGAGATGATGCTGGACTTGAAGGTAATGGATGACGATCCCGCCGTATAATCGCTTGCTGTGAGCTCTTTCCCGTCAGCGGCGGTGATGGCCATGAGCGTGTTCCCGTTGAAGATAAACGGCAGCTCCTGGTCACTGACTGCCTCGCCAACACGGTGGAAGAGGAATGCGGAGGTGGACTGCTCAGTAGCTGACCCATCCACCGTACTATCAGCAAGAGAGTTGGAAACCCCGACCGTAGAGCTATTGATGATGCTCACGACTGTGGGGTCGCGGAACTCGCCCGTCTCGCGATTAAGGTGGTCAAGACCGTTATCCCATACCGCCACGGTGGCGCCAATCTTGGTCGCCGCGCTCACAAAGTGGTCGTACCACTTCCACCTCGCTGCGCTCTCCGTGCTGCGCGGCGTGGCATCAAACTCGCCCACGTAGATGGGCACGCCGCTGAAGTTGCCGCTGACGAGGCCCAGCTCGCCATCCATGGTCGCCTTGTCAGCATCTGAACCCCAGATGGTCTTCCCCCAAGCAGAAAAGGCGAAGTCATACGGGCTGTAGTAGTGGATCTGCAGCGCCCAGGGATTCTTGACCTCGGCGGGCGGCTTAAACCACTGAGACGTCTTGGTGGCGTCGTTGTTGCCCCCGGCGAGGGTCACGACGCGCTGCGTGTTCCAGTCGCCCGTCTCGGCAATGGCCTCGAGGAAGACGCGGTTGAGCTCGTTGACCTGCGCGCCGTCCTCGGCCGTCGCCGCGGGGGGTTCGTTGATGCTCTCGAAGGCGACGGTGGAGGGCTTGCAGGCCAGCTTGGTGCCGATCTGCGTCCACAGGGCGCGGAGCTTGGCCTGGATGGCCGTGATGTCGGCGCCGGACTTGCTCACATCGGCCCACTCCCACGAGTCGTGGTGGACATTGGTCACGACGAGCAGGTCCCTCTCGAGGGCGAAGTCGATCACGTCGGACACGCGCTGCAGCCAGGCCGAGTCGACCTCGTAGTCGGGCGCCTCGCTCGTGAAGTGGTGGGTGTAGGTCACGGGGACGCGGACGCTGTTGAAGCCGGCGGCCTTGACATGGTCGAATGTCGCTGCAACGACCTTAGGATTGTTCCACGACCCCTCGTCGGGGATGGCGTCGAGCGTGTTGCCAAGATTCCAGGCTGGGTTCGCGGCCTTGAGGAAGTCGGCGGCCGAGAGGGCGTTGAAGGTGCCGTTGCATTGGGCTGATGTCCTGCATGCCCCCAATGCACAAACAAGGGCACCTGCGCTGCTGACTCGAAGCTTCATGGCTGCTAAAAATGGGATTCGTCTTGTTGCATGAGGCGTTTAGGGTTCATCACGTTGCCTCGCGTATGAGAAATGGTTTATATGGCAAGGCCGGAGACTCCTGAGGAGCCGCCCCGAAATGACACCAGGAAAACTGCATCATCTCAAACGCCTGGCTTGGCGATCGTGAACAGGCAATGAGGATGCTTATTGATGGACGGAAAGACTTTTGTCTCCAAGGGGACCGGAGGGCGTTCCACCGCTGCAATGGCATGTTTAGCCTAACAAGAAACCAGCGCAATGGCGAGGATGCTGGTCGGTTTTTTTCACTTGGCTGATGAAACGAGAAAAGATTTGCAGCCTTGTGTTTTGGATTGGCCCCAGCACAAAGCAACAGCCTCCGAGTTACCCAATGGAGAGTGAGTGACATCGAGGAGGTCATTTCTGTTTGAAGCGATGAGGTGGCCGTTTAGCAGCGCCGGTCTCGGTTTCGCCTTTTAGCCAAGAACCACTTATGCTATGCACGTGTGGATGATCTAGAAGGTCATTTTGAACTGCCGCATGAATGTGTTTCCTTTCCCGAGGTGATGATCTGCTCTGTCTTCGGTCCATCACCCGCCGGGATTCAATCGAAGGTGTAGGGTAGGACAGATCTGGCGAAGCGTGCATGAACAACTTCAGCTTTGGCTGCCGTTGCCGCTGCACGCATCCACGGGCGGGCCGTTCATAGCCACAGAAACAAACATCAGGCACTATCGGATAATCAATGCCTTGGTTCCCGGCTTGGCATACGGCATGATTCTGCGGGCAGCATGAATGTGGAAATGAAGGCTCCACCTGGAGCGTCTCGTCTTTGGGAGTTGTTTGCAAGCAGCAGCACCGCCACACTTCCGCCACAACCGTCAGAACGCCACAGCAGTCTTCCTCTCCTTCTCTCGAGCATCTCGCGCCCGTCAACTGATGAAGAATCTATGAGATGCGCGCGTTCAGTCCGCATTCGACGACTATCTTCTTGCGAGGATCCATTTCTATCGCTTAAGACGCACTCAGCTCGGGCAGCCCGACGACCTGCCCGATGTTCCCCAAAGCTGAGTGTCTGTTGCATTAGGCCTGCAGGCTGCAGGTCGGGTCCGCCACCACCTCCGTCATCATGCTCACAGATTGGATGTGCGCTAATCACCAACAAAAATCCGACTGAGGTGCGCAGGGTAGGATTTGAGGCATGCGCATAATGCCCTTTGATGCAGTCACGTAGATCAAGTGGCGATGTCAAGATCATTGGCTATGAAGTTCCCTTAATCCTGATGAGAGAACCTACATGTAGTCTGGATGACTTCTATATAACTGTGAAAGACGGCATCTTCTGGGCGCGATTTTCTTCCAAGCAGGCAAGAAGAGATTAAACTCACAATACCTAATCTTCTACCACTTCCAGCTTCCCAAAGCCTCAAGCAATCATGATGCATTTCACCAAGACCCTCCTCTCCCTCCTCCCTGCCTCCCTCGCCCTCGCGAGCCCAACACCTCGCCCCGGCGACTCCAAGTCCATGAGGTCCGACGAGCCTGAATGGATCATCGAGTCTCTCAAGCGTGCCTGCAACGACGCCGATACTCAGTGCGACTGGTCTTTCCGCATCAACACCCAGGATGCCGCTACCACCACAGACTGTGCCTTCTCCGTCCAGGGCAGTCCGGCCTCCCACACCAACGGAGCCCTCGTCCAGTGCGGCGTCTTTTCCGTCCAATCTGGGTACAACGATCAAGTTGGAGACCCCTTCTCCGTCGTGTCCATTGCCTACGAGGCCCGGGACCTCATCATCTTCCCTTCGTACTCTGAAGCGCAGCTCGCAGGTGGCCAGGTCGTCTCGCCTGATCAGCGCTACTCCCCGATTAATATAGGTATCCCTTAATGGCCTGGACAAATTACACAGGTACTGGTAAATTTGGACGCGGGAGGATGGCACGATGGGAGGAAAGAGGGCATGGTGACCGGTTCTTGAGTTTTCATGTGTCCAATGCCTTTTCATCTCATGTTGATGACGCATTCATTGGTCAAGATATAGAATAAACATCGTATGTTGAACTGAAATGAAAAACGAAATAACTAGACACACTGACCAGCAAGTGCCCGCGAAAAAAAAGAAAAAAGAAAAAAGAAATCCAGATCAAATGGAAATGGGCGCTGTATGAAACCAAGTACAGACCCAACATCTTCCTCGTCTCACTCCACAGAAACAGTCCTTGCCCCTGAAAAAATTACCCTTCTCGCTTGTGCCGAGGGGTGAACCTCTGCGTTGTAAGCTGGCCTACTTCTTCTCGTATTTCTTCGCTGGATAAAATTCAAGCTTGTCTTTAACATGATGGTATTGCCCCAAAAGGTTGTTACCAGAGTAAAGTTTGAATACATCGTAAGACTTGAAGGGAGCATTTTTGTATGGGTGCCGCCTAGTTGAACTTTTAATTATGATGGTTTGGCCTCATTGACACAGGGTGAGCCTACTTTGTATCCATCTTATCCCAGCCTTCGCAACGAGGTTCACTGTCGGCGAGCTTCCTGACATTCTCTTGCAAGGCTTTTTGGAGACAAGAAGAACCGCAACTATACCGAAGGGCTTCTGCGGTGGGTATTCCAGGCTTCCCGGGGAGTTTTGGAGACGGGAAGCCTCTGATAGATGAGAATGACCAGGACCATGGTCTGGTCGTGTGTGGGAATGGAACCCGTCTTGGAACAAGACGCAGGAGGGACCAGATTCTGGACATGACGAATTGATCAGGGGTGCGATTTTAATTCTTGTGGCTGGGAAAGTAGCTGGTAAGGAGTAGGGTGAGCTGAGTTGGTGAAGGTAGAGATGTTGGAATGGAACGATGACCGTGGGAAACTCCGTCCTATTTAAACTTAAGATACATAAAAAACAATTGTATCGCTCACCTCCCAGCACATATATTGAAGCCATTGAGGCAGTGTCTGTGAAGAAGAGAAGCTGACGAAGGATGCAAACAAGGGAGAGAGAAGGATCACAACAACAAACGGTATCAAGTTCCGACAGCGACCACCAATCGTCTGGGTGGGTGGGAGGCACCCGGCCACCACATACGCTCCTATGCAGCCCAGACCCAGAAAAAGAGATGCAGATTGCGCTGAGGATTGCCATTGATTGAGTGAATATGGAGAGCGATCCCCTCGCATTGGCGTGTAAGCAGCGCAGCCTTGCCGGATGAATTGGGGAAGCGATGTGCTATTAGTAGGCTGATGGTGTCCAAGTTAATAAATACCATTAATGCAGCTGCGAGTTAACTTCTGCGGCGCGTTAACACACGCCAGCAACATGGCTTGCATGGAAATGTCGCATGCTTAATGGTGTGCTGAAATTGGTCTCCTGCAGCAGCGCGGGGATTGGAAGCAAAAATCATTGGCTTTCGTGGCACAGAAAGTCCAGACGGGTGTGAACCTGTTGGTAGAAGAAAACATCGCTGTTGGACAGAAACGACCCCTCAAATCTTTCTTGCTGACCCGTTGCCACCCACCTGTTGGAGACTGTCCACTCATATATTGGCTTCGGTAATATAAACCTCACACGGATCCTTACTGGAAAGATTAGCAATAATAATTCACATGCACACGCTACTGTTCCGTTTCATGCTAGAATCATAAGCTCCTGTCGGCTACTGGGAATGATGACTGTTTCCCACGGGTGTTATCCTCTAAGATATGCTCCAGAAGAGGCGGCGGTAGTTTGAACTAGGGAGAAATTTCCGAAGCCTACAGTCAAAATGCCAACCCGTACGCTAGGGACCTACCGTCGTGTAGTATACGCTAGTAACGGCCAGCTAAAGCGTAGTGCGCGGGAGAAAAGTACGTGTATGAGCTTCCCGTGCGGGTCAGCCGAGATGGTCCGAATTCATCTCGTAGACCTGTGCCCTCTCCGGCGTGGAAGAAAGGCGCAGATACGGAAGAAGCAGGGCAAACAAGAGCACAAAGGCTGTTCACGGAAAAGATATAGTGGAGTTGGTCGATGAGCGAGGTGTCTTACAAGAGGCTAGATAGCCAAGAACCAGCCTCGGAGGCTGAAAAGAAGGGTGCGACTAGTGGGTGTTGTCCATCTGTCATTTCGTATGGTAACGCTTGCGGCTGGTCTGGTCGGCGGGTACTACACCGACGAGTCTCAAGTGCGAGGCTCGAGCCGACTGAGACACCCGATTTCGGTATGAATGGCCCGACACGGCCTTCTTAGCCCTGCGCATGGTCACTCCTCTCGTACTCTGTTGACTGTCATATTCCGCACAGCGGAATCTATGCTGTCTTACTTCGAGAAACGGGAGACTGTTCTTGATACTGGGCGGTACATATGTTCATTCCGGCGACCGAGTTTGTTCCTGTGCTGGTGACGGAAAATTGAGGATGATGCTTGGCTCGAGTTTTGTGGCTGTGTGGATGAAGGAAAATCTCTAAAAGATAATGAGTGAAACACCAACCCCCATTGACGAAGGACATTATATAGTTCGTAACGCCATTTGGCATTTTTGTTGTAAGAGCTAGAGAGCTGATAGTTCAATGATCGCCTAACGTCTGACGCATGGGTGGGAAACAGCCGGACAGCACCCGCCTGCCTAGATAACGATGAGTCACGTTAGCTCCGAAGGAAACCTTGGTCTTTCGCTACTGTGCTGAGCGGCGATTGCTTGTTGCCCGGGAGATTAACCAAGACATGTCTCATAGGCTTGAGTGGCGATTGCCGGACGCGATGGTTCCTGATTGCAGAAGCTAAACGTCGGACTCATATCTCAGCCTCCAAGTCGTGACGAAATAACGCCCAATAGCAAGGTGTCAGATGACTCAGGACCATCGTAATCGGTGAGGTTGTATGTCATGGCGGGAAAGGCCTGACGTGAGGATTTACAGATGCTGGAAACGGTAAATGTCTATTGCCACTCTGCAGACGTGACTCGTGAAATTACTGTCTCACCCGGTAGCAGAGATTTTCAAAATACACTGCCACGTTCGGCCTAGAAGTGTTCCGTTCTCGATGAATTGTCCCATAGTTATCCGCAAAACTTCTTCAAGCGTGATGAATACGGCATCCACACCGTTCATCTTAGACAATGGTCGGGAAGTTTTGCACGAGATCTCGGGAACTGCCTCCACTTTGCCCATGTCGTACTGTTCTGGCGCTTAAAACGGCCATTGAAGATCGTGGGGAAGCATGGTCGGATCTCTGCCGTGTCTTGAGGAATGAAAACGAGCGTTTTTGCCGTCAGCGGCTTTCCCAATTCGTTCTTAGGGTCGACACATCGGGAAATCTGACACGGCCGAAGCACTGATCAAGTGCGGCTCTGAGCTGTCATGGACGCTTTGGAATGAGACATTGCCGAAGAGTGTTGCTCTAATGCAGAAGTACACCGAAGACGTTGAAGCTTCTGAACTAGGATATCCAACAAGATGGTGTAATATATAACAGAGCTTTCAAGCTCCAATGGCTTTCTTCTAGCAACCAAAGCAATATCTTGGCAAGAAACTAAAACGACATTGTTCAGGTCATTCAAGTCCAACAATTTGGCCAAATCCGTAGCCATGGCCACAGGAATCCAATGGTGGAACCGGGCGGCGCTGCTGTCGCTCGCGTTGCCATCTGCAGATGCCTTCAACTTCCCAGGAAAAGACGATATCATTGTTGACTTTGACCTCAACCTCAGCCGATTATGGCGACGCCAAGAAAACAAGCCAGAATGCCCGGCATCAGATTTATGTATAGGCGGGGCTTGCACTCAGTCTATCGTCGGCATCGACGCAGCAAACTGCGGACGTAAAGGATATGAATGCGAGCCAGGATACATTTGCGTCGCCGGAGAGTGCGTCCACCTCGACTTCCCCTGCGACTCGCTCCACTGCGGCGACAAAGACCTGCAATGCAAGCCAGGTCAATGGTGTAGCGAAGGCGAATGCGTCTCGATTGAGATCTTTGCCGACCCATTACATTGTGGCCCCAAGAACGAAGAATGCAAGGCCAACCAGCTCTGTGTCAACGGCATTTGCATCGACCTTGACACTATTCCCGACCCTCTACACTGCGGCAAGGACCAAACACCTTGCGACCCGGGAAATTATTGCTTTAACGGCCAATGTAGGCCGTTTGATATCGGGACCATCCCACAGAATTGCACAATCGACAATGACTGTCCGTTAAAAACCCCTTGCGAGAAGGGAGTATGTCGATCCTTCCGCGCAGGTTTGGATGTGAATAATTGTGCTAAAAAAGACGACAAATGCGCTACTGGCGAGCTCTGCATTTCCGACAAATGTACGCCGCTCAATATTACAGGCGACCCTCTTTCATGCGGCCCAGGCTGCCAAAAGTGCGAGCCCGGCCAGGTTTGTCGTTTTGACAAATGTGTTCCAATTATTATTAGTTTAGACCCTACTCACTGTGGTGAGGGAGGTCCGCCTTGTGGAAACCAAGAGCTCTGCGTATCTGGTGTCTGCGTGGATATGCGCAACCAGACCGAGTCCAACAAACTCACCCGTTGCTCTTCTCCCACTCAGGTCTTCCCACCACTTGGTGCCTCGCCGGACGGACCACCGGCAGTAGGGCCAGCCCCAGCACTAGGAGCTGGAGAGCGTCCATCTCCTGAATATGGAAACCAGCCCAGCCCTGGCGGCGGCTACGTGTCTCCTCAACCTGGAAACCGGCCGAGCCCTGGTGGCGACTACGTTTCTTCTGGATCTGACAACCGGCCCAGCCCTGGTGGCGAGCAGGCTTTTGTTGACGACTCTGCACCCTGTGATGAAGGCTGCCCCCCGTTCACTGGTTATCCACCAGAAGGAAATGGTCATCATCCCGGACCTCGACCTGGAGGTGATTCAGGCGTCCAACCCGGATTATGCTCTGGGCAAAAGGACTGTGGTTGGAACCAAGTCTGCCGAAACGGAGTATGTGTGGTCAAGGGTGGCCAACCTGGCTGCTCAAGTGACAGCGAATGCGGCCCTGACAAGGTATGCAAGAATGGAGCATGTGTAACCTCTGTTGGACAGCCTAGCTGTTTTATTGACACAGAGTGTGGCCCTGGTAAGGTGTGCAAGAATGGCGGATGTGTTGTCCCTGACGGTCAGACAAGCTGCTCTCAAAATACAGACTGTGGCTCAGGCCATGTCTGTGTCAAGGGAGTATGCACTCCTTCAACTGGACCTTCCGGCTGTGTGAGCACAACCGACTGTCCTGTAGGACATGTCTGCAAAAAGGAGCAATGCATCCCCACCATTGACACCTGCCTGGCTGATTCCGACTGTGAGCCTCTCGAGGCTTGCGTCAACGGAACGTGCCAGCCTTCTAGCATACCTTCAAAGTGCTCCCTCGACTCCGAATGCTTCGCCGGTGAAGTCTGTCGCAACGGCAAGTGTGTCACCTCCAACCCACAGCCAAGCTGCACGAGCGACTTCGACTGTACTGGTGGTCGCATTTGCCGAAGCGGAACATGCATCCCAAACTTCTGTTGGACCAGCACTGACTGCGGTGATGGGCTTTCATGTCGAAACGGCACTTGCTTCCCAACTGGGACTACCATCTGCTCAAGCAGCGCTGACTGCCGACCTGGCCACACTTGCCAAGGTGGCAAGTGCATTCCTTCGACAAACCCCTCTGGCTGCAGCATCGACAATGATTGCGGTATTGGACAGGTCTGCCAGGGCGGGAAATGTATCTTGAGGGACACTATCCCCGTCACATGTTCTAAAGATAACGACTGCTTACCCGGAAATGTTTGCAGAAATGAGAAATGCGTTGCCCAGCCCAATTACTGCGCGAAGGATCCCGATTGCCCATCCAACGAGGTCTGTAGCAACGGGATCTGTGGACCTTCAACGACTCCCCAGACCTGCACGACAAGCAATGACTGCCCCTCCGGTCAAAAGTGTCAGGACAGGAAATGCGTTGTGCCAACCACATGCTTGAAGAACAACGACTGTGCCCCTAACCAAGTTTGCAAAAACGGAATTTGCGTGCCGTCCACAACGCAACCTGGTGGAAGCTGCAAGAAAGATGCCGACTGCCCTCCTCGTCACGTTTGCGAAGGTGGCAACTGCACTCTTATTGACTCGCCAGGCTGTACCTTGGATGCTGACTGCGGTCGAGGCAAGAAGTGTCAAAACGGCACATGCGTGTCGACATCAGGTTGTACCATCGATGCTGACTGCCTGGGTCTTCAGATCGAAGGGAAGGCTTGTACAGGAAGCCTCTGTCTATGCATCAACAAAGTCTGTACTCTTGGAACAGTGCCAAATCCCGACTGTTCTAATGACTATGACTGTGACCAAGGCCAGTCGTGTATCAGCGGGAAGTGTGAGGTGCCCTCCGTGCCTACATGCTCCAAGGACAATGATTGTAGCAGCAGCCAGTCGTGTATCGATGGCAAATGTCAAATACCTTCTGGGCCTGGATCATGCACCAAGAAAGACGATTGCACCAATGGTCAATCATGCATCCATGGAAAGTGTGAGACGCCTTCGGGTCCTGGATCTTGCACCAAGGACAATGATTGCGGCAATACCCAGTCCTGCATCAGCGGAAAGTGTCAGACACCTTCTGGACCTGGATCATGCACCAAGAAAGAAGATTGCACGAATGGTCAATCATGCATCCATGGAAAGTGCCAAACACCTTCTGGTCCTGGATCTTGCACCAACGATAATGATTGTGGCAATACCCAGTCCTGCATCAGCGGAAAGTGTCAGACACCTTCTGGACCTGGATCATGCACCAAGAAAGAAGATTGCACGAATGGCCAATCATGCATCCACGGAAAGTGCCAAACACTTGCCGGCCCCGGGTCGTGCTCCAAGGATGGCGACTGTGGAAGTGGCCAGTCATGTATCCGTGGAAAGTGTGAAGTGACTCCCGAAACTCCATGCACCACGCGTGATGATTGCGGTGATGGGTTTATCTGCGGTCCAGCCAAGACTTGCGTTGAACTTCTGCCTTGTCTCACACTCACAGATTGCAAGCCAGGTTTTGTCTGTGGACCTGAAAAGCTCTGCATCCCGCGAACACCTCTCTGCAAGAGCAATGCTGACTGCGGTCCTGGATACACCTGCTCTCCACAAGGCGTCTGCTACATTAACCCAGGAGGCAATACTTGCGCGCATAACTCAGATTGTGAAGATGGATCAGTCTGTGGGCCAGCCGGCACATGTATTCCAGGCACCCAGCCGACATGCAAGTTTAGCCAGGACTGTGCCAAAGGCAAGGTCTGCAGCTCGACGGGGTTCTGTGTCCCGGGAGGCTCTCCTCTTTGTCAGTCAGATGCTAATTGCGATATCGGCGACATCTGCGGTCCTCTTGGTATTTGTATCGATGTTAATACTGGGTGTAAGAATGACGCTGAATGTCCAACTGGATTTAATTGCAGCCCATCTGGCAGGTGCGTCCTTGAGAGTGACCAGACCTGTCGAACTGGCCAGGATTGCTTTACCGGACAAGTCTGCACCCCAGCTGGTGCCTGTGTTCCGGAAGGGTCGCCTCTGTGCCAGTCTGATGTCAACTGCGACTTCGGCCTCGTTTGTGGTCCTCTTGGAGTTTGTATTCCCGGAAAGAATAGTTGCAGCTCTAATGAGGACTGTGGCGGAGGCTTCGTTTGCGGCCCTACAAGCGAATGTGTTCCTGAGGGTCAAGACACTTGCAAAGTTGATCGAGACTGCGGCCCCAACCGTAAATGCAGCTCAACTGGCGCTTGCGTCCCTCCAGACTCTTCCCTTTGCCAGACTAATACCAACTGCGACATCGGGCTCATTTGTGGTCCGCTTGGAATTTGTATCAAAGGGAATAACGGCTGCAACATTAATGATGACTGTCGACAAGGCTTTATCTGTGGCCCTGCCAAGGTCTGTGTCCCTCGAGGTCAAGACACCTGCAGTGTTGACCTGGACTGCGGCAATGGTCGTATCTGCAGCCCGGCTGGCGCATGTGTCCCTACCGGTTCTCTAGTCTGCAGCTCGATTGCCAATTGCGATGCTGGTTTCATCTGTAGCCCAACCGGAGTTTGCATCCCTGGAACCAACAATTGCACTGGCGACAGAGACTGTGGCGAAGGCTTTGTGTGCGGGCCTTTGAAGACGTGCGTCCCTCGAGGTAATGATTCCTGCAAAACCAATCAAGACTGTGGCGTCGGCCGCGTTTGTACCTCAAGCGGCATCTGCGTCCTGGATAATTCACCCGTCTGCTCCTCGAATGTTAATTGCGGCCCTGGCCTTGTCTGTGGTCCGCTGGGCACTTGCGTTCCTGGTAGCAATACATGCAACCTCAACATCGATTGCGAGACAGGATTCATTTGCGGTCCCGCGAAGGTTTGTATCCCTGGAGGTCAAGATACTTGCAAGTCCGACCAGGAGTGCGGAACCGGCCGTTCTTGCAGCCCAGCAGGTGTCTGCGTCTCCTCCGGTTCTCCTGATTGTCGTTCCAACGCAAACTGTGCCCCTGGATTCGTCTGCGGACCGCTTGGTACGTGTATCCCAAATGACAATGGCAGCTGCACCCTTGATAGAGACTGCCAGGATGGATATATCTGTGGCCCATCAAAGACCTGTATCCCTTCCACTCCAGATGTTTGTGGTCCGACCCGGCCTTGCAAGATTGGACAGGTGTGCAGTTCCACTGGTGTCTGTGTTTCCGACGACTCTCAACTTTGTGATACAAACCGGAAGTGCAGCCCCGGCTTTCTCTGCGGACCACTCGGTACGTGTGTCCCAGATACCAGCGGCAGCTGCACCGCCGACCAGGACTGCGCTGCTGGATTCATCTGCGGACCTACTCAGAAGTGTATTCCGCGTGGTCAGCCTACATGTGGGACTGGAGGACAGATCTGCGGAGTTGGCCAAGTCTGTAGCTCTACTGGTGTTTGTGTTCCGAGTGGCTCTCCCCTATGTACCACAAACGAAAACTGTGACTTCGGTCTCATCTGCGGCCCCCTTGGAATCTGTATCACGGCAGGTGGTGAAAGCTGCATTGTTAAAGGCGACTGCCCGCCACGTTATGATTGTGGCCCAGCCGGAACCTGCATTCCCGAAGTCGAAGGGTCTTGTCAGTCGAACGAAAATTGTGGCCCCGGTCAAGTGTGCGGACCGAATGGTATCTGCGTTCCGGACCCCAAGTGCACCACGGATAGCGACTGTGGCATCGGGTTCATCTGCGGCCCATCCAGCGTGTGTATCCCTAAAGGCGCGGATTCGTGTACTGCGGGTGGCAACTGTGGCATTGGACGTGTGTGCAGCCCTCTCGGAGTCTGCGTTCCAGATGGCTCGACCTTGTGCCAGAAGGATAAGGACTGCGGCTTTGGCCAGATATGCGGGACGCTTGGTATCTGTACCTCAGACACCACCAATAACTGTACTTTGGACAAGGATTGCAACCCAGGCTTCCTATGTGGACCATCCAAGACGTGTGTTCCGGACACCGCGGGCACTTGTAGGGGGAATCGTGACTGCTCTGGAGGTCTCGTCTGCAGCCCTCTGGGAGTGTGCGTCCCACCTGGCTCACCTCTTTGCCAGACAGGCCAAAACTGTGAGAAGGATTTCATCTGTGGCCCTCTAGGTACTTGTATCCCAGGGCCCATCGATACTTGTACCGGCCAACAAGATTGCAATGCTGGATTTGTTTGTGGTCCCTCGGGCATCTGCATCCCGCAGGGCCAGCCGGGCTGCAAATCGAAAGCAGACTGCGGACCCGGACTCGCTTGTAGCCCCAACGGGGTTTGTATCCCCGATGGTTCACCTGTTTGCAGAACGAATGATAATTGCGCTGTCGGTTTCATTTGTGGTCCGCTCGGAATCTGTATCGAAGACCCCTTGCTCTGCAGGGCCAATTCAGATTGCCGCGATGGGCTTGTTTGTGGTCCTCGGGGCATCTGCGTTCCCGGAGGAAGCACGGTTTGCACCGTTCCAAGCGATTGCACCCTCGGCCTCATCTGTGGCCCTCTGGGCATCTGCATCGATATTGGTTTTACGTGCACCACAAATGATAATTGCGATGGTGTACTCATCTGTGGCCCGAACGGATTCTGTATTTCTCCCACCTGCAACAACAACCGTGGCTGCCAGGATGGATTCATTTGTGGTCCAGCGAATCTCTGTATTCCAGAGTTCGGAACCTGCCAAAACGATCAAGGCTGCCGGGCTGGTTTTACCTGTGGTGCCACTGGCATCTGCGTGCCTATTCCTGGAGACTGTCAAGGCAATGGGCAGTGCCCGGATGGTCTCATCTGTGGACCTTCCAACAAGTGTATTCCAGGCGGCGCCCTATGTCAGCTTGATGCAAACTGCGGCTCCGGGTATTTCTGTGGCCCTGCGGGTCTCTGTATACCCAAGGATCTCACTTGTCGAGATGATAGTACTTGCGGAGCTGGCCAGACCTGCGGTCCTTTGGGGCTTTGCGTTACCGTTCCTGGCCTCACTTGCACCTCAAACACCGATTGCGAGACTGGATACACCTGCAGCGAAAGTAAGAAGTGCATCTTGAACTTTTCCGGGTGCAGGACGGACAGCCAGTGCCCTGCGAATTTCACTTGCGGCGTTGGAGGTATCTGTATCCCAAAGGTCAATATTTGCCAAAGCAAACAAGACTGTGGCGCCGGATTCCTCTGTGGGCCAACCGGCCTCTGTATTCCAGAAGTGGCACTTTGCCAGAAGAATGAAGACTGTGGCGCGGGCTTTACCTGCAGCGTTGGTGGCCTCTGTCTTCCAGAGAATCTTGGTTGCCAGACAAATGCAAACTGCGCTCCAGGGTTCGTCTGTGGTCCTCTGGGGCTATGTACGGAACCCATCACCCCTCTCTGCAAGACCGACGGTGAATGTGGTCAGGGCTACAAGTGTGGCACTTCTGGAATCTGTATCCCAACTCTGCAAAGTTGCCAGGGTAATGCTGAATGTGGAAACAGTCTTATCTGCAGCTCTGCTGGCGTCTGCATCCCCGACTACAAGGGTTGCCTATCTGCCACAGACTGCGATACCAACTCGACATGTGGGCCAGCCGGACTCTGTATTCCCAATTCAGTCATCTGTCGCACTTCAAACAACTGCGGCCAGGGATTTACTTGCGGCCCAGCTGGATTCTGCATCCAGAGCAACAAGGTCTGCCGAACAAATGCCAACTGCGATAATGGGTCTATCTGCGGACCTTTCGGGCTATGCATTCCAGGTACCGGTCTCGCATGCCAGAACGACAATGATTGCGATACGGGCTTCACCTGTGGACCTCTCAAGCTGTGCATCAAGACTGGCCCAGCTTGCCAGAACAACAATCAGTGTCTCCCCGGCTTCAACTGCAATCCCGCTGGAAACTGCGTCCCGAATGTCCCTGGTGGTTGCGCCGGCGATGCGGATTGTGCCCCTGGCAACTTTTGCACTCTCGACCGCTCGTGTGAGCCCAACGACCTGCGGTGCGCGGCCAATACTGACTGTAAGCCCGGCTTTAGCTGCAACAGGGCCGGCTTCTGCTCTCCTACGACCCTTGTCTGCAAGTCTGACCAGGAGTGCTTGTCTGGCTTCAAGTGCAGCCTGTCTGGGCAGTGTATTTCCGCAAATGACCTGAGCTGCAACGTGGACGGCGACTGCCTTGTGGGATTCTCTTGCGGCGCCAACAAGTATTGTATTCCTAAGGCACCTAGCTGCACCAAGGACAACGACTGCCAGCTAGGATTTGCCTGTGGGCCTTTGAAAACTTGTATCCTGAAGAGCGATTTGGCGTGCACGACAAGCGGTGACTGCAAGAACGGTTTCATTTGTGGCCCAGGAAAAATTTGCATCGATCCTTCTCTCTCTGGTCTTCCTTGCAAGGTGAAGGGTGACTGCGCTCTTGGCTTGAGCTGTGGCCCAGCCGGATACTGTGTTCCCGGCGACATATCAACCTGCAGCAAGAATGAGGACTGCGCGCAGGGCTTGCTGTGCAATTTGGCCAATCTCTGCATTTCGCCCGATAAGCAGTGTCAAGTCGACTCAGATTGCCCTGGTGATATCCTGTGTGGCCCGCTAAATATTTGCCTCGACGTCTATCTGGGCTGTAAGAGCAGCCAGGAGTGTGATTCAAACTTTGTTTGCGGTCTTGCTGGTCTCTGCATCCCCAAGGGATTTACTTGCGAGGCGGAGAAGGATTGTGCTGCAGGTTTCACCTGTGGCATTGGTGGCCTCTGCATTCCAGCTACCAAGGACATCTGCACTACCTCAGAGGACTGTGACAAGGGCTTCACCTGTGGCCCTTTGAACATCTGCATTCCCAATTCGCTCAGTTGTGGCAACAATGGGGATTGTTCTCCAGGGTTTGCCTGCGGTCCAGCTGGCCTTTGCCTCCCAACTGGTGAACTGACCTGCTCTGCCACTCAAAAATGTCCTCAGGGCTTCAAATGTGGAGCTGCAGGTCTTTGCCTGCCTGATGATCTGGTCTGCCAGACTGATCAGGATTGCGCCTCTGATTTTACCTGCGGCAAGGGTGGCATCTGCATTCCCAAAGTCCTCACCTGTAAGCTAGACAAGGACTGTGATGTAGGCCTCAAGTGTGGCCCGATTGGTCTCTGCATTACTCTTGGGGAGTTGACCTGCAAGGAAAACGCAGAGTGTGGCGATGGCTTCATTTGCGGTTTGGCCGGGCTCTGTATTCCCAAGAACTTGGGTTGCAATACAGACGCCAGTTGCCGCAGCGGATTTGTCTGCGGTCCAGCCGGTCTGTGTATTCCTCAAACTCTTGGCTGCAAGTCAAAGTCTGATTGCAACACCGGATTCAACTGTGGTCCCTTGGGACTTTGTGTCCCCGAGAACCTCGGGTGCAGGGCTAATTCAGACTGCACCGGAGGATTCGAGTGTAGCTCGATTGGAACATGCTTGCCTCCGAACTCCTCGATCTGCAAAGCCAATAATGAATGCAGCCGAGGTTTTGTCTGTGGTAGTGCAGGGCTTTGCGTCCCAGAGGGCTTGGACTGCGGCAGTTCAAACTCCTGCAAGACTGGATTCGTCTGTGGCCCAGCAGGTCTTTGTGTTCCGGACACCCTCTTTTGTTCGAAGAATGAGGATTGCGGTCAAGGTTTTGCGTGCTCAAGGGCGGGTCTTTGCATCCCGAACTACTTGGTCTGCAGTAGCGATAACAATTGCTCCAACGAATTTGTCTGCAGCCTTTCCGGTCTCTGTGTTCCCTCCAACGATCTGAAGTGCACGACCAACAACGACTGTGTTCCAGGATTTGCTTGCGGCACGGCTGGCCTCTGCGTCCCCGATCTTAGCTGCAAGAAGAACAGCGATTGCTCTGGCGGCCAGGTATGTAGGCTGGATGGAACCTGCGTGCCTGATGTTGGGAATCTTGTATGCTCCAAGAATGACGACTGCAAGCAAGGCAACATCTGTGGTAGCGCCGGACTCTGTGTCCCAGGAAATCTTATCTGCAACGCTTCACAGCCTTGCCAACAGGGCTTCACTTGTGGCCCAGCCGGATTTTGTATTCCTATTGGAAACCTCTTCTGCAAAGCCAATACTGACTGCCCCAATGACCACTCCTGTGGCCCGGTCGGTATTTGCATTCCCAACAATCTTCGCTGCCAGACCAAGAATGATTGCTATACTGGATTTGACTGTAGTGCATCTGGACTCTGTGTTCCGACCCCGCTTTTCTGTACCAAGAACGAGGACTGCAAAGCCCCATTGACCTGCGGCGTTGCGAATTTGTGTGTTGCTGTTAGCGATGTCCTTTGCAAGTCAAATGAGGACTGCCTGAGTGGTTACCGCTGTGGTCCTGCAGGAACCTGCCTTCTGGACGCCTTCTTCTGTTCAAATGATGCTGACTGTGATGAAGGCGAAACATGTGGACCAGAATCCGTTTGTGTCCCGGATAAGCTTCTATGCAAAGCGGATGATGATTGCATTCAAGGCTTTGTCTGCGGCACCGCAGGAATCTGTCTGCCCGGCGGCGGTGTGACGTGCAATGCAAACACCAGCTGCTCACCAGGTTTCAAGTGTGGCCCTCTCGGTGTCTGCATCCCTTCCACCTTGGGTTGCCAGTCGAACAGCGAATGCGCAACAGGGCTAACTTGCGGCCCAGCCGGGGTGTGTATTCCTGGCGATCTTCTTTGCAAAGGGGATGATGCCTGCTCGACGGGCTACTTCTGCGGCCCGGCCGGTCTTTGTATCCCCAAGTTACTCTCTTGCCAAAGCAACGACAGTTGTGAGAAGGGCCTTGTCTGCAGTCCGGCTGGGCTTTGCATCCCTTCAGGTGACTTGAGCTGCAAATCGAGCCGTGATTGCTCCGGAAATCTCATCTGTGACTTGTCTGGTCAATGCGTCCTAGGAGGCGGTTTGACTTGTCAGGCCGACACTGATTGTCTTCTTGGGTTCAACTGTGGTCCTCTCGGGCTTTGCATCAAGATCGACCTTGGCTGCAAGACGGATGCCGACTGCGGCCAGGACAAGAGCTGTGGACCAGCTGGTCTCTGTCTACCAAAATCTGGAACATGCAAAGCCAACAGTGACTGCGCGTCAGGTCTCCTCTGTGGCCTGGGCGGATTGTGCATTCCTGATCTTGGGCTCTCGTGTGGTTCCAACGGGAACTGCGCCCCTGGTCTGGTCTGCAGCGGACAGCCGTTAAATCTCTGCATCCCTCAAGTTCTCAATTGCAATACCAACACAAAATGCAGTGCCGGTCAGGTGTGCAACGCCCTCGGGGTATGCGTGCCAGATCTGCTTGGCACATGCACCACCAACGCCGAGTGTGAGGCCACATTTGGATGCAGTCTCGCAGGGATCTGCGTCCCTGGCATCGATCTTGCTTGCACGAATAGCGGTACGAGCGGCAGAATTTGCCCAACTGGTTTCAAGTGCGGCATCACGGGTCTTTGCGTGCCGGACACTGGATTCCCTTGCAGTGGTGCTGAGAAATCGTGTCCTCGCGGCTACGTCTGTGGTGTCGCAGACCTGTGCGTGCCCGACTTGCCGGGTGTGAACTGCAGCCAGAACTCAGAATGCAACACGGGTTTCGTCTGCAACAGTGCCAAACTCTGCATTCCGGATCTGTCGCTGACCTGCAAGGCGGATGGTGATTGCCCAGCCGACTTCCGGTGTGGAAGCAGCAAATTGTGTGTGCCCAATTTCCCAGTCACGTGCGACGCCAACGCGTCTTGCCCTCAGGGCTTCTCGTGCAACAGCGCAGGCATCTGCACTCCCACCTCTGGCTCCGGCTGCCAGTCGAACAACGATTGCGAAGGAGCAGCGACTTGCGTTTCTGGATTCTGTGTTCCGGAGATCGTCGCCACTTGCAAGGCCAACCAGGACTGTGCCTCGCCTCTCGTGTGCACTCTGGGACTCTGCCTTCCAGATCTCCTTCCCACGTGTGCCACCGACAGCCAATGTCCAAATCCCTTGGTTTGCCGATCAGGCACCTGCGTCCCTGACTCAGTCCCTATCTGTGATACCGACTTGAACTGTGCGCAAGGCACCAGCTGCGTTGGTGGTATTTGTATTCCCAAGGTTCCCAACACTTGCCGAGCGGATGGCGATTGTATCGCGCCTTTGGCCTGTATCGAAGGCCTATGTCTTCCCAAGATCTTGCCAACATGTGATGGTACAGACGACTTGCAGTGCAAGGATCCGTTAGTATGCCGACGAGGAGTATGTGTGCCCGGTTCCCTTCCTCTATGCAGTGTCAACCTTGACTGTGCTCAAGGCTACAGCTGCGTGGCCGATATCTGTATCCCCGACGTCGTCGATGCTTGCATCGTCGATCGTGATTGTCGCTACGACGCTCTGACTTGTCAACTCGGACTTTGTCTTCCCAAGATTCTGCCGGCTTGCGAGCGTGACAACCAGTGCAAGAACCCCTTGGTGTGCAGACAAGGTCTCTGTGTTCCAGATGCCCTTCCCGTCTGCAACGACGACCAAGATTGTGGAGCCGGGAACAGTTGCTTGGCGGGAATATGCATCCCCAAAGCCCCGGGCGCCTGCAGACTCGACGCAGATTGCAAGTCAGAGTCTCTCGCCTGCACCCTTGGCGTTTGTCTCCCGAAGGTACTGCCAATTTGTGATGCTACACGCGAGTGCAAGGATCCGTTCGTCTGCAGGGATGGAACTTGCATTCCGAAATCCCTTCCAGTCTGCCAAAGTAGTTTACAATGCGGCAGTGACAGCAAGTGTCTAGGAGGTGTATGTGTTCCCGACCTGGTCAAAAATTGCCAGACTGCGCAAGACTGCGGTGCTTCCTCTACCTGTTTCCTAGGTGTCTGTCTCCCTGAGATACTTCCTTCTTGTGCCACTGACAACGAGTGCGAGGATCCTCTGGTCTGCCGGGTTGGAAAGTGTGTGCCCAAAACCCTTCCACTGTGCAATAGCAACACCAACTGCGAGTCAGGATACAGCTGCCTGGCGGATATTTGCGTTCCAAACGTTCCGAATATCTGCAAGATCAACACCGACTGTGTCAACTCTCTGGTGTGCACCCTTGGTCTTTGCCTGCCTCAGATTTTGCCATCATGTGAGAACGATGATGGGTGCAGCGATCCATTGGTCTGTCGTCAAGGCACTTGTGTTCCTAAGGCTGTACCTCTTTGCAATAATAACAATGATTGCGCTGGGGGGTCTAGCTGTGTTGCTGATATCTGTGTCCCAGACCTCTTCCAGAATTGCAAGCAAGATGAGGAATGCAGGGACTCCCTGGTGTGCAAGCTTGGTATATGTCTACCGAGAATTCTGCCCACCTGTGACGGTAACAACCCATGCAAAAATCCCCTCTCATGCAAATCGGGTACTTGTGTGCCGGACACGCTACCTGTGTGTGAGAACAACGTTGAATGTGGCCAAGAAGCTACATGCGTCGCTGGCATCTGCATTCCCAAGGTAATCAATAACTGCAAGACCAACAGTGATTGTGGTGGTTCTCTTGCATGCACCCTCGGTCTTTGCTTACCGCAGATTCTTCCGACATGTCAAGATGGAGCTGCCAACAGCTGTGCCGATCCCCTCGTCTGTCGACTTGGAACTTGCGTGCCCAACTCCATCCCTCGATGTGGCAGCAACAGTGACTGTGATACGGGTTCCAGTTGTATCGCTAATACCTGCATCCCCGATACTGTCGACCCGTGCAAAACAACTGGTGACTGTGCGGGTTCGCTCGTGTGCAAACTCGGCGTTTGCCTTCCGGAAATCTTGCCAGGGTGCCAGACTGATAGCAACTGCGATGGCCAGCTTGTCTGCAGACTGGGAACATGCGTGCCGCAAAGTGTCCCTGTTTGCAGCGCGAACAACGACTGTGGCCAAGGTTCAAGCTGCATTGCCAACATCTGCGTTCCCGATCTCCTCCAGAACTGCAAGGATTCCGCTCAATGCAAAGATTCACTGGTCTGTAAGCTTGGCCTGTGTCTCCCCAGTATTCTACCTCAATGTCAAGCAGATTCCGAGTGTGGTGACTCTCTTGCCTGCCGACTTGGCACATGCGTGCCCAAGTCTGTCCCCGTGTGCAACAACGATGGCGACTGCGGTACAAGCTCAAAGTGCATTGCTGATATTTGTATTCCTCAATTCATCACCTCTTGTGGAAAGGACGCCGATTGCGGCAATCCACTCGTCTGCAATCTTGGAGTTTGCATTCCACCGATCCTACCAACATGCGATACACAATCGGACTGCAGAAGTCCCCTTCTCTGCCGCCTTGGCACCTGTGTGCCAGACTTCCTCCCAGTATGCAAGAGTGGCTCAGACTGCCGCAATGGGTTCAGCTGCATTGCCGACATTTGCGTCCCTGATCTTGCCGCGACATGTCAGACAACTCAGGACTGCGATGGCGCTCTCGTCTGCACGCTTGGTCTGTGCCTCCCTGGTATTCTTCCCCATTGTCAGACCGACACACAATGCACCGGCTCCCTTGTCTGCCGATCTGGAACGTGTGTACCGAAAACGCTTTCTCTCTGCAATGTCAATAGCGATTGTGATCAAAATGCCAGCTGTCTTGCTGGAATCTGTGTTCCCAATCTGGTCCAGAGCTGCAAGGCCAATGGAGATTGTTCTGGCTCACTCGTCTGCACTCTCGGTGTCTGTCTTCCTCCCGTTCTTCCTACATGCGGAAATGGTGCCGATTGCAAGAGCCCTCTGGTCTGCAAGCAAGACAAATGTGTACCCGACTTCGTTTTGTCTTGTGCCGAATCCCGGGATTGCAAGACCGGGTCAAGCTGTTTGGGCGGACTTTGTCTTCCCGACCTTGTCGATTCTTGTCGCGATACGGCGGATTGCCAGACGCCTCTTGTCTGCAACCTGGGTGTCTGCCTGCCGCAAGGCCTTGGACAATGCAGTACTAGCATCGATTGCGTCGACGACCTTGTGTGCAAGTCGGGAACATGCCTACCAAGTACACTTCCTGTTTGCCAAGATTCGACTGGCTGCGATCAGACAGAGACCTGCATCGCCGGCATCTGCATTCCCACTACTCCTGGAACCTGCAAATCCAAGGCCGACTGTGCCGGCTCTCTCACCTGCACTCTTGGGCTTTGTCTTCCTGAGATCCTTCCCACTTGCCAAGCTGATAATCAGTGCTCCGGCTCACTTGTCTGTAGACAGAGCACTTGCGTTCCTGATTCCCTTGCCCTTTGCAATGTTAGCACTGACTGCAAGGGTCCTGGACTCAACTGTCTTGGAGGCGTCTGTGTCCCTCAGACTATCAACAAGTGCCTGTCTGACAGCGACTGTGGTAGCGATTCGCTCAAGTGCAGCCTTGGTCTCTGCCTGCCCACTGTGCTCCCTCCATGTACGCAGGACAGCCAGTGTAGGGATCCTTTGAAGTGCAGGCTCGGACTTTGCGTTCCTCCCGCGATTCCCGTTTGCAATGTCAAAGCGGACTGCAGCGCTAGCGACAGTTGCGTAGGTGGAATTTGTGTTCCTGACCTGGTTAGCAGCTGTACCCAAAACTCGGAGTGTCCCAATTCCCTCTCGTGTACCCTTGGATTCTGTCTTCCTGATATTCTCCCTAGTTGCGACAGCAATGATAAGTGCAGCGGCTCCTTGGTCTGTAAACTAGGCACCTGCGTGCCGCCTGGTCTGCCTCTCTGCAAGACTGCTGCCGACTGCGATACAGATCAGACTTGTTCTGGAGGGCTCTGTTTCCCTGATGCAGCGAAGCAATGTCAAGCCCCCCTCGACTGCGGATCAGGCCTTGTCTGCAAGGCCGGATTCTGTCTGCCAAATAACACTCCTACTTGCAGCGGTAATGGCCAGTGCGCGAGCTCCTTGGTCTGCAGATTAGGTTTCTGTGTCCCAGATATCTTCCCCATCTGCTCCACGAAGGCGGACTGTGGTCCTGGAAAGACTTGCAGTAACGGCGTGTGCATCCCAGAAGCCCTACCAACTTGTCGGGCTTCGAGCGACTGCGCAAGCCCACTGGTCTGTACTCTGGGCTTCTGCCTCCCACCAGTTATCGACGATTGCAAAAACGGACAGGCATGTGGAAGCGGATATGCCTGCTCACCTGCGGGCTTCTGTTTCCCCGAGACACTCGCCACTTGCGCCGTAGCCACCGACTGTGGTCCCAATCTCACATGTAGTTCCAGTGGACTCTGCGTCCCAAATCTTCTGCCCCAGTGCGATGTTGCTGCTGGACTTACTTGCGAGGCGCCTCTTCAATGCACAGCTGGGCTTTGTCTTCCGCGATTCTCTAACTCTTGTAATGCCAACATCGATTGCGGTCCTGGTCTTGCCTGCGGCAGCCTCGGTCTTTGCGTATCCGTGAGCATCAGCACTTGTACTCAGCCTGGCGATTGTGGTGCCGGCCTGACCTGCGGGCCATTAGGTCTATGTGTGCCCGACTTGGTGCCTACTTGCAATGCCAACAAGCCATGCCTCCCCGGCTACGCTTGCAGTATTGCTGGTGTCTGCGTCCCATCAGGTCTACCCACCTGTGATGCCAGCCAGACATGCGCTTCTGGGCTGGTTTGCAGTCTCGCTGGTCTGTGCCTCCCATCACTCCTCGACACATGCTCGAAAGATACGGACTGCGGCCCCAGATTCTCCTGCAACCCGTCTGGTTTCTGCGTGCCAAGCCTGTTGCCAACAACATGCACCGCGCAGACAGATTGCGGCACCGGCTATACGTGCGGAGCCCTGGGCTTCTGCGTACCCAATAACACTCCCCAGTACTGCCTCACGTCTCTTGAATGCCCTCCTAAATCCATTTGCGGTTCGGGTAGCATCTGTGTTCCTGACAGCTCAACCTGCACCAAAAATGACGATTGCTCAGCAAACCAAATCTGCACTGCGTTCGGAGTCTGCGCCCCTAAGCTGATCAACACTTGCGGGCCCAATGAGCCTTGCTCTTCCGGATTTTACTGCGGACCTGCTGGTATCTGTGTCTCGAACAATGATCCTGTCAGCTGTGGAAGCGACTCCCGCTGCCCCAACGGCTTCATTTGCGGAATATCAGGCCTCTGTATTGCCTCCACTATTCAAACATGCACAGGAGCCAACGAGTGCCCTACCGGAAAGACTTGCAATGCTCTTGGCTTCTGCAGCACTGATTCCCCGAATGGCCAATGCACCAAGAGTTCTGACTGCCAACCGGGACTCGGGTGCGGATTTGGGGGACAATGTGTGCCCTCGATTTTGGGTCCTTGCCTCAGCTCAACTGATTGCCAGACCGACTCTACCTGCGGACCACTTGGTTTCTGCACGGCGAATCTCGCTAAATGTTCCGCATCCCAAGCCTGCGATGCTGGATTCAGCTGTGGACCGGCAGAAATCTGTGTCCCAGACATTCTGCCCACCTGCGAGTCTACAAGCAACTGCGCACCGAACTTTGTATGTGGTCTCGCCGGCATCTGTATCCCCAAGGTCGTCGAAAAGTGCGACGAAAACACGCAGTGCCAGCCAGGATACATTTGCGGCAGCGGCGGCAACTGTATTGTAAATCTCCCTGGTCTCTGCACTACCAAGGCCCAGTGTAGCCCTGGTTACATCTGTGGACCTGGCGGTCTCTGCACTCCCAATCTTTCCGGAACCTGCGAGGCTACAGACGACTGTCTCCTCGGTTTCGTCTGCGGCGATTCAAGCCGTTGCGTGGCACAGCTTCCAGGTCGATGCAAGTCCGATACCGAGTGCACTGGCGGATTATTCTGCAGCGCAGCAGGCACTTGCATTCCCAAGCTCACAGGATCCTGCTCCTCTAATACAGACTGCGATGCCGACCTTATTTGTGGCTCTACCGGCTTGTGCGTGCCCAAGATTCTCCCTGGCTGTGGAACAAACACCGACTGCGGCCCAGGGCTCCTCTGCGGCGTTGCTGGGCTCTGTGTTCCCCAGATTGGAGTTACTTGCAGCTCTTCCAACCCTTGCGGTGCTGGATTCCTCTGCGGTATTGGAGGAATATGTGTTCCTGACATTCCCGGAGCATGCGCATCAAACAGCAACTGCCAGAACGACTACACCTGTGGGATACTTGGCCTTTGCATCCCGCCGGGGCTCGACACATGCACGACATCGACAGAGTGTGGCACCGGACGCATCTGTGGCATCGCTGGAATCTGTGTTATCAAGGCTCCGGGAGCTTGTGGTTCAACAAATGACTGTTCAAGTGGTCTTCTTTGCGGCATCGGTGGTTTCTGCATCCCTCAATTAAGCCCTACCTGCGGCTCAGCCAGTGAGTGCAAGCCTGACGAAATATGCTCATCCTCGGGGCTCTGCATCCGCGATATTCTTGGCAAGTGCACTTCCAACAACGACTGTTTGCGAGGATTCTCGTGTGGAGGCAGCGGCTTCTGTGTTCCCGATATCCTGGGCACTTGCTCCAGCTCCCAGCCTTGCGCTTCAGGATTTATTTGCTCCAAGGCAGGCCTCTGTGTACCAGACAACCTGGGTCTCTGCACAGACAGCAAGGACTGTGATGGTGGATATGAGTGCACATCCGCGGGAATATGTCTACCGGGCACTGCGGGCTTGTGCAGCTCGAAGAATGACTGCTCACCTGGTCTCGCCTGCGGCCCTGCCGGTATCTGCTTGCCAGACCTCAGCCTCCAGTGCAGGTCCAACAGCCAGTGCCTTCCTGGATTCCGCTGTGGTCCTTCTGGAGTCTGCATCGTCGACCTCCAGCTCTCTTGCCAGACAAACAGTAACTGTCCCCTTGGGGGATTCATCTGCGGCAGTCTGGGCTTCTGCCTGCCGGATCCCAAACTTGCTTGCACAACGAATAGCGAGTGTGGGCAAGGAAAGTTCTGCAACCTCGCTGGAATCTGTACCGCCAAGCTCGGCCTCGACTGCAAATCCAATGATCAGTGCATCGATGGCTTCCAGTGCAGCGATCGCGGACTCTGCATTCCCGCCACCAGTAACCAGTGCGCTACATCAGCTGAGTGTGATCGCGGGTACATTTGCGACGATTTCAACATCTGCAGTCTTTCTCTCGACCTCATCTGCAAGACTAACGCGGACTGTAACGCTGGATTTGCATGCGGCCTGGCCGGCATCTGCACACCTGATCTCAGTGTGACCAAGTGCTCTGCAACCAACGAATGTCAGCGTGGATTCATCTGCCGTCTTTCTGGAATATGCACACCGGACCTTAACTTTACATGCTCAAGTAACCAGGATTGTCAGAACGGGTTCACCTGTGGGCTCGGGGGTCTCTGTGTCCCTGGAGCCGGCCTCGTCTGTACCCGGAAGAGTGATTGCGCCCAGGGCTTCCTCTGCAGCCAAGCAGGCCTTTGTGCTCCGGATCTCAGCATCAAGTGTACTTCCAACGACAACTGCCTCGGTAACTACATTTGCGGTGAAGGTGGCATCTGCGTCCCCGACCTCAACCTCTTCTGCTCCAAGAACGCCGACTGCGGGCCTGGTTCGATCTGCGGCTTCGGCGGACTCTGCATTCCCAACCTTGGATTGGGTTGTGGAAGCAGCAGTGATTGCCAGCCAGGATTCGCCTGTGGCCCTCTGAATGTGTGCGCGCCAACTTTGAACTTCTCCTGCACCAGCGACAGCAACTGCCAGCAAGGATACGTCTGTGGCGACTTGGGTGTCTGCACCATTGACCCCAAGCTCAAATGCGGCGTCTCTTCGGACTGTCGCCGCGGTTTCGTCTGCAACGGCCTCGGAATCTGTACCCCCGAGCTTGGTCTTGCCTGCAAGGCCAATAGCGAGTGTCTTCCCGGTTTCGTCTGTGGCAATGGCGGAACCTGCCAGCTCGGATGTGCCAGCAGCACGGATTGCGACCAGGGCAAGGTGTGCAACATCGCAGGACTGTGCCTTGAGGTGAGCTTAGGCGTCTGTTTGTCGATCAATTCCTGCCCCGAGGGCTACACCTGCAGTTTAGGTGGCCAGTGTATCCCCCGTCTGATCCCGCAGTGTACGAGCGACAACGACTGCCTTGGTGGTCTTATTTGCAGTGGAAGCATCGGCAGTTGTGTGCAGAGTATCTTCCCAACTTGCAAAGGTGGCCAGACATGCCCTACTGGATATGCCTGCCAGGGAACTGGCATCTGTGTGCCTGATCTCATCTCAGGCTGCAGTTCCAGCACACAATGCGGAGCTGGATTCACATGCAACAACAACGGGATCTGTATCCCATCGCTCGGGCAAGGATGCAAGGCCAACGGCGACTGTGGGAATGGGCTCGTCTGCGGCATCGGTGGTCTTTGCGTTAATAAGACTGACATCACCTGCAGCCCGGCCAACCCTTGCGCAGCTGGTTTCTCGTGCAGCGACGCCGGCCTCTGTCTGCCCAATCTCACTTGCAACAAAGACACCGACTGCTTCAGCGGCTTCTTTTGCCCGGAGAACGGCTTCTGCACTCCCAACCTTGGCTCTTGCTCTTCCGCCAATGCCTGTCCCCTTGGCTTTGCCTGCACCTCATCAGGCAGGTGTGAGTTTGATCTCGGCCTGCGATGCGAGACAGACGACAACTGCGCTTCGGGATATACCTGCAGCGACGCCAACATCTGCGTCCCGTCGGGTCTGAAGTGTACAACTACGGCCCAGTGCAAGCCTGGATCCGTGTGCAACAATCTGGGTATCTGCACCCCGGATCTCGGATTCTTCTGCAAGGCTACGTCGGACTGCAACACTAACTATGTCTGCAACCCGGCTGGCGTCTGCGTGCTTGATCTCACGCTCAAGTGCTCGAACAACAATGACTGTGCCCCTGGGTTTTCATGTGGTAGCGACGACGTCTGCGCTCTCGATCTTGGTTTAACATGTGGAACTAGCGAAGATTGTGGTCAAGGATTCATTTGTAGCGAACTTGGTATTTGTATCATTGATATTAACCTGAAATGTGAAGGGAATGGGGACTGCGGTGCTGGATTTATTTGCAGTGATCTTGGGTTCTGCATCCCTGGTGGTCAGGGGTGCAGTGTCAACGCGGAATGTAAAGGAGGGTTTGTCTGCAGCTCCTTTGGAGTCTGCGTCGCTGGCGGCATCCTCTGCGATGTCTCCAACAAGTGTCAGACCGGCTTCTCCTGCAGCTCGGCCGGGCTTTGCCTGCCAAACGCCCTGAGCTGCACGACATCAGATCAGTGCGAAGATCCTTTCGCCTGTAACTCGCTTGGCCTCTGCGTGCCTGGAGGCGTCAAGTGCAGAAGGTCGAGTGACTGCAACGCTGGATTTGAGTGTACGTCTGGCGGTGTCTGTGTGCTAGGAAACTTTGTGTGCAAGCAGGGAAGCGACTGTGCTCCCAACTACAGCTGCTCCGTGGCTGGCATCTGTGTGCCCAACATCGGGGCCGCTTGCAAGAATGACGGGGAGTGCAGCCTGCAAAACTACTTCTGCAGCTCCGCGGGCATCTGTGTGCCCAAGTCAGGCTCGGCTTGCCAGGCCAAGTCTGACTGTCTGCCCGGTCTCGTGTGTGGTGACCTGGGCGTATGTGTTCCGGATATCAACATTGGCTGCAAGGCCCAGACAGACTGCGGCGCCGGATTCACATGCAACAACTTGGGCATCTGCGTCATTGATCTGGGCCTGAGCTGTAAAAGAAATTCCGATTGCCAGAATGGCAATGTCTGCAGCATTCTGGGTGCCTGTGTCCCCAGCACGCTGCCGGAGTGCAATGCCTCCAACCAATGCCGACAAGGCTACACCTGTAACGAGGCCGGTATCTGCATCCGCGATCTCCTCAGCACTTGTGCCGACAGCTCAAGCTGTAGTCTGGGCTTCAGCTGTGATCCACAGGTGAAGAAGTGTCTACCAGACCTGGTTCCTACGTGCTCGACGACAAAGGCGTGTCCAACAGGCTACAGATGCACCGATCCAACCGTCGGTCTCTGTGTCCCCGAGGTCGCAGTATCCTGTAAGGCAGATTCCGCCTGTCCGACCGGGCTCAAGTGCCTTGACAGCGGCTTCTGCGTCCTCGATATCTTCCCTAGTGTTTGTCAAACCGCCTCCAACTGCAAGACTGGGGAGCTTTGCAATGGCGGCTTCTGCCAAGCTGCTCCTCAAGCGACATGCTCAGCGAGCAGCGACTGCACTCTCAACGCTGGTGTCTGTGCTTTGGGTCTCTGCCTTTGTGTCAACGGACTCTGTGTCTCTGATCCGTCTGTCAAGGCCTGCAATACAGCGTCAGACTGCCCGGCAAACAATCTTTGCCAGAGCGGTGCCTGTATCCCACGAACAACATGTTCTGCCTCAGCCAACTGCGTTGCTAACATTAATATATGCGCTCTCGGCACCCTGTGTCTCTGCGTCAACGGTCTGTGCCTTCTTGGAGGCGAACCTTCCATCACCTGCAATGTCAACAACCCGAACGACTGCGGCAATGATAGAGTCTGCGTCAACGGCATATGCAACCCCAAGGCCGTTGCCCAGTGCAAGGCCAGCGACGAATGTGTGGGCGACCTCATTTGCGACCTGGGGCTTTGCATCCCCAACATCCTCCCCAAGTGTCTCCTTGATCTCGACTGCAAGGACAGCACCAAAGTCTGCCAGCTTGGCCAGTGTGTCGCTGGCTGTTCAAGCCGCTCCGACTGCCCCAGCGGCAACAGCTGCACTCTTGGACGCTGCGTTCCAGAGATCGTCCCTACGTGCGACAACAACGATGCCAACTGTCCCAGCGGCCAAATCTGCGGCGCCCTCAACACCTGTGTCCCTGGCTGCCATACAAACACTCAGTGCGCCCCTGGAGAGGTCTGCAACACTCTTCTCAATGCCTGTCTCCCTGGTACTCTTGCGTGCGGAGTGCTCAATCCCTGCCCAGCTGGCGAGTACTGCTCCAGCGGAACGTGCATCCCACGCTGCGAGTCCAACACAGACTGCGATCTCGGTCTCATCTGTGGCTCCAGCGGTCTCTGTGGAGCTTGTTCTTCCAACTCACAGTGTGCTCCCGGGCAGGTGTGCCAGGATGGAGGATGCCGGGCCTGCTCAGCCAACGGCGAGTGTGCCATCGGCGAAGTCTGCAGCAACGGCTCTTGTGGCGCTTGCTCGGCCACTGCTCCATGCTCCGGCGGCAAAGTCTGTGTCAACGGCTCCTGCAGCTCATGTTCTTCCACCTCCCAATGCCCGGCAGGCCAGGTCTGCTCGGTCCTGGGTGCTTGTGGCCCTTGTTCTACAGACGGACAATGCCCGGGTGGTCAGATTTGCCGGAACCAACAGTGCACGGGATGTACGAGCAATTCCCAGTGCTCTGGCGCCAGGGCTTGCATCAACGGATCCTGCTCCTCGTGCCGCGATTTCTCGGACTGCAACACGGGTCAGATTTGCGCTGCCGGTCTCTGCATAGCCTGCGTCGTGTCCCTTGACTGTCCAAACGGCCAGATCTGCTCTGGTCTCCCGGGAGCTTGTGGTGCCTGCTCAAGCTCATCACAGTGCCCCAGCGGCAAGGTTTGCCAGAATGGAGCTTGCGTAGGCTGCTCTGATAGTTCTCAGTGTTCCGGCGGGCTAGTCTGCTCGGGAGGGTTGTGCGGGACGTGCAATGACAGCTCTCAGTGCAGTGACGGACAAGTCTGCGGCCCTCTCTCAGTGTGTACCGGATGTACTTTGTCTTCTCAGTGCTCGAATGGCCAAGTATGCCGGGGTGGAAAGTGTACCACTTGTCAAAACAACTCTGACTGTTCCGGCGGCAAAATCTGCTCTTCAAGTGGCCTCTGCTCCGCTTGCTCTTCAAACAATGAGTGCGGCAGTACGCAGGCCTGCAACAACGGCGTCTGCGGTGCCTGCACCTCGAACAGTAACTGCAACCCAGGACAGGTATGCTCGCTTCTCGGTGCCTGTGGCCAATGCCAGAACAACGGGCAGTGCGACTCGGGACAGGTTTGTGAGAATGGATCGTGTACTACATGCTCAAGGACCTCGCAATGCGCGACTGGCCAGGCATGCGTCAACGGCAAGTGTGCCTCTTGCACTGACAGCAACCAGTGCAACACCGGGCAGATCTGTGCCCTCGGCCAATGCTCCTTCTGTACACTCAACAATCAGTGCCCTACGGGACAAGTCTGCCAAGATGGCAAATGTGGCGAGTGCACTGCCAGTTCACAATGCTCCAACGGCCAGGTCTGCAAGGGCGGAACATGTACAGCTTGCAGCGGCACCGCGGACTGTTCCAACGGCCAAGTCTGCCGCAACAACATCTGCACGACGTGTACCAGCCGAGATCAGTGTCTCAACGGCCAGATCTGCAATTTCCTCACCAGCACATGCGGTGCCTGCGCCCTCAACAGCGATTGTGCAACCGGCCAAGTCTGCTCGAATGGAGCCTGCGGCCAATGTACCCAAAACTCTCAGTGCGCTTCAGGTCAAGCTTGTGTATCGGGCGTGTGTAAAGCATGCACGTCCTCCGACCAATGCGACTCCAACTACTGCTCGAACGGCAGATGCACAGCTTGTCTCGCCAACAGCAACTGCGCAACCGGCGAGGCGTGCATCAACAACAAGTGCGGCCAATGTTCATCAAACGGCGACTGCTCGAGCGGCCAGGCATGCGTCAACGGCGTGTGTGGCTCCTGCTCAAACAAATCCCAGTGCGGTTCCAGCCAGGCCTGCGTCAACAACTCCTGTGGTGTCTGCACGAGGGCCAGCCAGTGCGATCCAGGGCAAGGATGCAACATCTTTGGATCCTGCGGAGCTTGTGTGCTCAATTCAGATTGCGGTGCCAACCGGACATGCCGGACGGCAACTGGAATCTGCTACAACAACTGCAGTGCGAATACGGACTGTCTCGCCGGCCAGTCCTGCCAGTCTGGCGTCTGCGGGCCGAGCTGTACAGCCAACTCGCAGTGCGCGAACAACCAAGTCTGCAATACCTCGAACGGGCAGTGCGTTGCGAGACAGTGTAGCGATAATGCTAGCTGCTCACTTGGTGTTAACCTGTGTTTATTCGCTCGCCTTTGCGTGTGTCTTAATGGATTATGTGTTGCTTAAAGAATACGAGGAGTTTGGTGGATTTTCTTTGTTTTTGTTCCTGTCTGGTGACTCTTGAATTATGAGAGAATATGAGGAGTTTTAATGTATTTCTTTCTTGTTTCTATCTGTAATTTCTAAAGATTTTTATTTGGGTTTTGTCTGGTCTAGCAACAAAAAACGGGTTGCTATTAATTTGAGTCGGTCATGGATTTATTTGGAGTTATATACCACAACAAGGTTTCGCTTTCAGGCGCTTGATACCCTATCTAGAAGAATTTGATTTTTATATATCTCAATGATTCCATTGCTATGAACTTTGAATACCATGATGCACGCCAAGACTCATGAGAATCGTCCTTAGTTCTTGAATCCTTGGATCAACTCGTCGATGGCGCTACTGAGCTGTTCTGGCTGGGACAGAAAGGGGCTGTGGCCAGTGTCCAACTCGCGAGTTTCCCAAGTAACACCGCTGCTCTCAATCATGTGGTTTTGGAACACAATGGGGATCGGAGTATCCTTCAAGCATTTGACGTAGGCCCTGCACCCGTCATACGACGCATCGCGGTAGCCATATTCGTCAATATCGGTCAACAACGAGCTCAGCGAGTGAGGAGCGAGGGTTGAGAGTGTAGCCTTGGCCAGGTCCTCGTCCACGCCATCATAGAGGAAGTCGATGTCTTCCCGTGGGTAGACTAGATCCTCTTCCACCTGTGTCCAAAAGTTAAGAACCTTGCTTTGATGAAAAGGAGGAAGTGTCTCACATTGATTAAACCGAATTTGCGCAAACCTTGGATCTTTGCCTCACGATCCACGACACCAAATCCTGCGCTTGAGAAGAGATAGGATGTCACCCAGATGATTCCGACAAGCCCGCCCGGTTGGCTCTTGGCCTTGCGATCCTTCGCATGCAGCTGCTTGACGGCCGGTGCGGCCGGTGTGCCTGCGTACGAGTGGACAATGAGCACGACCTGGCGATCCTTCTGGAAGAGAGGTTCTAGGATCTCATCGCGGATGTACGCTGCGTCATCCTGGACTGTGACGTAGGGTGTACCGACGCTCTTGATGGTATGCCCGTAGGTGGTGTATCCCTTGGCGGTCAGGAGGGGGATGAACTTGTCCAGACAGCTGGCTTGGTGCCAGGCACCGGGAAGAAAGACAATGTCGGGTTTAGGGGCCATGGCGATGCACTTGGGAAGGCAGTTGAAATCTTCAGGTTAGCAGAAGCGAGGCCTGCTTGCTTCTTTATATTCGTTGGCGGGGCTATGACCTGTTTGTTGGTTGGGAAGGATGACAACGAGGGTGACTGACTGGATACGCGTTAGATTGCCAGATTCAGATAGCTATTTCGTACATGTAAGCTGACAAGTATGGTTGCATAAATGGGGAGCTCTATTGGGATTTGGCATTGCAGTGAGCTCTACTTCAATGATGTTTCCGGAGTTCCGGAAGCCAGCTCGAGGAGCTAGAAATCCAGCGTGTGAGGAGAGGATGTTTTTTCTTGCTCCGTCAGAGAGGAAAGGGGATTCAACTCTTATAAACACAGCAGGAATAAATTTTGATAACACTTTCTTTGTGGCGGAGGAGTCTTGAGCTTTCTTTGACGCAATCAAGGATCAGGGGTTCAGGGTCCCATTCTTGGTAAGAGCTAAAAAGCGGCGGCGGTTTGCTGCCTTATTGGGACTTGCACCCACAACTTAGATCATGAAACAGGCAATTCGTTGCGAGATTTTGCCATGGAGTTGTCCTTGGTACTCTCTGCGAAGGTCCGAGTTTCTGGTTTATTACTTCCAGCTCAATACCAAGTCCGGTTGGCCTGAGATTGAGTGCTTCCAAGATCGGGCTTTTAAAGTATTGCCTGGTGATAGGCGATCAGCAGTCGGTTCTGTAATAAGAATTTATTGCACATTTGTATCATATTACCTTGGTGAAACTGGCCTGACTTATAGACCAGCCGGTTCTACAAGAATGTCAGACTAGCCACCGAGAGCTGGGAAGAAAGTGTAGAAGTCAAAGCCATCGAGATTAAATTTGGGGACAACATCATAACAATTGGCCCAGTAATAACACAGTATCGAGTCGATTATTCTAGCATAGTTCATCGTTCCATGTTTGTTGTGTTCAGTTAAAGACTAGGCCTCCCGCTTACATCAAGAGTTCTGGTGTGCTCTGCTTTTTCTCAGTCACTTGGGAGATTATCAGCAATATTCAACGGCCTCAATGCACACAAACAAATAGCTCAATCCCTGCCGGCTCACGCGTATGATAAAAGTATCATATCATAAGGCTTAGAATGTGGCAAGATTGGAGATTCCGCAACTCCGTCTCCACCCCTGAACCTTCGGAGTCCTTATTACCAATCTGGACTTGCTGCCATGGCGTCATATCCAGTCATCAACTCTGCTCTGCAGACAAATCACCCAGTAGCCGGGAATTGCCTGATACGGGTCTCAATTCAATCATAAAAGTCGAACTGCTTCACTCCCCTTTGCTGTGAAGAATCTACAGTTCCATATCCTTATATACACTCAAGAACAAGGGAAAATTGAAACATCAAACACCATGAAGACAATCGGCATATTCCCCGCAGCGGGGGGCCTCGGCGGCAGCACATACAACCATCTCCTCCAGCATCCGGAGGTGCAGCCCGACAAGGTCACCCTGATCAGCCGAAACCCTAGCAAGATCCCAGCTTCATACAGTGCCAGGGGTGTTCGGCTGCTTCAGGCGTCTTATGAGTCGACGCCAGCCGAGCTGGAGGCTGCTTTCGCCGGCATCCAAGTCCTCTTCCTCATCTCTTACCCTAGCCACGTACGCGACTACCGCGTCAAAGTACAGCTTCCAGCCATTGACGCAGCGCATAAAGCAGGCGTCAAGCATATTTTCTACTCCTCACTGGGTTTCGCCCTGCCTGAGGAGACAGAGTCCTTGGCTGAGGTCATGCAGGCGCATCTGGTCTCCGAAGAACACCTGCAGAAACTTGCGGCTAAGGATTCTACGTTCTCTTGGACGAGCATCCGTGAAGGGTTGTACCATGAGTCTTTTCCAATTTACACCTCGTTTTGGACCTTGCAGAACCCAGTGGACGAGATATTGATACCTCATGATGGGACTGGACCCGGGGTAAGCTGGGTCAAGCGTGATGAGCTGGGGGAAGCAAGCGCCTCTCTCATCGTGCAATATGCAAACAGCCCTGCACCTTCGGCATACCCATGGAACAAACGCCGTGTCGCTCTCACAGGCCCCAAGGAATGGACTTTCGCCGACACAGTAAAGGTGCTAGGGAATGCCGTGGGGCGTGAAGTACGAATCAAGCAGATTGGTATCGACGAATGGGTCAAGCTACCGCAGATTATCAGTTATTTTGGTGAGGAGGGAAAGGCCAGGACTTGGGCAACAGCTTGGGATGCCATTCGGGCGGGTGAAACCAAGTTCGTGAGCCCCACGCTGGCAGAGATCCTTGGAAGAGAGCCTGAGGCGTTCGAGGTGACGATTGGACAGTTGGCCAAGGATGCGCGGGTTGTCTAGTCTACGGAGGTATCTAAAGCCAAATAGTACGGTCATGGTGAATAATACTTGCAGGACATTTGTTGTTCGTCTCCAGTACCATTTGAGGTGATCCTATCGCAGCTGTCTATGTAACGAAAGTATTATACTGTGACCAGCGGGCAAGAAATTACATTTATTCTATTAACTATAAACTCAGTACACGCTCATATCATTAAGTCCTCTCACTACTCCCGTCTCACGCACCATCTACCATTTCAACGGCGCCCATAATCATCTGGCGACTGCCAATGTCCAGGAGGGTACTGGCCACCATGAGGAGCACCACCCTGGGCAACTCCTCCTTGCAGTTCTACCGGAGGCGAAGACATCCGATACGCTGGCAGCTCTGCGGACGCCATCGGCTGAGGTGGCTGCGGAGGCACCATGAACGCAGGCAGCTCTGCAGATTGCACCCGGCTCTGCTGCGGTGACGAGTACCCAGACAGCTCTGCCGAGTACACCGACTGCTGCAGCTCCGACGATCGTATGGTCTGATGGGGCGACGCGGACGTAATGGGGGAGACTGGGGAGTGGTCAGTGGGCTTCTCGTGCATGGACGCCTCGATATGGGCGGCCCTTTCTTCCTCCTTTGCTGATCTGCGGCGGAGGAGCCTGACGACGAAGAATAGTGCGGCCACGGCGGCGATGGCACCGACGCCACCGACGACGGGCCCGGCAATCCATGCCTGGTCCTTCTTGTCGCTGCTGCCGCCTCCGTTGTTGGAGGAGGTGCTGTTGGAGTTGGAGCTATCAGAGTCCGTGCCGGATTTGTTCTCCACGACATCACCGCCGCCGGGTGTGTCCGTGGAAGTTGCTGTTGATGTGACGGTTCGGGTCTGCGTGACATTGATTGTTTCCACTGGCACCAGCGAGCTACCGGCATTGGAGACTTCGTTATTAGATTCTTTGGTAGTCGTAGGTGCACTATCTTGTTTTGTTGTTTCGGGGTCAGGCGCCTTAGAGCTCTTAGGTTGCTCGGTTGTAGGCTCTGCGGACGGCTCGTCCTTGCGGGTTGATGTCGGGGGGTCCTTCTTTTCGGAAGATGATGGTGGTGGAGGGGCGCTCGAGGTCGTCGACGAAGAGGAAGATAGCGGCGGCGGAGGTATCGAAGACGACGTGGTTGGTCTTGACGAGGTTGTCGGCTGCGATGTGGTCGTTGGTTGCGATGTAGTTGTTGGCTTTGAGGTTGTCGTCGGCTTCGATGTTGTCGTTGTGCTGGCCTTGATAGTTCTGTAGAAAGTCCTCTGTGCTGCCGTACCGCAGCCGTACATTGCCTTTGCTGACTTGTCATCAGTGCTGTCGTAGTACCAGTCTGGACTACATCCCATTCCCTGGGAGCTAAATTTGCATCATATCCGTCAGAATTAGTAGCAACTGCCGTGTCTTCAGAAAGACTTACCATGTACGAGCGGTTGCAGAGTAGACGAGGACGCTGTTCGATCTACAGGCGGTCGGAACCTGACTCTGCCCTGCCGTTCCGCATAAAGCGTAGTTCGCGTTTGTAAGGAAGATGTTGCCGCTCGGGCAGGTCACCGACAGATCTAAAAGAGGAGGGACATTCAGCATGCCACTTGGGGTTTTGCCATCATATCTTGGTGTCTGGAGCCATACATGTAGATCCGCTCAAAGTGTATCCAACAAAGTCTGCGTCATTCTGCCGTTGATACAGCTCGGCATCGCTAGGACCTTGCGTAAGAGTAAATTCGGCTGGGCGGCCTGCCTGAGCCTTGAAGTCACGTAAAGGTTCTGTAGGAGGGGACGTGATTGTGGGATCCGCGGGCAAGACTGGCTGGGCTCGAGCGGTGACGGCGAAAGCCACAGCCGCAATTGTCAAGGTAGATCGCATGCTGGAGAAAGGGTCTTCGATTTTGCGATGTACAAGAAATCCACGTGAACTCCCACGTTGGCACAACAGCAACCGCACACCAAGGCAAGAGTAAATTGGCTGCTACGGGAGAAAGGACCTACATATCTAGTTTCCCCTCCTTCTACCTACATGGTTCGATTACTGAAAACCCTGTGCCAGGGTCCAGGTCGGGAACGCCTCTTGTTATGGCGAGAGCCTAGGACTTGAGGAGCAGGGGTCCAGAGCCTCGTTTTTATATGTGAACACAACATGATGACTGCATGTGCATTGGCTCACCAATATCATATGCATCGGCGACTGGGTCAGCAAATCCGCGTTGAGTCTACAGCACCAGCATAAGGCGCTATTGCAACTAGCGGGACTGAAGGCAGACCTGGACTTGCTCAGGCACCTTCAGCCGCATCCAAACCATCGGTAGAGCATGGGACCGGATTCAGCTCGGCCTCTAGCCCTTTGCTCAGTCCCCTCATTGTCCCCATCCCACCGTCTTTTACCTTTAAGCTTCGCAGCCGCCCCCCGGTAGCTAAAAGGCGACTCCAGTCTACCATGCGGAGTGACAATGGACCCGACCTGACCAGCTCCTCCCGTATGACAGCTCGTAGTGAGTTGTGTTGTGATGATCCTTGCCTCTTTCTCTTAGTTGCATCTTCCTAGGCTCTCGCTGGCCGGTCTAGAATCAGTAAATCGCCAGCCATCTGACGGCAAGTGGCGGAAGGTATTACCGCAGCATACTCGAACTCAACGTGCCCATGCCCTGGTAAACGTGGTCTCCTCCCTGCTCAATGATCGCCAGTGACAGATTGGGTCCAGATCGCACTGGAGTAAGGATGCCCTTGGCGATCTCAGTCTGGGCAACTCTAGAATCCACTTGCCAGCGGCCGACATTAAATAGGTGACAATCCAACAATTGATTGCTCACAAATAATCACACCATACGAAAAGAAATTCTGTCAGCCCCAGCTGAAATCGTTTCTTCTGTTATGTCTGCTGTGAAACCAACCAGTTGACCCCTGAACCTGACTATTGCTGCTAGCGGCGGCTTTTGCGGAATTTGTAGAGCCACCAAGAATCACACTAAATCGCAGGGAGATGAGAGGCTGGTCACTGTAGCAGTTTTGTGCATTTTTGTGAAGGTCTTTGATGAGATGCTTACACATCTTCCAGTTTTGCGAATATACGGTTTCTCTCTGAATAATATAAGATACTGTAGCGTTTTATATCGGATAATAACGTTAATATGACTAATTACAACCACAATTCAGCGTATACTCTTATGTCGTTCGCATGGAAATCGTACCTTTCATGGCTTCCTATGGTTCACATCTTTGTTTGGTTCCTGTACCAGTGAGTCAGCAATCCTTCAAGCAGAAACTCTCCACTACCCTAGACTCGAACCAAATTCCATTCACGCACATCTCACCTACCATGAAGTTTTTATTCACGCCAGTCTTCGCATTTCAATCGCTTAAACAAGCATCAAGAGTTACAATGCCCCGAAAACCCCGAGCAGCCACAAAATCAAAAGCCTCTTCATCCGCCACAACTGCTTCAGCAGCCACTTCATCTCCATCCCTTCAAAATGCTCTACTCTTCGCAGACGACAACGCGTTTATCACATGGCTAGAAGCTAACCACAGCACCACTCCCCAGGGAACATGGCTCCTCATCGCAAAGAAGAACACATCCCCGCCCTCCATTACCTATGACCAGGCCGTCGACACCGCAATCTGCTACGGCTGGATCGACGGCCAGCGCAAGTCCATCCCCGACCCGGGCACCCACTTCGCCCAGCGCTTCTCCCCGCGACGGCCCAGGAGCATCTGGTCCGCCCGCAACGTGGCCAAGGTGGATACGCTCGCCACGCAGGGGAGGATGAAGCCCGCCGGGTGGGCCGAGGTGGATGCGGCCAGGGAGGACGGGCGGTGGGACAGGGCGTACGCAGGGCCGGCGACAATGGAGGCGCCGGCGGATTTCCTGGAGGCGTTGGAGGGGAACGAGGCGGCGAGGGAGTTTTGGGGCGGGTTGGGTCGCTCGGCGAGGTATTCGTTCTTGATTAGGATTGAGACGGCGGTGAAGACGGACACGAGGGTGAAGAGGATAGAGCAGTTTGTGGAATTGCTGGGGGAGGGGAAGACGTTATAGTGTATAGCTTGATGATAGTCATGGTATTAACATTTTGTACTAGTAGGAATGTAATATACTAGATATTTTTTGGAGGAAACTCTCAATGGTATTGATAAATTATCGTTTTCAGCCCAAGGATAATGATGGACGGTCATCCAGCTATTACCTACCACCCGTCCTCGCTGTCGCCTTCCCCTTCGCCTTCACCCTCGGACAGCTCAGCGGTATCATCCAAAAGACCATCCCCAGATCCATCCTCATCTTCATCGTCGATAAATGAGCCATACTCCTCGCTGCCCATCTCGCTGTTGTCCTCGTCAGATAAACCAACAGGATTCTCCTGGCGGTGGAGCCGTAACCTCTCTGCTAGCGATAGACGAGCTGGTGGTTTGTCGTCTTCTTCTTCGTCCTCGCTTTCGGACTGTGAATCGTCGTCTTCTGGTCCCTTCTGGGTATCGTCATTTTCGGGGCTAGACTCTGAATCCGAGGAGATCACTTGTGTCCCGCGTCCAGCACGAGAGCGCTGTGAAGCACCTCGAGGAGCTTCGTCTTCTTCATCGGAGGAAACATCCACAACCGCCTGGGTTCGAACTCTTTTTGAAGTGGGTCCAACGTCCTCGTCCTCTGAATCGCTCACAATGCGACGCTTTGGAATCCTGACCGCGAGCTCCATATGCCCCTCTTCTTCTTCATCGTCTGAAGCATCTTGTTCAGGACTCGAGAACCTTGCAACAACAGCATCACTATCTTCTTCCGCTGAGCTGAAATTTCCTGGGTCGGGCGAGCCACCCGGAGAGATTGGGTTAGGGATCAATTCATCTTCCGAAGATGAGTGGTTCGAGATGATCTCGTTGTCGTCAATGCCTTCGCTCTCGTATTCGGAGGGCTCTTGCTCTTCTTCGTCTTCATCGTCTGAGCTCTCTTCCTCGTTGTCCAGCGGAAAGATTCCAAGATCGTGCTTCTTTACCAATTCCTCGAAATCTTCTATTGCTTTCTCAAACTCAAAGCAAACCATAGGCGCCAATTTCACACCACGTGACGACAGAGTATCCGTCAGCCGACGACTAACTTGGTTTGAGAAGTCGTCTATGATTCGGCGTGTCGTTTCATCCCAGAACTTATTGAGATCCGGCCAACAATACACCCACTCGAGATCCTCCCCAAGGCCAGGGTGCTTCTCAAACGTCTCTACCCTGGCATGCCGCATCATCCGAGAGCCACACCATTGTATGCTCCTCTTGCTGAGTTCGTAATGCTGCCTGATGAGATACACCGTCTCCAGGTTCGGCAGAACGCGTACCAAGCGCAAGATACTCTCGAATTGCTCTGGCGAGCTAGGGCTCACGTTCCCGCCCAAACCATCCAATTCGATCGCGGCATGGATGATATTGTTGCAAAAGTCGGCATCGTACGGCGCATCGTACGGCTCGTTCATGACCAGGTCGTTGAAATAGACGATATCTCGATCTTTCTTGAAGCGAACTTCGGCGTCGCCCGACCCGGCGTTGAGACGAAGCGTATCCGGGTTCTGACGAAGGACAATCCCGCGTGATTCTTGGTTCACAGCCGCGACCGTGCGCAAAGCCTCCGTTTGGTCTGAAAGTTCCATACTGTCCGCAAATCTCCAGAACGGATCACGGGGGGGCCAGGGTCGAGCTGGGTGCCATTGTATCCGGATGCATAATATCCGAGCCTGGCTTACCAACTCGGGACAGAACGCCTCCCAGATGTGACGTCGCAGCTCAGGCGGGAGGTCGTTGAATTTCGTGAACACTCGTCCTGGCTGGGTTTCGTCATTTTCATCGTCTTCATGTCCAAGAGTGGATGAGGATTCGTCAGAACTTTCATCCGATTCCACCGCCTCCAGGTCTATCAACTGATTGAGGGGAGAGTCATCGGACTCGTACTCGGCTTCCGACGACGCACGATCACCTTCTGAGTCGCTAGAGGTGTCGATGACAAACGCATGGCGCGACATATTTGGTTATTTTGGCTATTGCGGTTTGCAAGGCAACAGTGATGAGCTGAGATGAAGGTTCGCAAAGTGTGATTTTGGCACGCGCTTGCCCATCCCACGTGACAGAGCAATCTGTCGCGAAGTCACGTGCTTTAAAGACATTTACTTACGTCATCTTCTCACCCGTTATTCGATGTACCAAGCTCAACATTCGCACTAATAAACAAAAGGTTTGGTTCCGTAGGGGAAAACAAGAAAAAATGTTGCTATATTGGGAATCCCCAAACTAGCTATTGGGAAAGTTCTTCTCATGATTAGCACTCTTGATGTGATCCAATTGCACTGGTCATACGAAGTAATACTAGATTGCTTCGTTCATGGCTGTAGGGTAGACCTTGCTTAGTAGAGTGATGAATTGTGGCGCGTCAGGTAAGACAAGTAGGAAGAACACGTGACCACCCTTCTCATCACCAATCGAATGAGAATACCTAAATAAGGACTTGGCCCTCCCTAGATAATAGAAACTTAAGTGTTCAATTGCACCCTCGTGAATATGTGACAAGCTGTGACAATAGTGCTGAATTAATTTCTTCAGAGGTTTGGAGAGAAAGTTCAAGCCAAACCATCCTCTGACATCTAGATGATAGTAGCTATATTGGTTAATCTAGATTACTTCTGTTCTCAATTCCCGCACATTTCCAGATAAAAAAAATATCTCCCTTAGTATCCGCTGTGCTGGAATTAGACGATTGGCGAGCTTGGTCGCCCTACAGTGTTACGATCAGATGGCCTGAGAGTCTCCTTTTCCACACAGAACTAGACGATCAATGAGCAAAATCTTGCTAATAAAATGCCATTGACTAATTTTCAACTTAATTGTCCAACTTGGACTAACTCTGGCTCGGCGATTTGACTTGGGCTAGCTTTGTGTAGTGTTGTTTCATGACCATTACGTGAAGAAAAGATATATTCAGACACTTGAGCGTAATAGTACAAAGGACTAGAAAGACAATTCTAGAAAATAAAGTTAATGGCTAAGTCGACCGGCCTCCAAACCACACTGGGCTCGCTGGCTACCGAGAACCCAACCGCAACCCTTCTTTGCGGGGGTACACTTTTGCGGTTGAGCAATATTAGTTGGCGTTTGTTGTTGTCTTGGATAGGAATGTTATTGTCTTACCTTTGCGTTAGCCTCGCAGGCAACTCTGTGCCCTGTGTTAAGGTTGCAGAATCCTGGTCCCTGTCCCTTTGGCTGAACCACACAGGTCTAGAACATGGCACGCCCAGAACCCCGAGTATTGAATTTCAACAGAATATCAGCACAATATCAAAACAAGTAATTAGTAATAGATATAATATCAAGCTGAATACTATAAAATAATGCTTATTTATTTTCTTATTATCATATTATTGAGTTCCCTGACTTACGTGAACAGACCTTTGGTATGCATGTTTTATGTCACTCGCTTGGTAGGTCACCAGAGTCGCTGCTGTGTGGAGCAGGGCCTTTTTTCACTTTCTCTTCAAATCGAAGGCGGTGGTGGCAGTGGTGATGGCAGAATCCCCAATCTCATCATCTCTTCAGGTCGTTTCTTCAAGTCGATTCTTCTCTGTTTCTTCCACTGTAGCAAGTAGAAAGCTAGTTTTAATTTCTCGATTCTAGATATCACATTCCCGATTTCCAATTTCCCAATTTCAAAGGCATTATATCACAATGGTCGAAGATTGGGTCAATTAGTTTGGATATGGAGTCATTGTTGCTGCGGGACTTGGCGCCCCCGCGGTTTATGCTACCGCCTGGCTAGGCTGGAGGAAGCATTGGGACGATCATGAGCTTGCCGTGAGGAAGGATAAGCGGGAGAAAGAGGAAGCCGGCGAGTGTTCATGGCTCTTCGATTGTTAACCCTCTCTAATTTGGAATCGGATTAGACGAGAAGAAGGCTAAGAAAGCCGCTGAGAAGGTTGATCAAGATGCGGTCCTGAGAGGTGTTGCCGAGGAGGCAAGGAAGCTAGAGGTATACACGCAGCAAGTGAGGTGAATGCGTTGTCAGCCGACGCCAGCCGTATTGGCTACATTCTGCTCGTGCCACCCAAAAGGACCATCTCTTCAATTTGTTCGTTCCCTTCGTTGGCTTCTAGAGTTCTGTCCTCTGTGCCGAATGATTCCGAGCTCCCGGCGGAAGTCACGCAACTGACGTTCGGCGTGCTCCGCGCGAAGTACAGCAATGTCTTCGCTCCGTTCAACCTCTTGGGCGCGCTGTTCGGCTCGTTCGGCGCGCTGTTGAGCGCCTTGTTCGCGCAGTCTAACTCTCTCCATCTCGTTCCCGAGATGGATCACTTGCTTCCGAGATGGATCCTTTGCTTCCTGTGGTTGTACTCCAGACAAGGCTCGTTCCCTTCCTTGCTCCTCGAGGGCTAGTCACGGACTCACGGCCGCAGTAGAATGTGGCAAGTGGGTGACATTGAAATTGAGACACTCAAACATTATGCTGCTTATTCTCGAGTCTGTGACCGATATGATCAGATTATTGAGTGGTAATAAGATATACTTCAGAGATAATACAGCATATGTTGTCACCTTATTCCATTTCATACTACTGGATTTCATCTTAGAAAGTAGTCTGGCTATGACCTTTCCTCCATTAGGTGTCTCATTTCTCTTGTCACCCACTTCTGTGGCTAATACGGCTGGCGTCGGCTTACAACGCATTCACCTCCGTAGCGCGTCTGGATTTATCAACTAGAGCAGATTTAGAAAAGAGGAGCCTGTGGGATCATATCTCACATTATGGGGATTCACGTTATGCATTTCCCCTGTCTAGGGCATCTGGCACAGATCGGTCCCCTCTCCGACGTGGTTGCTGGGCGTCAAGACGAACTTGGCACAGACAGTATTCCACACAATTATCTCCCTGCCTTCCCAAATTGTATCGAAGCAACTAGACATGGTCAGCGAGACAACAAGAGATACCATCGCCGGTGCAGCGGGTGGTGTTGCTCAGGTTCTCATCGGTAGGCATCCCGTCACCGGGCCGTATAGCTGTTGCTCTGAAGTTAACCATGTATCTTAGGCCAACCGTTCGGTTTGTTCTGCCAGTATAATTTTTTTTATGTATTTTCACCTGACAGATCGCCTATTTTCTGATAGACATCGTCAAGGTCCGACTCCAAACCAGTGGAGGAAGTGGCCTCGCGGTCGCGCGAAATATTTGGCTCAAAGAGGGGCCATTGGCTTTCTACAAAGTGAGGAGAACCGTTAGAAACCTCACTGGGACAAACATACGGAACTGACATCATCTAGGGATCTCTTCCACCGTTAATCGGTATCAGCATCTGCGTGAGCTTGCAATTCTTGTGACCCAAAATATCCGATAGATGGAGATTGACAATTAGGTAGGGGAGCATTCAATTTGGAGCTTTCCAGTACTTTCGGCAGCTGTTCCAGAGCCGTCAAAGCAGAACTGGGAATTCTAAAGATTCGTTGCCGATATGGCAGTTATTCGTGGCGGGCGGAGGAGCTGGCTTGGCCAACAGCGTCATATCTGGCCCTGTTGAGCACATCAGAATCCGTCTCCAGACTCAGCCGTCTGGCAGCGGAAAGCTATACAATGGGCCTATAGACTGCGTCCGCAAGATCTACCAACAAGCTGGCATTGCTGGTATTTTCCGAGGCCAAGTTGCTACGATGGTTCGCGAGTTCTACGGCTTTGGCGCCTGGTTCGCGTCCTACGAAGTATTTGTGAGCCTTCTGACCAAGATGGATAACAAATCTCGCTCCGAACTTCCGAGTTGGAAGATCGCAATTTGCGGTGGGCTTGCAGGGGAGGTGAATTGGCTTTTAGCGAATCCATTTGATGTCATCAAGAGCAGGCTGCAGAGCGATGGCTTTGGAGAGGGAAGAAAGTACAAGAATACACGAGATGCAGTGTTGAAGACATGGAAGATTCAGGGATTTGGAGGATTCATGGAAGGACTGGGCCCATCCTTACTTCGTGCGCTACCAGTGTCTGCTGGCATTTTTGCTACGTGAGTTTATCTTTCTTACTATCTTGTTCGTGAAGCTGATTTTGTTTTTAGGGTTGAAATCGTTCGAACAATCATTGGATAGAATACATAAGCGGGCTAAAATGTTTAGACATAGAATGAATTATACATGAATGATCGTACAAAAAAAAGAACGAGGCTTCTTGCTGTCTCTACGTATCTTTGAATTGGCTTGTGAGATCCCATGTGATGATTTTGAGGCTACATTCAACCTACATTTTTGAGCATGATGGCTTCCAGTGAATTGCCACTTTCGTACTCGCTTCCCTATCTCTTCCTCTTGAGACCAAAACTAGTTTAGGTTAATATCAAGGGCGTAGATGAAGAACGTGCAGCGTCGGGCGAATTCCCGTGAGTGCGTATCAAGATAGTCATCAGGTGGGCACCATTATGGCGACTGACTTGCAAGCGTTTCTCCTAATCTGTTGTCGGGACTGGGCCCGCATAGTAACTTCCCCACAAGCAGGGGACGGTGTGCGTTCATGTGAGGAAACGCTAGATAGACCCTTGAGCGGCAGCACTAGAACAAGTGAATGTTCTAGCCGCCTCAGGTCTGGGGTGGTCATGGGACCAAAGCATGGAGTTGCTTGCGCCAGCCGCTTGTCATCTCGATGAGACAGCCCAAACAAACGAGTCGGGAGTGGGGCCGAGTCAGCGTCAACTATCACCAACTTGCTACTCGGACGAGCAACATCATACGTTTGTTGACTTTGATCATGTTATGGATTCCGAGGTCGGATAATAGCCTGTCCTTTTGGATTTATCGAGCTCTTGGTGGCTTCACTTATATACGGCCTTAATCCAATGGGCAAGCGTTAGTTACATGTAGCAAATGGATCAGCAACACCTTTGGACATTAGTCTCAAACAACACAATCTGAAATTCCAACATCAGATTCTCCATCATGCCTCTTTCAAAGTCCAGTGAAATAGTCGTTGTCGGTGGTGGGGCATTCGGCCTGTCCACAGCTCTGCATCTCACGCAGGCCGGCTTTACCAACATCTCTATCTACGAGCAAGACGACCAAATCCCCCCTCGCTATTCTGCAGCCAATGATCTGAACAAGATTGTTAGAGCAGAGTATGAGGACCCATTCTGGACAGAATTGACTATCGTGCGTATCTCACTGTACCCACCACACTTGTCCGAGATAGAGTGCTAATATGATATACGTGCAGCAAGCCATTGCAGCATGGAAGACACCATTCTTTGCCCCGCACTTCCACCAAACTGGGTTCATCCATTGTGTATCCAAGGACGCACCCCAGGAGGCTTCTGCTACCCTCAACAGGTTCCGGGTGGCAGCGGATGCTCACCCGGAAATGAAGGACCATGTTGAACCTTTCACCAAAGACGGGGACATCCAGAAGCGCTTCTGGCAGTACCAAGGATCTTTCCCTGGCTGGACAGGATACTTCAACGGCTACGACGGATACGCTCACTCTGGCAATGCATTGGCCTCGGCTTACCGTGCTGCGCAGGCCAGCGGCGTGAGGTTCTTCCTTGGCTCGCAGGGTTCCGTGTCACGCATCGTCTATGGAACCGCATCTGGGGCCAGGAAGGCAACAGGGATCGAGCTGGCTGACGGGCAAGTCCGTGCCGCTGACCTGGTCATTGTTGCTGTCGGCGCCGCGGCCACAAAGCTGGTCCCCGAGATCGGAACCCAAGTCGTTGCCAAGTCCTGGTCCGTCGCTCACGTCCATCTCTCAGACGAGGAGGTTTCTGCCCTTCGCGGCATCCCCATCACCTACGCTCGTGACCTTGGTTTCTACCTTGAGCCCGACCCGAAGACAAACCTGCTCAAAATTTGCCCCATGGGAGGTGGCTATGTAAACACAGACCCCGAGACCGGCTTCTCTCGTGCGCCCGCCAATTTGTATGACAGTGCCTTCGTCCCGCCCCATGATGAGGCAAAGATGCGCAAGCTTCTTGCTGATACTCTTCCATACCTGGCCGATCGGCCGCTTGTGAAGAAATCCCTCTGCTGGTTTGCCGACACCCAGAACTCAGACTTCATCATTGATTACGTCCCTGACACATCTGATTCTCTCGTCTTGTTGACAGGTGACTCAGGCCACGGCTTCAAGTTCTTCCCCATATTTGGTACATGGGTCAAGACTCTCTTGGAGAAGGGTGAGCAGTCAATTGCTAGATGGCAGTGGAAGGACCCCAATTCCAGCGCTGAGGACAAGAACTGGGGAGGAGCTGTGAGCTGGCGCCTGGGAGAGACTAAGGAGTTCGCGGAGATTAGACCTACCCCGAAGTCTAGAATCTAGATCTGGCGACTAATGATAGATATCATAACTTCGATAGATAGAATATGCTGTTTTTGCTTTTCTGCATGAGATTTTAGTATACTAACTGATACGTGGCTATCACAAAGAGTTGTTTATCCTGTTTAGGCAGGAATTTTAGCTAGACTGTAGCGGTTCTTGACAAATCAATATCCTTTTCTCGAGCTACACAATGCCGAAGGTAAACTTTGAAGTCCTAAAGAATTTGCCTCTGTTTGGTTTTGTTGCGTGAAGCAGGGCTGGCTATGAAAACCCGGAGTTTGGCATGCACGGATGCATGAATGTACATCGTTATCACACAGCACTGAAGCCGAAATTGCAAATTTGCCTCATTTTTTTACGTTATGAGGTTGGATTGAGATTATTCTACTCAGATGATCTAATATCGGTATTTCTACTCTACGGCTCGGATACCCCTAAATTTGAGGCTTGAGGCACCCCTTTCATCCACACCTCGGGTTCTCTCTTCCCACGCGCTAGAAGCTCCTTGCCTGAATGTAGTTTGAAACAGAGCAAATAGATTCCTGTATGTAATATCGGTGGCGGTCCCGGGGCAGATACGTAACCGTTATCGGATGGCAATAGTCACGCGTACACACCAAAGTCACCCCTTGGATCTAGACACCCCTCTGGGAGATAACAAAGATCTGATCTAGCCTCCCTTGGAACATGCGGCGTTAACAAAGTATTGATCTAGGCACCCTAATACTACCCCATGATCTTTACAATCCATACCCCGCATCGAGATTGGCCTGGAATAGGTGGAAGTGGCCACGGGTATTTACCCGATATTGGCTTGACAGTCGAAAGCATATTGATTGAAGCAGGTTATAAGTCAAAAGCACCATCTTTGGACTTGGACGAAAACCAACCCAAGACTTTGTCACATAACTAATATACCCAAAAAATGGTCACTTCACGCCGTTTGATTCAACCCAAGGTGTGCAGGGACGCTGTCCACGGTGTTCGCCACCTCTCTACCACACAACTTGTCCGAAGCCCACCGCACCCTTCGTCGGCTTCGGTATCTTCAGCTGTATCTTCCTCTGCTACCACATCCACAAAGTCCCCTTTGTCAGTCTTGCCGACTGGCGTACTTCTCAGATCATTCTTCATCAACGCGGTCTCCTCAAGACCGTACCTTCTTTCCCCATCCCTTTACATCCTTTCCAAAATCTCCAAATCTAAAAGCGGCGTCATTCTCAACGTCGACCGAAATCCATTACTACGATGGATTATGAAGAATACCTTCTACAAGCAGTTCTGCGCCGGCGAGAGCGGGCGTGAGACTCGCTCTACTATGGACCTGCTGCAGAACCTTGGCTTCCGCGGCACGATTCTCACCTACGCCAAGGAAACTGTCTTCGACTTCCATTCCAACAGCAGCTTCGGCCAGGGCGTCTCCAACTCCGCGAAGGAGGGCGAGAACTGCCCTAGCATCGAGGCCTGGAGAACTGGAAACATGGAAACCGTCAACCTTCTCCAGGAGGGAGATCAGTTGGCAATGAAGTATGTATCTCCTTTTCATCGCCCGGTGCCTTAAACAATCACTAACTGCAATGTGCAGACTTTCTGGAGCTGGACCCCGAGTCACCAACGCATTTGCAGAGGGCAAGGCGCCTCCTCAACAGTTTCTCGATGCTCTCGAGGAGATCTGCTCAAACTGCAACGCCCGCAAAGCCCAAATCCTCGTCGACGCCGAGTCCCAGCAATTCCAATGGGGCATCATGCGCGTCACAATCGATCTCATGCGAAAGTACAACACCACCGACAAGGCTTTGATCTTCAATACCTACCAGGCATATCTCAAGAGCACACCCAGCACCCTCCGCACCCACATGCAGACTGCCCTCGATGAAGGATTCACTCTCGGCGTCAAGGTGGTCCGTGGCGCGTACATGGCCTCGGACCCCCGCGGTCTCATCCACGACACCAAGGAGAACACCGATGACGCCTACAACGCCATCGCCCAGGGCTTCCTGAAGCAGCAGTACGAGGGCTTCGGAGTTAATGGACGTGCCTTCCCCGCCTCCAACCTGTTCCTGGCCAGCCACAACAAGTTCAGTCTGGTGGAGGCGTACAAGACGCACATGTCCCAGAAGCGACAGGGCCTCCCCACGGTGCCCGTCGGCTTCGCCCAGCTGCACGGCATGTCCGACGACGTGAGCTTCGAGCTTCTCAAGATGAAGGCCAGCGACGCCGGCCTGGAGACGCCCGACATCTACAAGTGCTCCACCTGGGGCACGCTCAAGGAGTGCATGGCATACCTCATGCGGCGTGCGGCGGAGAACAGAGACGCGGTGGGGAGGACTGTGGACGAGTACGCGGCACTCAAGACGGAGCTGGGCAGGCGGATGGGACTGTCTGCCTGATTATTTTAGTTTCTTAGTACTAGGTTTGGGAGAGCATATCTCACACTACGGAGGCGCTACGTAGCAAAATTGATGATCTATGACCCTGCATTTTGACTTGCTCGCCTTTCCTATTTGAGTGATGTGGTTGCAAACCGTGCATAGATAAGGAGAGGGGGCGTGTGAGTTGTCTCTCGATCCAGGGAGTGACGAGTGACACGTGGGAGAGGTGATGGGAGTGTCTTGATGCAGATCGGCAACGGCCTCCGATTCGTCAGTGTTGTTGCAGGAACCCCTGGGCCCTTGGGAAGATCCCAGGAGCCACTCGCACTTCTTTGTCTATGTCCCCGCATGTGTCTCTAAATCAGTCTAAGCGACAGGATCTCAACTAAGGTAGTCAACGTGCCAAACTGCTAGCCGGTCGGCGCGGGGTGGCAGGAAGGCTGTCACTGACTTGCCACGGATGGGGCCTGTGATAGCACTACGGATCGGATCCGGGGCCGATGAGCAGTGTGAATGATCCCTGGTGGCGGCATGGGGAGAAGAGGACAGAGCACTAATGCAGCATCGGGAGCATTTCCCATGAATTTGGATCCGAGACCGGTCTCGGCCAGCGTCCCGGCCTCGAGATGCTGCTGCCGGCCGAGATCGATCTCGGGTTGGAGATAAACTCAAATGGATAAAAGAGAGACGAATCAAGGGCTTTTGGGCATTCCTGCTCTGTATCAGGCACTCGACCCTTCACACAACAACAGTAATTCAGAATGGCCATCACACGAGTTCTCGGATCCAAGTTCAGCCTCGCTACACGAACTGCCCCTCGTGGGTGGGCTCGTGTAGGAGCTGTCTCTGCTCTGCAGATCCGAAGCAAGACTACGACCACGATGCCATTCAGAGTCCCCGACGAGAGGAACGAGCCCAATGTGAGTTTTCCCATGACGAATCAATTCGTTCAATGATGTATGTTACTGACATTTTAATTCAGCCTCTCTACAAGAAGGGATCGCCTGAGCGCCTCGAGGTTGAGAAGGCTCTCAAGAAGCTCCGCTCTGAGCTGCCCGTCAAGTCTGAGCTGTACTTCAACGGCGCATTCCAGCAGGCTCCCAAGTCTGAGGACCAGGTCATGCCCTCTGAGCATGGCACCACCTTCACCAACTACCCCCTGGCATCCAAGGAGCAGGTCTCCGAGGCTATCGAGCTGGCTCTCCAGGCCAAGAAGGGCTGGGAAGAGATGCCCTTCGTCGACAAGGTCGCCATCTTCCAGCGCGCTGCTGAGCTTGCTACTACTGAATATCGCTATGAGCTCATCGCTGCCACCATGCTCGGACAGGGAAAGAATGTCTGGCAGGGTGAGATTGACGCCGCTGCTGAGTTGGCCGACTTCTTCCGCCTGAACTGCAACTACGCTGCCCAGATCCTCGAGAGACAGCACGACCGTGGCTCTGACGGTATCTGGTCTCGTCTTGACTGGCGCCCCATTGAAGGTTTCGTCTACGCCGTCTCCCCCTTCAACTTCACTGCTATTGGTGGTAACCTGATCTCCGGCCCTGCTCTGATGGGCAACGTCGTCCTCTGGAAGCCTTCTCAGTACAACATCTACGCCTCTCAGATCGTCTACAAGATCCTCCTCGAGGCCGGTCTCCCTCCCAACGTCATCCAGTTCGTTCCCGGTGATGCCCAGGAAGTGACCGACATTGTTCTCAAGCACAAGGACTTTGGTGGTCTCAACTTCGTCGGTTCCTCTGACGTTTTCCGCAACATCTACAAGCGTATTGGTGAAGGCATCGGCAACAAGACCTACAAAGATTTCCCCCGCATTGTCGGCGAGACCTCCGGCAAGAACTTCCACCTCATCCATAAGACCGCCGACATCGAGTCTGCCGTCAACCACACCATCCGCGGCTCCTTCGAGTACCAGGGCCAGAAGTGCTCCGCCACCTCGCGCGTCTACCTCCCCGAGTCCCGCGCCGAGGAGTTCCTCACCCAGCTCAAGGCCGGCGTCGAGAAGATCACCATCGGCAGCCCCGACAAGGACATGGAGGCGTTCATGGGCCCCGTCATCCACAAGCACTCCTTCAACAAGATCAAGCGCATCATCGACGAGACCAACAAGGACCCCAGCGCCAAGCTCATCATCGGCGGCACCTACGACGGCTCCGTCGGCTACTACGTCAAACCCACCGTCTACCAGGTCGACTCCCCCCAGCACAAGCTCTTCAATGAGGAGATCTTCGGCCCCGTCCTCGCCGTCCACGTCTACCCCGATGCCGAGTGGACCAACATCCTCAAGCACGTCGACGAGGCTGGTGGCGGTCTCGCCCTGACCGGTGCCGTCTTCGCCCGCGACCGCGCCGTCATCCGCCAGGCCGAGGATACTCTCCGATACTCCGCCGGCAACTTCTACATCAGTATGTTACCCTTTATTTCTCCCCATTCTGATAGTGTATTAACCTAATTTCTCTCAGACTGCAAGACCACAGCCGCCGTCATCGGCCAACAATCCTTCGGCGGCGCCCGCTCTAGCGGCACAAACGACAAGGCCGGCAGCGCCGACCCCCTGAGGCGGTTCGCCAGCCCCAGGCTGATCAAGGAGGAGTTCTTCCGCCAGACGGGTTTCACCTACCCCAGCAACGAGTCATGAGTCGAAGTATATAGTGTATCATATGGGGGGTATCGCTCTGGATTAGTTAGATAGCTCAAAGAAATTTTGGTTCGGCTACTGGTTTTTGGGACGGGTCAATAACGATTACAAGAAATGGGATCAAGAAATTAGAAATGAACATTTTATACTTTATGATATGGATTTCTGTGGTTTGTTGATTTGGTTATTATTGAGTTGAAGTCAGGATCAAAAGACTCAAGGACCCTATGACTTTCTTTTGAATCAAATAATGCAAGGAAGACGATCCGTATTGATAAAATAACGACCATTAAGCCAAAATCAACAGATTCAAGGAGTAGAACATTGATTTAACGTAGGCATTAAGGTATGATGTGCCGTAAACTATTGTAATATTCAGCCAGGGTCTAAGTGTGCATGTATCACACTCCAATGTCTGACTGGGTCCGGGTTAGTAACTCTCATTAATTTATTCTCCGTAATTGCGTTGTATTCTCGCTATCTAATCCTTGCCGGTGATGTAATCTATTTATATAACAATCAAATGCCGTCTTTTAAAGTGCGATATTTCCCGGCTGCGCTGATCACATCCGATGTCTACCGCGATGGGGCCATCTCGGCCCGTGCTATGCACTTCCCTGACCCGGCCCCCTTCACAGTCTCGGAAGGCTTACAGATCCGAAAATAATTTCTGGAAATACGGCCTTGCCTCCATGTTTGCTACACAGCCGATGCCGAATGCCGGGATGATCCTCAGGCACCGCAACACGGTCACCGACGGCAGGTCTTTCCGTATTTGCGATGCCCTGGTGAGAAGTGGGATATGTTGCTGGCGGTTGTATAAGTCCAATCCTAGTAAATGTACTGGTGACGCCGCCAATTGTGAGAAAATGGGCACTGTGAGCTGACTGACAACGGCCTTAGTATGGGGGTTGGCAGCCAGGTGATCCGGTATCAGGGAGGATACCGCTGGCGCCAGAGTGAAAGAACCGAATATGGTCAACGCATCTCGGAATAGAAACGTAGCGGTGACTGATTTCGGTGTTTTGGGGATGATGGAGGTGATTTTCTTGTTGGGATCTACGGCAGCGAAGAGCCGGGCGTAGCTCACGTCCTTCCACACTCCCAGAGGCACGTTTACCAACATAGTGGTGAAGAAGGTGACGGTTCCGACTGCGGCCATCTTGAACTCATCGCCCAGCGTCTCGGTGCCGTTGGCAACGACGTATGTACCAGCATACAAAGTCCATACCAATCCGAAAGGGCGGCCGAATAGGAAACGTGCAGGGTGAGTGAGCGCGGCAATGCCATTGCGACGCATTCCAGTCAGCAGAGGTTGATTGATGGAAATTTTTTCAACCATAGACCTGTGAAACCTTGTTAGCACTTCATGTTGCTTGAATTCTTGATTCTAGAATAGATAAGCACAACAATGTGCCCGAAGAGAGTACACACACCTATCAATGACGGCCACGATGGGCGATATCAACGTGGCAGACACGAATCCAGCAACGGCATCGCCGGCCAAGGCCCTGAAGAGCCGACTGCTCCTTGTGGAATCATGTTGGGTTTCTGCCGTAGACATGCTAAGTTTGTGATGTCCTTGGTATCAGGTCTGAATGGTGCAGCTTAACCAGAACTTAGTCCATTTTCCTCCGGTCAACGCAATTGTCCCGCGACTAGCAGCTTCAACCAGGGCAAAGGACTTTCAAATGCACAGCATTGCCACATGATGTAGCCATTGCCGGCGGAATGCCAACTAGATCGTCTATACTGGCACTTACAGATCAAGGCGCGTGCTACGGATTGCTGGTCAGTGTCGGGATACTTCCCGATATTTGACAGCTTCCGTAGCCGGAGACACAGATCTGGGATTCAGGGTCCACCTGCTGTGCCTCCTCCCGCCCCTGGGCGTGATGCGATGCAGACAAGGGCAACTAGCCCGTCATGCAGCGCTTGGTGTGCTTTTTCCTGAATGGGACAGATCGCTATCGCCTTCGCCCTGTTATCGTGGGGGACAGATTCTGCGGGGAAGCCTTCGAGCTACGGGCGGTGCTTCCGGGAGGTGGTGGATTCGGTCTCATGATTCATTCTGAGGCTGGCGTAGAAGCATATCGCGAAAAGATACATCGGAAGGCATCCGGCGACTATGAAGATAGGGAAGAAGGGTCTCGACAAGCATTGGGCTCTCCACTACCCCAGCCTTCGTTTGATAGCGGCGGCACCGTCGACTGAGATGGGAATGCTAGTTCGAGCCTGTCGACGATCAGTGGTCGTGGATGGCAACGGGGATGGATTTAGGTTTATTAGCCGCCTTGGCCAGGATTTGGGGCTCGAACGGCCTGCATGTCTCTCCTTGACTGATGGGCAGCAGGTACCAGATGACGAGTCAGGTCGTGGAGGTGAAGGAGGGATGTGCCAGAAGCGAGTGTCCAGAAACGAGAGATAGCGAGTTCGGCTAGCGCTGGCGATTCGAGATAAGGCCTGATCAGGACTAGCGCTGCGCTGCATGTGAGGAAGGCTGAAGCGATAGTGAGGGGAAGCGAGCGCTAGAAGCCAGCGGCCAGCCAATGGATTAGTGGGCTTTAGGTCTCGAATTACAGCATATCAACGCCTGGCCCCCAGTTATCCCCACAGAGCGTGCTCACTCCACTATCAACGTCACTCCACAGGCAAACCAAACCACTCATCTCATCTGGCCACAAACTTCGCCGTATCAGCAGCCAGCCACCCGCCGCTTCTCCCAGCACCGCAAGACCCTTCCTCGACAGAGCTGATCTGGCCTGGCCTCGCTTGTCCTCCCGTGATTCTCGCTGCCCGATCGTGTCCAGCCCTTCATGACCGAGAGAACCTCTGGACGAGGCCGGGTCTCCAAACGATCCGACAACGCGTTCGTCATCCCAGCCCAGTCCCAAAGTTTGCTGAAATTAGAGAGTACCCACCGGCTGACTCACTGATCTTCTGTCGAACGACAACAGTTGCTCGAGATGTCGCAAGCAAAAGATCAAATGCTCAGGCTCGCACCCTTGCGACGCCTGTCAGAAGCGCAAGGTTTCGTGCGAGTTTGACAGCCTTGACCAAAAGGTTCTCGTCACTAGAGGGTATGTTGCCTAAGCCTTCAACTCTTCGACTTGGTCTCGTCTGGTGTTCTTGAACTGGTGATTCTGATTGCTCCTGGCCAGATATCTGCTGCAGCTGCAGAGACAAACCAAGAAAGAGAAGCAGGATGGCTTCCCTGACTATGCTACCCCGGCATCTGCGGACCTGCATCCTGGGCAGGATAGCATCAATGTTAATGAAGATTGTATGTATATCCCCTTCATTGGACTCCTCTATGAAGACTCTCATATCACCTAATAAGTGGTTAACAAACTAACACGCTATAGCCTCAGAATTGGCTACCCGCAGGCCAGTATCTGAGACTCGCAGCTCCGAGAGTCGAGAAAATCTGGATCCCATCGCCTCAACACTCACGAACCCTATGTCTACCGGCAAATCGAAATTCATGAAGTCAGCCGAAGGAAGAATATGTGAGATACAACGCCCCTGCTTCTATTCCGCCACACCCAGGCCACTAACATTTTCCTGCTCAAGTTTATCTTGGCACGTCTTCCACATGGTCATTCAGTCGCCGGATCATGAGCCTGACCCATGAATATGTTCATGGAACCCCTATAGCACCGACCACTCTCCTCTTTGATGGTTCAGCATACGACCTGGGCTGGGACGGCGCTCGAGTGAATCATCCATTCGACCACACGCCTCTTCCCACCCTTGATCACGCCATCTTCCTCATCAACAACGTCAAGTTCCACTGCAGCCAGCTATTCCACCTATTTGACGAGGAGTCCTTCATGAAGTATCTCTATGACTACTACTCTCACCCAACCCCCAAAACTGGCACACCAGATTTGCAGTTTATCCACCTTCTGGTCATTCTGGCAATGGGCAAAGCCCTCGGAGGCAGCACTTTTCAATCCGACATCCCACCTGGGTCCGAATATTTTGTCATGGCTATTCAGCGCATGCCCAGCTTCCACGCTCTGTTTGGACAACCCATCTTGCTAACAGAGGTTTTGTGCTGTATTGCCCTATACTTTCAGTGTCTGGATCACAGGCACGCGTCTCATGCCTTTGTAAGTGATTTAAATTCTCATTGGCAATTCCATTGCTTACACGGTGTGCTTAGATTGGGGAAGCGATTCGAATGGCGTTGGGTCAAGGAATGCACACAGATATGCCACAGGACGAGTTAGGAGCGGATGTTGTCGAGCGAAGTCGCAAGGCGTGGTGGACTGCGTACCTGCTGGACAGGCAGATGACCTCCTTGATGGGTGTTCCACAGTCAATCCATGACGACGATGTCCATTCACAGCTACCGGACTACCCTGATTCTCCACAACGGAGGACGGCGCTGGCCATGCAGATCCGCCTGTCTCGAACAATGTGCGCCATCAACAAAGGTAAGGAAGAAATAACACGCCGCGATCCTCATCGAGTGGTTCGTGCTGACAAGTTTACTAGGCGTGTACGGGACCGACGGTAGACTGAACAAACGCTTTTTGATCAAGACAAAGGAGGTCTTGTCTAATATTGCCGATTTGACTGATGAATTACAACAAAAGTTCCCCATGCAGGCCAACGGGCCGTTCAGTACAATCTCAAGGACTTCCGGCTATCTCCATCTCCTTTATCATCAGGTAAGCCATCTCTCTCTAGTTCTTCACAACTGTTACGCTAACTTTATCTCGACAGTGCATCATCCTTGCCACGCGCCCACTGCTATTTTGCTTCATGAAGATTCAATTCGAATCTCCCGACACGTATTTGGAGAGCCTTAACTCATCTCAAACGGTTCGAAGTCTGATTAAGATGTGCATCGACTCTTCCCAACAATGCATCAAGCTCCTTGATTGTCTGCTCAGTCAAGGTCTACTCGGTATGAATAACCCATCTATCTTTCATTGGTTTGATCCACACCCGGAAATTACTTACTAACACTTTAGAAGCTTCGTTTCTCACCATCGACCTTGACCCTCTATTCGCCTCTAGCCTTAACCTCCTCATCGCCCCGGCGATCGACTACAGCTGGATGTCCGAGACCACCATTTGGCGAGAACGAGCGTATGCCATCCTGAACGAGATGATTGGAAGAGGGAATCGGATAGCGAAATACCGACTAGCGGAACTTGAGCAGCTGGCAGACATGCTCAGCCACCTCCCCCAGGAAAGTTCTCCACAGACGTACGTGGGCAGCGACCTAGAGGCAGCTGCAGCAGTCCCTGTGATACGCCAGCTTCTGGTCGGACCACCCCCGATACTTGCGCCCGGGATGCCACCGCTGGCTGCAGCGCACATGGATGATACCGATGATCTGACGGCAGGGATACCTAATCTGGAGGAATGCTATATGGAGGAATGGCTATCGCCAGGGCAGATCACGGCCATGGCCAACTCGATTGGGAACAGCGATTCGGAATGGCTTTCTAATACGATGACGGAGCATGATATCTTTTAGAAACGGCGATTGGCTGGGAGTTTGGTGATCGGTCAAGTGCATTTGGGCGGCGTGGAAAGATTCTGATGAGCGTATGCGTAAATATATCTTCGATTTATTGGTTCAATAGATGGCTTTATCTAGGCCAAGTAAAATGATAAATTGATGAGTTCCATGTTTGTTATAATAACCCTCCGGATTATTTTCCTTCCACCCTTTTGCATACTGGTGCTAACGACAGTCAAACGTCCAGATAGTTTTTTATGAATAGATGCTGTTCAATGGCCGCGTGGAAAACGTGTCGGGACTTGATTGCAACATGAGGTAAGCCGAAGAGGCACTTGGACATCACAACAACAGACGACATGTTATTCTCCACAATATGTCGCTGCTTCACCATGGCCGTCTTAGGAGGTAATCGCCTCCAGCCTCCAGCTGGGCGCCTATTGCGCGGACTTCAGCGGTTTCCTTCTGCTGAATTGCCTCTGCCAACCGATGTTCAAGGGATCGAATGAGCTCTTCGGCATCTTCCCAGCGCTGGTTGGCTCTTCTTGCGGACTCGAAGGCGAGTCGGTCGTGCTCGGCGGCTTCTTGAAGAACGCCTCTGACGGCCCTTCCCTGCTCGAGGGCTGCCACATGTCCCTCCTCCCTGGCGTTTTCCAGGCCGCCATCTGCCGCAAGCTTCTTGGCCTCTCTCTCGGCATTCTTCGCCTCTAATCCAATTCCAAGTTAGTGGGGGTTTAGCAATCAAGGGGTCATGAACACTCACCCGTTTCCGCTTCCTCCCGAGCGTCCTTCTTCTCACCAAGCCTCATATCGAGGCTGTTCTTCCTACAGTTCGAAACAGCCGTAATCATGGCTGGGATGAAACTTATCCCTGCCGCAATGATCACTCCATACCCAAATTGGGCCACCCAATTCTCAGCCATTGTAATTGTTTGGAAAGTTGGAAATTTGAAATTGTGAAACTGAAAATTGAAATTGAGAGAGTAAAAAAACAGGCTTGCTGCTTGCTATCGAAGAAAAAAGGAAGAAACGGCCAGAAGAAACGATCTGAGGAAAAGGTGAGACGGGGGATTCTGCCATAACCACCAACCACCGCCTTGGGGCAGAACGAAATGGTTGCCAACAGACATGTACAGACGGCAGATGTATTACTCAGGCAGCCAGCGTTATTACCCTGTTTATTCGTTACTGCCTATCCTGAGTCTTTGTTGTGATTCTGTATATTCGTTGTTATTCTACATATTGTTAAGACAGCATGCTCCCAAACATGCCATCTTTTGTTGCAATTTCCAAGTGCCTCCTCGTCCACCTCATGTTGCCTACCTACCTAATGTAAATTTCACCCAACTTTCAATTTCCTACTGGCTTGCTTTAGTACTCATAAGAATTATCTTTACTTTCACAGTCCGGCAGCACCAGCATACAAGACGGTGGAAGGGAGATGATCCAAAGGGCCATTGACGACCGTTCTGTTCTGCCCCAAGGCGGTGGAGGTTATGGCAGAATCCCCAATCTCACCACTTCCTCAGGTTGATTCCTTCTGGCTGTTCCTCGTCTCTTTCTTCGACTGTAGCAAGCGGCAGCTCTTTTTTACTCTCTTCATACAAATTTTTATACATTCAATTTCCTATTTCCAATTTCAAATTCCGAACACCGAAGATGTGGTACCACAATGGCTGTCCCTGAAGAACGGGTCCCTTCGTTAGGGATCGGGGTGATGGTTTCCGGGTTTCTGGCCTTTGTCGTAGGCACGGCCGTTCGAATCGCTCGTCAGGAGAGGAACGAGGCTCGTCGGAAGAGGAACGCCGCTCGTCAAGAGCGGGACGCTGCCGTTGAGGAGATGGAGGCCGCTCTCGAGGATCGGGGCACTTGCATACAGAGAATAAAAGGACACATGTTTGAGAGCATATTGTCTCAACAATGTGTAGAATTATAACGGATATACAGAATAAGAAAGAACACACAGGACAATAACGAATAAACAGGATAATAACTCTAGCTACCTGGGCAATACATCTGCCGTCTGCACGCGTCTGTTGACGGCCGCGTCTTCCTGCCCCAAGGCGGTGGCAGAATCCCAATGTTATGTTGTCATTTCTTCTGCTTGTCCTTTCTGGTAGTTTCTCTTCTTTCTTTCTTCGACTGTAGCAAGCAGCAGACTTGTTTTTTCTCTTTCTCAATTCTAGATTTTCGCATTCCCACAACTTTTCGCATTCTCACAGCATAACGATGATTGAAGATTGGATCCTTTCACCTTTCTGGGCGCCGATTATTTTTGTCCTGATTTATTCCATCCGGGCTTTTTTGACATCCTGGTTTCATTGGCACACGACCAAGCTCGAAAGGGAGTTCGCTACGAGGGAGCTCGCCCGGGCGATGGAAGCCCACGCTGAGCAGGAGGAAGCCCACGCTCGGGCGGAGGAAGAGAGTAAGTTTCTACGGCCCTTCGATTATTAAAACCACTCTAACTTGGAATCAAGTGGAAGGACTCCGGCAGGCAAGGGCCAGATATATCCTTGACCGTGAGAAGGCCATGAAGCAACAGGCCGCCGCCGAGACCGCCTTGGAAAGGGCTGTGCGGGCTGAACTGCGCGCACAAAGAGCCGAACAGCGCGCGCAAGAGGCTGAACGGCGCGAGGACAACGCCGAACAGCGGGCAATGCGCGCCGCCCGTCAGTTGCGAGAGTTGCGCCAGGCGATCAGAAGGATTCGGGAGCCAAGCAGCTCTGAGGACACCGACTCCTCATTCTAAAGCAGCGACATCGACCAGTCTCTGGCATTCCACTTCGGTGGTTGTAAGTCCAGAGACTGGCCCGGACCTTGGGTCTGTAGGTCAGGCGCCGAATTCGAAATTCGAGCGCACCTTGTCTGGGTCTAGTAACCACATTCAACGTACGTATGTGGTGAAGCCAAAGCAGCCCCCTTACTGTGCTTCTCATTACAGCCAGTATAAAACCGATGTCGACCATTGAATCCGAGAATTTCTATTATAACACTCACAAATCCGAGTGACGATTTCTCAGATTTTATCTGCTTCTTGCTGGAGAGCAACAATGAAAAACCCCTACAGGAGGAACAGCTCCAGCCACTTCATCAACTCGATAAGGCTTTCTTTAAACCGTCGGATGGGCCAAGAAGAACAACTGTGGCACGAATATGTACGCGGAGATGATCAAGGCGGTGCCGTGGAACCTGCACACCGAGACGAAGACGCGACTGCCAACCGAACAAGACTACGAGCATTAACTCAGCTAAGATCAGCAACCAGAACCATACTTCCACATTTTCGACATTCACCAAATTCGACCATTTCAAGCTTCCTTCCTGGTAACGGGCTCATCATACCAACTTTGGTAAGAAGCTTAGTACCCTGGCTGAGCTCTAATATATATATTGTTGGCCGCCTACTTTTCCACTTTGGCCACCTAGGCTTGACAACTTCCTGTCGCCGAAACCAGCATAAAAGAATTCATACGCTGCCAACACCACCCGCCACATCTCTATCAGGATCCACATCACACCCTCTATGATTTGACTGCCTTGTGCAATGATGGGTGAGTCAGGTTTACAATGATCCCTCGTCCTGTCAGCCGACGGGTATGCATTAACACCGCCAATACTGCTTCTATCACGTTAGCTACATCGCGAGAGGCTTCACTTGGCGGCTTGTGGGAGCTCGTGTTATAGACGAGCGCGGACACGTTGCGATCAGCGCTGGTAGCGCATGGATGCAATTTTTCACGGTATTACTTCTTGAAAGAGATGGCGGCAGGAGGTCTGACTTTCGCATGTCCACCACTCTTCTGTTGAGTTTGGTGGATCAACTCAGCTGGCATCAAGCCGTTCTCGTATTTTGGATCATAGACCACGAACGTAACTTTTTGCATTGTTCGCTGTTGGCCCTGGGGGTTACGCTTAAATGTCATGTTGCCGTCCATCAGCTGAACAGCGCTCTGAAAAATGCATAGCAAAGCCTCAAGAAAGTATTCTCCATACTCAAATTATACCGAACGAATCATCCACTCGTGGGTTCCAGGTTTCGGTCTTAGGTGAGTGATTCTCCTAAATCTCCTATTCATTCTCCTCCATTCAAGTACCTAACCCATTCTGATCTTTCAGCGCCGACTTACAAGAATGTAGAAACCCTCGCCACCCAGGATCAGAGGTACTGGCGTACCTATGGGAGGGCTTCATGAGAATCTACACCTTACTCATGGCGTGGGTGAGCTCATGGTTGCGAAGAGCCAGAAGTCTACTCAAAGGTGTCAACCTACAAATAATTTCGCTTGACAGGCCAATATCGCGTCTGGATATTGCTGTTCCCCAGGGACCATAACAGATTTTATTCTAGAGGTATGGAATGTTTGGATCCGGTGCTCGGCGTTTTCCTCATGGTTCCAAAGAGGTCAATATCTCGTCAGTCACAAACACGACGGATCGCGGTCAAAGTTCAGAGCGGGCAAGGGTGGTGATCTACAAATTCATCCCAGCTAGCGGTTGAGCCAATTCAAAACCGCTCCAGATGGATCCAACTATAATACATAGGCAGAATGGGCTACTGAGAACCCAAGCTCTTCTGTTCCGCGACACCAGGGAATGCGAGTTCACCTGTGGCAATCTTATCCTTAAGGAGCTCTTGTGCTTGTTGCAGGGAATTCTCGTCCGCAAACAGCGAAGCCTCGAGGGATTTATAGATATTTTCATGGCCCACCAAGAGATCTTTTAATTCTTCGCGAACTGCTTTGGCAGTGTCTAGTCCCGCCCCCGGCTGGAACATCTTCATGGTCGTTTCATTCACCTTTTTCTTCGTCTCGGCATCAAGAAATTCCTGAAATCCACGTGTTAGAACAGACGATTGAAGCGCGGAAATCCAAATCAGGGAGAGATCCTACATCAATGTCGGAGCTAAGGTTGACGGACGCTTTCCACCAATTTGTATCCAGCTTCATGTCAGCCTCGGGATTCAACTTCTGGATCGCTTCAACGTGGTTGGCCATGAACGCCATCCTTTCCTCACGCGATAGGTTTGGTGGCATTCTGGCGTTTTGAATCTCCGGGGTCACGTTGATGTCGGCCATTGTGGTTTGTCTAAGGGGAAGCAATGTATCTGCGGGGTCACAAATGGATATGAGAAGGTTGTGTCATCGACTCAGGCTCGTGGGCCGTTTGGGATAAATAAACTCACACGGGGCTTGGCGCTGAGTCAATTAGGTAAGAGATTCTAGGCAGACTGGGGGGCATTCCGATGGCTGCCTAAATGAATCGGGGCAGGGCATTATTGGTTGCGGGACATATGGAGGTCGATATATGAGGCTACCCCTGTCTTGTTTCTGAGTGGTGCAAATACGAACATATAGGACGAGGACTACTTCTACCCAATTCAAAAGCTAAAATACACGAGGTTTTGGTTTCTTAGCTGGAATAAGTAACATCAGTTAAACATGTTGCGCCAGCCAGTCGACCTTACACATTATAGGAATCGTAGACTCTAAATTCTTAGATTGGCAATGGGAACAGAATAATCAGAATTCAAGAAGAAATAAACCCGTGCATCATTACTTGAATCCCATCGCAATTAAAACTCTTGTATCTTATTTTGAACGGCACCTAAAGTTTTGAAACAAGAGATCATTGTCTAGACATGAGTTGCGATAACAAATGCATATGATAAACTACTTCCAGCCAATACTGTGGCTAGGCACAAGATCGATTTCATAATTGTGCTTACCACCATAATCAGATGCCCGTATGTAGCTTGTAGAGAATCTACCTTCTACGTCATAGTGAGACATCACATTCGAAGGCAAAGGAGTGAAGGCGAAGAGATCCTCAGAAAGCCAACTCGCTCGTCTATTTCCGAGATGGCGCTTGAACAAATGTCCATGCTCTTCAAAATTAAAATATCCCATTGCTACCTGTCCTCGCCATCTTACTGCAAGGCCAACGGGTGAGCTGCGAAAAATTCCTCAAAAGTCGTCAGCTTCCCTCGGACATTCTCGGCCGTCCATGCAACCAGGGTCTCGGTCTCCGGCCCAAAGTACCCAAACTCCTCCAGATATGCAAATGCATCCCCATACAAGTCTCCAGCAAAAGGCAGCCCCTGGACAAATTCATTTAGAGGTGCCTGCGTGTATACCACCTTCTTGCCGAGAGCCTTGCCCAAAATGACCGCAAGTTCTTCCATCGTGTATAGACCTTGGGCCGCGTGAAGGACTTTACCCTCGAACTTATCAGGCTCGGCGAGGATAGCGCCCACAAATTTGCCAGTGTCGCTGACGGCATCATAGAAGGGAACCTTGATGTTGGGAGAGTTGGGCCTCGTAAAGGTCCAGACTCCGTCTGGTCCTGGCTTCGGGCTGAGAAACGGTTGCTCCTGAAAATTTTCCATGAAGAAGCCGCCTGAGAAAAAAGCGCTCTTGATCTTGAGGCCACGGATGTACTCTTCAGCCTTGGCCTTGGCGTCAAAGGCCGTCACCTTTGTATATTTGCCGCCGGAGATCTTGCTAACATAAGGAAGCGTGCTCCAGATGAGATACTGGGCGCCCGCGCTGACAGCAACATCAGCAATAGTTTTTGCGTTGCTGAATTCAACCTCGACGGCGTTGGGACTAAAGTCGGGAGCAGTCATGGCAAAGATGGTGTGGGCGCCGGCGAGGGCTGACTCGATTGAAGACCGGTCAGTCACGTCTCCAGCGACGACTTGGACACCCTTGTCTTGAAGCTGTTTGGCCTTGGTTGAGTTGACATCACGCGTGATGGCACGGAGAGAATACTGCTGAGACAGTTCTGGGTCGTTTAAGACGTTGTTGATAACGGAGCTTCCCTGGTGGCCAGTCGCACCAAAAACGGCGAGAACTCGAGACATGGTTGATAAAGTGTAGAATGGAAAAGTGTTTAAGAAAGAATAGATATGTCACGATGGTGGGATTGATCTGTTTCTGGAGACAAAATTAAAGGCCCTCCATGCCCTATTTATTATTCTACGATTTTACATGTTCCATTGTCTAGCTAACATCTGGATGATACATTCAGTGAGAGTGCTTCGTAAGCGTGATGGCCCGTGGTCCCGTGGAGCTCCGTGGAAGAATCGGCATACCACGGCCAAAACCGACGGACGTTTCATTCCGCAACGAACAACAAAGTCAATACGCACCCAAATTCCATCGCGCAATACTTGAATGTACTAGTAATATGGTTTACGATCTATCTATTGTGTTGAGATATCGAGTCTGGCATATTTCATTGCTGTTTTTAACTTCATACTCGAACTCTCACACCCGTTTTACTACCAGTTAATCCAAATATCGAAGAATATTTGGTACCCAAATAATGACTTGCAAGTCATGCCATTCAGCACTATGCTTCCAGGCTGTTAATACGTACGTGAGAGAAATTGACTACAAAGTTAAAAAAACAGCAATGGAAGATACCAGAGCCCGACATCTCAACACACTGAATAACGTTGTCGATTTAGGAAAGCGGGAGAAATTATAATCATCAGCAATACCGATGCGCGACTGAACACAAAATCAGGGATCAACTAACGTTTCGGATATATAATGAACTGCATCAATCTTGTCTTGGTCCCTATGGACCTACATTATCCTGAAATTCGCTTTTGGCAGCCTCTCTCACGGCGTGCAAAAACCCGGGAAGCTCAGGGACTGTCGCTCTTGGGGGCATTCTGATCTGCGAATACCCCAGCTTCCGAGACCGCCGCAGATGAGTAAACCAGTCACACAACTCCATGTTAGGTTCTTCATACCTCTCATGATGGAGTCCCATTTCTTCCTTTATCATGTCTTGCCAGAGTCCCATGTCCCTGCCTGTTGCGCACCCAGGGCTATCGCACCAGAAAATATGCTTGTTCTTCTCGTGGAAAATCCCGGCCAGCGTGGGTAAATCATCTAGGAGACTCAGCCACGCTGGGCTGGTTGGTTTATACACGCTCCATGAGTATCGATATATCAGCGTTATGCGTCCAGATGTGAGAGCCCAGGTATACAAGGCCCCGCAATCTTCACATGTCAAAAATTGTTTCCGGGAACGTGCGCATGCATTCAAGCAACGTGGGCGGTCATTATAGGAACAGAGGCATTTAGTCCGGTAACGTGAGCATCCATTCCAGTGACGTGAGCATTCACATGGCGTCCCTTCGAACAGGCCTATGTCAGGAGTTTTTGACCTACCCGGCTTCCTGAAACAGTCGCAAACCGCAGCCGAGATGAACTCACTAAGAGCCTTTCCGTCTGCCATGTGAGGACAAGTCTTGTGATTCCGAAGAGCACCTCCCACGATCAACTGTTGAAGGGTATCTCGAATACCCTCCAGGCTGGGAGGATCTCTGCTATCGATATCCAGCAACGGAAGATCCCAACCAATCTTAATTGTAGTGTGAGAATCCGCCGGGGGGGGGGGGGGGGCCATCGTATGAGGAACATCCGCGGGAACGAGTGATATTTCGTCGAGCCTTTCTTGGAACATCGCTGATGCTCCAGGTGGGGGCATCCACCAAACTTTTCGATGTTTGGAACCGAGAGAATGTCCCTGAGGGAATCCCACATGATAGGCTCCATGTGAGAGCACAGTTCCCATTTACCCAGTCTTCCGATACAAACGAGATTTTCATCGCCCCTTTCTATGCTTTCCTGGGGGAAAAAGATACTGGCATGCCTCTCACCGCATGCATCGCAAAATCGCAGCTCGCGAAGCTTGATCACGGCAGGTTCGAACTCGCCACGGAGACGGACCTTAGTGCATGCCGTGCACCAATTCTTCACCTCTTGCTCTTGCCTCGATTGAAGCATTGCGCGGCCTTCTCTCTTTTCCTCTTCTGACATCATGCCAAAGGAGAGTTTCATGTGAGCATCATGCAGACCCGCCTCGTCGTGAAACGGGTAAAATTGCCGGTCGTCAAAAAGGGTTCGGAAAAGTGCTGACGCCTGTCGGAGAGACCAGAGAGATATTGGCGTCAGACCCATCATTATCTTGATCAATACGGGCTTTGGCAACGCTTTCCTGCCGCGGTCGGTCAGTTCGCTCATATATAAGACGAGTTCCCTCATGTATGCGACCAATTTGCTCATGTATGCGACGAGTTTGCACATCTATGCGACGAGTTTGCTCATCTATACGACGAGTTCTCTCATATATACGACGATTTTGCTCATGTATACAACGAGTTTGCTCATGCATACGACGAGTTCCCTCATCTATACGACGAGTTCCCTCATCTATGCAACGAGTTCCCTCATGTATGCGACGAGTTACCTCATCTATACGACGATTTTGCTCATGTATGCGACGAGTTTGCTCATGTATGCGACGAGTTTGCTCATGTATGCGACGAGTTTGCTCATGTATGCAACGAGAACCTTGAACTTTTGGGGGCATGGGAGAATATTGTGGCGGATCTGGAAAGGACGCTGTAGGCTGAGGAGGGTCATGACGTTCAGGGAAGGATGCCGTAGGTTGAGGAGGGCCATGAAGTTCTTGGAAGGATGTCACAGGCTTGAGAAGGCGAGTACCATTGAGGAAGGATGGCGTAGGCTGAGGAGGGCCATGAAGTATTCGGAAGGATCTCACAGGCTGGGGAGGGTCATCGCGTTTCTTTGACCGAGACCCTAACAACGAGCGCCACCAATGTCCTGATTTCTTGGGCGGGACGGTAATCTGTATGTAAGGGCTGACTGCTCGCTCATCGTTTTTCCTCGAAACAGAATCTTCAACCTGGCCTCGTTTGTCGTCTTTCCTCGAAGCAGAATCTTCAACCTGGCCTCGTTCGTCGTCTTTCATGAACGCAGAATCTTCAACCACGCCTCGTTGATCGTCTTTCCTCGACGCAGAAGTTTCAACGCGGCCTCGTTCATCGTCTCTCCTCGAAGTGGAACTTTCAACCGGGCCTCGTTCATCATCTTTGCTCGAAGTGGAATCTCCAACCAGGTCTCGTTTATTGTCTCTCCTCGAAGCAGGACCTTCAACCAGGCGATAGGGGGGGGGTTGATCCAAATGCATGCTTTGTGTTGTGTCTGAGGTCATTCCGCCTCGACACAAGACTGGCACATCCTGCTTCTGACATGGCTCGGGACATGAGAGACTTTCAAAAAAAAATTTGTGATGTTTGGTCAACAAGTCAAAAATTTCGAAGGATATTTCTGAATCTGAATACCGATCAAAATCTGGCATGATACCAGGGTAGTCTCCCAGCAGAGCTAGTGGGTACTTTTGACCAGACATTCTTGCTCGAGGAAGTACTTCAGATGTATGGGGTTGTGTCGGGGCTGTTCCTCATTTCTCAATGATTGTGGAAGCCTGAGTATGAGGGACGGCATCTCCTTTATACCGTCCCCGCTAACAAGGGGCCTGATTCTCAGATCTCTAAGTTTCCTGGTGCAGCTCATCCTGAGAGTATCTTGGATTAATTTTCGACGGCTTGCTAGTAAGCATTGTCATCGCCCGTGTATTCCGGGAGGTGTATCGCTAGGGTGCGCCCCCTAAGCTCAAACTGAAACCTTATTAGAGTAAATTCTACATACACTCTAGGAATAATGATGAGCTCTTAGTGTGAGTCATTATCATGTGGCAGTACTCACTTGTATGGACTAGCATGATAGTTCACTAAGAAAGGCAGAGGTGAGTTTGGTGTTGTTACACGTCCAACTCCCAGGATGAGGGTGGAATAATCATTTACCATACGACAAACAAAAAGTTTAATGGGTGCCTTTGAAGTAATTGTAAGTAGCCGCAATCCGGCCCCATTTCCAAGCTCTTATTGGAAATCAAAGTGCCTCGAGTGATGGCTCGTGCTCTCCATATGTTCTGTCCGCGCCAGTAGCTAACGATGACAAGTTCCTTGATCGCGGCGTCATCCACTCATGAATCTTCCTAGAGAAATCGACAACCTTCTAGACTCTCTTGAAGGACAAAGATGACCTGGGGGTATTTCGGAAATCACAAAAGATGCTGGGAGGCAAGCCGCCATTGCCACCACTTTGAAGGCGATGGCTGATCAGAGTTCGAGCATAAAGTGAAAAATTAAAGATGCCAGACCCGACATCTCAACACGATGACTGCCAAGGCAAAATTAAGCCCTGGTAGCCCAATGCTGCAGCCATGCGGATGGAAAACTCTGTAAACCTTCATGCCGATGACTCACTTGCTTGGCGGCGATGGCATCGTGCGGTTCTCGTGTCCCGAGGAAGCGGGGGCAGAATTCGAGACTCAAGACAGTTCCAATCAAAGTCAATTGCCTTATTCATCAAGTGATTCTCGCATCTTCTGTGGGCCAGCAGACTTTACAAACGTGAACCTAAATGATCGTGGTGCGGGCAGTCGTCATTCTTTACTCGCTGCCCTGGAGATGAAAAACGGGGGAACCAGTCACAACAATAGAACTGAAAATGGGTAGGTATGGGAGAAACCAAGGCCAGTAGTCACCAATTTTATTAGTAGTTCTTTTCAAGCCTCAATATCAAACCGAATCGTCACGTATTAAGCCACGAAAGTACACATCTTTGACAGCAGCCTCATTGATTCTCCATGTGAGGCCGTCGCAGTGGAGCTGGAGTGACAGCGGAGTTTGTGTGCAGAAATCCCACCATCTGCTACGTCATTGTTCGAATCTTGAACAACCGTGAATCGACCAAGTACAGACGGGGGACACATCTCGCAGGGAATCAGTTGTAACCTCGACGACCACGGAGTCCGTGCCAGGTACGCAGGCCGCAGGTGCTTGCAGCCACGTGGAAAAGACCGAATACGCCGAGATGGAGAATGCCTTGGACTCCGCTAACACAGCCCTACGGACGAGCTTATTCTGCTCGTCAACTAAACCGACATGACGGCCAGTGAAGCGTTTGTAGCCCGCGGGTTACCGTACCCAGTTTTCACCGTGGTTCGCCGCCCCGCGGGTCCCAGACCAACAAAAGGGGCAAGGTGCGGCAGCTCGCCGCATGTTACTTTACGTGGCGGTTTGTGTCTTCTGGTGAATCGGCCCAAATTCCTTCCGGACAGGTGGATCACGGCTTTCGGCTTTGGCAGCTTTGAGCCAGTCACAGTCTCGAGCTTCGTCTGACAACGGCCTCCGGCCAGGTTAAGGTGCAGGGCCAAATGCCGGGGCCGTGGTGAAGAGGTAATCTCAATTGATTGAACACAGAGAACTCTGATCTCGTAAATCTTGGATATTAATACAGTCCTGCAACTGATGGCCACGACCATGTCTCGCCTCACCAACAAGAATCGCTAATCTCGAGTCCATTGTCATCGCACAATCCGATAGACACGACGCAGCAATTATCGCATCTGAACTGAACCAAGTGCTTGGAAAGAAGGATTTTCTGTCTGGCAGCATGTCAGATCGGGCGCCGAGCTACGCCCCTGAGCAGCCAGCCCCTTTGTCAGACGGCTCGACACTGTCCGGGAAGATGGAGGACTCAGCAGATGCCACATCGGCAACAGAACCCATCGAGAGGAATTTGGAAGAACTGGCACGTCAATTGACGCACAAGTCTCAGAATATCACCGATGAGCTACAACCATACAATCCCGAGCCAGGGAGCCACCTCGACCCCCAATCACCGTCTTTCAACGCACGTGCATGGGTCAAAGCGTTTGTCAAGCTCTCTGAAACGGACCCCAGCGCGGCCTCCTCGCGTTTCTTAGGCGTTGCGTTCAAGACTCTGGGCGCTTATGGGTGGAGCACTGGTGCTGAGAGTCAACCGACGGTCACAAACATTGCTCTGCGAGCTGTAGCCGCCTTGGCCGGGCTTGTCGGGGGCCGCCGTCAAGGCAAGCGCATCGACATCTTGCGCGACTTTGAGGGCGTCATCAAAGAGGGGGAGCTTCTTCTGGTTCTTGGGCCTCCTGGATCTGGGTGCTCAACCTTCCTGAAGACGCTGACGGGCGAGACATCGGGCTTCAAGATTGCGGAAAATTCATACTTGAACTATCGAGGTAATATAACTTTGCTCACTTGAATGATAAATGACCATGGCGAATTAATGAGTCTTTGATATAGGCATTGACCCTTCTCATGTTCGAAAGTCGCTTCGAGGAGATGTCCTCTACAACGCCGAAGTTGACTCCCACCTCGCCCACCTCACCGTGGGCGAGACCCTAACGTTTGCAGCACGCTGCCGATCTGTCCGTCATGTTCCCGGTGGCTTTACTCGAGAACAAGCCGATAATATGATCCGCGATGTTATGATGGCTACGTTTGGTATTAGCCATACGTTCAACACTCGAGTGGGAGACGACTTTGTCCGTGGTGTAAGTGGAGGTGAGAGAAAACGTGTTAGTATCGCGGAAGCCTGCCTCACCAGCGCCAAATTCCAATGTTGGGATAACTCTACCCGTGGCTTGGACAGCGCGAATGCAATCAACTTTTGCGAGAACATTCGACTCCAGGCCGACTTGATGGGCGTTGCCGCCGCCGTGGCCTTGTACCAGGCTCCTCAGTCTGCCTACGATGTGCGTATTCAGTGAAAAGCGTCGGTGTACCTGTCCCAGCTAACATCTTGTCAGAAATTCGATCGTGTGATTGTATTATATGAAGGGCGGCAGATTTTCTTTGGCAAAACCACCGAAGCCAAGGCCTACTTTGAAGAGCTCGGATTCGAATGTGAGAACTTTCTTATATCTATTAATTAAACCTAACTGACACTGTTTCGCAGGCCCTGATAGACAGACGGTTCCCGACTTCCTCACTTCAATGACGAGTCCCAGCGAGCGACGTCCCAAAGCTGGCTACGAGAGCCAGGTCCCCCGTACCGCTGACGAGTTTGCTGCGAGATGGAAGGCCAGCCAGGCACGTGACAGCCTGGTTCAAGAGTTGAAGGCATACGAGGAGAACCACCCCTCCGATCAGCGACTCAAGGAATACAACGAGTCTCGTAATGCCGAACAAGCAAGAAGCCAACGCTCCGCATCGCCTTACACGATCTCATACTACCAACAAGTACGGCTGGCGCTGTGGCGCGGCTACAGACGGCTGCGTGCTGATCCCGGATTTACCGTCGCTTCCTTGCTCTTCAACGTTATCATTGCCCTCCTCCTGGGCAGCATGTTCTATAATCTCAAACCCGACACTTCGACCTTTTATTACCGAGGTGGACTCATCTTCTTCTCGCTCCTCTTCAATGCGTTTTCCAGCCAGCTCGAAGTCTTGACTGTATATGCGGAACGGCCTGTTGTTGAGAAGCATAATAAATACGCCTTTTACCACCAGTCGACGCAAGCGATCGCCAGTTATCTAACAGACCTCCCGTACAAGACAGCTAACATGTTCATCTTCAACATTCTCATCTACTTCATGGCCCATCTTCGTCGGGAGGCAGGCAACTTCTTCTTCTTCTGCCTGACCTCCTACATCACGACGCTGGTCATGTCGAGCCTGTATCGCCTCCTCGCCTCCATTACACGAACATCCCACCAGGCCATGGTTCCGAGCTCGATCCTGAGTCTAGGACTGATGATCTACACAGGCTTCACCATCCCGACTGACTACCTGCCCGGCTGGTCGCGCTGGATGAACTACATCAACCCGCTCGCTTATGCCTTTGAGTCGCTCATGGCGAACGAGTTCCACGGCCGACAGTTCCCCTGTGCCGTTGTCGTTCCCCAGGGGGCTGGTTATGAGGACCTGCCTGCTGACTCTCAGGTCTGCTCCTCTGTTGGCGCTCTGCCCGGCTCGATGACGGTGGACGGTGATAGGTACATCAACTTGGCGTTTTCGTACTACAACGCCCACAAGTGGAGGAACGTCGGCATCTTGTTCGGGTTCTTGGTGTTCTTCTTTGGTGTCTATATCTTGGCAGCCGAATACTCGAAGCCGCCTAAGAGCAAGGGCGAAGTTCTTGTGTTCCCCTCTGGCAAGGTTCCTCATTCTAAAGCTGCCGACTCGACAGATCTCGAGGCTCAGCCTCGCGGTCGAGAGGTTGTATCTGATGAGAAATCGACAAGTGGTTCTGAGTCCGCTGCTGGATTGACAGCTGGAACGGCCGTGTTCCATTGGGAAGATCTGTGTTATGATATCAGCATCAAAGGCACCGAGCGCCGGATTCTGGATCATGTGGACGGCTGGGTCAAGCCAGGTACTTCGACTGCGCTTATGGGGGTTTCGGGCGCCGGCAAGACGACTCTTCTCGATGTTCTCGCTACTCGTGTTACTATGGGAGTGGTATCTGGAGATACGCTCATCAACGGTTCGCCAACAGACGCCTCATTCCAGCACCGCGTCGGCTATGTTCAGCAGCAGGACCTGCATCTCAACACCATGACTGTCCGCGAGGCCCTTGAATTCAGCGCTCTCCTCCGACAGTCTGCGGAGATTCCAAGAAAAGAAAAGCTTGAGTACGTGGACAAAGTTGTCGATATGCTTGATATGGAGAGCTTCGTAGATGCTGTCATCGGCGTGCCCGGCGAGGGTTTGAATGTCGAGCAGCGGAAGCGCCTGACTATCGGAGTCGAACTCGCTGCTCGCCCCAAGCTTCTCCTTTTCCTCGATGAGCCTACCTCTGGTCTTGACTCGCAGACGTCCTGGGCTATCTGCCAGCTTATCAAGAAGCTGACGAGAAATGGCCAGGCTGTGCTCTGCACCATCCACCAACCGTCCGCTATTCTCTTTGACCAATTTGACAGGCTTCTGCTCCTTGCCCCCGGTGGTAAGACTGTGTACTTTGGAGAGTTGGGAACCAACTCGAGGACTCTTATCAACTACTTTGAGCGAAACGGTGCGCATACATGTCCTCCCGGAGCAAACCAGGCAGAGTGGATGCTCGATATCATCAAACCAAAGAAGGACGGAACTGTTGGCATCGATTGGCACGAAACTTGGCGGCAATCGCCTGAGTTCAAGGAAGTCAAAGCTGAGCTGGGGAACCTGCGCGCACTCGCAACCGGACAGACCCTGATCGCATCCGACAACAGCGAGGCATCCCAGCATCGCGAGTTCGTCGCCTCGTTATGGACCCAGATGTCTCTCGTCTTCTTCCGAACCTGGAGGCACTTCTGGCGTTCCCCCACTTACATCTGGTCCAAGATCATCCTCATCGTCATCTCCTCCATCTACATCGGGTTCAGTTTCAAAGCAGAGAACACAATCCAGGGGCTCCAGAATCAGCTGTATGCAATCTTCATGTTCTTAGTCATGTTCAACAATCTGAACGAGCAGATCATGCCCATGTTCGTCCCCCAGCGGTCCCTCTACGAGGTGCGCGAACGGCCCTCCAAGATATACAAGTGGAACACCTTCGTGCTCTCCAACATCCTCGTCGAGGCCATCTGGAACACGCTCATGGCTGCGCTCATCTACGTGTGCTGGTACTACCCCGTCGGCTTCGTCATCAACACGACCGCAGACGACCAGGCCATACGCGGATTTCTTGTATTTTTGTTCCTCTGGATGTTCATGCTCTTCACCAGTACCTTCTCCCACTTCGCTATTACCTGGATGCCGAGCGCCGAGGTAGCCGGCATCCTCGCCAGTCTGCTTTGGATGTTCTGCCTCTGCTTCTGCGGCGTCGCCGTCGCTCCTGCAGACTTCCCCAGGTTCTGGACGTGGATGTACCGCGTGTCCCCGGGAACGTACCTCGTCGGCGGCGTCATGTCCGCCGCCATCGCCGGCTCCGACGTGACGTGCGCGGAGAACGAGCTGCTCGAGCTCTCGCCGCCCGGTGGGCTGAGCTGCGGCGAGTTCCTGGGCCCGTTCGCCAACTACACTGGCGGTGCTGTTCTGAACCCCGAGGCGACGGATCTGTGCAGCTACTGCACTATTACTAAGACTGATCAGTTCCTTGCCCGGTTCGAGATTGACTATGATACGAGGTGGAGGGACTTTGGGTTGCTCTGGGTTTATATTGCTTTCAATGTTGGTGCCGCCTTAGGACTTTACTGGCTCTTCCGTGTCCCCAAGGGGAAGAAGGGACTGAGGAGGTCCTAGTAAAGTACGTTCGTGGGGGGAGCTGTGTGAGAATCAGATGTGGATTTTCTTTGTTATTGGCATAGATTTCTTTTTCAACCTTCTCATAGATTGGGCATAGTATAATCACGGTTAGATTTCATCATTACGTTGTTTGATATTTGGTAATTTAGCACATTTAATGTTTGATTCTCCCCTGATGTGGTTGTTATTATTTAAGGTCGGTATGTGGCTCTCCCTGTGTGTGAGCAAATAAAAAGCTTACAACTGAACCCTTCGTCCACCATCCAACTCGTAGTCACGTATAAGATGATGGACAGGGGTCAGTTTCCATATATGACTAAATTTTGACTGTCGCTGCAACACCAATCAAAGCTTGTTTGGTCTAATGGTTAGTAAATCCCGCAGTTCCCACCGCATCTTGAAACAACAATCTAACAGCTTCCAGGTTAGGATCATCGCCTTCCAAGCGATGGGTCGGGGTTCAATTCCCCGGACAAGCATTTGTTTTTATTCGCGGGATAATTTCTTTTTGCTTTGTTGTGTTGTGTTGTCGTTCAGGTCCATCGCCAACATGATGTGTTACGCGGCCCGCCTGTATAGCCTACCTTGATAGCGGACCGAGTTTTTTCTTCTCGGCCTCTGATTATACATGGCTATTTCTATTATTATCTCACTTCTACGAAAGCGCTGATTCACTTTGTTTGGGTTAGGGTTGCCCTATGATTGTCTCAGTTGAGTTGGTTGTTACGCCTAGGATTCACACCGACATCCACACCTGTAGAGATGCATGAGGCCAGAGCGCAGGCTCTATTTCGCCTGACAATTTGAAATGATCTACTGTTTGCTGTGATTCAAATTAAATTGTGCGCCGATAATGCTTGGTTGATCAAGGACTTTCACGGAGAGGAGCTTATTGCTGTCAAGGCCAAGCGCTGTTCGTAATATTGAAGCCAGGAAGGTCGTCTACTGTGACGATCAAGTCAGTAAGCAAAAGGAAATTCCCAATGCCGCCTTTCTCAGATTGACCTTATATGTCGCCAAATTTACCCTCCCAATATCTAAATGGGTCACGTTCTTTCAGTGCGCTTCAGCTACTAGTGGAAATGGATTGCTAGGAATCCTTCATTGGGACCACTCTATATGCTAAGGAAAATGCTATTGATCACTAATGTAGTATCAATGGTGTTGTTGGCGCGGCTGGAGATTTTATGCTACACCATTCATGAATTCTTTCCACTTCACCGGTTACAAATATTCCTCTTCCTATTGACTTGTTTCTTCGCACATTACGTTAGATGCTAGCAAGGTACGGGTATCAAAAGCCTTCTTCTCATGAAAAATTATGTCGAGTACTCAGATCGTAGCTGTTGAAGCAAGACTGAAGGGCAATCATGCGTTGGAGTGACCTACTCCCCTACCATTTATTCCGCTTCGTCGACATACTCGTGATATTTATTCTCTAAGAGATTAAGGGAAATAGATTTTATTCGGATTTCAGGATTGAGTTAGGCCTCAGCGAAGTGGTGTTATATATCATATGTCATATGAATAGAATTTGGAATTAATCTACAAGTTGTCTTTTCCAGAGCCAGCATCTAATAACCTCTCCTCGATGAAAGTCGCAAACATATCCAATGACTTCTTGGGACTGACTATATCCAAAAACGGTACGTCGACCTTGAACACAGACCAGAACCACGTCCGGTACTCGGCAGCTATCATGCTATCCACCCCATAATGCGGTAGTGCCTTGTGGTCGTCAATCTGATCCTGCGAGAGCAATATCAAATTCGAGAAGCGCTTTCGTGCTAACCTCAAGATGGCTTCATGTAGGGTTGGTGCATCTGCCTCTGATGCCAGTGCTTTGGTTGTCTCAGATACATTTGGTGGCAAGGCCTTGAACCACGGAGAAGCTATGGCCATACTTGTGGTAGGGGCGGAAGATTTGTTGTTTGTGTCTTGACTGGCGAGTAGTTCGGCGGCTAGAAACCCAGCTCTGGGATCTTGCGTTGTGCCGTTTTCCACCTCAAAGCCTTTCTTGATGAGCTCGCGCAGGCCGAAGGGTTCAAGGCCTGTAAGAACGTGAGAGACTTGGGTCTCTGCTGCCAATGCCATATCAACGACGTTTAAGAACTCATCCTCATTCAGGGGCTGGATGCCTTTGCGAAGTAGTAACGCCTCGATGTCGGGATTCTCATGTAGATAACCAACTTCTGAGATCATACCTAGCCCAACGGAGACAGCTGGTTTTCCTTGGCTCTGGCGATAGCGTGCAAAAGCATCTAAGAAGCCATTGGCCGCGCAGTAGTTGCTCTCAGTCGCAGTACCAACACTACCACTCACGGATGATGTCAGCAAGAAGAAATCAAGATCAGCATCGTGACCATTAAGTTCCAGAGCACGGTGAAGATTCCAGGAGCCGCGCCATTTGGGCTCGATAGCTTTGTGCCAAGCCGCATGAGGCATGCGTGTAAACAAAGCCTCACTCAGACCCATAGCAGCCTGAACCACACCACCAATAGGCCGGCCAGCACATGCATTGACGGCGGCATTAACATCTTCCTGGTTGGACACATCACCACGGACAACCTCAACGTTGGCACCGGCGCCCTGAAGACGAGATACTAGCTCCTGTGCTTCGGGCCTATCGCAGCCCGACCGCCCGAGGAAGACAAAGTTTCTGGCGCCACGACTCACCATCCATCGACTTATACTGCGCCCAAGACCGCCTAGGCAACCAATTAGAAGGTAAGTCTTTTCTGGGTTTAGAATGGTGCTATATCGAGAAGGCATGACCTGTAAAACGGATTCCCATTAGCCAAGGCATGATCGTTAGTTAGATGTAGTATCCTAAGGGGAGTAGGACTAACCGGGATGAGGCTCTGTGGGTTTTCCAAAGATACAACGACTTTTCCAATTCGATCTCTCCCAGAAAAGAATCGGTAGGCCTGTGAAATCTTGGAAATATCAAAGGTGGCAATAGGGACAGGCTTTACCTGTCCACTTCGATAAAGCTCTAAGGCTTCTTTCGTTTTACTATATCATTGTTAGCTAGATGGTCCTCGGACAGATGAATACATAGCAATATTACTTTATCCAAATATCTCTATAAAATTGAGATTCGTGGAAGAACAATTCGGTTAAGTCAAAGGCTGTGAAGGTACAATTGCGCAGAAAGACGCGCATGTCGAGCTTTCCAGCGTCAACGAGCTCCCTTTTCCCTACCTCTACAAATCGACCAAAATCCGCTATGCAATCCCAGCTATCATGCATGAGGTCGCCGACAAGAGAGTTAATAATGACATCAACACCTCGTCCATTTGTGGCAGCTCGGACACCGTCGACAAAGGACGAGTCTCTAGAATTGAAAATATTCTCTGCCGGCAAAGCCAGCTCACGCATGAGGTAGTCTTTCTTCGCAGCGGATCCCACCGTTGTATACACAACTGCCCCGATACGCTGTGCGAGTGCGATTGTAGCCATTCCAAATGCGCCGGCACCACTGTGGATGAGTATTGACTCGCCAGCACGTAGATGAGCCCGATCGTGCAGCGCATATAGTGCTGTGCCATAAATCACGGGAAGTGTTGGCATGACGCAAAAGTCTTCGGATGGCAGCATCTTGTGTGCTGCCCAGGCTGGCACGCGCTCAATGGTGGCAAACCGGTTCGGTGCCAGTACTACAGCATGGTCTCCTGGCTTAAGATACGACACATGGTCACCGACAGCAACTACAACCCCGGAGAACTCGATCGCGGCGGTACCCGTGCGCGTCTCTACTCGGCCACTGGCAGTGTACACGTCCTTCGCGTTCAGGCTTACCGCCTTGGTCCGGATGTCGACAAATCCGGGTGGCGGTTTAGAAAGGGGCTGAGTTTCTTGAACGAGATGGAGTGTGTCCATCTGCCCAACTGAACCAATACCCAAGCGCGCAGGACCTATTTTATCGAACAATAGTTTGGTTATTGGTTCCTTATTGTCTAGTCGACGACGGAATAGGCTGTTGAACTCGCTTATTGCGATGAAGCGGCTGATATACAGCATGCCATCTTTCTCAATGAATTCTTTGTCATCCATGTCTGATACCGAGGCAAGAGCTTGTATCAGATTCAAGGAGAACGATTTCTCAAAGCTCCTGTTCTCGGATGCTAGGCCTCCAACATCAATCACGGTGAATCGGAGCGAAGGCTGTTCTAGCATAAGAGCTCTAGAAAGACCTTGCGAGAGCGTAAGGTTCGGGTCGGGTGATGAGCTCAGCATACCTGCGCCGGTCAACCAAACCAAATCGTTAGCGATATCGGTGATGCGACGAAGAAGGTCCATTTTCATAGGGCTCATTGTAGCGAGGAACTCGTTCTCCAGCTCGAGCAGGGAAATGTAAATGGATGTGGAAGACATATCTGAGTTCTCCAACTCTTCAAGTGTTGCTATCTTGATATCTCTATCAAACACAGGCATTTCATTCAGATGCTGAGTAAGCCTCTGACTCAATTGCTGGGTCAACAAGCTGGGCACGAATGGAGTGATAAGGACGACATCTCGACCCGACAGGCTCTGTACAGGAGGAGGTTGTACTGCCAAGATTACGCCTTGACCAACATCCATCGCTGTGAAGCCCAATGACCGAAGGATGTCAAGACTAGTCCTTGTTTTACGTGTAATCACGACTCCACCTTGTCTGGTTTCGAAGATGGAACTAAGCCATGTTACCTCATCCTCGATGTAGGATGTCGATGCAGACAACTAAAGCCAGAAATCAAAGACTGTCAGAAATAAAGAAAATCTTTGGAATTTAATGATAAATTGAGACTTACCTCAGGAATGATGAGAGTGTCGAATGAGCCATCATTTTCATCCGTGTGCTGAAGGTCTCCATTCGTTAACTGGCCCCCAACCCAAGATCGGCAACGGGGAAATGACGTTTCTGCCTCAAGGGTCTCAAGCCATCGCTTAACTCGACATTGGCTGTCTTGAGCAAGTTCTATGACCCGCATCTTAGGATTCTTAAAGCTCGCGAGATCAACAAGCGCGACAATGGCTGCCATGCTGGGGTGGTCTCTCAAGTCGTCAGGCATCGCGTTAACCTTTTGCTCAATGTATTGCCGGATTTCATCGATAGATTCAGGGAGTAATCGCAGAATGTCGGGTTTCCATTGTACATCGAGGCAGGGCTGACGCTTCATTGAGCCCTCCTCTGCGTATGGTGTGGTATCAGAAGACGTTTTTCCATTATAAAGAGTCAAGCGAACGTTCCTCATATCAACAAGACATTCCCCAGTAATGCTGCCTCTGAGGGTACCATCTACCTGCTTAGTAGCAAATCCAGTCGTGCGAGTCCGCGAGTGAATGATAGCCTCAGTTTCACCGAAGTTGGGCGTGTAGATTCTGCATGATTGGATGAAGACAGGCAGATATGCGCGAAGAGATCTTACATCACCGGCTGTCCCACCAAATATTCCGGCCTGGAGTAGAGCGTCCGTTACAAGAGGGTGCAATGTGTATTTGGTTCCGCCTTTTGAATCCTCACTGACGTTCTGGAACACTTTGGTGGTAGAGATGGCTTCTGGTCGTGTTCTGATGCCATCCGTTCTCATCCCCGTAATCGACTGAAACTTTTCTCCAAAACAAAGACCCTCATGTGCCAGCTTGCTGTACCACTTCCCCATATGCCACGATTCATACGCTTGTGTATTATTGACGGTCACAGTGTCAGATGGTGCTTGAAGATTGTCGCCGGCGAGCAGACGAATGCTGCCTGAGCAATGCATCGTAGGTTTGCCATCATCCCAAGAGGATACTGCAAAGTCGTACCAAATAGCCGACTGATTGACTGTGGAAAGTTTTCGCGCTGATAAAGAAGTATGAATCTCTATTTGACTGTTGGTTTCCTCCGGTACTACCATAGCAGCGCCAATGCTGACGTTTAGAAACTCGAAGGCCATGCCGGGAGTCGAAGGAGTTATATCGCACACCTGGCATACCGCTTCTATTATGAGACCCAGGTAGCCAGTGGCCGGAAAGACAATCTGAGAATCAAGCTTATGATCACGCATCCAAGGAACCTCAGATAGCCGAAGCAGATTCCGCCACGCCCAATCGAGGCCGTTTCCGGCTGTTTGCAGTACTCCAAGAAGTTCATGGCGTAGATGTTTACGGTTACGCTGTTCAATGCTGGCTCGTGGCTCACTCCATAGAAGTGGCCCAGAATAATCCCATGGGTAAGGAGGCAACGTCGAAAGAGGAGGTTTGATACCACACAGAGCCGTGTTAATGCTGTCCCATTCAAGAGAGTACCCATGAATAAACAAATCGCCAGCGAGCTTCTTGCTGCATTTGTGAGAATCCTGGTCGCGGACCAGACTCGACGAGTAATGGAAGTGATGGCCCGTCTTTTTTCGGATCATCTCAATTGGGCCTTTCAGGGCGGCATGAGGGCCAATCTCGATCACACGCATCTTCCTTTCTGCTGTCAGACTGCTGAGGGCTCTGCTGAATTGCACCGTCGATTCAAGGTTCTGACGCCAGTAACGAGCCGCGCAAGCCTTCCTGTCACTGTCTGCACCAAAAACAGCCAAATCTTCTTCTTTCTGGCCTACGGATGAGTACATCTTGGCTCTATGCGGGTTTGTGGAGTCATGCTGCTGGAAGCTGAACATGATCTCGAGCATCTCCTGGTACAGCGCGCCCACCTCCGTCATCATGTGCGAGTGATAAGCTCTCCCACCGGTCTGCAAAGCTCTAGAAAACGCACCGCGTTTCTCTAGTGTTTTCTTCACTAAATCTATGGCGGCGAATTCGCCGCTGAGCGTGATACTTTCGGGTGCGTTGACGCATGCAACACAAACACGGCCTGCCAAGTCTAACTCTTGGATCAACTCATGGGCCGCATCAGGGGTCAAACCAGCTGCGAGCATTGCACCTCGATTCTCAAGTTTTCCAACAGCAGCGCCGCGGAAATACGCTACTTGAATAGCCTGAGCAGCACTAAGGTGGCCGGCTGCATAGGCAGCCGCGATTTCACCGGACGAGTGACCAACGACTGACTCTGCTTGAATCCCCCATGAGTCGAGAAGGTCTACCAGAGCGATTTGAATCGCCGTGCAGACAGGCTGGCTGCGTGTGACGTCGTGGATCATGCTAGTCTCAGGGGGATCCAAGATTGTCTGTTCCAGCGTCCAGGAGGGTCTCTGGTCACGCCAGGGGATAGCTTGGAGCACTGCGTCGAGCTCTTTTATCGAATCTCGAAACACTGCCTCTCTCTTTAGGAGCTCTTTGCCCATGCCGGGATACTGAGCGCCCTGTCCTGTGAATACAAATGCCAATGGTAGCGCATCAATGTCTTTGCCAGACGCCATAACAGCGTCCTCAGCGCGGCCGTGATTAGCAATGATGAAGGCCCTGTGGCTGAGATGAGCCCGGTGCTCACCCAATGTGAACGCTATTGATGACAGCTCATTTGTTGTAGACACGCTGTTGACATAGTCCTTCACCTGCTCGATGCGCTTCTCCAACGACCATTTGGATCTGGCAGAAATTGGAAACAGATAAACGTCATCAGACTGCTGACTGTTTCGCTCTTCAGTCGCTATGTCTAATTCTCCGAATGATTCAATATGACTGTTGCCTTTGAGAAAGCTCTTCGGGTCTTCAAGGATCACGTGGGCGTTGGCACCGCCGTAACCAAAGGAGTTGATACTGGCCCTCCGTAACTCCCGTGGCCATTCCGATAGTTCATCGACGACCTGTAAGTTGTATTTATCAAGTTGCACTAGAACATAGTAAGCCTCGTTGCATCATAGAAACACTTTCATGCGGGTCCATGCTTACGCTTGGGGTTTAGTTTGGTGATTCCATATGTAGGTGGAATTTGCCCTTTCTCGAAGGCCAAGACCGCTTTGATTACGGCCGACAAACCACTTGCCGCTTCACTGTGGCCGACATTTGTTTTGATCTAGGGTTTGTGATACGTGTTAGTGGCTATATTTATATTCCCCAGACATTGAGTCATCAGACATACCGCGCCAATCATCAACGGTGGACCATAACGCGGCGAGAAACACCGACCGATGCCCTCAACTTCGACGGGATCCCCAACGGCGGTGCCGGTTCCATGACATTCAACGTAATCAGTGTCTGCCATGTTCAATCCCGCGTTGGCGTAAGCTTTGCGAATGACAGCTTCTTGAAAACGGGCACTGGGCTGCGTAATGCCGTTGGTCCGGCCGTTGGCATTGACTATTTAGCCCTCTGGTCAGCACTATTGTAGTTTTCAGGTCTGGTGTTCAACAATAGTTTTCAACTTACTGGCAGTACCCCGAATGATGGCGCGAATATTATCTCCGTCACGTATTGCTCGTGACAGGGGCTTAATAAGAACAGCATTCACTGCCTCACCTCGCCCATAGCCATCCGCAGATGCATCAAAAGTGTGACAAGTTGATGTTGGAGAGAGCACCCCGCCCTTCATAGTTCCTAGATGCTGCTCGATAGAGGTAATGAGGTTGGCTCCTGCCACGATAGCAGCACTGCAATCACCATTCTTAAGTGCCATAACCGCGTTATGAAGGCCGTAGATAGACGAAGAGCATGCTGTGTCAAGAGTGAAGCTCGGCCCAGTCAAGTTGAAGACATGGCTGATGCGGTTAGCCATTATGGCCGTCCCAGAACCCGTCGCGCTGTACCGATGAAGGTAGTCTGGGTCTCTTGTTTGCATTGTCTGATAATCAACGGTGAAGTTTCCAATGTATACGGCCGTATCAGTGCCTGAGACGTCCTCCATAGATAACCCAGCGCTCTCTAGACACTCGTACGTTACTTCCAACAACTTCCTCTGTTGAGGATCCATGTAAGTTGCTTCGAGGTTGTTGATACCAAAGACGCTATTATCGAACTGCCGAACATCCTCATCAAGGAAGTAGCCGCCATCAGCGTCCATAGCACCAGCTCTTTTACCATCTGGATGGTAGTAACCGGCGATGTTGAATCTACCTGCAGGTACTCGTCCTTGGGTTGTCTTTTTGGCTGCAAGGAGGTCCCAAAGATCCGAGGGGGAACGGATACCACCAGGTAGGCGGCAGCCTAGGTACTTGTCAGTTACTCGTTAAGTTGAGAGAAAAAAGCTGAGTTTACCAATGCCGACAATGCAAGCCAAGTCATCGTACCCACTTGATCCTAGCTTCGAGTCTCCTGAAGTCGATTCAACGTACGAAGCCACTTCATCTGCAATAGAAACCGAGCATGCATCCGAGCTTTCACCAGTGCTAAGTTCGACTTCGAGGGTTTTCACCTCAATGGGCGATTTTTTCGTAGATTGTATGGGTTCAACAACACCAAGAGGTGTAAAGATGGTGGTTGACATAGTGGCAACGCAAGAGCTCTAATGGGATAAATGGGCCTTCAACCTCTTCAGGAAAATTTGAAGTATCTTTCTGCTGTTATTTGGAGAGAAAGGGGAATCCATGATCTATTCTAGGTATAATTGACAATCTCTTAAGTACATCATTTTCAAACAAGCCGTATCTGGTTTCCATGAGTCATCAACCTGGTACTACATCAGTATGAGTTTCTTCAGCTCTCGGGCATACGCTGTCATCCCTGGCATTGCACCTTTCCGTAGATAATTTCAATATGCAAAAAAAAGAAATCTAGAACCACATCGATGTGGACTTTTGTCCGAATATTGGGTCTAGACCATGCCGATGGCAAAACTATTCTCTTGTCATACAGGACATTGGCTTATCTCATTGCCCTTCCTCAAGCCCAGCCCGCTCGGTGATTACCCTCATATGGCGCAATGCCGATTCAGCTCGCCGATGCATTAATCAGATTCGGGGATTCCGAGCTCAACTATCAATGCCCGGATATCAGAATTTGAATCCTAGGGTCGGAGAAGCAGGCAGAATTAAGGTGGACAACTCGAGGCTTTTTTTTTCAAATAGGCGAAGGCAAATCATCAGTTAATTGAGTCTCCACTTGCACGTATTACGGCAATTGTTATAGTATTGTCTCTTTAGGCCGTGTTTCAATAATTTCTTTGCCTTCACGTTAAACAAAAAGTTGAGATGTCAACACGCAAAAAGTTTGCCCTTGTTACGGGGTAAGTGATTGATTCCTGATTGATTCGGAGTCCTTGCTGATGACTTAGATGTGGTCAAGGGGGTATCGGTGAGGCTCTTGTAAAGGTATATGCCGAGCAAGGGCTTCACCCTATCGCTACGCTTCTACCGTCCGAACCCAGTGATCATCTTTCAGAAGCTGGAATTACTTTCTTCACATTAGATGTCACCAAGGAGGACTCTATCCAAGACCTAAAGCACCATGTGGTGGGACTTACAGGAGGACGGCTTGATATACTTGTCAACAATGCGTAGGTTTTCATGAATTCTTCTCATCGCTTGGAATCTATAATCGGTTCGATATTGACCAAGCTTCGAAGAGGAATATGTATGAACAATAGGTCTCCTAACGTAAACATAGCTAAGTGTGTCTAGGCTATACCATGACGGCAATCGATACCAAAGTGGGTGCAGCATCAAAGATGTTTGACGTAAATGTTCTAGGGCCGATGCGCATGGTTCATCATTTCCACGACCTACTCATAAGCGCCTCTGGCACAATCGTGAACATCGGATCAGTTGGCGGTATAGTTCCTTACGTTTACGGATGTGAGTTGAACAATAAAAGATCCAGAACCGCTCGGTTGACTAATCCCAAACGCTTCAGCATCGTATAATGCAACCAAGGCTGCACTTCACCACTGGAGTAATACTTTACGTGTGGAAATGGCACCACTACGGCATGTTTAATCCCCACATTACCCTCCAATTCTCTGCTAATAGCTAATTTAGCGTTAAAGTAATGACAGTATGCAAATCTCCCTTGAGTTATAGCCAATTGTCCTGAACTCTAGCTGACTTCTTATGTCTCGCTCAGGTGATATCCGGGAACATTGGAACGAATATTCTCAAAAGCGATCAGAAGGAAAACAGAGAGATTCCCCCAAGTGAGTCTTCTTATCATAGCAATACCGTCATAGAATTTAATGAGACGCAAATGACATTTAATGTTCTCACTAACCTAGGTGGTTCCAGATTCATACTTTCACCCATTAAAGGAGGAATTTCAAAAACACATAACGAGAGTTCCAGGTAAAGAGAAACCAATTTCCAGATACAATTCAATATGGCGCTGGACGTAAAATTGATTCGAAAACTCTTTCTAGTTACAACAGATCGCTTTGACTATGCCTCAAGGGTCGTGTCGCAGAGTCTCCAGTCATCGCCCGCTGCTTGGTTCTGGTATGGGAAAACAACTTGGCTCGTACGATTCTTAGATGCCTTTTTCTGGCGCACCATTTGGGTAGGTACATCATGTCAATCAAATATAAAATGTACTGAGTTCGTTTGTCTAACATGCTTAGGACTCTCTACTTTGGAGAATGTTCGATTTTGGGAAGTTGAAGAGAACGCACGATCTAGCTCAAGCCATGCCACGAAGTAATTAGCAGACTTAAATTGTCCATGTCACTATTTACATAACCAAATAATTTTCATTTAAGTTCATTTGCTGTTGTGACTCTTCTTGCGTAATTGTGTCAATTTTTCTGCTCAACAACTTACCATCTTGTACCAGACCTAGTCAAAGTGTTGATGAGAAAGCATTTAGCTACAGGTATTAACACAGAACATCAAAGAAAGAAATCTTGTTGCTACCTAAAGGTGTATGCATGAAACCTAAGCAAAAGGCAGTTACCTAATGAGCGAAAGGCAGGATTTGTACTTTAGAGAACGACTGTATGAGCAGCTGAGATGTTTATGCCTCTCGTTCATGGAGGAAGGTCACTTCAACATCGTTCATCAGAAAAAAGGAATCACAGTCAGTGCATGCATTTTATTGTAGGCTATCCTTAGAAATCCTTGGCATTCAGTAGCTGAACTTAATCAACCCCTTTCATATTCCTTTGCCAGATGCCCCAAGAATCCCTCCACCTTCTTCCCACCAACGACTATGTCATTGCATGGAAGAAGCACCCAAAGCATTCTACCAGGCATTGTACCATTCCCCGTGATATTCTTCCATTTATGCGAGGTAGCTCGCTGAATGCTGACATCCCCTGGGCGCATGATGCGTGACTCACCAGAGTCAAGAGTGAGCTCAAAAACTCCTTCAATCACAACACCATAGTCGACTGAGATAGCTCGGTGAAGTGGAGACTCGATTCCAGGCCCAAAATCAATCATACGGACGACAGAGCCATTGGGGTAATGTAGTGGAGGCTGCTAATATTAGACCACGTGCAATGCATGGAAACTGATGGGATGTAACTTGCCTCGGTCTCTTCAGCGAACTTGATGTCGGCATCGCCATTACACTCAATGGGTGTCTCTTTGGTTGAGTACAAGATGTTTGCCACAGCCTGGTTGTCTCCCATATTACGATGGTGAGAGCCACAGTCGGTAACCAGAAACACAGACTTGCCTTCGGTGTCATGGCCTGTGATGTGGCGCTGGGTTCGAGGCAGGCCGGCAGCTGGGAAGCCATCGGTGATGTAGCCCTCAGCGCCTTTTGGCGGGCCTCCGTTATCATTAGCGGCCATTTTATAGAATATTACAATCGTCCAAAAAAGGGTTGGATGTCTGCAGAGAAGAGAGCGGTTGAAGGCGGAACAAGTGACAGCTAGATTCATCAATTCAAATATTCAGACGATGATATTCAAGCTACTAAGGCCTTGATCATACAACACGGGAGCAGTTCTCGGTGATTATCAATTCCTAGACAAGAAATACACAAGAGTATCAAATCTAGACCTTCGTTGTCAATGTCGTCCCCCCATCCACAATAAGCCCGCAGCCTGTGATGAAGCTAGAGCGCTGGCTACATAGAAACATGACCGAGTCGGCAATTTCTTTGGCATGCGCCATTCGGCCCATGGGGACCGCTGACTGGATAAGTTTCTCGAGATCGGGGACTTGATCAATCGCCTTGCGAACCATCGGTGTGTCCACCCAAGACGCGCAGATGCAGTTGACTCGGATACCCAGCGCCGCGTTGTCCAGAGCTAACACGACAAGTATCAGTTGTAATCACATTGTGAGCGGAAATACTCATTTCATACCGGAATTCTTAGTAAGACCAAGGATGGCGTGCTTGGACGTGGTGTACTGCACCATCTGAGGCGTAGAGACGAACGACGCCGCAGATCCCATGTTGACGATCGCGCCACGGACCGGCAATGGCGAGTCCTTGATTGGTTCCTGAGCTGCCATCATCGACGACGCCGCGCGGGTTACCAAAAAGGTGCCCGAGACATTTACATCAAGAAAACGGTTGAACTCTGCCAAGCTCGCCTCGGCGATGGGAGCCGCCCTCTCGACGCCGATGCCCGCGCAGTTGACGCAGTAGTCCAGCCGCCCCGAGGTGGCTCTGACGCAAGCCATAAGCCGATTGACTGAGTCCTCGCTGGTGACATCGACTTTGAAGGGCGTGGCTCTGAAGCTTGGGTTTCTCGCGGCGGCGAGGGCGCTGGCCTCGGCAGCCACTTTGGTCGCCGACGGCAAGTCGAGGTCTGCCACGATGAGGCCCGAGGCGCCCTCCTCGGCGAAGGCAATGGCACATTCCCGACCGATACCACTCCCTACGCGGCAATTCCAGGTAAGCCAATGGTTACAGGTTTAGGAGCTGAGCGCGGGGATGAGGCTGCTTACCTCCGCCAACAACCAAGGCAAAGCCTGTAATGTCCATGGTTGAGGGCTAATTGTTGCTGATCTTATGAAACTGCTGTTGCAGGTTGGGGATATCGGTCCAAAATCATCGCAGTCCGTCTAATTGTCAAGACATGCGGATATTTATGGCTGTAGAAGGTGAGTGCACCGGTGTTGGGGTGAAGACCGGTGATTCCATACCAAAAGAAACGCCGGTCAAGACCGAGGAAAAGTCTATGAGCATGGGTTATCGGATGAAATGAGATCCGGGCATTGGCCATTACAATGAAGAAAGCATCTTAGTTTACTTTAAAAGATATCACCAATTGATCGTTGTATTGCTTGGCTCGATACCCAATCCGATTTGACCAGAACAAGTTCAACAACATGCAGTTCCTCCAACAATACCACTCGCAGCAGTCGCCAATCCGCATCATTCACGTGGGCGCGGGCGCTGCAGGCATTCTCAGTGCCTACAAGGCCAAGAAGCTCCTCCAGAACTTCTCCCTGGTCTGCTATGAGAAGAATGCTGGTGTGGGAGGCACATGGTACGAGAACCGCTACCCAGGCTGCGGGTGCGATGTCCCTGCCCACTCCTACTCCTTCACATTCGAGCCCAACCCGGACTGGAGCGGCTTCTATGTCGGAGCGGCAGAAATCCTAGCGTATATGGAGAATTTTGTTGAGAAACACAGGCTGCGTGACTTCATTCAGCTCGAGACAGCTGTGATGAGCGCGGAGTGGGATGAACCCGCTGGGGAATGTACGTTCAAGCAACACACTTCATCAAGTATGCACACACGATTTACATGAGCCACCAGGGGTAGTAGAGTTGCAGCGAAAGGATGGATCGCGCTTCACCGACCGATGCCACGTGCTTATCAACGGCTCTGGGCCACTGAACAAATGGAAATGTATGTATGATGACATTCTGCCTTCAATGCAAGATGAGTCGAGCAGTTGTGATAACAGCAAACAGTGCCGGATATCCCTGGGAGAGAAAAGTACAAGGGAAAGTTATGCCACTCATCGAGCTGGGATCCAAGCATCGACTGGACGGGCAAACAAGTGGCAGTGATTGGATCTGGCGCGAGCGGCGTCCAGATTGTACCTCAGCTTGTAAAAGGTCAGTCTACGAAACAAAGAGGCGAGATCATAGAATGAAACACTGACTCCCAGCTCAATAATCCAAGGGTCCAAGTCATTAACACTCTTCGCGCGGTCAACCCAATGGCTCACGCCTCCTCTGGGCCTCCAGGAAATCACCGTTCCAGGCGTTGAGGTCAAGCAAGCTCGTCTGCCCGGTCCACTGGGAAAGCACCTCTACACCGATGTGGAGAAGCAGGCAATGAGAGACAATCCCGAAGCGCTGCTGCAATACCGTAAGCAGGTCGACATGGAGCTCCAGCGCTGGTTCGGTGTGTTTCTGCGAGACTCTGCGCTGTCAGCTGGAGCGATGCAGGTCATGGCCGAAGGAATCCGTGCCCGCTTCGGCCCCGAAAACCAGGAGCTGGCTGAGAGCTTTCTGCCGGACTTTGGTCCCGGATGTAGGCGCAATACAGTAGGTGAATGACCCAATATTCGGTGCAACCAGGATGCTCACTGTGCGTAGCCCGCGGAGGGTTTCATTGAAGCACTCATCCAGCCAAATGTAACCACCATCAGGGAAGGCATTGTGGCCTTTACCGAGACGGGGCTGGTCACAGAGGATGGGCATCAGCACGATTTCGACATAATCGTGTGCTGCACAGGGTTTGATGTCGCGTATACGCCACACTTGTAAGTTTGGTGGTACATGCGAAGTGAATGAATGAGAGCTTGCTGATTTACTTGCAGCCCAGTGAAGGGTCGGAGAGGAGTCCTGATGAGAGAACAGTGGGCGGAGAAACCACGAATCTACCTGACAGTCTCAACGCCCGGGTTTCCCAATTTCTTCCATATTGGCGGACCAACAGGGAACTGGGGATCGGGTTGCGTCTTGGCATCGGTAAGCACGAACCAAGAGCGATAAACGAGTCGTTAAGGGGCCAATCGGGATGCAGAATGACCGAGCTGAGCTAACGATTACTCCCACAGCATGAGGTCCAAGCTGAATATGCGATACAAGCCTGTCTCAAAATGTCTAGAGAGCAGCTACACTCCGTCGAGCCCAAGGACGGGCCTACAGACCAGTACATGGCACACAACGCAGCCTGGCATGCGTCTTTTAGCCACTGGGCTGATGGCTGCCGGTCGTGGTACAAGAACGGGGCCCGTGCTGACGGTGAGGTGATGCTATGGTGCGGAAGTATGCTGCACATGATGAAGACCCTTCGTAGCCCGCGGTGGGAGGATTACAAGATACGGTACCGAGACCAGGGGAATATGTGGGCGTTCCTGGGGGGCTGGGGAAGAAGCGAGATCGAGGATAAAGCCGACAAGGGGCTACCCACGGACTTGAGTCCATTTGTGCGAAGCGGAGATGTGCCCTATGAGATTGAGTAATCAACTGGTGTGTGTGGTATCCGGTCAGCTCCGCGGAAATAGGGCCTTTACCCCCGAGAGGTTTCGCTAGGATAGGCAATCAGTCTAACATGGCTGCGAGAAGGAAAGTGCTTAGCATTGGAAGTCATATGCTGTCACACCCAGAAGAAAAACAAGGCCCAGACGCGTGACCAAGAGTAAATTAGTCAGTAGCTGAGAGGCGGCGATAAAAACACGGAGGAGTGGTGCCATCGAGACTGTTTCCCGTTTTCAGACTAGCGTCTCCGACTGCCAAGTCAAAACTATGGGTCTTTCGCCAAGTGATCCAATAGACAGCCAGCCGAGATTGACCCTACCCTATACTCTGCTTTTGAAGAGGAACATTCGAAGATAGCCAAGACTGCAAGATGGAAGCGTCTAATATGTAGTGTTGTTGGTTAAATGTATTGTACTCATTTGAATTTTCAAGTTGAATTTCAATAAACCAGGCTTCCAGGCTGTGATGTCTCTAAATGCCGTTTTAGATAGATCGTCAGCCTTTTTTCTCAACAACCGTGGGTATGAATCTAGCTACAGCGGCCACTTTGTAGGGCTGTGATGGGTCAACCAATAACGTGCCTAGTCCCTTGCAATATGGGTCAGGTTATGCACTGCTCGCTTACCAAACAGCTGCACTTCTAGGAGTCACCGGAGGATCGAACGAACCCGCCAATAGACGCGCCTAAGCCCCGAGACCCACCATCACCACTTCCCAATTGAGAAAACAATCTATGTCCCAATTCGGCAAAGAATCTCCACTCCCGATCTGGCAACCAATCTCACACACCAACGCCGCATGACGAAGCGGAATGGAGTTTAAGTTTGTGATGATGGGATATCACCTGAATAGCTTTGCCCATTGTTCCTACCTGTATTTAATGAAGGATTTCCTTGGCTTTCCCAACCTGCAATATCCCATCTCATCCAACCTCACTTTCTTCATCGAGCTTCCTCGGTATCAATCCCAACTACCAACTCTCTCACACACACATCTACACACGCACACAATGTCGTACAAACGATCTATTTTGTTGACAGGTGGCACCCATGGCCTGGGCTATGAGGCAGCCTCCAAGCTGGCCAAAGACCACCCAGACTACCTCATCGTCGTGGCCTCGCGGTCCGACAAGGAAAAGGCAGCAGAGAGAATCAACCAGAAGCTGGGACAGAGCAATACCCAATGGATGAAGCTCGATCTCAGCGACCCAGACAGCGTCCGCCGCTTCGCCCAACAGTGGATTGCAGACGCCTCCAAACCCCCGCTGCAGGTCCTCATGTTCAACGCCGGCCTCCAGTTCCCTACTACCTTGACCCTCACCCCTGAAGGCATGGAGAAGACCTTTGCCATCGCTCATGTCGGCCATGCCATGTTGTTTCACCTACTGTACCCTCAACTTGCCACTGGTGGTCGTGTGGTCCTCACCTCGAGCGGCACCCACGACCCCGCCCAGAAATCTGGCTTGCCCGACGCCGAGTACAACACAGCGCAAGATCTCGCCTACCCACCCAAGAGCATGGTCGACATCCCCGGCCGCAAGAGGTACTCGACCGCCAAGCTTTGCAACGTGCTCTGGGGTTATGCGCTGGCCAAGCGTCTGGCCGAGCGGGCCCCTGAGCGTAGAATCACCGTCACTTCCATGGACCCCGGCCTGATGCCTGGTACTGACCTGGCTCGCGAGGCAAGCAAGATTGAGAAGTTCCTCTGGTACCATGTCCTTCCTCGAACCATTGGCCTTCTCCGTCTCCTCGTCCACCCCAATGTCCACTCGCCTGCTGAGTCTGGTGCCGCCCTGGCCAGGCTGGCGACTGGCAGCGATGTGGAGGGTATCACCGGAAAGTACTTCGAGAGCCTGCGTGAGATCAAGTCAAGCGAAGATAGCTACAACATAGCCAAGCAGGATGACCTGTGGGATTGGACTGTGAACTACGTTGCGCAGGGAGACGCTGTGGAGAAGGCCCGGCTCGACTCATTGAAGGTGTAAGCTACATTAAGCTGTTGGCTGGTTCGGAATGATTTGGTGTTGTTGTCGCTTTTAGCGAGGTGTCATGTGTCCTTTCAAATTCCTATTAGACTAGCATTACTTGTCGAAACGACTACTTAATATATTCTTTTGTCTGCTTTGAAACAAATCGGCTTGGCACTATATGGCCCTCTGAGGTCTTATTTTACTGCGATGGTACACTTGGTAGACATTTCAAAGCCGGGATGGCTTGTCGGAGGTCGCTTAGAGTGCCAGCATAAGCCGATGTAAATCACTTGAATCGTTTACATAGAAAATACCCGCCTTTTAAGATAAAATTTCCCAATTTTGAGTCTTATAACCGAGTCTGGGTAACTACGAATTTGAGCCAGTAATGTGTATGAACTCTCTTGGTCTAATAAGACTGAACCAATGAAGCCAAACACCTACTTGTTATGACTTCTGGATGTTTATCTATTTCATGGTCTTTGGCGTAAGTGGGTTTGTACGTTGTCTAGGATGCTTTTGCTCCATTATTCTTGGATAAGGCGTCAGACAAACAGAAATAGTGATGCATCAGGTCTCTGCCAACAAGTTTATTTTTTCTCCTCTCTCGCGCATGCTACTAATCTTATTCGGGCGCAGTGCTGAGATATTGCTCCTTGTAACGCCAAAATCATGTAAGCACAACTGTCTCACTTGCTTAACATGGACCATGATTTGGTAGTACGTGCTAATCTGTCTTTGAGACGAAACCGGCATCTACTTGGATCTTGAGCTAGGGCCCAAAGTCAATCCATGGGTAAAAGGGCTGGGCCGAGCGGACCTGGAAGGGCTGTCACACGCAATCCATCTATTTGGTCACTTCGGCGACCTCAAGATTGTCACACATGTGTTCATGAATATTCATAACAAGAGTCAGGGTATCCTAGTCTAAGTGCTCGCATCATCAGTCAACCTCAGCCATTCACACGTCAGCTCGCTTCACATCCCTTCCTTGTGACATGTCCCTCATCGCACGAGCCCAATTCTACAACACTGCGTGACGCTTCGACAAACACAGTCTCACAGTCTCGGCTTTCTCTTCCAACCAGATGCGCATGTAGTCGCACGCCATGACTTGGGCGGCCGAGCTGCGCACACCTGCTGCCTGGTCATCTTGCCCGTCTCGGAAGAACCGCACCGACTGGCTGAAGTGTTTGAGCAGCACCTCGAGGCGACGAAAGTACAAAACACACAGCCGGAGCCGCAGATCCGCCTCATCATCGTCCTCAAGCTGTAGTACACCCCAGGTAAGGCGCGGCTCAGCCATGGTACTGTCTTGATCGCCGTTCTTGGGCTTTCCGCCGATCCCAGCGGCTACCTGAATACGACCATCAGCTGACTGTGCGGCCACCGGCGTACAGGAAGGACTTTGTGGGTTGTGGCCATCTGCAGCAGGCGGGTTGTCTTTGACGAGAAGCTTCTCAAAGCCATCGATAATGCCGCCTATCATGACACCCATCAACATGGCCATACTGGGGTCAGCAGCGTGCGATTGACAGTTCACCGAGGCTTCGCAGCCGATGATGGCCCTCTTGATCTGAGATAGCTCAATGTCAAAGGAGAGGCGCTGGTTCTTTCCGCGATTGAAAAGGGGGGATGTGCGCGCAAGTCCTGGAACGGCTTCTGGACTGCAACTGCAACTGCATTCGGGTTCATCATATCCGATGAGCGGTTCCGCCATTTGCTGATCCTGGTCTTGCTGTTGCTGTTGAGGAACCTGTTCCTGTATGTCCGGGGATGTCTGTATCAGAGAGGCGTCGAGGTCGAGGCCTGCCCAGTGGTTGTCGGTAATACGACCGGTGAAGAACTGGCTGCCAACACCGTCTGCGGCCCACTCTGCTCCTTGTGTGCCATGTTCCGACCTGTTCGTAGTCAAAGCTAAGCCCAGGAAACTGTCGTTTCCACGATCGTGATGTGCACCCAAAATCTCCGAGTGAACTAGCGGTTCAGATGTACAGTTGAATAGCGTTTGGTCTCCAAAGAAGTTCATGATCGGCGGCATTTCTAACAAGTTTGAAGCCATTGGGCATTCCTTGGCCCTCTTTTGCTGCTGCTGGTGTGTTGACGGACAACGGCTTCCTGTACTTAGAGATCGCCGAGACGGAGTTAAGATCCGCGGCGCGTCTTTGTGACTTCTTCGAGAAAGTCCGTAGATACAGACAACGCCGTTTCGCTCACAGCGGACACAGGTGGGCTTTGTCTGAGTACAGCGCACCTTCGACTCATGGCACGCGTTGCAGGACGCACGGAGTTTGAGATTGGCCGTTTCCGTGGTTTCCTCGTTGTTGATATTGTTACTGGTCATTGTAGAATACGATTCTGCCTTGAAGGCCTGATTTCGGTGTTTGCCAGGAGAAATGGGATGCGTCCCCTGTTATACGACTCTACTTGGAGAGAGATGGGTGCTTCGTCTTCTCAGAAATGGGGGCCCAGAACATGCCTAGTCTTCTATTCTTGAAAGATTGTAACCTTGGATCCCAGGATATGCAGCTATTACCCTATCACATACATACTGCGTTGTTTGATGTGGCGTTCTGAAGCGTAGCCGTCAACATGCATTGCCCCGCCAGCATCACAGTGAGCGGCCAATCACTTAAAGTGAGCGGCCGCCTGGGAGAATGAATAAGTCGCATATTGTTCTTTGGTAGTAACACAGGCTGGAAAGACCCTGGGTGGGTGTTGGCAACTCAAGTCTATTTAGGAGATCAACCCAGGGAGTGAAGCAAGGTCAGCCGCAACGACAAGAGGGTGCAAATACCCTTTCCAAAGCATTAATTGTGTTGAAATGTCAGGCCTGGCCTCTTCCATGGTTTTTTTTTTCACTTTGTACTCGAACTCTCTCACCGTACCGTACCCTTTCCAAAAAGGGGCTCCCGAAACCATATCAAGTTGCACATGAATACAATTTATTCTATGCTGGGCCAATTGGGAATTCCTTCGGGTTCTCCAAGTCCTACCTCATCACCTGCCGTGTGTGTCAGCAGGCAACCCTTACCACGTTAGCTTCACGTGCGTGTATTTTGCCGTATTATCATGTATCACACTAAGCCTCTTTACCATGGTCAGCAAGATCGGCCTCACTATTATGCCGTCCTGCATCTATTGGACGGAACTATTAGTTCTTGGGTGACATTATGATACCTTTGGCATTTATCTTGGGAAAGGGCGGAATTCGTTCCGCTATAACGCTTTCAAAAAGAGGGAGAAAAAACAATCTGACCTTCATTTAACTGGTAAACCATTCCTGAAATTCTCCAAGGCATCTAAAACCTTGAAAGTCTGTTGTGTCGTATCACGAGGCCCCTACAATGGATCTACGCGATTGTGGCCCTTTTCTGGTCAGAATCATTGGCTTCTTCGTGCTTGTCCTCGTCAGCTATGCTATATACCGGGTCGTCTACAATATCTTCTTCCACCCTTTACGTGATTGGCCAGGCCCACGCTGGGCTGCAGCTACAGACTTTTTCAAGCTTTGGATCCTACACACCAAGCAAGCTCATACGCTAGGCATCAAGTATCATGCCCGTTACGGGCCAGTGGTGAGAGCTGCCCCCAACCTCCTTGCTGTGGATGACCCCCGGCTACTGCCGTTAATATACCATCGCCGTGCAAACAAGACTGATGTCTACACCACGGGCGTGCTGGGTGACTTGGCTCCCCCCTTCCAAACAATTGACTGGAAAGACCATGCTCGAAAGCGCAAACGCGTGGCCTCGTCATTCCTGCTCAGTAATCTAGTGAAGCTCGAGGGACAGGTAGATGCTCGCATCATGGAGTGGACAGGAGCGTTGGCCTCTCGCTTTGCGGACGCAAGCAAGAGCATGGACTTTGCCGCTTGGTCGCAGTGGTTTGCTTACGACACCATTTGCCAGCTATCCTTTGGAGAACCGTTGGGTTTCGTCCGCGAAGCGCGTGATGTGTTCAATCTCATCAAGAACTTCCACGACATGGCCCCCTTTGCTGCCGTCGTAGGGGCTCTACCTTGGCTTTGTGCACCTGTTTTGCAGAGCCCCATCACTAAATGGTTGTTCATGCCGCGACCGGGCGATAGCTCTGGTACCGGCAAGATTATGGCAGTGAGTCCTCTTAATCGCCCCTCGAACCTTGATGACAGCTGCCTCCCTCCATGTCAATGTTTGCCTTGCCTTGCTAATGCAAGTCATAGTTCCGAGACGCTTTATTGGAAGACAGGCTGCGTGACCCAGACCGTCATCATGATGGGAGCTTCTTGGACAATATTATAGCAGCTAAGAACGAGGATGGTACCCCTATCACCATTGAAGAAGTGAAGACTGAGTGCTTTGTCCTCATGGTGGCGGCCTCAGACACCACTGCGGCCTTCTTCTGCGGCTTTGTGCGCTATGTCCTTCAGACACCTAGCGTATACGAAAAGTTGATGGCAGAGATTGACGACTTCCAAGCACGAGGGCTCCTCTCGGATCCCGTCCCTACATTTGAGGAGATCAAGGCTCTGCCGTACTTTGAAGCATGCCATCGTGAGACGCTGCGCTACCAACCATCGACGCCAATGATCATCCCTCGCTATGTCAGCGACGGTGGTCTCGAGCTGTATGGTCGCCATGTCCCAGCCGGCACTGAGATTGGAGCCAATCCATACGTGGTCCACCGAAATAAAGAAGTGTTTGGCGAGGATGCCGACTGTTTCAACCCCGAACGCTGGCTTAAAGACCCGGATACTGCGCGCGAAATGGACAAATGTATCCTTACCTGGGGATATGGCCCTCGTATTTGCCTGGGTAAGAATATTGCTCTGCTCGAGACATACAAGCTCCTGATCCAGGTAAATCTCCAACTGTGATCCAATTAGTCTGACATTATACTGATGGACCTGATATATTAAAGTTTTTTCGTCTATTCCGTCCATCAATCAAATATCCACACGAGAAGAACATTTGGCGACAAGAAAATCTGGCACTCCTTGTTCATTGGGAATTTTGGCTTGATATTGAACATAGAAAACAGCTTGTATCATGATTGGGATTTCAGATAATCTAAAAGAATAGCAAATGATTCTTAGGGGATATATGAGGAGGGAACTGAACGCTAGATGGCATCGAAGATACCTAATTAGTAACGGCCACTAGATAGCAGGAGCTAAATTGTCACCAGAATTGAGTCTTCAACACCCGGACCTTTGAGTGAAGCTCCCACGTGAAGAATGAGCCACCACATTGGGTATCCAACCGGCGGTTAGAAATATGTACTATTAGTTTGATGAAAACCGCCACTGACCATTCCGCTTCAAAGGCTTAAAAAGGGGGGGTAATATTGATGATGTGCAACCAGACTTTAGACGCCTCGTAAGCACAGCCAAGACGCCACATTCCCATCTTATGGATGAAGAGGTCACGAGAACCGCTTTTCTAGGCGACCGTGCACCGTATATACACTCGCCTGTCCCTGAAACGCGTGGCGTCTTTCATCTCTTGGCCGTTGAGAACGTTTATTCGCCCAATCTTGCCCCTAAAAAGTAATGACTGAGCCCAAAAAGACGAGCAAAGCGAGCGGACTTATCTCAGACGCTCCTCCTATATTACTCCATGAGATTAAGCTGCTCTAAGTGGACCTAAGCTGAGGCAGAGACAAAACCTAAACTCAATGTTTGATGTTTGATTCGTGGTTTGGAGGCGTCTAGACAATTGGGATTACGAGCTTCGCGAGGAGTACCACCTGACCATAACTGTGATGAAGTAGGATACTGATCCTTCGTTCCTTCAATCCTCCCTGGAAACTCGTATTGTGAAGAGCTGAGACCCGAGGTCTAGTATGGATCAGTTTCAGCTTTACCGTGATAATGTAGATGCTGATGAAGGCGGGATTTACTACGTATATAAAAGGGCCCTCAGCGTGTCAATGAAAGAGATTCTACTAGCCAGACTCACTCTCATGACATCTCAGACGGTTAGAAGCAATACTCTAAGTCTTAAGCAATCATGAGATTCGCTCCTCTCTTGAGTGCCGTACTTGGCGCTATAGCAGCATCGGCCTTGCCACAACAGCAGAATTTATACGAGCTGTTTACCAGCCCTGAGAACGCATGGCATCGGGACACTATTCTGTCATTCCCTGGATCTCCGGCGTTCTATAATGCCACGCTCCGCTGGACCCCCTCTGCCAACCCTCAGTATTTTGCCGCCATTTCTCCGGCCAATGAGGCAGATGTAGCCAAAGCCGTAGGTTATGAACAGGAATGCTGAGATTTTGGAATGTCAGAATAGCTAACATGAACAATTAAATGGTAGGTGAGACTCGCAAGTAATGCGGGAATTCCCTTCCTCGCACAAGGGGGGCGTCATGGAATCGCCGCGCAGCTTAACACTCTGAGGAACGGACTGGCAATCGACCTCTCAAAGTTGAATTTCGTCTCAGTTAATAGACGCGCTGCTACTGCTCACATTGGTGGCGGGGCCCGATTCAGAGACATCTTTGGACCCGTGGGGGATGCTGGTTTTCACCTTCGTAAGTCTTAAACATGAGTCCCATTAGTCAGTTGCATGTCGAGTAAACTAATAACATTTCATAGAAACTGGTTCAGGTTCTTGTCCCGGCGTCATGGGCGTTGCCCTGGGTGCTGGTGTGGGACGATATCAAGGCATGTTCGGCCTCGTGCTTGATAACCTGCTTTCAGCCCGTCTGGTTACGGCCGAAGGAAAGATCGTCGACGTCTCCAAGTCGCAAAACCCTGATCTTTTCTGGGCCATCCGTGGTGCTGGTGCAAACTTTGGTATTGTGACCTCGGCAGTATTTAAGCTTAACAAGGCACCAAACGGTGGGCAAGTGCTCAACGCGGATTTCATCATCCCTGCAGCCTCAAACAGCTCGTATATGGACTTGCTTCAGACTCTTGAGAGGATGCCCCCTGAGCTTGCTACGATCTCTTTTGTCTTCTGGAATGAGACTATCAGTCAGGTTTGTTGCTGCCGACCCTCCAGAAAGCACTTACTTGAAAGTAATGGCTAATTGAATAACTCATCTAGCCCCAGATTCTTGCCAACTGGGTCTACACTGGTCCACGAGAGCAGGGGATGAGACTAATCGATCCAATTTTTAGACTCAATCCTGTCCGTAGTGAGATAAAGATGGTTGCTTGGAAGGACCTCGTGGGCACGGCTGGGTTCGGGATAGACGGCCTGTATTGCCAGCCAAGCAACACGCAGTTCACTCAAATCTCGACCAATGTGCGTCGCCTCGATGCTAAGACGTTCAAAACCATGTTTGAGAAAATGAACAACTTTTACAGAAGGGTTCCTGCCGCTCGCGCAAGTAGCATCGAGCTTGAAATCTTCAACACTGATGCCGCCAAGCGCGTGCCGAGGGACGAGACGGCCTACCCATGGCGTGACACCATCGGCTACACCATGTACGAGTGGAGTTGGACAACCGCAGAGGCTCGTGAGGAATGTATCAAGATGGGCAACGAGCTTCTGCGGGACTTCGTGGCTACGTCGGGATACCCCGATGTTTCCGTCTACGTCAACTACGCCAGCGGCAACGAGACGGTTGAGCAGAAGTTTGGGAAGGATAAGCTCCCCAGGCTGGCTTCACTTAAGAGAAAGTGGGATCCAAGAAATGCCTTTCGATGGACCAATCCTCTGCCCACGAAGTATCCTTGAGCTGTTGGCCTACGCAGTTTAACTAAATAGATCGTCAATTGTCTCTTGAAGGACGCTAAGCAACGATAACAAACGCCGAGGATCTGTCCTGTGTGTTATTATTTCTAGTTATTTTGAGAAAGAAAGAACAAATAAGTTGCGCCGGAAGCCGTATTCAAGAACACTCCAATCTTTAGTTGCATCTCTCCCTCTTGAGTTGAGGGTGTATTCATTTCATGAGAGGTAAGAAGATAAGTATCTGAAGATATGTACGGACGATAGAGAACTTGCTTTTCCACACTTCGGGGATTAGCTGTCACCAAAAATAGTGAAACCTGGAATGCAAGTGACCTTCTATCGCCGAGGAGGCGTCGCCCATGACTGGCCTCGGCGATCCTTTGCGCGTGTGACATTACACCTAACATGTTCCATCTCCTACGCTTACATGAGCTCAATGAATGAGTAAGATAATATCAAATGTAACGGCTGGACTTTGTTCAGTTTTATCTCGTAAAAATCCAAGCAAAACTCAAGTGCTATTTCACCGTTTCAGCACAATAAGGGAGGAAACATTCGGAGGACCGCGTGCTGGTACCACAGACATTCACCATTAACTCAACAAGGCACTATGTACAGGAGACGACTGTCGATTATCACAATATCCCTCCTGCCAATTTATGGCTGGCTGGCGTATTCCATCTGGCGAGACTGGGACGTTGATCAGAATATCAGACGTCTACTCTACTACAAAAGCAATGAATGGCATGTGAATACCAGCATCATATTCCCGGAGGACCCAGATTTTGCCAAAGTAGGTTGAGATGAAAATGCCTGTGCAGTTCATGAAGTACTGACAAACGAAGCAGCGTTCAGAAAGATGGACCAATTTTTGTCAGCCAAAATTCTCAATAATTGTTAGTCCGGCAACTGAGGTGGACGTGGTAGCAATTGTTAGCTCTTCATGGTATACCGCCGTCTTAAAGATGATAGATTGCTGACGAGACTTAGGTCAAGTTCGCAACAGTGCATAATATTCCCTTTATCGCTACTGGTGGTCATCATGGGTATTCAACCAACCTCGGGAAGCTGGTCAAGGGCCTGGCAATTGATCTTAGTCTACTCAACTTAGTCGAGGTGTTTACAGGTAATTCCACTTTGGTCGTCGGCGGAGGCACTCGATGGGGCCAGATATTAGATCCTGTCTACGAGGCTGGTTTCGAAATGCGTGAGTTCCGAAGTTCAAACACACATCTTACCCTCACGTGATAACAAAACTCATAGCAACTGGCTCCTGTTCTTGTACAGGAGTTGTGGGGACAACAATAGGTGGTGGTATCGGGCGCTACTCAGGACGATATGGCATGATCAGCGATTCGTTGATCTCAGCAAATGTGGTCACTGCAGATGGCCGACTCGTTAAAGTCTCAGAGACGTTGAACTCAGACCTGTTTTGGGGGATACGTGGTGCTGGCGCCAGTTTTGGCATCATTACCCAAGCCACGTACAAGCTATGGAGGGTCGACAGACAGAATCTGGTGATGAATGCCGACTTTGTCCTCAATTCCGACATGAGCAACTCATACTTCGACCTTTTGGAATCTTATGATACATCGATGGCTGAGAATCTTGCTATTGTCTCTATGATCATATACAATGAAAAGACAAATGCTGTACGCTCTGTATACCATCTCCACCTCATCTTTCCCTGGCTGATTGTCCAATCATAGGCTCACATTCTCGCAAATTGGGTTTACCTTGGCCAGGAAGAAGAAGGTCTTGGCGCTATAAAACCTTTACTTGAATTACAGCCATCCATATCATCCGTCTCCATGGTCCCGTGGAATAAATTGTTAGCTTCCCAAGGGCTGGGCATTGTCGATACTATGTTCTGCCAGAACAACCAGACGCGCAGCCTCTATTCGGCGAATGTACGACGTTTTCCGGCCTCAACTTCCAAAATAGCGTTCGAGAAGATGGAAAAATTATACGCTGAATATCCTAGTGCCAGAGCAAGCAGCTTGAGTTTGGAGATGTTTCCCAATCAGGCTGCCATGGCCCAAGGTTCAGATGCAACTGCATATCCATGGAGAGACGCTCGGGGCAACATGTAAGTCAAATAGACGGAACTCTCAGGCGTGAGAGAAGTAAAATAGGTGCTGACTGTACCGCATTCTAGGATTTTTCTTTCTCAGTGGGAGGATAATGGCCATGGCTTAAGCACAGATGCGTTGGAATTATCGACCAGGCTCGGCCAGAGCATTCGAGACGCTTTTGCCAAGACCTCGGAATATCACCAACTATCTGTCTACGTCAGTTATGCACATGGCGATGAAAGTTTGGAGCAAGTCTTTGGCATAGAGAAGCTGCCTCGATTGACTGCTTTGAAAAAGAAGTGGGATTCCCAAAATGCATTTGGATACAGTCACGCGCTACCGACAGAACATCCTCCAATACGAGCTTTAGTGCTGTAGTTGAATGTGTAGCTCGGTAGAACCTAGCGACAATATCTCTTTCAAATGATGAGAATAACTCAACTATTGTCCTTACACTCTCCATTAAACAGACAATATTCGCATTCATAGTTCTCAATCATGAGAGAGAACCAAAATGCTACAACCTTTTTTCAAAGTGAAAGGATAAAACAGCCCACAGTTCACTGAACACTCTAGGAACACAGGGTGAAGAAAAGTTAGTCTTTAAACCTTTCGTCCCTTCTCCCCAGCGGCCATTGGGTCAAACAACAACTAAGCCAATTCGTCTAGTGACTCTGGGATACGCCCCTCTATTTCCGTGAAAAGATAAGCCAAAAAGTTTATTCGTAGGCCAAAATAGCAAAAGTAGATGGTCACTACCAGGATCGAACTGGCGACGTCCGCATTACTACACATATCGGATGATATATTAGTACGGCACTCTAACCAACTGAGTTAAGCGACCATGCCATATGAGTTGTTGAATCAGACCATACCCCGTCCACAGTACGAACCGACGAGGCACCAAAGCGATGAGGAGCCATAGTCAAGTAAAGGAATGAGAGGCCAGACGCACCAGATGGTCAGGCACAGAAGGTGATCCATCCTAAACAGAGAGTAATTCATTTGGCATTCAAAGTCTATCTCCAGGGCTATTCCGTTCTCATGCCATGCTCTTTCCAATCACCGCTAGCAAAGCTTGATCATCCTCTTAGTGCCTATGCTACATGCTCAAATCCGACAAGCTCAAAGAGATAGCTGACCATGTAAATATGTCACTTAATTCTTACCGAAACCGGTTTGGATGATAAAATTCGGGCCCAAGGTAGGACGTGATCTCAAAATCACCATTCTTCTTGAAGATGAACCCAACATATGTTTGAATGCCCTTTCCCTGGTCCAGAAGTCGGTGTTCCGCCAAACTCTCAAGCACACGGAGAAACCCCGTCGAGTAAGCACCACGACCTCGAGATTCCAACCACTGTACGAGAGATTGCGCAATCGTACCGTCATCAGGGCCATACTGTCGCACTGGAAGATAGAATTTGACATCGGAAATGGTGCTCACCGCACCTGGAGCCACGTCAAAGTAGAATATGTATCCTCCTTTGAGCTCTGGTTGTTGGGAGAATATCGCCTGTGTAGGAGGTGTCCATGGCTTACTGGGGATATCTTCTGTGTCAGGGTAATCTTCTGGAAGTCCAAGAAGAGTCAAGACTAGAGATCGGAGCTCCATAAACTTTTCCTCGGGGACTTCAATAACCCCGCCAAGAGTCATGATGTTGCGCACACAAAGGAAGCTTGTGGAGGGTGAGTTGAAATAGAACTTGAGTCGAGCCTTGCTGGGATCCACGTCGTCCGTTGACAGAAGACTATCCTCGCGTTTATTAGAAACATCCAAATAATTTGGTCGTGTATTCACGGAGGTAGCTTACAAGGGCACAAGATGTCGGCCGTAGGAGTTTTCTCGAGTAAATTTCATCAAAATATCGAGATTTGCATTGTCTGGGTTCAGCTTCCTGATAGCAGCGTTCCAGAAATCAAGGCTCGCACGGCCACCCCGACTACCAAGTGTACGTGAGGAAATGTACGACTTGATGCCCAGACCTTTGGGACTATACTCAACTGCGTGAGCCAAGGTGCCCACAGCAGGAACGCCGGCATTATTCTCAGCGGCGAGCTTGGCGATGTCATGGTCAAACAAGTGGGCTAGAAAGTGGTGAGTCCAACCAAAGTCTGCGGTAGGAACGACTTTCTGGACTTGATGCATGAAATCCCGACCTGGCTGCTGATTCAGAGGATCGGTCACTGTACCTGAGCGCTCATTGATAGTCTCTACGACATAGCGGATCTCAGGTCTATCTTCGAGATTGGTGTTCCACTTCCACGAATACTCCATAGATGATCCGTCGATCCCCATGAGAGACTTCCACGTGGTGCTACCATCAAGTTCTGGAGCTGGGCCCAAGTAAGGGGTCTGTGGCCTAGTCAGATGGCTCGTGTCTCGGGAGAAACGTAGAGCTACTTACGATCATATGGTAGTGAAACAAAAGTGCCTGGTATTGCTTTTCTGTTGAGTAGTTGGCGTTATCAACCATACTAGCAAGGTGAAAGCCTGTAAGTCTCCACCAATAATCCAGGTCGCGGTTCCGATCGGGTAGGCATTCTTGGACAAGAGACTTCCACACCTTGCTCGCGTTTTCGCGTTCAAGCTTGGGGTTTATCTCGGTCATTTTTATCAACTAGATGACTTTACCTCCTCCAGATAAATATTGGTTGTTTGTCCAGCACTTATCGTTGATAGTCAACATGGTTTATATGACAATGATGACGGTGTGTAAAGCTTTTCTTTGTCCCATTCATTACTATCTTGAGAGATGAAGTTCATTTCCTGGAACATTGTCAATGGCAAGTAAGATGACGACATCGGCTATTGAGAATTCACCGACTCGGGGCTGTGGCGTCGTCGGAGAAGCATCGCCGACTGGTAGCACGAGGCGCGTTGATTGGTGTCGCCGAAGTCCCGAGGGTGACATTTGTCCTCGTTGCCATCGGACACTTTCCGAGTATCCGAACCCAATATCCTGTGTGAGTGACATCAAGTGGTTCTGAGTGGAATTGTCTTGCGTCCCTCGTGAAGGTGGAGTTCTTTTCCCTCTTTGGATGGACTTTTGTAGACGAAGCATACTTCAGGAAAGTATCTCACTTTTGACTTACAAGAGATCCATGACCTCGTTGAAAATATTATGTTCGTTTCAAGGAGTAGTTAAAAATAATAGCGCTCTTCTCCTCTAGGACTTAACGCCATCATGCGGTGAGAGAACGGCAAAGTCAGATTGGGGGTCTGTTAGGCCTATTTGTAAGGCCAAGGCCCCTTATTGGATGATACCCAGACTTGTGCCATTTGATACTTGTTTCTCGAGGGAACCAAATTTGAAATCTATTAAGGCCACGTCCACTGTTAATAGCCGCAGCTGGGAGCGGCATGAATAGCCGAACAGTCTTGGCTGTAGCCTAGCTGGGCTGAAGGTTTACGCGTTCCCTTGTTGAAACTTGTTGATGTATTCAAGTGAGGCGAGGCGAGTGGAGACAGCCATGTGTGCACTAACGCTTGATCTAGAGCTGGTCGATTCATTGAACCTCATCGAGAAACATGCTGACGTGGAGGACAGATGCAGGAATGTGAAGACAGGGGCTGAGTGAAGCTTATAACTGAAGGGACATGCGTCCGTCCCCCACGAAATGAAATGCGGCTGGTATCAAATCTCGGCCTTGCATCGAATGAAATCAATACATTGAGGCAGCATGTTCAGCTGTCTGACTAATCGCGGCACGGGGTAATATTTGGTCCGAGAACCGCTGCAGAGTCCGTAGACCGAAGAGCGAAACCCACCGCTGAATATTATCCCCGTCCGCCCAGCCCGCCGGTAACGTGGGACAACCACCAGACAGGCAGTTCTGACCTTCACCAAGTATCGCTAACAACCCCCAACCAATCACCATGGCGTCCCTCCCGCGCAACGGGCCCAGTGTCAAGATGAACAAGACCTGCGATCAGTGCAGGCACCGGAAGATCCGCTGCATCGGTGAGTGCGTCCCGCCCAGTACCGTGCTTCGAGCATGCGGGGGCCTGGCCCTGTGTCATGCCACCCGTCGTTCGTTCTGATCTGATCTGATTTGTTTGGTTAGTACCCGAAGCGCCCCCAGGAACACCCCCTACGTGCATATATTGTGCGGTAAGTTCATTTGTGACTTGTGCCTGTCGTTCTAGAAGAGTTCCATTCTGAGATGACCCCGGTTGGTTTTTCTAGAAACGCGGACAGCCCTGCAACTTCAGTATCTTTAGACGCAAAGTCCGAGTCAAGGGTAAGCATAATCGAATCTACTGTCCAAGTCTTGCTCCTCTCAGACTACAGCCCTTAGGCTACGTCCATTGTATATTGACTTGAATGCCGAAATAGTTCCCGAGGCTCTTCCCGCCGCCACTCAGTCCCACTGTAAGGTGGCCCTCAATGACATATTCATAGACAGAGTCCTGCAGCATGGCCCACAGAGTATTACCCTCGCTGACGAGAACCGGGTCTTTTTTGTATGAGATAATTTGACCCTCCCTGAACCTCCGGTGCTTACTATTTCGTCTAACTCCCAACGACCCAAAGATCTCCGACGAGCAAGGTATAATAATTTCACCCAAATTTCAACCATGTCGGTCTAATCTAACCTGTGTGGCCGATGTTTAGTTCCGAGTTCCGGTCTAGCCTTCTTTTCTGAGCAGAAAGTTGCTTCATTAGAAGACAAAGTCGGCCATACCCGACTTCGAGCTCTCATTGAGAAGCTTGATGACCTTGTGATGAACCGTCTACGCCAATCAAATTCTCCATCAAGCACATGGCCCTCTATTCAGTTCAAGAAGCCACAAAAACACGAATGGCTTTCTGCTGACATCGCGCATTCGTACATTCAGGGTAAGAGGAGCCCGGGAATCGTCTACGACTAAACGACTCTAACGTTGACATAGCTTACTTCAAGAACCTCCATCCACTATACCCCTTTCTAGACCGCGAGGAATTTGAAATTAAGACTGCTGTCCCTAATCTTACCGATGTTCTTGCTATCAACCCCCAGTTTTCTGCTCTGTATCATGCTATCCTAGCTCTGGGCAGCCAATTTCTTCAGGGTGGGACATTCGAGCCTGGTAAAGGAAAGTCTTGGGAGCTGTTCCAAGTATCCTTGGGCCACATGGGAGATGTCCTTCTTCCTCGGGAATCCATCGAAAATGTTCAGGTTTGTCTTGTTAAGCCCAGTCTTGGCTGCCACTCGTTGACGATTTGACTTTCCCAGGCGCTGACTGCAATGGTAAGACTTCTGCTCCCGTGATATTCCGAGCTGTCGCCAATTGCCATGCCTATGCTTAACTTCTACAGTCTATCTATGCCATGAACACCTGCGGGCTTCCAGTCGATGACGTATTGATATCACATGCTGCTCGCATGGTCCTCACCTTACGATATCACAAGCACATTAATTCTGAAGATAGGCAACTGAGGGTGTTTTGGGTTATCTACGCCTTGGAGAAGCAAGGAGCTTGCCACAGTCGGATAGCTTCGGTAAGTTCCCATCCACTCAGCTCAGTATCGGGAAATCTAATATCAAACGTAGTTAATTGCGGATGAAGACATTGGATGCATGATCCCGCCCTTTCTAGAAGCGCAATTCGACGGCTACGACTGGTTCATCGACTTTATCCGGATCCAGCGCATCACATCCATTGCTTACACGTCGCTTTTCTCTGTGAGCGCCTCGTTAAGGCCGGACTCCTCATACCAGTCTACCATGGACCAGGTCCGTCGGATGCTGGAAGAGTGGCGCCAGTCTATCCCCATCGAATTCAGACCAGGGGACTCGTCCCACTTCCCCAAGTCAGCACCCGTCAGCACACGTTTGGCTGCTTTGCAGCTGCATTTCAGCTATTACAACATCGTCATCGGACTCGAGCGGCTCACACTTCACCTCGATCAGAATGGAGGCTACAAGTCTCAGTTGAGCAAGCAGAGGCTTATGAATACGGCGCGGACCATTATAGAGTTGACAAAGTACATTGAAGTTCAGCCCTATGTACCGGTTTTGTAAGACCCCATTTGTCTCTTGAGCTATCCTAGCCTAACCATTTATACTTTAGCATTTTGGCCGTCCTCCCTGTATCGGCTCTTTTCATTCTCTTTGACTTTGTGCTTCACAACCCGCACCATCGCGAGTCGAGAACAAACTTGGTGTTAATGGACCAAGTAGCTGGCTACTTTAGCCTCATCGGGTTCGCCTCAAATCAGGCTCTCCCAGGAACTTTGATGCCCGAGTTTAGCCAAATCGCAAGAGAGTACTACGCCAAAGCGCAACAAGAGTTGGCGGATCAGAAGGCCCCTTCAGCTCACAAAGCGGAGGAGCAACCACCCCAGCCACCTGTGGTGAATCAGAATTCCGATCAGTCGCAACAGAAACGAGAGTTATCTATTGACCCTAATTTAGAGGTGGTGAGATGATTCCCATGTCTGTTCATTCCAAATTCCGCTAACCGGTGTCATTAAGCCCACCTCAACGCCAGTGGATCAATTGCAGGACTACAATATGCATGTGGGCGCATCGCCTGTCGACTACTTGAACTATCCCACACCGATGAATTTTGATGGGCCCTCGGATTTCACAATGGCTGATTCAGGTGACCTGAGGACCATCTTTGGTTGGGTGTTCCCAGATTGGAACATGAATGGGGTGGAAATTGAGTCTCTGAGTCTAGACGGCTTGCACGAAGGCAGTGGTCCGGTTTGAGTTTGATGAAAAGTCATGACGAGTTACTCCATAGACCAATCCACGCTATTACACAAAAGCCCTATTGTAATCTTCGTTGGGCAATTTTCATGACACCTTTTCCAAATGCTTGAGGTCACCACATCCAACCCAACTACATTACATATGTGCACCTTGAGGCTTCTTAAAATGGGAAATTTAACACTGATAGTCCTATATTTTTAGAATATGAAACTTTGGCTGATTGAGGGTCTTTTTTGCAGCTTTATGATGCTATCGCTATGTTGTTGTGGTGACTGATTGACTGAGAAGAAATCTTGATCATAAAAAAAGTTTCAAATGCAAAAAGAAAAGTGCGATGGCGGGGAATCGAACCCCGATCTAGTGCTTATTCTTCCTATGGAAGGCACCAATGCTGACCATTACACCACCATCGCTTGTTCGTTGAAATCTGTGTCCAAAGTTAGATATATATTGATCGAACCCAGCCCTAGTGCTTGGAAGGCACCAATCCTAACCTGCAAGTATATTAATCATCTAGAATCCGATTTGGTGGGTGAGACAGTAACTTACCACTAGACTAATTACGCCTCTTAGTTGACAGGGAGTTTGGATTTAATCAATATGTACCAGATTCTCTTCTCAAACTTCCCATTTCTCAGCCTGTGCAGAAAATCTCAACCATAAGAAGACCCCGCAACCGCAACCCCAACCAAACCGAATCAGCGGTTTTGCAGAAGTAAGATAATAAACAAAATAGCTATGCTGCAACATGAAACAAAGCAAATTATACTATGAACAAAAGAAATGCTTGACCTGGAGCATGGTTTGGCTAATATGTGTTGATAATCGAAGAACTATTTCCAAAGAACCATACAGCTTCCGAGGTATGCCCAATCGACGCGAGGATGGAATCCATCATGCTAGAAATGAAAATGCAGAAGCATAACGACTTTCAAACAGGCTTGCCAACAAAGCGGGGCTACTCGAATTCGGCTTCCGACCAAGTCGGGAGTTCGACGTTTGCGGGTACTGGACGAGCCTTTCTGGAAGCTGGCTTATTGCCGACAACGAGATTTTGGAAATAATCCCACGCAATTGCCTTTTGCGAGGGTTTTCTTTTTGTATTTTTGTATGATTGAGATTTCATCAGTTTTAGCTCTGCCAGTCTCGTTGGTTGTTTTGTTGGAGTTTTACAACCCTTTTGATAAATAACGTCAGCAAATCACGCGGTGCATACCTAGCTGTTGCTGTGTTTATTAAATGAATATCTCAAAAAGATGTAAGCCATTTTGCGATATAGGCATGTAGAGTCCTCTTTTGTCCGCATTAGATTCGATAGTTGTTGCACGTACAAAGCGAAGCAAGTCTTTTGACTATTGCATGAGAGCGAATTTGGTAATATAGTGTGCAACACTACTGGCTCTGTTGGTAGACTACTTCATCAATTGATAAGTTATTAGGTAGGGACTGCCTACTTTTATCAGGATTGACCTTGAATCACAAGGCGGGAATCATTCTAATCAACGCTATAGGGTAGTTCAATTATGCATACATAAGGCAAGGTTACCAAAGTCGGCGACTGTTATCGCCGGGTGCGGAGTAGCGACGGTAACCTTGAGACAACACAGGTGGGCAGCCTTGGGTGATTACAGGTAGCCACAACAGGCATCTGCAGTGGACAAGGTGTTCCCCAGCACTTAGTTTTCTTTACCTGATGTCCTTGATCAAATGCTGCAACATTTTTCTTTTGATTCTTGCTTAGATGCATGCGAAAACAACAAGTACCTTTGATTGAAGTGTGGGGCTGGGAGGTACGTGATTAGGTAAGCACGTCTAAGCTTGGCGCGCTTGCGGCTACTTGCACTGATCATTTCCAAGTAACATCACGCCCGCAAAACTCCAAGAAAACAACCAGCGAGACTGGCAGAGCTAAAATTGATGAAATCTTGATCATAAAAAAAAGAAAACCTTTGCAAAAAATCAATTGCGATGGCGGGGAATCGAACCCCGATCTAGTGCTTATTCTTCCTATGGAAGGCACCAATGCTGACCATTACACCACCATCGCCTGTTCGTTGAGATCTGGGTCCAAAGTTAGATATATATTGAGAGCACAGAGCATGCCTACCTCACTCGGCCGAAATACCTACCATTACGACCCATATACTGGTACATTTCCAAGAGCCTGAAAGAAGGGGTTAAAAAAATCTTACCATCAGGCGTATATTTAAAAACCGGCCAATGAGCCGGTTATAGTTGGACCAACAATGTCGGCACCGTCAAATCGCCTGTTGATGCTCGGATGAATTAGTAGGAAAACTGTCGCATGTGACATTAATGTTTGTCGACTACTGGAGCAGTCCCTCTTGCATTGCTCTTTGTGTAAGAGAGAAGAAATTATCACACTGTGGCCTGAGTCTAACACGATGCTGTTTGTGCATAAGTTGAAAATGTTGTGCTGTCCCGACTCACTGTATTGATGGATATCTGAGCATTGGATAATAGCTAACAACTCTTCTGGGGAGGTTAAAATTGCTGTGCTCATGCATGGTGGGAATAAAAATGTCACCCTCTCTTCTCCGTCACAAGATGAACCATGGCTAAAGTTCAAATGCTGGACAGTGAAATCAAAATCGCTTGCCGCCAGGGAGCCAGCCAGTGGGAGGCAAGCAAAGTATACCGATAGTACTTTTCCTTTCCAACTTCGATACATTTTTGACATCTGGTGAGCATACAATGGATTCAGCTGCACTTTCGCGCTGACGTCAGATATTAATCACATGTCCATGACTCATCGCTAGCTTATTTACTCATTGATACATGTAATATCATTACTTAAGAGGGTGGAGAAACCAATAGGGGGATGCTTGCAATATATAGCCCAACCCAGCTCCTGTAAAATGCTCGGGAGAGTCCTTGAATTCATGCAAACAAACCCAAGGTCTTGCGCCCTTTAACTAAGAAGTAATGGCTGAAAGGCCAATTCGAGCTATACAACCTTTTATCTTCTTAATGTAGGACATGGACTTGACCAAGACCTTTCGGAATCCAACTGTTTCTGCTCTTCAGAATGGCTGCTACGAGTAGGGTCGCCATGAGTCGTTCTAGATAAAGTGAAATTGCTGTGCTATGCCTCACTACTGCCTCACCATATGCTTATTGGCAGTGGACATCATCGGGGAAGACTTGACAACTCTTTGGGGGGGGGGGGGGGGGGGGGTAGGGTAACAACCGCTGTGCTCCTTCGCTTCACACAGCTTCACTTATTGATTGGCCGTGGATAATCGTTGGGTCAGACTTGCATAACAACTCCTCTGGGGAGTTTAAAATTGCTGTGCTCCGATCAGGATGCATGCTGACCTCTGTTTGTAGGTCGATCTCCCCTTTTTCTCGCTTCTCATCCTTGGGAGCTTAGTGCTACAAGCAGCCATGATTTTAATGGCCTACTCTATGTTGTTGTGATTTCCAAGATATATACTCGCTCCACTAGGCTATCTAAATTATTAAAATCTCAAGTTGCTGTAGAAATTCTTCGTGTTTTAATTACTACTCTCTGGATTCTATGTTTCGTGAACTGCCTTTGTATGCGCAGCACCTATTGTCATGTAACCTCGCACATTAACCTGGCTGGCACAGCATCACATCCAAAGGGATAAGCATGCCAAGGCTTCAAGCTTTTTGTCATTGTAGAATCTATATCATTAAATCGAAAGAGTGAAGTTACCGGTAACGCCATCGTGATTTATCTCTTCCCAATATGAGGTAACATCAATAAAAAGATACAAGCGACGCACCCATTCAAATTCCTTCTGTAGAGCTCGAGCTAATCTTCCCGTGTTGAGCATCCTTCTGATCTGTTTGTTCTAACGACTGAAGCTTCACAAGCTCGTAGTAACGCCCGCCCAGCGTCATCAGCTCTGAGTGTGTGCCAGACTCTAATACACGTCCTTGGTCGATGAAGAGAATGTTATCAGCATGCTGGATGGTGCTGAGACGGTGTGCAACCGTTATTGTCGTTCTGCCCTTTGCCGCCCTGTCAAGAGCAACCTGAACGACATGTTCCGACTCCGAATCTAATGCCGATGTGGCCTCGTCGAGAAGAAGAATCTTAGGTAACCGAACGAGTGCTCGCGCGATGGCAATTCGTTGCTTTTGTCCAGTCGATAGTAAGCCACCACGACTCCCGACGATGGTATCAAGGCCATCCGGCAAGGAGACAACGAAGTCATAAATGTTAGCTTCCCTGCATGCGATCTCAATTGACTCTTTGGATACATCTTCGGTGAGGCTTCCCATACAAATGTTCTCCCTAATAGAGCCCTGGAATAATGAAGGTTCCTGACTAACTACAGAAATATGCGAGCGATAATCGTTGATGTTTACTTCAGAAATGTCCTTTCCGTCAACAAGAATTTGGCCGAGGACGGGATCGTAAAAGCGCTCAAGCAGAGAAATCGTTGTACTCTTGCCGCAACCCGAGGAGCCTACCAGAGCAATATGCTGACCTGGTTCTGCGGTGAAGTTCAATCCTCGCAGGACAGGAATTTCCGGACGCGTAGGATAGCGGAAATACACGTCTCGGAATTGAATGTGACCTCCGGTTTGAGAAAGGCGCTCTCCGTGGTCGCCACAGGTGTCAATTAATGGCTTCGTGTCAATGAGTGCTTTCAACTCTGCAGCCGACTTCTTTGCCTTGCTCAAGTCCGGGGCCAGCGAAAAGAAGGTGCCAGCTGCGGTTGCTCCGAGGATCATGGACATGTAGCACACGAAGAACTCGAACATACCATATTCAAGCTTGGCGATGAGCGTGCTTCCGTACCAGAAACCAAGGCCGTAGCAGAGATATTGGATAGACTGAGCCGCGGCAAAGATGACGCTCGACTTGGCGACTGACACGATGCTCTTCTTCTGTTGCTCTTCAAGATCTACGCGGTACTTCTCTGCGACTTGGCTCTCCCGCGTCAGAGACGCGACAGTCTTGATCGCGGAGATGTTCTCAGCAGCGAAGCCAGCCGAGTCGGCATACACGGTGGCAATGCGAGCTTGATGCCGGGCCAGCACCCACCATCTGAAGAAGCCGCAGCCGATCGCCAACGGCACGGCGGCAAAGCAGACCAAGGCGAGCTTCCATCCAATAGCGAGGGAAAGGGCCAAGCTCCCAACCAGGTTTGTGATGGAGGTGACGACTGTGCCGAGGGCGACACCGCTGAAGCCAGACACTTGGGTTGTTTCAACGGCAAGGAAGGCCGTCAAGGCTCCGGCGTTATGCTTGTCGTCGTCAAAGAAGGAGACGTCCTGGCGCATGAGAGTAGAAAATGTCTGTCTACGGATACGGCGGAGCAGCACCTCGGCGGCATATCCCAAGATGCAGAGCTGGATCATGTGGGAGATGAACTGAGCGCCGCCGAGCATCAGGTACATGAGGGACCAGAAGTTGGATTTCGAGTGATACAGCCATCTGTCTATACCTGGGATCGCCATGTAAGACAGCACCACTACCTGCTTGCCGAAGAACACTGAAGGTGTGATTAGTTAGCACGGATTGGCCGGGAAAGGGATGAGTGCTGTCAACGGAGATACTTACCAGCTTGGACGGGAGTGGCTGCGCCACAAATAAGGCAGAAGAAGAAGGCGATGATGAGATAAATGCGCTCTGACCTGTTGAAGCTTGCAACGAACTTGATGAGCTCCCACCAGGAATAGTTGGTCTTGCTCTGGATGGTGGCGCCGGCCGTTTCTTCAACGTCGCCTGCGGATGATTCAGCCGCTACACCATCCTTTTCAGAGGACTCAGCGGCAGTGACATTGGTCTCCTTCTGCAGAGACATTTTGCGGACCACAAGATCCTCGATCGAACTGACTTGATCATCAGTATCCACAGCCGTCGACTTCTTCTGGTCTTCAAGCTGTTGCGCTTCGACGAGGGCGTGGTATGCGCCTTGCTTCTGGATAAGAGTGTCGTGATTCCCTTGCTCCACGACAGTTCCCTTGTTCATCACAATAATATTGTGTGCATTCCGGATCGTTGAAAGTCTATGGGCGATGACAATTGTGGTGCGACCGGCCGCGGCTTTGTCGAGGGCTGCTTGGACAACACCCTCGGACTTGGTGTCGAGGGCAGAGGTAGCTTCGTCGAGGAGCAAGACTGCGGCAGTGATTAATTCATGATGATTGACAGGAAGTTGGGGAGGCTATAGAAAGAAAAGACGACAGGGAACATACCTTTTGGGTTGGATACAATGGCGCGAGCGATGGCGATACGCTGTTTCTGACCGCCGGACAGTAGGAACCCTCTTTGACCAACATTGGTCTCGTATCCTTCAGGTAGCTGGGTGATGAACTCATGGGCATTCGCCTGACGGGCGGCGTCCTCGACGAGCTGCCGCTGCTTCTCCTCATCAGCCGTCTCATGGTCGGTTCCGATAAGCCCAAACCGGATATTGTCATGAATCGAGACGGCGAAGAGCGTGGGCTCTTGGCCAACGAGGGACATTTGCTGGCGGAGCCACCGTAGGCTCAGCGTGTTGATGTTGCGATCATCAAGGAAGACGGCGCCTCCGACTGGCTCGTAGAATCTCTCAACGAGACCAACGATTGTGCTCTTGCCGCAGCCCGAGCTGCCGACCAGGGCAGTGACTTTGCCGGCGGGGACGTCAATTGACACGCCATCCATGACGGTGACGTTGGGGCGGGAAGGGTAGATGTGCTTGATGTTTTCCAGCCGGATGTGGCCCTGAAGGTCTGGGATTTTGTCGCCCTCGTCAGCCGACGGGTCAAGAGGAGATTGGCGATCAATCGTCCTGAACATGTCCTTGGCGGCGGAGACGGCACCGATAAACGACTGGAAGTAGGGTCCCATGGCGCTCATGTTGAAGGCACCCATCATGACAGCCATCATGACAGTAATCATCTTGGAGATTGTCAGGTCGCCTCGTGCAAGAAACGCGGACCCTTGCCAGAAGCCCAGCCCGTAGTTCCAATACGTAATGGCCATCGACACAGCCGTCATGACAGAAATGCTGTACTTGACCTTAGTACCCCATTTCTGGACCGGCTCCAGCTTCTTGTCGTATTGCTCAGTCAAGCGGCCCTGCGTCCCAAAGGCGATGGCGATCCGCACGGATGAGAAGACCTCCTCGACGAATGTGCCGCTCTCGGAGAAGGCAGACATCATGGGCACGCTGTGTTTTACCATGAATGTAGTCGCAACGCCCGCATTGAGAAGCAGCGCAAAGAGTGTCGCGGACAGAATAAGTGTAAGCTTCCACGAGAAGATGAAGCCGATGGCAAACCCGGTTACGAATGTCGAGATGGCGCTGATAAAGAGACCGAATTTCTCGGAGATGCCATCCTGCACGGTCGTAGCGTCGGCAGTGATCTTTGTGGTGAACTCTCCTGTGCCGAATTTATCAAAGTAGCCAATGTTCTGACGGAGACAGCTCGCCAGGTACTCGTAACGAATCTTGTCAGTGATGCGTTCGCCGGTATAGATGAAGCCGACGGTGGAAATGTAGGATGCGACAAAGGTGCCAATGGCGATGTAAACAAAGTACAGTACATATCCGGCGATGGCAGATTCGAAGCCGCCCAGATCCAATGTCTGAACGGAGAGATAATCGGCGAAGACGCCTTGGAGACCGCCAAAGATGATGGTCATGAGCGGCAGGGCGGCGCCAACAGCGGCAGCACACACGGCCGAGACGATCATGATGAGGATGTCCATCCTAGTGGCGTAGCGGAAGAACGTCGAGACGCCATAGCTCTGGCCAGATATATCAATCTGCCGTTTGAGAATAGCTATTTCATCGTCGGGGAGGCCATCAAATGGGTCAGGTGGCTCGGCCTCGTCTGCATTTAGAGAACCTGGAGGACCCTGAACATTTTGGACGGCGCTGTCTGCTGTCGGGGAAGGCCTTTTCGCAGGTTGATCGCCTATTTTCTGTGTGTCGCTAGAGACAACAACAACAGGTCCGGGCTGAATGTCTGTTGGCGAGGAAGGCCTTGTAGTTTTCTTGATATCATCTTCTGCCATGCTGGTCCTCGATGTGATTGACCGTTCTTGGGAAAATGAAGGGCCAATTACTGTCGGCGCAGGAAGAGCCGCCGGACTCTCTGATTTGATGTTAGGTTCTGATTTACCCAAGTCATCTCGGCCAGTAACGCCCACGTCTTCGCCACTGGCCAGATCGGCACCGTCATCGTGTCTGTCGGGCATCATGGAGTGCGTGGGCTCGGCGCTGGCGTTACACCTCAAATCTACTGGCTTAGACTCGGCAGTGGGTTCATCATGATCCTCTATTGGGCGAGTCAAAGGTGCCTTTCCAATGTCGTGTTGAGTCGTCGGGCCGACGAGAGTATTGTCAACGTTCTCCTCGTCGCCAGTAGCTCGCCTATTCTCCTCCGACACCATGTTACCTCACTCCAATGCCGGCAAACTCCTCCGACCAAAGTTGGGCTCGACCAGGTGGTTCTCTTGCGCTGGCTGGGCAGGATTTGGGAAAGAACTGTCTCAGTGTGATGGAGAGCCAGGACAAAACCTAGTTTCACAAATTGCTCTCGGAGGGTAGAATTTCGTAGACCTAGAATCGTTTAGGTCGATGCGGAGCTCATCCTGTACAGATAATTCGACGCACGACAGTCAAGACATGTTCTTCATTGTGCAGGTGAGAATAGCAATGGAGCAAACCGCCAGTTGAGCGGACCGTAAGACAGGGGGCACAGTCCTGACCAGACAGGGGCTGACTGGTAAGCATTCCCCGGAATTTGTGGGCAGACTATGTACCCTCGTTCAGGCAAGGCTCTGTAGACCTGCCATTACGGCACGCTTCCGACCCGTCACACACCAAGTGGCCTGCTTTGGAGCCCTCGCAGTGGATAGCAGCAGCTGGATGTACATGAAGCGGCAAGGCGTCAAAGCGCGTCCATCAAAAGTCCTTCCCCATAACTGCTCCGAGACTCTGTCCGAGAAGAGACATGAGAAAGGACGAATCACCTTTGGATCAGCCGACGGACAGCAATATGACGGCCATAGGTTCCCCAACTGCCGGTGTTCCGTTCTCGACCTGCATGAGCAGCTAAGGAACGAGTGCATATTCAAGCCTTCCGCGTAAAGTAACGAGCACGGTGGTAGGTAGGTAGCATGCATTTACATTTCTCGTGGCACTCAAAGTAGACTTTCATCATTCTCCCTGCGACGTGTCATCCCTGTCAGTTGGGGACCACCCACTTGCCGCACTACTTGACTCATTTGCCGGATATAGCTGTGATCTGCACACACGGAGAGGCGAGCAATACGGTAGTTGACAAACAGAGAAAGCTACCGTTTACTATCATCCTGCAAAGGCGTGAGTGAAGGGCAAGAACTGATTCACCGGCTGAGCCCCTGCTACTGCAGCACGCAGCCGCTCAAAAGATCGCCTCCCGTGGTAGCTTGTACGTAATAACTGAGGCCTCCTTGGCCTCCTACCAGTTTCAGCCTCGAGTTCACTCCCGTACCGCCCGGCACCAACTTCACCCGTCTTACACGCGCCAGGACAGGGATCAAACGCGTGGGCTGTTATACAGCCTTCCAGACATCCACACAGGCGTTTTGAAAGTGACGACACGCAATTCTTTACCTAACTCACTCTCCATAGCCCTGATGGTCAGGAGGGGCGGTAAATGTCTGGGACTGTCTTGTGACTAAAAATCGGAAGTACTTCTTTTGTGGGCCTGTTGGTATGCTAGTTCGGGTACCTATGACTACTTTATTTTGTTCAGCTTATTCTGTCAAAAATCAGAAGGAGAGGACGGACAAAACGGCACCAATTGATATCTTGAATAGCCCAAGCCGTATTTGTAAAAACGTAAATTGCCGCCTTTCTCACGTATTCACCTTAATTCAGTAATGATAATCATTCCGTATGCTATAACAGTCATCTCAACTACTAAAATAAAAATAAGCACTGGACAATACCACGGTGCTTATAATAATTCCCAGGTCGATTGAAGAGGCACAGGACCTGTATAGGGTAGGCTCTCTCCTGAGCTGAAAACAGCACGACAGAGCTTGCAGGGATCAGGCATCAGGCCAGCAGATCCATGATCATCCATCCCAACGCTTATTAGGCGCGGCGGACGAAAAACAGCCCGTCGAGAAGATCGCCCGTCGCTCCACTCAGGAACAGGCAGCTTCCCGGGTGTTTATTCCATCATCCCAGCTCGTGTCGGAAGCGGAGGGACAGGCTCGCCCACCCATCCCGCTGCTTCTGACCTCATTCTTATTTTCGCGGCAGCGTTGGGCGCTTGGCATTTCACTGGAATGTTCATTCGTGTCCCGCGTTCCATCCCACAATACGAGCTCAGACAGACATGCCTAGCCTCTGTCGAGAGGTCTCTGGCAGATCAGCCTGGAGGTGTGGAGGATCTGTTCCGATCTAACGCACGCCCCGCCGTGACTGGATGAGGATGTCGCTGGTTTCCCTACGGACCTCGCCCGTGTTAAAGGGAAGAGGCGTGTGCCCTTGGTTTAGTTTCGTTGGGCTGCTCGCCTAGCATGAACTGGACCCCTGCCCTCTCTTACTCCCTCAGAGGCTCAGACAGAGGCGGGAGGTCAGAAGGTCAGATCGCAGGTTGCATTTACGGTAAGATCTTGGCATTCACCGTAGCATTGCAGCGTCAGGGTCGGAATAAGACGAGGGAAATTTCACTTGATTACTTACTTTATTGTGATTTCCTGGAGCCTCCGGCAGCTGGCCCATCTGGTCCCTATGCCGTCATTAGAAGCTCGCCTAAATAATAAGCTCGGCCGGAGGAATATACACACATTGCTTATAGGGCCGCTGTGGCAAGGTCCACACTTCTGGTAGGACCATTGGGCAACTGGCACGGGTTATCCGCATGGGGAGAGCTGAAAGGGAAGACTGGAGTCAACCGCATGCGGTGGTTGGCGTTGTGTGATGCCTTTCGTCTGAAACTAGGTAGTTCGTGCCAGGTTCTGGGTAGAGCAATGGGAAAGAAGAGAAGATGTTCGCCATACAAGGGTCCAAGGGGCTTTGTGGCTGGCTCTCCCGCGTTGAAGGGCCGATCATCATGCATGTCTGACCGAAGGGCTCCAATACTCGGAACATCGGAAGTTAGGTCGAGTCTCCATGATACACCACATTGCCATTGAGGTGTGTGCCTGTTGTGGTACTCTATGCTGTATGCTGTACCTGTGTGCAAGCCTGTCTTTCAGCTACAGTCCATTGAAGGCCCGATCTTACCTTGCCTCCCGGGATGGTGAATTCTCATGTACCTGCTGTGACCATACCAGGATGAGCCACCTGCCCGAGCTTTGAATCATACGGCCGGGATTAATTGCTCATCATAGAGATTCCGAGCCTGTCACATGTTTCTTTGTCTCTTGTTCTCCGACCCAGTCTATGCAAAGATAACAGCATAGAGGCACGAGGAAGCAGTATTTTCCCGACACACGGACTTTGTTGCCTCATTGAGCCTTTCTCATTAACGCTCTAGCATACCAAGGGAAGAAAACAACAAAATCGACTTAGATAAAACTTACATACGTGAAGCTTCTCCCGACGAGGCTTACACTTCTGCCGCCAACGGCAACCAGCATAACCGAAACGCATTGGAACACACCAGAACTAAAAAAACAGAACGCCCAAAGAAATCAAGATGGGTGTCACCGAGCTCATTGAGGCTCAGAAGTACTGGCGCACCCACCTAGCAGGCGCCAAAGTGGCTGCATTCCCTCCCCAAGACCTGCCATGTGAGACTGGTGTAAGTTCCTACAACCACGATCTCCGGTTTTCATTCAAGGAAAATGAATTCTACACCAGAAATACGGTGCTCCGGGCCGCTTGGGCTGTAGTAATCGGACGATACTCTGAATCAGAGGACTTTACTATTGGTGTTTCGGCTTGCTCCTCCGGCGATGCCATCCCAATGCGCTTTAGATGGCGCAAATATGATAACGTCTCTGATATCCTGAGAGACATTCAATTGGAGATGGATCAGATGGCCCAATATGAGCAGTATGGACTTGAGAGTATCGCGCAAGTGAGCAAGGATGCACAGAGCGCTTGCGACTTCACCAGTTTGATGGCCATCCGGACCAGAGACGTCCAGGCCAAGGAGGAATCTAATCTCAAGTACGCGCTGGAAGCTCGAATTATCATACGCGAGGACCATGCCACTATCACACTGACATCTGGGGTCCTTTCCGAGGTGAGGCTTGAGGCGCTTGCACATCAGTTCAGCCACACCGTTGATGGCATCTTGTCCAGTCGGGATGCCAAGCTGAGTGACATTTCAATTGCCGGTCCTTGGGATCTAGCAAAGGCCAAAGAATGGAATCCTCACCCGGCTCCATCGGTACAGGGCTGCGTGCATGACTTCATCTCGGACAGAACAGCCAAAATACCCAATCATGAGGCCGTATACTCCTCGGAAGGGAGCTTGACTTACAAGGAACTGGAGGATCTGTCTACCTGTCTCAGCCACCACCTGAAGTCCCTGGGCGTGGGATCAGAGAGCATTGTACCCTATTGTTTTGAGAAGTCAATTTGGGCTGTTGTTGCAATGCTTGGTATTTTGAAGGCGGGAGGCGCCTTTGTTCCCCTGGATCCTTCACACCCTCCCAGCCGGCGGAGAGCGATCATCGAAGAGACCGGCGCTCGAACGGTCATCACGTCGCCCGCCTCCGCAGCCACGTGTCAAGGGATGGCCCCGGTACTCATCGAATTGGATCAGGCACTCCTCGACGGTTTGCGCGGCAGCCATGTTTCAGATGAACTCCCCCAGGTTTCCCCGCGTGACGCAGCATACATCCTTTTCACATCTGGCTCTACAGGCAAGCAGAAAGCCATTGTCGTGGAGCACTCCGCCCTCTCCGGGAGTCTTCTCGGCTTCAACCGGGCCTATGGCCTGGATGGGGAGTCGCGTGTGCTTCAGTTTTCAAGTTTCGCTTTCGATGTGAGCCTGAGCGAGGTGTTGGAGACTCTGGTTTTTGGAGGGACTGTTTGCATGCCATCGGATAGACAGAGAATAGAGTCTCTCCCCCAATTTATTCAAGATGCTAAAGTGAACACGGCCATGCTCACGTCATCATACCTCAAGGCCTTGAAGCCATCAGATGTGCCCTCCATCCGCATGTTGTTGCTCGTCGGCGAGGCTCCCACAAGAGACACCATCCAGACGTGGTTCCCGCACACGCGACTCATTAATGCATATGGCCCGTCTGAGGTGTCAATATTTATTGGCTCATATGAGTATCAATCCCCTGATGACCAACCGACCAACGTCGGCCGAGGGTTCAGCGGCAATATGTGGATTGTTGAGCCTGACAATCACAATATGATTGCTCCTGTTGGTTGCATTGGCGAGATTCTGATCGAGCGTGACATGGCTCGAGGATATCTGAACAACAAGGAACGAACTGACGCCGCTTTTATTCGCCAAGTGGACTTCCTGGACACGACGTCGATGGATGCGGCAGTCAAATTCCATAAGTCTGGTGATCTGGCACGGTATAACCCTGACGGTACTATTGAGTACCTCGGCCGTCGTGATACTCAGACCAAGTTAAGAGGATATCGTGTTGAGCTAGGAGAGATAGAGTATAATATTCAACGCTGCCTCGGAAACGTTGAGTATGTGGCTGCTGATGTAGTCACAATGGGCTCACAGCCCACTCTTGTTGCGTTCCTGAGCTTCACGGACGTGGGTTACAACGTCGAAACAGATCACCACCTTCCTGAGAACTTTGGTGTCCCATCTGAGAGTCTCAAGGAGCGGTTCGCTGCCTTGACTGGCGTCTTGAAAGATGTGCTACCTCACTATATGGTTCCCACAATGTTCTTCCCTCTCAACAAGATGCCATTGAATAACTCTCTCAAGCTTGATCGTGGTAAACTGAAGAGTCTCTTTGCGGAATTGGATCAAGAGCAACTGGGTCTCTTTTCGCTTACCAAAAGGGCAAAGCATGAGCCAACCACTGCCATGGAATACAGACTTCGATCTCTGTGGGCGCAGGTATTTGCGGTTGAAGAAGAGCAGATTGCTAAGACGGACGACTTCTTCCAGCTTGGTGGAAATTCACTTCTTGCAATTAAATTCATGTCTTTGGCCCAGAAACAGAATCTTGCTCTATCGGTGACGGATGTGTTCCAGCACTCGAAGCTGGACGAGCTCGCATTGACCACAGTTGAGCAAGCCATGGACACATATGATGCTCTGCCATTCAGTATGCTGTCTCTTCCAAAAGAAGACCTACTATCAGAGACAAAGAAATACGATCTGAGTGATGTGGCCGTGGTTGAGGATGCTTTCCCTGCCACTCCAATTCAAGAAGCCTTGATGGCACTTACCGTCCGCCAGCCTGGCTCATACTTGGATCATCTTCTCTTCGAGATTAGCGAAGTTACGGACATTGCTAAGTTCAAGACCGCCTGGGACCAAACGGTCCAGATGTGCGGCAACCTGCGAACCAGAATCTTCCACCATCAAGGCGAAACTATGCAGGTCATTGTGCAGAACGATAAAACCTGGGACTTGGCCACGGGAGCCTCGATGCGCGAGTTTAGAAAGAGCATTGAGAGACAGCCTATGGGATATGGCACCAGGCTCTGTCGTTATGCTGTTGTGAAGGAATCAGGAAAGCACTACTTCGCCCTCGCTATCCACCATGCCGTGTACGATGGCTGGACCATGAATGTGATGCTCCGAACGTTAGTTCAGAACTACTTCGGGCATGCTACTTCTATCCAGCCATATTCCAGGTTTGTTAAGTACAACATGGCTATTGGCGAGGAGACCCAGCGTAGCTACTGGGAGAAGTATCTTTCGGGTGTGTCACACACCCCTTTTCCTCAGAACAGTACATCGGCAGTGTGCAAGACGCAGGCGAGTGTCAAGGCCCTCAGATTCCCAAGGTCAACCAGCAGTACAGTCACCATGGCTACCATAATCCGTGCTGCCTGGGCTATTATTGTTGGACGATATTGCGACACAGACGATGTTGTATTTGGTATGACAATGTCTGGCCGGCAAGCACCTGTTCCTGGTATTGGTGATATTCCAGGTGTGGCTATTGCTACTCTTCCCATTCGTACTCGCCTTGATAGGACCAGATTGGTTTCTCAGTATCTTCGTGATCTTCAGGCTGAAGCTTCCGAGATGGTTCCATTCGAGCAGTATGGTCTCCAGAAGATTGCTAGACTTAACTCCGTGACGCAGGAGGCTAGCAAATTCCAGAACCTGCTCGTAATTCAACCGTTTTCGGTCTTGGACGCTCTTTCGGAATCCTCTGAGGGTTTTCTGAGACCCATTGAGCGTATTGGAGATACAGAGTACGCCACCATGGAAGGCTACTTCAATTTTCCACTTGTTGTACAATGCTATATTTCCGATCGCGAGTCGCATCTCCATGTGACTTATGACTCATGTGTGATTTCCCCCACCAACGTCGATGCCCTTACTGAGCAGTTGAATCACGTTATTCATCAACTATTACCGGAGAATAATAAGGCTTTGGAAGCCAACGAGGCTACGCTTGGTGATATCTCAGTCAGCGGCCCATGGGATGTTGAACGCGCTTTGGAAGCTAACTCTGTGACGCCAACCGTAATCGAGAAGTGCGCTCATGAAATCATCGAGGAGCAAGCCCAGGCGACTCCTGACGCGCTTGCCATTGTGGCCTGGGATGGGAAGTTTACCTACGGGGAGTTTGACAAAGCAGCCAACAGACTGGCTCATCACCTTGTTGATGTCATGGGTGTGAAGACCGGCGACTTTGTCCATACATGCTTTGAACACTCCGTTTGGCATTTCATTTCATTCCTAGCCATCAACAAGGCTGGCGCTGCTTGGGTTCCTCTTGATCCAGCCCACCCCAAGGCCCGTTTAGCTCAGATTATCTCTCAGACTCGCGCCACCCTTGCGCTGACATCTGTGACGAGCGAGGCGATCTGCAACCAGGTCATCGATCAAACCCTTGTGATATCGGGAGACTTTTATAATGAGCTTAAATCCACCTATGATGATAAGCTGGATAAGCCCAAGGTGGAAGTGACACCCAGCCACCCAGCTTATGTTCTCTTCACATCTGGAAGCACAGGTACTCCGAAGGGCTTCGTGATTGAACACCGGTCGCTCTCTAGCGGCCAAACCAGGGCAGGGAAGTGGCTTGGAGTTACGCCCAATGTCCGCATTCTCCAGTTTGCGTCGTTGGTCTTCGATCTGTCAATTGGAGAAATTTTTACAGCGCTGTTCCATGGTGCTTCCATTGCCGTACCTTCTGAGGAGACTCGTATGAATAGCATCAAGGACTTCATTCGAGACTTTAACGTCACATGGGCATACCTCACCCCATCGTTTACCCGGTTTCTCAGCGCCGAAGAGCTACCCAACCTTGAGCTGCTGATGCTCGCTGGTGAGGCTGTCCCTCGCGACGTATTTGAGAGTTGGGTTGGCAAGCTCCGCTTAATAAATGCTTGGGGCCCTGCGGAGGCCTGCTGCTTTGCATCTTTCCATGAATGGACGTCATCAGATGAGTCGCCTTTGACGATTGGCCGACCTGTTGGTACATATTGCTGGATTGTTGATCCTAACGATCCTCAGCGTCTTGCACCATTTGGAACTGCTGGCGAAGTCGTGATACAAAGTCCTCAGCTCTTGAGGGAATATCTATCAGACCCTGTCAAAACAAATGCTGCCACAGTGGCTGAGCTGCCCCAGTGGACGCCGATGAGGGATCAGCCCTACCTCAACCGGTTCTTTAAGACGGGCGATCTTTGCTCTTATAACCCTGATGGCACACTGGAATTTATCTCGCGAAAAGATACTCAGATCAAGATTCGTGGTCTCCGAGTGGAGCTGGGAGAGGTTGAGCATCATGTGCAGGAGAAGCTTTCAGTGGCTCGGCAGTCGGCTGTGGACGTTTTCAAAGGAGAGAAGGGTTCCAGCCTGGTTGCATATTTCTCTCTCACTGACGACACTAGTCCGGCAACTGATGATGAGGACATCTTCCTACCTCTCACGCAGGAATTGCAAGGACATATCGTCTCCTTAATCAGCCAGATAAGCATTGAATTGCCCGGTTACATGATTCCGGATCTTTTCATTCACTGCAGCAAGTTGCCGTCAAACATCTCTACCAAATTGGATAGGAAGGCACTGAAGAAGAGAACTGCTGCCTTAACGAGGGACCAGTTGGCCCACTATGCCCTTGTCGATAGCAACAAACGACCTCCCGAGACAGAGGTTGAATCCAGTCTGCAGTTGATCTGGGCAGAGCTACTGAATCTGGACCGGGAGGCAATTGGTCGCGACGATAGCTTCCTCCGCATTGGCGGTGACTCGATCATGGCAGTGTACCTTGTCGCTGCAGCGCGCGATATTGGCCTACATCTTACGGTGAAGACTATATTCAGCGATCCTCGACTCTCGAGCGTGGCTGCCAACTGTGAGGTAATGGACCCATCCAGCATGCCTGACTGGAGTGATGTGAAGCCATTATCACTTATTGAGCCTGCTAGCCGTGAAGAAGTTGTTGCTTCTGTCAGGACACAGAGTGATTTGTCTCCAGAGCAGGAAGTTGCAGATGTCTACCCCTGTACACCCTTACAACAAGGTCTGATGGCTTTGTCCGCAAAGCAGCCCGGGTCATATATTGCGAAATGGGTTCACCGGCTGTCTGACGATGTTGATGCTGCATCTTTCAAAACTGCCTGGGAGAAGACGGTTGAGCAATGTCCCAACCTGCGTACGCGTATGATAAATACTCTGGATACCACCCTCCAAGCGATTGTGACTAAGGATGTTTCATGGGAGTCCACATCTGGGATGGATCTTGGCGATTTCATGAAGTTTGCTGGGCAAACGAAGATGACCTTTGGATCTAGACTTCACAGATACGCCTTGGTAGAGGAAGACAATGGCGATCGCTATTTTGTCTGGGTTGCGCACCACGCTATCTACGATGGATGGACCATGCGCTTGATCTTCAGCATGCTCGCCGACAATTATATGGGCATAGATTCACTGAAGATCAATCCATACTCATCCTTCATCAAGTACACTGAAAGTCTAGATATCGATTCAGCCAAAAAGTTCTGGGCCTCTCAATTGGATGGGGCGAAACATGCACCCTACCCGCAGGTTCCTGTCTCGAGGAGCTCTGACTCTGAGCGAACCTTCCGACTCTTGCGAAAGAATATGGAATTTCCGTCGCTTACCGACACTTCGATTACGAAAGCCACTATCCTTCGAGCCGCTTGGGCTGTGGTCCTGGGACGTTACTGCGATACTGGAGATATTTGCTTTGGAACGACTGTGTCTGGTCGCCACGCCCCTGTGCCTGGCGTGGGTGAAATGCCCGGTCCGATGATTTCTACACTTCCTGTGCATATCGTCATGGACAGCGAGAAATCTGTATCCTCATTCCTTTACGATATTCAGAACCAGGCGGCCGAGATGGTTGCGTACGAGCAGTTCGGTTTGCAAAACATTGGCAAACTGGATATTTCTATTCAAGAAGCTTGTAATTTCTCTAGTCTTCTCGTTATTCAGCCTTTCGAACAAATGGGTGCCATTGGAACCAACTCGGATGCAATTCTTCAGTTGGATGCTTCCGCAAAACATGGAACTGAGGACACTCTGCAAGGCTACTTTAGTTATCCGCTGGTTGTTCAGTGCGAGCCATACGAAGATCAGTTGGATCTTATCTTGACGTTCGATTCTAACATCGTAAAGCAAGAAGACATGGAGCGCCTCTCGAATCATTTCCAACATGTGGTAAAGCAGTTACTAGCCCAGGATAGTCGAAAGCTGGGTGATATTTCAGTCTCATCGCCGTGGGACCTTGACCAGGCTGTTAAGTTCAACGGAGAGGTTCCCCAAGTGGAAGAAAGTACACTTCACGAGATGGTTGAACATCAGGTCCGAATTAGACCAGATGAGCCTGCTATCGTAGCCTGGGATCGGCAATTGACATATTCAGAGCTTGATGTTCTAGCGAACAAACTGGCTCGAATGCTTAGAGACACCTACAAGGTGCAAGCCGGAGACTTCGTACCAGTCTGCTTTGAAAAGTCTGTCTGGCACTTTGTTTCTATTCTTGCAATAATGAAGTGCGGTGCAGCTTGGGTGCCTCTTGATCCTGGCTATCCTCGAGAGCGTATGAGGAACATTGTGCATCAAACGAAAGCAAAGATTATTCTAGCTTCGCCTTCTAACCGGGAAACTTGTACTGAGCTTGTTGAAGTGATTCTCGAAGTATCGGACAACCTGGAGACGACTTTCCAAGAGCTTGGGCTCTCTGGCGAAGCACTGAATGTCGAAGTTCTCACTGACCACGCCGCATATGTACTCTTCACATCAGGAAGTACAGGCGTGCCAAAAGGACTCGTAATGCAGCATGCAGCGGTATGCAGTGCCCAACGAGCGATTGCAGAGAGACTTGGACTCGAACCAGCCGTAAGGATGCTTCAATTTGCTTCATTTGTTTTTGACCTGTCGATTGGTGAAATTTTTGCCCCCCTGATAACAGGAGCTTCTATTTGTATTCCCTCAGAGCACGACCGGCTGAATGACTTGGCTGGCTTCATATCTAAGACAGGAGTAACCTGGAGCTTCCTTACACCCTCTTTCGCTAGAACCCTCAAGCCAGAGATGGTGCCATCCCTTGAACTTCTTTTATTTGCAGGAGAAGCTGTTCCGCGAGACGTTTTTGAAGTGTGGGTAGGGAAAGTCAGGCTCTGGAATGGATGGGGACCAGCTGAGACGTGCTGTTTCAGTACGCTTCATGAGTGGTATTCTGATAAAGAATCTCCTCTCACAATAGGCCGCCCGGTTGGGTCTTTCTGCTGGATAGTTGATCCCGAGAACCCACACAGGTTAGCTCCTCTGGGCACTGTAGGCGAAGTGGTAATACAAGGCCCTACACTGTTACGGGAGTATCTCGCAGATAAGGCCAAGACTGATGCGACTACTGTTCGTTCGCTACCTACCTGGGCTCCTTCCTCCAATGTTCCTCGCTTCGACAGGTTCTTCAAGTCTGGGGATTTGTGCTTCTATAACGACGACGGTACTATTGAGTTTTTAACTCGAAAAGACACACAAGTCAAAATTAGGGGGCTTAGGGTTGAGCTGAGCGAAGTTGAGCACCAGATCAAGTCTCACCTTTCAGATGCCGCCCAGGTTGCGGTTGATGTTTTTCAGGGAGCAGCGGGCGCGAACCTTGTGGCTTATATCTGCTATACAAGTGCAGCTCGCACGGCTGAGCACTCTAGTGAAGACATGTTCGTCCCTATCCAGTCCAGCATCCAACAGCAGATTTCCATCATGCTCAGTAAGCTTGCTGTTACTCTTCCACGATATATGGTTCCGACAATGGCTATAACCTGTGACTATATGCCGTTTGTGACGTCTTCAAAACTTGACAGGAAGAGGCTTCGAGAAGAAACTGCCAAGCTTAACATCGAGCAGTTAAATCACTACTCACTACTTGATGCAGAGAAGCGGGAACCCGAGACACCTACTGAAGTCAGGCTCCAAGAGCTGTGGGCGAAGACCTTGAAGATCCCGGCTGGATCAATCGGTCGGGATGATAGCTTCCTTCGTATTGGTGGTGACTCAATTTCGGCCATCCTGTTCGTCGGCGCTGCACGAGAGAATGGAATGATGATTCAGGTCAAGGATATTTTTGATGATCCGAGGCTGTGCGCTGTGGCAGAGAAGGTTGTTGAAATCCAGGCGACAGATAACTCTCCGCCGCCTGCACCTTTTAGCCTACTTGGTATTTCGAAGGAATTGCTTGATGAATCTATTCTCAAAATTAACGAGCTTCCTACCTCTGCGAGTATTTCCGACGCTTACCCTTGCACTGCTCTGCAGGCGGGCTTGATGGCACTCTCGCTCACGCAGCCAATGTCCTACGTCGCTCGATACGTACACCGCATTCCAGATTCAGTGAACATATCCAGGCTTCGAGAGGCTTGGGAGGAGACAGTTGGACTTTGCCATAATCTGAGAACTCGTATCGTTCTTGTCTCAGGAATGAGTATTCAGGTCGTGGTTGAAAACGATTCGATTTGGGAGTCGGAGAACACAACCAGCCTTGACTCGTTCATGGCTCAGAGCAAACAAACGACTATGACATACGGCTCTAAGCTTTGCCGCGCAGCGATCATCCAGCAAGCGAATGGAGAGAATTATCTTGCCTGGGCTGTTCATCACTCAGTATCAGATGGTTTCACTCTCAGAATGGTGATGGAAACCTTTTATTCCTTGTATAGCAAGACCCCAGGACCTCAGTTGAGACCTTACTCGTCCTTCATCCAGCATGTTTCCAGCATTGATCATGAGGTCGCTGTTAACTACTGGAAGGACCAACTTGAAGGTGTGAGGCCGCCCTCTTTCCCTACCAAGCAGAAGCTTTCAGGAAGTAAGGCGACCAGAGTCCTCTATAAGGATGTCAACTTCACGCGATCCGACTTGTCTGTGACACAGGCTACGCTTATTCGTGCCGCATGGGCCATCGTGCTCAGTAGATACAGTGATACACCTGATATTTGCTTTGGAGCAACTCTTTCAGGGCGCCAGGCACCGGTAGATGGTATTACCAACATGCCTGGCCTCGCAATTGCGACGGTTCCTGTCCGTGTTCAGGTCGACACCGATGGACAGATCAATAGCTTCCTTCAAACCGTTCAAAAGCAGGCCGCTGATATGACTTCTTATGAGCAATTTGGACTGCAAAATATCGCAAAGTTAGGGAGAGATGCCCAGGAGGCTTGCGATTTCACAAGTCTCCTAGTCGTCCAGCCCTATGAGCAGATGTTTGGTAACATGAGAAACGACTTCGTTTTTGGACCCGATAATGAGGTCTATAGCACTGAGGACGACATGGAAGGATATTTCAACTATCCTCTCGTAACGATTGCAAACATCATGCCTGATAAGATCAAATTGCAGTTAGTATATGATGCAGAAGTCATCAGTCCAGGACAGATGGACGCTCTCTCACAGCACTTTGATCATGTAACCCAGCAGCTTCTTCAGCCAGGAACTAAGAGTCTTGGCTCTGTCTCCGTCTCAGGATCGTGGGATCTCCAAAGAGCGAAGGAGTGGAATCCAAACCAACCACGATCAATTCGAGCTTGCATTCATCACCTTATTTCCCAACGTGCTTCACAGGATCCTACACAAGAAGCCATCTACTCCTCAGAAGGCAGTCTCACATTTGGAGAGCTTGAGAGCCTTTCCAATACTTTTGCTCGCTATCTCGTCTCACACGGAGTAGAGCTGGAGACTATTGTTGCATTCTGCTTTGAAAAATCGATTTGGACTATTATCGCAATGCTTGGTATCCTGAAAGCCGGTGGTACATTTGTGGCTCTTGACCCTGCTCAGCCAGAACAGCGCAGGAGAACTATCATTCAGGAGACAGGCTCTCAGTACATTGTGACCTCACCTAAACTAGCTCGTATTTGCTCAGGCATGGTGCCGAATGTTATCGAGCTTTCGCTTTCTTTCCTCGAAAGACTCCCTAGAGTCACTGACTCAACAAAGAAGATTGCATTGCCCCAGTCTTCCCCTGACCGCACCGCATACATCATCTTCACATCTGGTTCAACAGGAACACCCAAGGGCATCATCGTGAAACACTCATCCGTGTGCACTTATGTATTAGGTGCTGATCGCATATACGCGTTAGACAACAACACGCGCATGCTGCAGTTCTCCAATTACGTGTTTGATGTAAGCATGGGAGAAATCCTCGAGACTTTGGCGATGGGCGGAACAATCTGCACTCCATCGGAACAAGAGCGTATGGAGTCTCTCCCTCGGTTCATGGAAAAGGCCAAGGTAAACACAGCTATGCTTACGCCATCCTATATCAAGACAATGGAACCCGCAGACGTGCCTTCTCTCAAGCTCCTAGTCACTACCGGAGAGCCATCAACGAGGGATATTGTGAAGAAATGGCAGCCTCATGTGAGACTTATCAATTCGTATGGTCCCGCAGAGGTAACCATCAATGTTGGTGCTTATGAGTACCAGTCGTCTGAGGACCAAGTCACTAATATAGGCCGCGCTTGGGGTGGTCACATGTGGGTTGTTGAACCAGACAATCATAACATAATTGCTCCAATCGGTTGTATCGGTGAGATTCTGATTCAACGAGATATTTCACAAGGCTATCTCAACAATGCGGAGAAGACGAGTCAAAACTACATCAACGCTGTTGACTTCTTATCAGTGGAGGACCCATCCGTTAAGTTCTATAAGTCTGGGGACTTGGGGCGATACAATATGGATGGAACAGTTGAGATCATTGGCCGTCGCGATACACAGGTTAAGCTTCGTGGTCAGCGTTTGGAACTTGGAGAGATTGAGTATCATATCAGGCAACAGTATGATGACATTGAACTTGTTGCCGCTGACGTGATGCCTGTCCGATCTCGTGCAACCCTGGTTGCGTTCGTAAGTTTTAAGCCCGGGTTCGATTCGTTCCAGCCATCAGAACTTCCTCTGCCGTTTATGCAGCCAAGCGAAAGCTTGATGCATAGATTGAACGCACTTGTTGAGAGTTTGCGGGCTATTCTCCCAGGATACATGGTTCCTTCTTTTTTCATAACCCTTGATGCGATGCCCCTGAACACATCGTCGAAACTAGATCGCAAGCGGGTGAAAATGCTCGCATTGGCCTTGAATCAGGAGCAAATGGACCTGTACACTCTCGACAATGCCGAAAAGATCCAAGCAACCACGAGCAGAGAATTGCGGCTGCGGGCTTTATGGTCCCAAATTTTGGAACTAGACGAAGAGAGTATTGGAAAGAAGGACAACTTCTTCCAAAATGGAGGCAGCTCCATCTTAGCTATTCAGTTGATGTCTCTTGCTCAAAAGCATGGCATCTCATTGTCTGTTGCCAGTGTTTTCGCACACCCAAGTCTTGAAGAAATGGCATTAAGTATGAAGGAGGAAGCCTCGGAGGCTGCTACCATTCAACCATTCAGCATGCTGCCACTAGCCGAGGGGATTGTGAAGAGTGAGGTCCAAAGCCAAAGTGAGATATCTTCACTTGAGGAATTTGAAGACATGATGCCAACCACCTCGCTACAAGAAGGGCTAATGGCACTCAACCTCAAACAATTCTCTTCTTACACTGCGTATATTCCTTTCCGGATTGCCGAATCAGTGAACATCGACAGACTCAAAGCTGCCTGGGAACAAACTGTGCAGACCTGTACTAACCTACGGACAAGGATCTTTCATGTTCAAGGACACACTCTTCAAGCCATTGTCAAGGAGCAGGCTATCTGGGAAGAATGTGAAGATTCCTCACTACGAGGGTTTAAGCAACATGTTGAATCTAGGCCTATGGGCTACGGATCAAGACTTTGCAGATACGCTATTGTCAATGACAGCGGGAATTCTTATTTCACCCTGGCAATCCATCATGCTGTGTACGATGGGTGGAGCTTAGGTTTAGTTCTGCGGACCGTTCTGAGCCGTTATATTGGAACTGAGGCCCCGACGATTCAGCCATACTCTGGCTTCATCTCGTACATCAGCCAGCTGGATGAGGATAGCATGCATAATTACTGGACAAAATATCTCCAGGGTTCGATGCAAGCTTCATTCCCCGTCAAAATAGCCAGCGGACCGAGCGAGTCTCGCACCTGTGTCAAACCAATCACGTTCCCCGAATCTACGGACAATACAATCACAAAAGCCACGATCGTACGAGCTGCATGGGCCATATTACTCAGCAAGTACTGTGAAACTGACGATGTTACGTTCGGAATGACACTTTCAGGGCGTCAGGCCACAGTTCCTGGTGTAATAGAAATGGCTGGTTTGACCATCACCACAGTCCCTGTCCGGGTCCAGATTGAGAAGAGAAGGCGTGTCTCCGAATTCCTACACGATATCCAGACTGAAGCTTCGGCTATGATTCCATACGAACAATATGGATTGCAAAAAATTTCAAAGACTAGCCCAGAAGCTCAGCAGGCTTGTGTTTTCAGAAGTCTGCTTGTTGTTCAGCCCTTCTCAGCGCTTGATGCGATGGATGAAACGTCAGAAAAGATCCTAGAGCAATCAAGCGACCCCGATCTTGAGGACTTTTTCAACTACCCTCTTGTGATTCAATGCGAGATGTCTGATTCTAAGGCCGAGTTGCACATTACGCATGATTCACAAGTTATTGATAGTGGTCGGATTGATGCCCTCTCTGTCCATTTCCAAAATGTCATTAACCAGTTATTGCCAGAGAGTCAACAAGAAATTGAAGACGTAGAGCTTACTTCTTCTTGGGACTTTGAGAAAGCTTTGGAATGGAATGGGAAGCCGGCAAAGACGGCACACACGTGCTGGCACGAAGTCGTCCGGGCTAATGCCAAAGCCTATCCTCACGATGTTGCTATCAATGCATGGGATGGCACTCTGACGTACCAACAGTTGGATCAGACAACCGATAGGCTTGCATATCATCTGATTCACTCGAATCATATCCAACAAGGAGACATGGTGGTTGTCTGTTACGAGAAGTCACTTTGGTATACTGTCTGCATTTTGGCTGTTAGTAAAGCTGGAGCTGCTTGGGTCCCAATTGATCCGTCTCATCCTAGACAACGTCACGAGTCTATAATCAGCCAAACAGATGCCAGGATTGCTCTTGCTTCATCGATGCACTTGGAATACTGCCAAAAGATTATCGGGACCGTGCTGGAGGTGACGCCCGAGCTTGATATCCAGCTGCAGCAGAACCTCGCTTCAGAAGATGTTTCGGTCCCTCAGGTATCTCCAAAGAGTATCGCTTATGTGCTATTTACTTCTGGAAGTACCGGTACTCCAAAAGGATTTGCAATTGAACATTGCTCCCTTGCGACTAGCCAGCTGACTCTTTGGGAGAAACTGTCTATGCCGCACGACGCCCGAGTCTTACAATTTGCATCACACGTGTTTGATTTTGCGATCTGCGAAATAATCGGCTCCTTGATGGAAGGAGTCACTATATTTGTTCCATCAGAACAAGACCGAATGAGCAACCTGGTCGATTTTATTAACACAACTGGAATTGACTCGTTGTTCTTAACGCCGTCGTTCGTTCGTACTCTGCCCATACCAGAGCTTCCTCGCGTCAACCTGTTGTTCCTCGCAGGAGAGACTGTTACAAAGGATATTTTGGACACATGGTTTGAGCAAGCCCGTATTTTCAACGCATGGGGCCCAGCAGAAACAGTCGTTTGTAATACCGTCCATCAATATCGCTCAGTTCACGACTCGCCAGCCAACATTGGCAAGCCAACTGGCGGATTTTGTTGGCTTGTAGACCCCCAGAACCCGCATAAGCTAGCACCAATTGGAACCGTTGGTGAAGTGGTAATTCAAGGTCCAACAATCATGCGCCATTACGTTGGCGATGAGGTCAAAACAAACAACACAGTTATGCCGACGCCTGAATGGGCACCGTTCCATGATGTTCCTGGATGGGACCGGGTTTTCAAGACGGGAGACCTTTGCTATTATAACTCGGACGGAACCATGGACTTCCTGTCTCGAAAGGATACTCAGGTGAAGATCCGGGGTCTCCGAGTCGAACTTAGCGAGATCGAGTATCACATCCGGCATTCTCTTCCTGATGTTGTTCAGGTGGCTGTTGACGTAATTACTTCCGCCAATGCTTCACAGCTAGTGGCTTACATATGTTTCACGGATGAGACACGTCTAGAGTACAATTTGAATGACGTGTTCTTCTCACTATCATCGGATCTCAATGACCAGATGGTTGAGCTACTCGGAAAGCTTGGCTCGCTCCTCCCCACCTATATGCTGCCATCAATCTTTATTCCTTGCAACTTTATGCCTTCTATAACATCTACCAAGCTAGACAGAAAGACATTGAAGGATCTAACCGCATCTCTCAGTCAGTCACAGCTTTCGCACTATTCCCTCGTCAGTGCAACAAAGCGGAAGCCGGACACCCCAATGGAACGCCGCCTTCAACACATCTGGGCCAGTATACTAGGTCTTCCTGAGGATACCATTGGAAAGGATGACAGCTTTATTCGTATTGGTGGAGATTCTGTGACCGCAATTTATCTATCCAGCGCGGCGAGAAAATCTGGAATCAACCTCCAGGTGAAGGACATCTTTGACGATCCCCGCCTCTGTGCGGTTGCTGAAAAGGCTGTCATGGTTGAGTCAATAACGGAAATAAATAACAATATTAAGCCCTTTGAATTGCTGGACTTTGATATTTCATCACACCAGGACAAAATTCGACAAACCTGTGACCTGAGGGACGATCAGATCATCGAGAATGCTATGCCTGTCACTCCACTCCAAGAGGGTTTCATCGCGTTGTCAGTGAAACAGCCTGGATCTTATATCGGGAGATGGATCTATCGCCTTGGAGACAACATAAACATTCATCGTTTCAAAGAGGCCTGGGAAGCAACGATTCGACGCTGCAACAATACCCGGAGTAGAATGGTTGCTGTCGCTGGTCGCACGGTGCAGGTCTACATCAAAGATGATATCCAATGGGAGGATACCTCGAGGTTGAATTTGAATGAATTCCTTGAGAAATCCCGAAGTATTGAGATGACTGTTGGGAGCCGATTGAACCGGTATGCCCTCATCCAAGAATCATCAGGTGACAACTTCTTTGTCTTCCTTGCCCATCATTCCATTTATGATGGGTGGACAATGCGCATTATTCTCGACACCGTATCTAAAGAGTATGAGTCTATTTCTACAACTATACAACCATTTGACCATTTCATCAAGTATGTCAGTGCTATCGACCAAAAGGCTGCTGAGGAATACTGGCGCACGCAGCTCCAAGGTGCTAAGCGCGCTGGATTCCCACGCACCGCAAAGGCCGTCGGGCTTAGCAAGGTGATGAACAGAGTCGTCGACTTGAAAGACATGAGCATCTCCGTGACTAAAGCAACGTTAGTTCGAGCGGCATGGGCACTGGTTTTGGCTAGATATGCTGATACGGAGGATATATGCTTTGGAACCTCCATTTCCGGCCGTCAAGCTGCTGTCCCTGGGATTGGCGATATGGCTGGTCCGGCAGTTGCGACAGTTCCTATTCGTATTCATTTGGACAAGGAAACTCCCGTTGCTGAGTTTTTAAATAAGATCCAAGTCCAGGCGACTGACATGATACCATTTGAGCAAACTGGCATTCAGAATATTGCAAAGTTAAGTGATGATATTAAAGAGGCTTGCGACTTTTCAAGCCTTCTCGTCATTCAGCCCGTTGAAGCTATGGGACAAGTTGGAAAGGATTCTGAGAAACTTTTGAGCACGGTGAATGATGATCACGAGGACATAAGTCAATCGATGAATGGCTATTACACTATGCCTCTTGTCATGCAAGCTCTACTGTCAGAAACCGAGCTGTGTCTTGATGTCACTTATGACGTCGCAGTAATTTCTGAAGCTCAAGCTACAGCCCTCGTCAATCAGATGGAGCATGTCATGAATGCACTTCTCATAAATCAGGAGGAGCCACTTGCAAATCTGGCCGTTGCCGGGGAATGGGACCTCGCCCAGGCTATGAGATTCAATAGCAACATGCCCGAGGTCATAGAGTCCACTTTCCACGAAACAGTACAGGGACATTCAGCAAGCAATCCAGAGTCTATTGCTGTCGATGCTTGGGATGGATTATTTACGTACAGGGAATTGAATGACAGAGCCAACCGCCTGGCGAGTTATCTCGTCGTACGAAACCTTGTGAAGCCGAGAGACCTTGTCCATGTTTGTTTTGATAAGTCGGCTTGGTATCTGGTAGCCATCCTGGCTATCAACAAGGCCGGTGCGGCATGGGTACCGCTCGACCCATCTCATCCTGAACAAAGGAGAAAGCAAGTTGTTTTACAGACGGGTGCTACGTTAATGCTAGCCTCATCAAGCAACGCGGAAGCGGCTGAACAGCTGGTTGAGACTGTCATCCAGGTGTCTGCCGAGCTGGATAGCGAGTTGGCCAATCGCAAGGATGTACTGACATCGGGAGTTGCCCTCGAAGTATCACCATATGATGCTTGCTATGTTCTCTTCACGTCTGGATCAACTGGTACACCCAAGGGTTTTGTCATCGAGCATATGTCGCTGTGTACTACTCAGAAAGCATTTTCAACCCGCCTTGGGATGACTTCTGAGGCCAGGGTCCTTGCAACCGCGTCCCATGTATTCGATATGTCTGTTGGGGAGACAGTTTTTGGTCTACTGGCCGGGGCTACAGTGTGTGTGCCATCTGAATCAGACAGGATGAATGATTTAGCTGCCTTCGTTCGCAATCACCGAGTCACCTGGACTTGGCAAACGCCGGCATTTGCTCGTACGATGAGTCCAGAGTCGATGCCATGTTTGGAAGTCATGGTGTTAGCAGGTGAATCTGTCGGTCGCGACATCTTTGAGACTTGGTTTAGTAAAGTCCGACTGATAAACGGCTGGGGGCCGGCCGAGACTTGCTGCCTTAGCTCTCTGCATGAGTGGACATCTCCAACAGAGTCACTCTCAGCCATTGGAACTCCCTTGGCGGAGTTCTGCTGGATTGTGGAATCTGGCAACCCGAACAGGCTTGCACCAATTGGCACTGTTGGCGAGATAGTAATTCAAGGTCCGACATTGCTTCGAGAGTATCTGAACAATCCCGACCAGTCCGCGAAGTCAATAATCACGGATCTGCCAGAATGGGTCCCAAATAGACAACAATGGAACCGATTCTATCTTACTGGCGACCTGTGTTCATATAATGACCAAGGATCTCTGGAGTTTGTTAGCCGTAAGGACAACCAAGTCAAGATCCGGGGCATGCGTATTGAGCTAGGTGAAGTGGAACACCAAATTCAATCTCTGCTGCCACCCGAATGCCAAATTGCGGTAGATATGTTCAAAGGCACTTCTGGGTCTACCTTGGTGGCATATATTTGTTTCACTCAGGCAGCAACATATGCTGGTTCTAGTGATGACTGGAGTGATTTGTTTTCCCAGACAGATTCTTCCCTACTACAGACGGTTTCTGGCATTCTTCACGAGCTAGAAAGGGCACTTCCTGGGTATATGATCCCATCAATGTTTGTGCCGTGCCAGTACATGCCCTTCATCACATCAACTAAACTCGCGAGACGGGTTCTGCTCGAAGAGACGTCAAATCTTTCCCCAGAGCGGTTGCATCAGTACTCTCTCTCCAATATTGACAAGCACGCACCAGAAACGGCTACTGAAATCCAACTGCAGTCAATCTGGGCACAAGTGTTGAGCATTCCGGCCGACAGCATTGGCCGCGACGATAGCTTTTTGCGAATTGGTGGAGATTCAATCACTTGCATTATGCTTTGCAACGCTATGCGAGAGAATGGCCTCTCTATTGAAGTTAGAGATATTTTTGAGGACCCCCGTCTTCACGCTGTTGCGCGCAAGGCCACCCCAGCTGAACCCTCAATGGATCTCGGCCATCCAGAGCCGTTCAGTCTCCTTTCTGCACCGCGCGGTGATCTAAAAGCTTCCATGCTTCGTGAAATGAAGCTGCCAGTTGGTGTTGAGATTTCTGATATGTATCCTTGTACACCACTTCAGGAAGGACTACTGGCCTTGTCAGTTACCCAGCCAAAATCGTACATTGCTCGCCATGTGTATAGTATACCTGCTTCGGTTGACATTTCTCGCCTCAAGAGAGCATGGGAGCGAACTGTGGAACTCTGCATAAACCTTCGAACGAGAATTTTATTGAACAGTGGCACAGCAATCCAGTGCGTCTTCGACAATGAGCCCATTTGGGAGATTAAAACTCCAGACAGTCTTCATGCATTCTTGGAGCAGAGCCGAGACATTCGAATGACATATGGATCTCGCCTAAATCAATTCGCTATCATTGAAGAGCCTACCGGCTCAAAATACTTTGTTACAATTACGCATCATTCTGTCACTGATGGCTGGACACTCCGACTAGTGATGAGCACGTTTCATGCAATCTACACGGAGACAACCGGATTCAACTTGCAGCCATACTCGAGTTTTGTCAACTACATTATGAATCTTGATCAAAGTGTTTCTCGTCAATACTGGGAGAGGCAGCTTTCCGGATCCAGGAAATTATCTTTCCCTCCAACAACAAAGAGTAGCCACAGTGTCCGATCGGATGTGTTGTATCATGATGTTAGCTTGTGCAAACCCGAAGATGATGCCATTACTCAGGCCACAGTCGTAAGAGCAGCTTGGGCTATTCTTCTAGGACGATACAGCGATACAAGCGATGTTTGCTTCGGTACTACTGTTTCCGGGCGCCAAGCAGCCCTCCCTGGCATCACCGATATGCCTGGGATCACACTTGCAACTGTTCCCGTTCGCATCCAACTCAATGCAAAGCTTACGGTTGGGGATTTCCTAAGAGACATTCAAAACCAAGCTTCAGAAATGACAAGTTACGAACAATTCGGCATCCAAAATATTGCAGGCCTCAGTCAGGATATAAAAGAAGCGATAGACTTCACAAGTCTACTCGTTATCCAGCCAATCGACCAGATGTTCAATAATAAATCGGACAACGAATTCGTTGAGGCTATTGATGACTCGACGTACAATGTCGACAATGACATGGATGGATACTTTAGCTACCCCCTGGTTGTAATGGCCAATCTGTATTCTGAAAACGTTCAATTACAGATTGTCTATGATGCAGACCTCCTACACCGCGATGCAATCGAAGGCTTTGCGAATCAATTTGGTCACATTGTCCAACAGCTCATTGAACATACTACAAGCTCCTTGGAGTCAATTTCAGTGGCTGGTCCATGGGATATCAAAAAGGCTAAAGGGTGGAACTCGTCTGCACCCAAGCCTATTCAGAAATGCGTGCACAACTTGATCTCCGAGAAGGCTGCGGAGATTCCTGACCAGGAAGCCATTTTTACATCTGATGGTAGCTTGTCTTACAGCGAACTTGATATGCTATCTAGTAAGCTGGCCCTGTATCTTATGTCACTTGGCATCGGTCCGGAGACCCTTGTTCCGTTCTGCTTCGAGAAGTCCAAGTTCGCCATTGTTTCTATGCTTGGTATTATGAAAGCAGGCGGTGTATTTGTTCCACTTGATCCTTCGCATCCAAGAAGCCGTCGGCAAGCTGTGGTTGATGAGACAGGCTGTGAATTCATTTTAAGCTCTCCAGAATCAGCCTCAGCTTGCGGCTCGATGAACCCTAAAATCATCGAGATTTCTGAAGCCTTCTTTGAAAAAATGCGGGATCTCACGAGTTTCAACTCGGAAAAGGCTCCACGAGCAGGTCCTCAGAATGCTGCATACGTATTGTTCACCTCGGGTTCCACCGGGAAGCCAAAGGCCATTATAGTTGAGCATTCCGCGCTGTGTGGCAGCCTTCTAGGGGAAAACAGGGTTTACCACCTCGGTAGCCAATCTCGAGTTCTGCAATTTTCCAATTATGCTTTTGACGTCAGTCTTTGTGAGATTTTGGAAACTCTTGTGTTTGGGGGCACCGTATGCATACCTTCAGACAAACAGCGGCTGGAATCGCTCCCTCGTTTCATAGAAGAAGCTAGCGTCAATACGGCCATGTTGACCTCGTCCTATCTGAGGACATTGAACCCAGCCGATGTCCCTTCTTTGCGTATGCTGATGCTGGTTGGTGAAGCTCCCAGTCAAGATATAATTACCACCTGGCAGCCACGAGTCAGACTGATTAATGCATATGGCCCATCAGAAGTCTCCATCTTCATTGGGTCCCATGAGTATAAATCTATCAATGATCAGGCTACGAATGTTGGCACAGCCTTCGGAGGAAATATGTGGATTGTTGAGCCAGATGATTTCAACAAACTTTCACCGATAGGATGTGTTGGTGAAATTCTCATCCAAAGAGATATGGCCCGTGGGTATCTCAACGATGAGCAGAGAACCAATGCAGCATTCATCAAGCAGGTCGGATTCATGGGTGGTACCGAATCCCCGATCAAATTTCACAAATCTGGGGATCTTGCGCGATACAATCCGGATGGTACAATTCAATACCTTGGTCGCCGGGACACTCAGACTAAGCTTCGTGGTTATCGAATCGAATTGGGAGAAGTGGAATATAACATCCAAAAGCTGCTTCCAAATGTAGAGCACGTTGCCGCTGATGTTGTTTCAGTCGGTTCACGAGAGACTCTTGTTGCGTTCTTGAGCTTTAAGAACACATCAGATGAAACAGATTTTGAAGGCGACGGTTCTATGACGGACCTATTTTTGGCACATTCAGATGAGATGAAGCGGAAACTACAGAAGCTTCTTGATGATCTTTACACTGTTCTGGCAAGTTATATGGTCCCATCGGCTTTCCTCCCACTTCGAGAGATGCCTCTCAACAACTCCTTGAAGCTAGACCGAGGCAGACTTCGAGCTTTGGCTTCAAGTCTCACGAAAGAGCAACTAGCCTTGTTCTCCGTCGATACTGGAGAAAAGGTTGAGCCAGTCACAGAAATGGAGATAAAATTGCGTTCTCTGTGGTCTGAAGTACTAGGGGCTGATGTTAGTACTATCGGCAGATCTGACAACTTTTTCCAGGCGGGAGGAAACTCGCTTGTTGCAATCCAGCTTATGAGCATTGCACAGGAGCAGAATATTTCGCTCACTGTAGCTGACATTTTCGCGCATCCCCGGTTGGAGGCCATGGCTCTGGTGGTATCCGGAACACATGTTGAGGTCCAGGACGTCGCTCCACTGAGCATGCTATCCATTTCGCGTGAAGACCTCGACTTGCAACTTCTGGAACAGTCCGATATGCTAGTCGCCTCAACTCTTGAAGACGCCCTTCCTACCTCGCCTCTTCAGCAAGGCCTCATGGCCTTGTCTGCTAAGGAAGCTGAATCATACATCGCATTTGCCGATTTCGAAATCTCCCCCTCCATTGACATTGATCGGTTCAAGAAAGCATGGGACCAGACGGTTCAAATATGCAGCAGCTTACGTACCAGGATGCTTCACATTCAGGATCAGACTATTCAAGTCATCCTCAAGCAGTCTTCCACTTGGGACCTTACTGATGGCATTTCCATGTCTTCATTCAAGGAATTTGTAAATGGAAAGTCTATGACCTATGGGTCTAAGCTTTGCTCCACCGCGATTGTCGGAGAAAATGACCGCCGTTTCTTTGCTCTTGCTATTCATCATGCAGTCTACGATGGTTGGACCATGGGATTGGTGTTACGCACTCTTCACTCAATTTATAAGGGAAGCACGCCGCCTGTTATCCAGCCCTATGCACGATTTATCAAGTATACGCAGGGAATTCAGGATGATTTAACTCGCCATTACTGGCAAAATTACTTGAAGGATGCAACCTCGGGTTCGTTCCCTCGCGCTGGAAAGAGTTCGGAGGAGAGCATGACTTCCACCGTCGTCCGTACCATCAAGTTCCCTTCTTCTAGCAAAACTGCCATTACCAAAGCTACCATCATCAGGGCCGCTTGGGCTGTTATCCTCTCCAAATACTGTGATTCTAGCGATGTCACGTTTGGTATGACCCTATCTGGACGCCAAGCCCCTGTCCCAGGTTTGGCTGATATGACTGGGCCTGCGATTGCTACTGTTCCTATCCGTGTCAATCTCGAGAAGCTAGGCTCAACCGTGGCCGAGTTTCTTCAAAATTTGCAAAATGAAGCTTCTGAAATGATTGCTCATGAACAGTATGGCCTGCAAAATATAGCCAAGACTGGGCCAGATGCGCAGGAGGCCTGCAACTTCCAAAGTCTCCTTGTGATTCAGCTATTCTCTCCTTTGGAAGATATTTCCAACGGTACCGATGCCATGTTCTTGCCTGCTGCAATTCATGAAGATACAGATGCTTCCGCGTTCCAGGGGTTCCTAAGTTATCCCCTCGTCATTAATAGCCATATATCTGATGAGGAGGCACACCTTCAGCTGATATTCGATTCTGCTTCAATCCCTCAAATCAGGATCGAAGCACTTTGCGAGCACTTTAATCACGTCATTCAGCAACTTATTATCAATACAGATAAGTCTCTACAAGACCTTGAAGTTTCCTCAGCCTGGGATCTCAAGCAGGCAATTTCATGGAACGGCAAAGCTCCCGACTCGATCAACGGATGTTGGCATGAAGTTGTGGAAGTCAACGCTATCCGTCAGCCCCATTCCCTAGCCGTAAGTGCGTGGGATGGAAACCTTACCTACAAAGGTCTCAATGACGCTGCCGATCGGCTTGCTCGCCACCTGGTCCGCATTAGGAACGTAAAGGAAGGGGACAATATCTTGGTCTGCTTTGAAAAGTCTTTGTGGCATACGGTTTGCATATTGGCTATTAGCAAGGCGGGAGCTACTTATGTGCCCCTCGAGCCTTCATATCCAACGGAGCGCAAAGAATATATTTTGAAACAGACGAAGAGCAAGCTCGCACTAGCTTCACCAGCCAATTCTCAAGACTGCTGGGACCTGGTTGGCAATGTCTTGGAGGTATCAGGGGCTTTAGAAACACAACTTATGAAACAGGGCTCGCCTAAGTATCTTCGCAAGGTCTCGCCTGAAACAGCTGCGTACATCATTTTTACCTCTGGAAGTACAGGAACGCCCAAGGGGGTTGTCATTGAGCAGCGATCTTTGGTGACTGGTCAAGCTACAATGTTCAACAATCTTAGGTTGCAAGAAGACGTAAGAATGCTTCAATTCGCTTCATATGCGTTCGACTATTCCATCTGCGAAATTATTGGCACATTAATGTACGGCGGCTCTATCCACGTGCCGTCTGAAGACACTAGGATGAATAACCTTGCACACTTCATCAACGAGAATAACGTCAATACTATCGGCATCACCCCTACCTTTGCACGAACCTTGTACCCTAGAGAAATTCCCACCGTCAAGTGCGTTATACTAGGAGGCGAGGCCGTTTCTCAAGACCTAGTTGCAACTTGGTTTGATAAAGTACGACTATTGAACGCCTGGGGTCCTACTGAAGCAACAATCTGCAGTGCCTTCCATGAATATAGTTCCGTCAATGAATCCCCTCTCACAATTGGTCGCCCTACGGGCTGTTTCTGCTGGATTGTTGACCCGAATAACCCCCATCGCTTGGCGCCAATCGGCACTACCGGAGAGATTATTATCCAGGGATCAACTTTGCTGCGCCAATATATCGGAGATGAAGAAAGAACCAAGCAGAGTATCGTTTATCCTGTTCCGGAATGGGCTCCCTACAGAGATATATCCGGATGGGATCGTATGTATAAGACCGGCGATCTCTGCCATTACAACGCTGATGGCACAATTGAATTCGTTTCTCGAAAGGACAACCAAATCAAAATCAGAGGTCTTCGTGTGGAGTTGGGAGAAATTGAACATCATGTTCGGCAAGCTCTCCATGGTGTTGCTCAAGTCGTGGTTGACATTCTTGCCACTGATTCGGGATCAGCCATTGTATCCTTCTTCTCTTACAATGAAGAGATGCGAGTCAACGCTGACTCGAAGAATGTCTTCTCTCGCCTCACACCGGGTCTTCATGATCGGGTTTCAGAGATGCTTGGCAGGCTCAACCTTGTCCTTCCGGCGTATATGGTCCCCACTGTCTTCGTCCCCTGTGACTTCATGCCAGCGATTACATCTGGCAAGCTTGATAGAAAAATGCTACAAAACCTTACAGGAACTCTAAGCAAGGAGGAATTAGCAAATTACTCGCTGGTCAATTCTATGAAAAGGCAGCCTGAAACCGAGATGGAATCAAGAATGCAAGTCATGTGGGCAGAGCTCCTCAACCTGCCCCTGGAATCAATTGGGAGAGATGATAGCTTCCTACGCATCGGCGGTGACTCGGTGATGGCAATTACCTTGGTCAGTGCCTCCAGGGCATCTGGCATTTTATTCTCGGTCAAAGACATATTTGATGACCCTCGCCTTTTCGCTGTTGCTGCTCGGGCTATTGAACAAGAGCCTGGAGATGATGATATTACTGAGATCAAGCCTTTCGAATTGCTGGATGCCAATACTCGCTCCGAGGTCGTTGGCTCATCTGTTCGCGAGGTTTGCGGTCTACAGGACGGCCTTCGCATAGAAAATGCAATGCCAGTAACCCCACTTCAAGAAGGATTCATTGCCTTGGCCATGAAGCAGCCAGGGAGCTACATTGCTCAGTGGGTTTATGAGCTTGCAGAAAATGTTGACGTTGATCGCTTCGCGGCAGCCTGGGAAGAGACCGCCAGGGTTTGTTCCAATCTTCGAACAAGAATTGTACGAATTGGAAATTCCACGACTCAAATCTCGGTTGAGGACGATATTTCTTGGGAGGATACCACCGGCCTGACCTTGGCTAAGACCCTGGACAGGACGGGCTCCATAGAAATGACTCTCGGTTCACGATTGAGTCGCTATGCATTGGTCAATGAACCTGGATCCAGCAAGACATATTTTGTATTCCTTGTTCATCACGCCGTATACGACGGGTGGACAATGCGTATTATCATGAGCAATTTGACTAGTGTCTACAATGGCTACCCAGCATTGGACCTCATGCCCTTTGACCACTTCATTAGGTATGTGCAAGATCTCGATCGGGACTCTGCGAGGAGGTACTGGCAGGAGCAGCTTCAAGATGCAAAACGAGCTGCGTTCCCTCGTATCTCGAAAAATCAGAACGCCGGTACAACCAAGCTTGTTACAAGGGATCTACAACTCCCTACTACTGATACATCTATCACTAAGGCAACACTCATCCGAGCAGCATGGGCGATCGTTTTAGCAAGGTATTCAGAAACCAAGGATATTTGCTTTGGAACGTCTCTCTCAGGAAGACAAGCTCCCGTACCAGGACTGGGCGAAATGGCAGGCCCAGCAGTTGCCACCGTACCCGTACGCATCAAACTTGATGAGAATCCTCTTGTTTCCGAGTTCCTTAACAAGGTGCAAGCACAAGCATCCGACATGATTCCCTATGAGCAATTTGGGCTACAAAACATCGCCAAGATTTCTCCAGACATTCAAGAGGCATGTGACTTTTCGAGTCTTCTAGTGGTACAGCCATTTGAGAGGATGGATCAGCTCGCAGAAGCTGCAGATTCTATCTTGCAATTGACTGAAATGGAAGAAGACTTCGCAGAGAGAAATCTTGAAGGCTATTTCAATATGCCGTTAGTTCTCCAAGTCCTTGTCTCTGAGGAGGAACTTAGCATGAGTATGTCTTACGACGTGCAAGTTTCAGACGAGAATCAGGTCTCCGCCATGTTGCATCACATGGAGCATGTGATCGCTGAGCTCCTTGGAGAAGACAAAAAGCTGCATGACGTATCTATCACAGGAGAATGGGACTTGGAGCAAGCTCTCACGGTCAACAGCGATGTCCCTGAGATTTTTGATGCTACATTCCATGAGATGCTGGATAAGCAAGCTATTCTCCGCCCCGATTCAGTTGCTGTCCATTCTTGGGATGGGTCTTTCACCTACAAAGAGTTGGTGACTCACGCCAATAAATGGGCTCGACATCTCGTCGAATCAGCACTCGTTCGACCTAATGATCTCGTTCATGTCTGCTTTGAAAAGTCAATATGGTACTTCGTAGCTATCTTGGCAGTCAACAAGGCTGGCGCTGCCTGGGTGCCACTTGATCCGTCGCACCCTCGACAACGGCATCAACAAGTCATCAAGCAAACGGGCTCTCAAGTTGTTCTCACGTCACCTCCAAACTCGAGCCTGTTCTTGAATGTCATTCAGAATATTGTCGAGATTTCAGCTGAGCTTGACGGCCAATTGAAGGATGGCCGTCCAGTAGATATCCATGTGTCCCCTCAGGATCCAGTATACGTCCTCTTTACTTCCGGCTCAACTGGTACGCCAAAGGGTCTGATCATGGAACATAGCTCTGCCATCACGAGCATCATGTCGTTTGCGAAGAGGCTCAACATCGAACACTCCGTTAGGAGTCTCCAGTTTGCCCCCTTTGTGGTGGATTTCTCGATAGGCGAAATCTTCTTCTCTCTGCTGAATGGAATGAGTCTATTTGTTCCCTCTGACGCTGAAAGGCTTAATGATTTACCAGGGTTTATCAGACAGCACAGCATCGCTTGGGCATTCCTAACCCCGTCGTTTGCCCGTACTATCAAGCCTGGGGAGGTACCTACCCTGGAGCTCTTGCTCTTGGCCGGCGAACAGGTCACCCAAGACCTCTTCGATACTTGGGTTAGTAGAGTAAGGTTCCTCAATGTCTGGGGGCCTGGAGAAGACTGCTTCCTTAGTTCGTTGCACGAATGGGGGTCGGACCAAGAATCGGTGTATACGGTTGGTAAGCCAGCTGGTTCTTTCAGTTGGATTGTCGAATCAAATGACCATTCAAAGTTGGCTCCATTTGGCACGGTTGGAGAAGTTATTATTCAAGGACCGACACTGATGAGAGAATATTTGGCGGACTCAGATAGAACGGCGGAGGCCATGGCAATCAACCCTCCTTCTTGGGCGTTCCGCTCTTCAGACAAGCGATGGAGTCGCTTTTATCGGACGGGTGACCTTTGCTATTACAGACACGATGGCACCCTCGCATTCTTTGCAAGAAAGGATACCCAAGTCAAGATTCGAGGTCTTCGCGTCGAAGTCAGCGAAGTGGAACATCAGATTCGATCAATCATCCCCCAGGGTTGCGAGGCAGTAGTGGGAACATTACGTGGAACCGGGGGTGTAAACCTCGTGGCATACATCTGCTTAGACCCAGGGGCGTCGTCCCAAGGTACCTCAAGTGCCCACGATAATCTCTTTTTGGCTATGGATTCCGATGTGCAAACTCAAATGATTGAACTGAAGAAGAAAGTTGGGGCTGCACTTCCGCCTTACATGGTTCCAACGCTGTACATTCCTTGCAAGACAATACCATCTGTTAGCGGCAAGGTTGACCGAAAGAGGCTTCATGAGGAGACGCAGAGATTAGATCAAGCCCAAATTTCCGAGTACGGGCTTCAAAATGTCGAGAAGCGCAAGCCTGCAACGGAGCTCGAGATTAACCTCCAAAAGATTTGGGCGGATGTGCTTAGCATTGACCCCGAATCAATTGGATGTGATGATAGCTTCCTTGCAATTGGCGGTGATTCAATCTCGGCAATTAATCTTATGACTGCTGCACGCGAAGAAAACATCTTCATCACCGTTGATGAGATCTTCCGCCACTCTGATCTGTCTAGCATGGCCCTGCACGTTGGAAAGTCAATTATCTCACAAGCTCCCGTGATCGAGGTGAAGCCTTTTGAGTTGCTTGTCGACGATGAAAGGGAACTCATCAAGAGCGACCGACTGCGCAAGCTCTATGATATTCCAGAGAATTGCAACATCGAGGATGCGTTCCCTTGCTCGCCTTTACAGGAAGGCCTTATCGCACTGGCTGTAAAACATCCAGGCTCATACATTTCCAAATACGTATTCAAGCTCCCCAGCCACGTAAATATTGACCGGTTCAAAGCGTCTTGGGAGAAGGCAGTCCAAATGAACTGTAACCTGCGAACTCGGATTATCCCTGCCGACCAACGCTCTCTTCAGATCTACATTACTGGTGATCAGGAATGGGAGGACACAGCAGGCTTAGATCTGGACGCATACATAAAAGCTACTCGAACTTGGGAGATGGCGTATGGGTCTAAGCTGAGTCGCTATGCAGTTGTGAAGAGCAACTCTGGAGATAGCCATTTCGTCTGGATTGCGCATCATTCGATCATTGACGGCTGGTCTTTACAAATAACGTTCAGAACTCTTCACGAGTACTATTGGAACAGCCCTGTCACCTTGCTTCCATCGTATCCAGGGTTTATTAAGAACATAATGGAGCTTGACAACGACGAGGCGAGCTCATTCTGGGCGCGAAAATTAGAAGGTGCCTCGCGTCCTTCCTTTCCCTCACCGCATCTAGATACCAAGCCCAACTTCGAGTTTGTTTACCAGGATATAAGCATACCTGAAACCTTCTCCGGCTCCATCACGAAGGCTACCGTTCTGCGAGCGGCGTGGGCAATCGTCCAGGCAAAACATTGTAACTCTGATGACATTTGCTTTGGGGCTACTCTATCCGGCCGCAATGCCTCACTTGTTGGCCTGCAGAATATGCCTGGCCCAGCTATCACAACAATCCCTGTTCGTATTAAACTTCAAGATCGAGGTCAATCCATTCAGGAGCTTGTTCAACAAGTGCAAGATGAGGCAATCGAGATGTCAGCTTTTGAGCAATTTGGTGTGCAGAATATTGCTAAGGTTAGCGATTATGCAAGGGACGCGTGCCGATTCTCAACCCTCATGGTTATTCGTCCAAAGCAGTATCTGCAAGAATCTGGGAATGACATCCTGATAACGACTGATGAGGAGATGAACATTACTGAGAAGGAGATGGTGAATTACTTTAATTATCCTCTCATCATCGAATCTGGCATGCTTGATAATAAAATAAGCATCCGATTCGTTCATGACACGAATAGCTTGACGAGGAATCTAGTAGAAGCGATTGCGCATCAGCTCAATGAAATCGCTACACAGTTCTTTAGTAACATCTCAAAGACTGTTGGAGATTTGGTGTTTTCCGGGTCTTGGGACCGGGAACACGCACTTAGACACCAAAACTTGATGCCTTCCACTGACATGTGTTCTCACGCCATGATACTCAAACAGATTAGGGAGACACCAGATCTTCCTGCCATTACGTCTTGGGATGGTACAATGACTTACAGGGAGGTTGGAGATTATGCTTCGAGACTCGCTGCGGAGCTCCAGTCTCTTGGCGTTGGGCCTGAGCAACTTGTGCCTATTTGCTTCCCTAAATCCATTTGGGCCGCAATTTCCATGATCGCGATCAATTTGGCCGGTGCCGCGTTTGTTCCATTAGACCCTACTGCGCCGGTGAACAGACTCAAGACGATCATCGAGGATGTCCAGGCCACCCTTGTCCTCTCATCAGAAGACTCTCATCATATCGCTGAGCAGTTAGGTACTAAACTACTACCCGTGAACGAAGGATTTGTCAAGGGTCTACCGGCTGTCTCTGCGACAGAGCTCAAAGATGCCGCCAAGCCATCGAACGCTAGCTTCGCAATCTTCACCTCTGGATCAACTGGGAAACCTAAGGGTATCCTGCATGACCATGCCTCCCTCTGCTCAGCCATCGTGGGCTATACCGACAAGATGAGTTTCGGACCTGGAACCAGAGTATTCGCTTATTCTGCATACACGTTTGATTGGGGCATAATGGATGTTTTTGGTCCCCTTTCCCGAGGTGCCTGTGTTTGCATTCCATCTGACTACCAGCGGTACAATGGCATCGCCGAAGCAATCAACGAGCTTCAAGCCAACTGGGCTTTCTTTACTCCCACAGTTGCTGGCCTGATTGATCCTGTGAGCGTGCCAAATCTCAAGAATATTGGTCTAGGAGGCGAAGCTATCTCGCAGCAGCTAGTCGACCACTGGAGAGACTCTGTCTCTCTTCACAATTTCTATGGGCCAGCTGAAGCCACTATCAATGGTTATCAGACAGTAGGCAAGTCAGATAATCCCAACAATATCGGCGGCCCAATTTCATCCGCATGGTGGGTTGTCGAACCTGAGAATTTGAAGAAGACTGTTCCTGTCGGCTGCATTGGTGAGCTGCTCATACAAGGCCCCCTGCTGGCTCGCGGCTACATCAATGGCGGGAATCAGGCCGATGCTGCCTGGTTAGATAACGTCGACTGGCTGCCAGGCAATATGCCCAGCAGAGCATACAGAACTGGAGACCTTGTGCGCCGCAATGCAGATGGTAGCTTTGATTTTATGGGGCGAAAAGATACGCAAATCAAGCTCCATGGCCAGCGTGTAGAGCTTACCGAGATTGAGTATCGCCTAGATGAAATCTTGCCTCAAGATATGACTTGCGTCATTGACACGATTCTGAATGACGAGACCAACTCAAATACTTTAGTTGCTCTCATTTGGTATTCTACGGGGCCTATTTCAACTCATCCTCAGTTCGAAATAGTGGAAGAAGTCACCGAAGAGATGAGAAGCCTTATTGCTTCTATCGACTCTTCTCTAAATCACGTACTAGCGAGTTATATGGTCCCTAGCATGTATCTGATTTTCCAAGGTTTACCTGAGCGCCTTAGTTCTGGCAAGATTGCTCGTCGTAAACTCCGGTCGATTGCACACGATACGCATGCAAAAGATCGTTTGAAATTTTCACCTTCCAAGACAACAGGCGAGCCACCAGTCGCGGAGAGAGAACTGAGACTCCGCGAGTTGTGGGCACAAGTCCTCCGAATCGATGCTGAGGAGATCAAACGACATGATAGCTTTTTGAGAGCAGGTGGTGACTCCATTAGTGCTATTAGGTTAGTTACCTTAGCACATGAGAGAGGGCTTGTTCTTGATGTTGCGACCGTCTTCCGAGATCCTAGACTTTCTGCTATGGCAGCCGCGATAGAATCAAGCATCCATGCTCTCGAATATAATGTTGAGCCGTTTGGCCTTGCCGACCAGGACAAGATCGCCAACATGACCGTTGAAGCTCGAAGGCAATGCAATCTTTCTGGAGGAACAGTCATTGACGACATTTTCCCAGCCACTCATTTACAGCAGGGACTCATGGCTCTCACCGTTAAGCAGCCTGGGTCATACATTGCAAGGCATGCATATAAACTATCAGAACATGTCGACATCCCGAGGTTTCAAGAAGCACTCCGAAGGACCGTTGAAGCATGCCCCAACTTGCGTACTCGGATAATCGATTTTGAAGGTCGGGCACTGCAAATCGTTGTTCGAGATGATTATGACTGCGAAATGGTACCTGGACACGCGGATCTGAACTCTTTGATGGAATCTTCGAATAAGATCAACATGACATACGGGTCTCGGCTGAACCGATTCACTCTTACAAGAGGTAACAAAGGCGTTTACTTCTTATGGCTTAGCCATCACACAACCTTCGATGGCTGGAGTATTGGGATCGTCATGTCAACCTTGAACAAATTCTACCATCGCATGGATGTTCCAGAGGTAAAGCCATATTCCTCGTTCGTCTCATACACCTTGACAGTCGATAATGCTGCCGCCGAAACGTATTGGGCTAGTCAGTTGAGCGGCTCCCAAAAGGCGTCGTTTCCCTCACGACAGCTGACTCCTTCGGGCGCGACGCAAGTGTTCGCAAAGGAACTTACATTGCCTCAGTCTGCCAGAAGCTCAATAACTCGTGCTACCCTTCTTCGAGCGGCATGGGCAATACTCCTTGCGAAGTACTGTGGAACAGAGAGCGTCACTTTCGGTGCCACTATTTCTGGCCGTAACGCTCCCGTCCAAGGGATCGAGAATATCTCAGGCGCTATGATTGCGACGGTGCCCATCCATATTGTCTTAAACCCTCAGACTTCCGTTGGGAAATTGCTACAGGATGTGCAGAGACAGTCGTCGGATATGATTCCATATGAACAATATGGTTTGCATAATATTGCTAAGATCAACGCTGATACTAAGGAAGGCTGTGACTTCTCAAGTTTGATCATGATTCAGCCAGCTCAGAAGATGGGCCTAGGAACTAGCAATGAGATAATGAGCCCTCTCAATTCAGACGATAGGCCCGTCGAGGAGTCTCTCCAGGGGTACTTCAACTATCCGCTGGTGATGCACGCTGCATTGATCGATGACAAGGTTGAAATGGCCCTTATTTACGACACAGGGGTGCTGAAACACACACAGGTACAGGCTCTTGGTTATCAATTCGAGCAGCTTGTTTCTGAGCTTCTCGTGAAAAGTAGCGACATATTATTGAGGCACATCTCAATGACATCGCCGTGGGATATTGCAACCAGCATTTCTCGCAACCCCGTACCAGAGATAATCGACTCTTGCATGCACCATGTTATTGAGAACTATGCCGCTACTCGTCCAAACTCACCAGCTATCTTTTCTTGGGACGGCCAGCTCAGCTATAGCGAGCTCAATGATGCCGCAAATCGTCTTGCATCCCACCTTGTGAGGAAGCACAATGTCCACGTGGGCGATATTATTCACTTATGCTTCGAAAAATCCATGTGGTACTTTGTAGCCTTGATAGCTTTGATGAAAGCAGGTGCAGTGTTTTCTCCCATTGATCCGGAGCATCCTGAACAGCGCAAGCAGTCCATTCTCAGCCAGACCCGGGCAAAGATTATCATTGCTTCTCCTCAACATGAGGCGATGTGCAAGGATCTTGTAGACACCGTCATTTCTTTATCCCCAAGCCTAGATGCTCAACTAGATCGCGTTCCAGACAATCTTATTACGGCTATCTCTCCGGATGATCGCTGCTATATCATGTTTACGTCAGGAAGCAGCGGAACTCCGAAGGGTTTTGTTATTTCGCATCGAGCTCTGAGTACTGGACAGCATGCCCTCACCAAGGTCACAAAGTTGGATTCGAATGCTCGCGTGCTTCAGTTCTCCAATTATGTGTTTGACTTCTCAATCGGTGAGAGTTTCCAAGCTATAAACAGTGGCGGATGCATTTGCATCCCGTCGGAAGAAGTGCGATTCAACGACATCCAAGGATTTATTCGCACCGCGCGCATCAACAGCTTGTTGATAAGTCCAGCCTTTGCTAAGACTCTGAACCCGTCTGAGATCCCGTCGGTCGACTTCCTCCAGCTTGGAGGAGACAATGTACCCCATGACGTGTTCGAAACTTGGTTCGGAAAGGTCCGACTCTTCAATGCATGGGGCCCGGGCGAGACCTGTTACGCTTCAGCTGCATACGAATATAGATCCATCAAAGATTCACCGGCTTCAATTGGCTTGCCAGCAGGGGCTTTCTTGTGGATTGTAGACCCTGAGGATCATACAAAGCTTGCACCAATTGGCACGATCGGAGAAGTCCTTATCCACGGACCTACAGTTTTTGAAGAGTATCTTGGTGACCCTGAGAGGACGAAAGCATCCGTGGTAACAGATCTTGCTCCTTGGGCGCAACAAAGGGATGTACCCTTCACCAGAGCATTCAAGTCAGGTGATCTCGCGTTTTATAATGCCAATGGCGTGGTGGAATTTGTCGGCCGAAAGGACACACAGGTGAAGATTCGTGGTCTCAGAGTTGAGCTGGGAGAAATCGAACACCAAGTTTCATCTATCTTGGGTGGAGCTTCTCAAGCTGTCGCTGAGGTTCATCAAACAGACGAGGCTTCTCGCATTGTTCTTTACTTTTCATTCTCCGATGAGAGACGAAGTGTAGATGAAATATCTTCTACAGACGCAATGTTCTCTCATATCACGCCCGAGGTTGAACCCAAGCTCCAAGAGCTGATCGGAAAGTTGAAAATGGTTCTTCCAGGATACATGGTTCCATCAATCTTTGTTCCATGCAACTTTATGCCAATAGGCCGATCATCAAAGTTGGACCGTGGCTTATTGAAACGTTTTGTGGCAGAGCTTGACACGGATAGGCTCCAACACTATTCCCTTGCAAACAGCGTGAAGAGATCGCCGGAGACCCCTATGGAATTTCGTCTAAGGTCAATCTGGGCATCAATTCTGAACCTGCCTGAAGACTCTATTGGAAGGGATGATAACTTCGTTCACATCGGTGGCGACTCAATCTCTGCTATCCAACTTGTCACTGCAGCCCCTGGGCTTGGAATCAAGTTAACCGTGCAGAATGTCTTTGATGACCCTCGGCTGTATATGGTGGCTTCCCATTGCGTTGAGATTGAGATCCCTACTGAATCTTATGAAGACCTCGAACCATTTGAGTTGGTCCCCGATTCACTCCAGGAAATGGACTGGGAAAGTGAGGCAATTGAGTTGTGTGATCTCGACGATGAACAGACAATTGAAAATGCCATGCCTGTCACGCCTTTCCAAGAGGGTTTGATGGCTCTTCTGATGAAGCAACCTGGTTCATATATTGCAAAATGGGTGTACCGTATTCCTGCCAATGTCGACATCCGTCGATTCCGCAACGCTTGGGCCAAGGTTGTCTTATTTTGCCGGAACTTGCGAACTCGTATCATCAATATTGGCCAAGTTCCATTACAAGTAGTGATTGGGAACGATACAGCCTGGGAGAATACTAAGAATATGGACTTACAGAAGTTCTTGGATCTACACAAGAATATCACGATGGCTCCCGGTACTAGATTGAATAGGTGGGCACTCATAAAAGAACCCACCGGCGACAATTACTTCGTTCTAATCACCCATCACGCTACTTACGACGGTTGGACAATGAGACTTATGCTACGGACTTTGGCCGAAGCTTACAAGCGATCCAAGGGACCTTGGCCCAAGCCATTTGACGGGTTCATTAAATACACAACGAAAATGAACAATGATCGCGCTCGGGAGTACTGGCTCGATCAACTGCGGGATGCCAAGGCCGCCCCTTTCCCACCTGTCACACGCAATGCTGAGACGAAGACTGAAGTCATGAACAAGCTTGTGGAGCTACCCAGATCCGCACACAACGGGATTACGCAAGCTACAATCATGCGAGCAGCTTGGGCTTTGGTACTTTCCCAGTACAGCGAAATGGACGACATCTGTTTCGGTACTTCTGTTTCCGGTCGACAGGCATCTATTCCTGGCATTGGTGAGATAGCCGGCCCTGTGGTCACTACGACACCAGTCCATGTGCGGATTGACAGGAGCACCTCGGTTTCTGGGTTTCTGCAAAGAATCCAATCCCAGGCTACTGAAATGATAAACTATGAGCAGTTTGGATTGCAGAACATCTTGAAGCTGGCAGACAATATAAAAGAAGCTTGTACATTCAGCAGCTTGCTTGTCATTCAACCGATGGAGAAGCTGCTTGAAATGGGTAGTGATTCCGACGCAATTGTTATCCCCGTCGAAACTGGAAATGGAGATTCATCAAGCCTCGAGGGCTACTTCAGTTATCCTCTGGTTGTTCAGACTCTTGTATCTTCAGATATGATTCGATTGAACGTGACGTATAACTCCTGTGAGTTGAGCGAGCTGCAAATTACCCGTTTGGTCAATCAGCTTGAGCATACTATCAAGGCACTTACCATTGAGGCTTCGCGGCCTTTGAGCGAAATTTCCATTGCCGGTGACTGGGATCTAAAGCAAGCATTGGAACTCAATAACGAGGTGCCAAACATCATGGATGTCACGTTCCACGACTTAGTTGCACAGCAAGCCATGATTAGACCACAAGCTGTTGCCATTCGGGCCAGTGATGCAACACTCACATACGGCGAGTTGGATACCTACGCCAATAATCTAGGATCTCATCTGATCAACACACTGAACGTCAAAAGAGGCGATCTCGTACATGTATGCTTCGAGAAATCAGCGTGGCATTTTGTTTCCATCTTGGCAATTAACAAGTCTGGCGCTGCGTGGGTTCCGCTTGACCCATCTCACCCAACTCAGCGTCATCAACAGGTGGTTTCTCAGACTGGAGCAGGCTTAATACTGACATCTTCTAAATACATGAACACTGTTTCGGGCCTAGTATCCATTACGCTCGAGATCACATCGAGTTTCCTGCACAATTTGGCCCTGGAGATCGGCAGCAGAGACGTCCCAACTAATATCGCTAGAGGGTCTGATGCATGCTACATCTTGTTCACATCCGGTAGCACAGGAACGCCAAAGGGTCTTGTGATGACACATCGATCCGTTTGCACTAGCCAAAAAGCGATCGGTGACAGGCTCGGCTTGTCTCCAGAAGTCAACATGTTGCAGTTCGCAGCATTTGTTTTCGACCTTTCCATAGGCGAGATTGTGGGAGCTCTAATCACAGGCGCTACTGTCTGTGTGCCATCCGATGAAACGAGATTGAACGATCTGAGTGCATTCATTCGCGACACGAATGTAACTTGGGCGTATCTTACACCCTCATTTGCTCGGACATTAACGCCTGAATCAGTACCGTCATTGGAACTGATGCTATTCGCAGGAGAAGCAGTTGGCCGTGATGTTTTTGAAACATGGGTCACGACAAAAGTTCGGCTCGTTAATGGTTGGGGACCTGCAGAAACCTGTTGTTTTAGTACACTACATGAATGGAAGTCAGTCGACGAGTCCTCACTAACTCTGGGAAGGCCCGTCGGAGGATTCTGCTGGATTGTGGACCCCGAGGACCATAACAGACTTGCTCCCATTGGAACAATGGGAGAAGTAATGATTCAAGGACCTACTATCTTGAAGGAGTACCTAGCCGATCCGGAGAGAACCGCGGCAACTACTGTGACAAACCTGCCATCCTGGGTCCCGAAGTCCAAGGAGGAGAACTGGGGCCGCTTTTACAAGTCTGGCGATCTAGGGTTCTATAACGCCCAGGGTCTGATCGAATTTTCCACTCGTAAGGACACTCAAATCAAGATCCGCGGCCTTAGAGTTGAATTAGGTGAAGTTGAGCACCAAATCAAAGTCAACTTCCCAGCTGCTCAGCAGGTTGCTGTTGATGTGTTCAATTCACCAGCTGGGGCCACTCTCGCGGCCTACTTCTGTCTGACCAACAACAACCAAATATCTGGCGGATCCGACAATTGGACTGGAGTTTTCGAGTCTATTCCTTCCAGTATGCACGCAGATCTTACGTCTCTGACAAGCAAGCTCGACATTGTTCTACCGCGGTACATGGTTCCTTCGATGTTCATACCGTGTAGTTTCATGCCTTTCATTACATCTTCCAAACTTGATAGAAAGGCTTTGAAGGCTCTGACCTTGGAACTCAATGCCGAGAGTCTACAGCATTATTCCCTCTCCGACTCCGCAAAAGCGCTTCCCGAGTCAGCCATGGAAATCAAGATCCAGACCATCTGGGCCGAGCTACTCAAGATCCCCGCGGAGTCGATTGGAAAGGATGACAGCTTCCTCCGTATAGGCGGCGATTCGATTACTGCAATCCACTTCGTCAATGCAGCCCGTGAATGCGGCATACACATCTCAGTACAGAACATTTTTGATGACCCTCGGCTATCCGCTATTGCTGCTCGTGCGACGGAGGTCGATTCTCAATCCGAAGTCACAGAGTTGCAGCCATTCGATCTCTTGGATGAATCTTTGCGGTCATCGGTCCTAGGAGATGATATTCGGAACGCTTGCAACCTGATCGATGGGCAAGAAATCGAAAATTCATTCCCAGTCACTCCCCTGCAAGAGGGCTTGATGGCATTGTCCGTTAAGCAGCCGGGATCCTACATCGCAAAGTGGATCTACCGCTTAACGGAGGATGTCGATCTTGATAAGTTCCGCCGTGCTTTCGAGCATACGGTTCAGACATGCGCAAATCTAAGAACCCGCATAGTTCGTGTTTCGGACACAACCGTTCAACTATATGTCAAGAACGACATCTCGTGGGAAGAGACCTTGGGTATGAGTCTTCTTGAATTTATGAAAGTGGCTGATGATATGAAAATGCAATTTGGCTCACGCTTGAACCGCTATGCTATTGTCAGGGATGAAAGCTCGGGGCACAACTATTTTGTCTTGATTGCTCACCATGCTTCCTATGACGGCTGGAGCATGCAACTGGTCCTAAGTGTTTTGTCTGATGCTTATAACGGCAACTTCAATTCGGTCGTAAAACCTTTCGACCACTTTATCCATTACCTAGCGAGCTTAGACAGGGAAGATGGCCGTAACTTCTGGTTGAATCAGCTTGAAGATTGCAACCCCACTACATTCCCTACCGTTTCACAAACTCCCAAAGCTCCTCTTACCAAAGTTCTTAACCAAAAGATGGAGGTTCGTGAGGTCGATGCGTCCATTACCAAGGCTACGATTGTTCGAGCTGCATGGGCAATCGTTTTGGCTAGATACTGTGGCACTAACGACATCTGCTTCGGGACTTCTATTTCAGGGCGCCAAGCTCCTGTTTCTAATCTGGGGCAAATAGCAGGCCCAGCTGTCGCCACTCTGCCCATTCGGATTCGTCTGGATGGCTCCCTATCAATTCATGAGTTCCTCCGGAAAGTCCAATCTCAGGCTACAGAGATGATTCCATATGAACAGTATGGTCTTCAAAACATCTCCAAATTAAAGGACAACTTCAAGGAACTCTGTGACTTCTCGAGCTTGCTAGTGGTGCAACCCTACCAGAAGATGGCTGAAATCGGTGGCGAGGCCGAGACTTTATTAACTCCTCATGAGCTGGATGAGTCAGAGGCTGGATCTAGTCTGTCGGGATACTTCAGTATTCCGCTGGTTTTCCAAACAGTCTTATATGATGATATGTTCAACCTCAACCTCACCTATGACTCCCATACCGTAACAGAGTTCCAGGCTAAGGCTCTTTTGAATCAAATCCGGCACGTCATTAATGATTTGCTCCATGCAACAGAAAGACCTCTTTCAGACGTGTCACTCGCTGGACAGTGGGATGAAGATATTTCCCGCGCTTCAAATATGGAAACCCCTCACATTGTCGAGTCAACTGTCCACAACATGATTGAAAGACAAGCGACTATGCGGCCTCGAGCTGTTGCTATACGAGCTCATGACCTAACCTTGACATACAAGGAGCTCAACGACAGCGCAAGTAGGCTCGCTAGCTACTTTGTGTCTGAGAATTTGATCAAGCCTCGAGATTTCGTCCATGTTTGCTTTGAGAAGTCGGCCTGGCATTTCATTGCTATTCTTGCTATCAATAAAGTAGGTGCAGCATGGGTCCCTCTCGATCCATCACATCCAAGGCAACGCCATGAGCAGATTGTTGGCCAAACTAGAGCTACGTTGGTCCTCGCTTCCGCTACCAATATGGCCATCTGCAAGGACTTAGCCAATACGGTTGTGGAGGTCTCTCAAGCACTCGATGATGACATCAAGAGTAAGAACTTAGCCGATCTCAAATCTTTGAAGATAAGCGTGTCACCCCGAGATGCTGCTTATGTTCTATTTACGTCGGGTTCGACTGGCACACCGAAAGGTCTTGTCATGGAGCATGGTGCCGCGTGTACGAGTCAAGTAGCAACTGCTCAAAGACTGGGTCTTGACTCAAGTGTCAGAATGCTTCAATTTGCCGCGTTTGTCTTTGACCTTTCTATCGGTGAGATTCTCGGACCGCTTATTAGCGGCGCTACACTCTGCGTGCCATCAGATGCCGATAGAATGAACCGTTTGACTGATTATATTGGTGAAAATAACATCAATTGGGCATATCTGACCCCTGCATTCGTGCGTACCCTGAAGCCAGAAGATCTGCCCACATTGGAGCTCCTTGTCTTAGCCGGTGAGGCAGTTGGACGTGATATTTTCGAAACGTGGATGAATAAGTTACGTTTCATCAATGCTTGGGGCCCGGCAGAGACGTGTTGTTTCAGTACTTTACATGAGTGGCAAAGCGATACTGAGAGCCCTATGACAATCGGAGCACCAGTGGGTGGATTCTGCTGGCTTGTTGACCCTAATGATCCTCAAAAACTTGCACCTGTGGGTACATTAGGTGAAGCAGTGATCCAGGGCCCGAATCTCCTCCGGGAGTACCTGAATGATCCTGAGAGGACATCTGCTGCTGTCTTAACCGAGTTACCAGACTGGGCTCCAAACAGAGACCATGTCTCTTGGAACCGCTTTTATCTCACTGGCGATCTTTGTTTTTATAATTCTGACGGCATTCTTGAGTTCTCTTCCCGCAAGGACACCCAGATCAAAATCAGAGGTCTACGAGTGGAGGTCGAAGAGGTTGAACATCGCATACGCCAGCTTATGCCCAGTCTGCACCAAGTTGCCGTGGACGTTTTTCATGGATCTGGCGGTGCTAACCTATTCGCATATTTCTGCCTTGAAAACTCAACCAGGGTTGGCGGGATGTCGGATGATTGGGATGACTTGTTCGTGCCAATGAGCGACACTCTTCAACTAGAGATCGCATCATTAGCAAGCCAGCTACGTACTGTTCTACCTTCCTACATGGTTCCAACGACATTTATCCCATGTGCATACATGCCCTTTATCACGTCTTCAAAGTTGGATCGTAAGACATTACGATCTAAGGCATCTGACCTTGCTCAGGAAAGTCTCGCACAATATTCTTTGCAAAATTCAAAGAAGCGTGAGCCGGAGACAGAAATGGAAGTGGCTCTTCAGGAAATCTGGGCTGAGGTTCTAAAAGTCCCTTCCAATTCTATTGGCCGTGATGATAGTTTTCTTGCTATTGGCGGAGATTCGATTGCTGCTATCAACCTCATGACCACCGCTAGGGAACGTGGCATCTCCATTACCGCTGATGATGTATTCCGCTCCCCCCGATTGCTAGATCTTGCTGCTCGGGCTGCAAACGCTCCTGTGCTTCTAAAATCACCAGGTGTAGAAATTCAGCCATTCGAACTACTTACAGATCTAGAAAGAGATCTCGTCCAACGCGGAGAAATACATAAGCAATGTGGATTACCCACAGGAGCAACAATTGAAGATGCCTTCCCTTGTTCACCGCTTCAGGAGGGTTTGATAGCTTTAGCTGTCAAGCAGACTGGTTCCTATATCACAAAATATGTGTTCAAAATCTCAAAAAATATTGATCTCTCAAAACTGAAAGCATCGTGGGAACATACAATCAGGACGAATGGTAATTTAAGGACAAGGATTGTCCCATCAAAGGATCGGTCGATCCAGGTATTAGTCAAAGACGATATCAACTGGGAAACCCATCCCGGATCTGATTTGGGTGCCTTTATTAAGGTCACGCAGCAATACGAAATGACCTTCGGATCTCGACTTAACCGGTATTCGATCTTAACAGATGATAAAGGAGATTCGTATTTTGTTTGGATTGCTCATCACTCCATTATGGATGGATGGTCACTCCAAATCACATTCAGGACATTGTACGAACATTACTGGGAAGGGGCTTCTAGTCCCCTCACCTCTTATGCTAGGTTCATCAAACACACACTCGATCTCAAAGGAGACGCCGCTGCTGCATTTTGGTCGAACCAGCTGGAAGGGGCTTCTCGTTCTACCTTCCCCTCATCTACTGCTGACAGCTCACTCAAGCCAACGTTCAAGTTCAAACATCACCAGATTGCCACGCCAGAGACAAGGCACGGGTCTGCTACAACCGCAACTGTTCTTAGAGCCGCATGGTCTATCGTGGTAGCTCGTCATTCCAACACCAATGACGTTTGCTTCGGTGCTACTCTCTCGGGCCGCAATGCAGCGCTTGAGGGACTCCAGAACATGCCAGGTCCTGCTATCGCAACAATTCCCGTACGTGTCAAGTTAGACCAAAGCACGCTAGCGAAACAGTTCTTGGATGACGTTCAGATGCAAGCCACCGAGATGACAGCTTATGAACAGTTTGGCCTCCAAAAAATCGCCAGAGTTAGTTCGGATGCTCGAGATGCTTGTCAATTTACTACGCTCATGGTGATTCGCCCGAAGCCGTTCCTTGAAGAAGCAAGTGACTACACGATATTGGAGATCGGCGAAGCCACAAACATTACCGAAGAGGAAATGGTCAACTACTTCAACTATCCATTAGTCTTGGAGGCAGATCTCATGAAGGGACACATCAAAGTGCGACTTTGTTACGATATTCGTGTTCTGTCGACCGAGCTAGTTGATGCAATTGGTGAGCAATTGGAACACGTTGTGACACAGCTGTTCGCAAAGCCATCAACTCCGATTGGGGCAATCAATCTCGTTGGGGAATCCGACATGCAGCATGCTCTAACTCATCAAAATATGAAGCCATCAACCAATCGGCTAATCCATGAGATGATTCGTGAGCAAATTGCCAATACTCCCGACCTCCCCGCCATCACATCCTGGGACGGAGATATGAAGTACCAAGAGCTCGGCTACTATGCAGAGCGTCTTGCTAGTCACTTGAAGACGCTTGGCGTCGGTCCAGAGGTGTTCGTACCAATTTGCTTTCCCAAGTCCATGTGGGCTGTTGTCTCAATGATTGCTGTAAATATGGCAGGTGGAGCGTTTGTGCCTCTCGACTTCAATTCACCAGCTGCGCGATTGAAGACAATTCTAGCCGATACGAATTCGAAGATCGTTCTCGCATCGCCCTCGTGTGAGGAGCTAGCGAATGCCTTGGAGGTTGATGTCATTCTTGTTGATGAAACCTTCATTCGAGCTCTCCCGGATCCCGAAGAACTACCCGTAAGATCCTCTGCGACATACCAAAACGCTAGCTTTGTTATGTTCACTTCGGGTTCAACGGGCAAGCCGAAGGGAATGGTCTTTGAACATCGGAATACGTGCTCAACGTCGAACAGCCACGGAGCAATCCAGGGTTGGGGTCCAGGAACAAGGGTGTTTACTTACTCGGCTTACACCTTTGACATTGGCGTTATCGATATCATGGTCTCTTTGTCTCGCGGCGCCTGCCTCTGCATCCCCTCCGAATGGCAGCGTTATAACGATATCCACGGTGCAATCAATAAGATGCAGGCCAACTGGACGTTCTTTACTCCCACGCTCGCGAGACTGGTTAGTCCTGCACGGATTCCTACGATTCAAAACGTAGGATTAGGTGGGGAGAATGTGACAAAACAAGTTGTAGATAACTGGAAGGGTCATGCAACACTTCATAATTTATACGGTCCTGCGGAAGCTTCCATCTGTGGTTGGATTGCCGACGTAGGTCTGATATCCAAGCCAAGCAATATTGGAATCCCATCCTCATGCGCCTGGTGGATCGTCAACCCCGAAAGCCCTCGACAACTCGTCCCCATTGGTTGTGTTGGAGAATTGATGATCCAAGGTCCTATGATGGCTCGCGGATACATTGGCGCTGATGAAAAGGCGCAGAAGGCATGGCTGCACAACGTTGATTGGCTTCCTGGGGACATGCCTAAGAAGGCATATCTTACAGGAGATCTGGTACGCCGCCTTGCTGATGGCACTTTCGAATACTTGGGTCGGAAAGACGATCAAGTCAAGCATTACGGTCAGCGAGTTGAGCTGGGAGAGATCGAGTCTCACATTGAGGATGCCCTCCCCAGCAACATGAATGCCATCACTGACTTCATCCGCGAGGAGACGGGGTCAAATACTCTGGCAGCTTTAGTTTGGTACAACACCGGACCTTCTGCCGATCCCCCGTCGCTTCAGCTCGCCGAGGTAGTTACAGACGAGATGAGAGACACGATGGCGAAGCTTCAAACTCATCTGAGTCGTGCTCTCCCTAGTTACATGTTGCCTAGCCTTTATTTGTTTTTCACCGGAACCCCCGACAAAATGGCCTCTGGTAAGATTGATCGAAAGAAGCTTCGCGCGCTGGCGCGATCTACGACAACGAAAGACAAGCTTCGCTTTGTCAACGGTGAGAAAGCGTTTGAGGAACCAGTAACCGAAATGGAATTCAAATTTCGTGACCTCTGGGCTCAAATTCTTTCCATCAATGCTACCGATATTGGGCGGCACGATAGTTTCCTTCGAGTTGGCGGTGACTCTGTTAGCGCGATCAAATTGGTTTCCGCCGCGAACGAAATCGGAATTGCTCTCACCGTTGAGATGATCTTCAAGGACCCGAGACTTTCGGCAATCGTCGGCGGAAGCTCAAATGTGGACAAGGCATTGTACGACACAAAGCCATTTGAACTCCTTGCGCCGCAGGGCATTGAGAACATTCTGTCAAGCATTCAAGAGCAGTGCAATCTCTCAGACCGGAGCGTTATAGAGGACGTGTTCCCCTGTACGAAGATGCAGGAAGGCCTTCTGGCTCTGGCCTCACGTAACCCGGGATCTTACACTGCCCGTCAGATCTTACAGCTCTCACCCGCCGTAGATCTCACGGTATTCAAACTGGCTTGCGAGGCAACTGTGGAACTGTGCGGTAATCTGAGGACGAAGATCGTACAAGTGGATGGCAACTCTTACCAGGCTGTCCTAAACGAGCCTCTTATGTGGCACAACACAGATAATCTTCCACTGAATGAGTACCTGGACTTGGCACGCGGTATCAAGATGGGGTATGGAATTCCCCTCAGTTACTTTGCTATCGTGGAGGAAGATGACAAGAACCGCTTCTTTGTTTGGACTGGCCACCATGCCATATACGACGGCTGGTGCATTCAGATCGTCCTCCGCACGCTTTCTGAGGTCTACCACGGACTCACTGTCTCCAAACCGTTACCATTCAGCCATTTCGTCAAGTTTGTCAATGACATCGACAATGAAGGTGCAAGCGAGTATTGGCGAAGTCAACTCCAAGATGCTCAGCCCGCATCATTCCCGCCACGAGGCCATAATGACACCAACGGTAACCGATACTTCAGCACGATTGTACCTTGTCCTCCATCCGCCGACAATTCAATCACCAAAGCAACACTAATTAGGGCGGCCTGGGCTATTGTACTTGCTCGACACTCGAACACTGATGATATTTGTTTTGGTGCAACTGTCTCGGGACGTCAAGCTCCCGTTCCGGGCATCGAGAGTCTATCTGGGCCTACTATTGCCACTGTCCCAGTTCGCATCCAGCTAGACAAGGACATGAACACGAACTCCTATCTCCAGTCAGTTCAATCTCAAGCTATAGATATGACCCGCTACGAACAGTATGGGCTACAAAATATCTCTAAGCTCGACGCGCAGACGAAGGACCTTTGTGACTTTTCGAGTTTATTTGTCATTCAACCAGCTCGGCAGTACGTCGATTCAGATGACGACTCCCTATTTGTACCTTTGCAAGAGACTAAAATCACCATTGAGGAGTCTCTTGATGGATTCTCGGACTATCCTCTTATATGCCAAGTGATGCTTGGAGACGATTCCGTCGGCCTTGAGTACAGCTACAAGACAGGGTTGGTGCATGAGTCTCAGCTCGTGGCTATTTCACACCAACTCAGCCATGTGATTGAGCAACTTTCCAGCCAAACTGGTACCATGCTTTCTGATATCTCAGTAACGGGCCAATGGGATCTCCTTCAAGCCGAAGCTTGGAACAAAGCCCCTCTCGCATCCGACCTTTGCGCTCATGAACTGATTTCCCAGCATGCCAAGACTCGCCCAACAGCAGAGGCAATATACTCCTCAGAAGTATCACTGTCATTTTTGGAGCTTCATGACTTGTCCACGAGATTTTCCAAGCATCTCTCTTCTCTCGGCGTAGGACCAGATACAGCCGTACCATTCTGTTATGAAAAGTCCCCTTGGGTTGTTGTCGCGATGGTAGCCATTATGAAGGCCGGAGGCTACTTCATCCCTCTAGATCCACAACAGCCAGTAGATAGACTGAGGGAGTTGGTTAATGATGTCGGTGCCAAACATATCATTATGTCCCCCGAGACGCTCAGCGTGTGTCGTGGCTTGGCTCCCACTCTCATCGAGCTATCTCAGCAGACAATACACCAGCTTCCTAAGACCCAAGGTGGCTCGTCAGAAGATGTGAACGTTTCTCCAAGAAATGTGGCCTATTTATTATTCACTTCTGGCTCAACTGGAAAACCCAAAGGTCTCATGGTGGAGCATGCCGCGATCAGCACCGCTGCTGTTCATGGCCACGGGAAGGAGTATGGATATGATCATTCAACCCGCATGCTGCAGTTTTCACATTACGTCTTTGACGCCAGCATAACTGAGATCATCTGCCTTCTAATACGAGGAGGCACGGTCTGTGTTCCTAATGAGCTCGAGCGGCTTCAGGGGACAGTAGAGTTCATGAACAAGGCTCGGGTCAACATGACACTACTCACCCCTTCTTTTGCAAAGACATTGAGTCCCGCTAGCTTGCCAAACCTGAAGAGACTGATTCTTGGTGGAGAACCTGTTACAAGAGACGTCATTGATAAGTGGTTTGACCATGTGGATGTGCTCAACGCTTATGGGCCTGCGGAAACATGCGTCTGCTCGAATGTCTACCACTTCCAATCTAAAGATGACGTTCCCGGGATAATCGGATTCGGTGCTAATACTACCTGCTGGATTGTTGATCCCACCAATCACCAACAGCTGGCACCCATTGGCTCCGTCGGTGAACTTCTGCTCCAAGGCTATGTCGCTCGCGGATATATCAACAATGAAACGCAGACCAGTAAAGTGTTCTTTGACACAGTCCCCTGGCTTGGTCCATCAAAGCCCTCAGATGGCACCAGGTTTTACTTGACCGGAGATCTCGTTCGATATCAGCCCGATGGAACGCTAGAAATTCTTGGTCGCAAGGACACGCAAATCAAACTCCGAGGCCAGAGAATTGAACCAGGGGAGATTGAATACGCCATCAAGAAACTCCGCCCAGAGCTCGATCACATCGCTGTTGATATTGTCAAAACGGATCTAGGCGACTCTCTCGTTGCTTTCTTCCCCCAACCTAGCTTGGAAGCGGATAGTACTGAATTTTTCGGCACGCTCAATTCCGAAGAGCAGACAAGTATCCGACAACTGTCTTCTGATTTGAGTTCAACTCTCCCGAGGTATATGGTGCCTTCGCACTTCTTGCCAGTCAAGTCGATGCCATTTATCAACGCCATGAAACTTGATAGGAAGAAACTCCGACAGATGGCAACCACTCTAACGTCGGAAGAGTTATCGTCTTTCACGTTGCAGCACACAAAAGCGGCGCCCACAACAGAACTGGAGTTCAAGTTGCGCGACATTTGGGCCAAAGTACTCAACATACGGGCAGACCGAATCGGCAAGAGTGACAGCTTCTTGCAGATTGGCGGTGATTCCATTTCCGCTATTCACCTAGTATCACAAGCACAGACCGAAGGTATTGGGCTGAGTGTGCTGGACATATTCAAGGACTCCCGTCTTGAAACCATGGCCAGCTACTGTTCGGCTCTCGACTCCATTACAACAGACGACAAGATCAATCCATTCGGCCTGCTCTCCGATGAGCTTGCTGATATCGAGAAGACCAAGGCAGCTATTCGCAAGGCGTGTGCCTTGAAAGAAGAACAGACAGTGGAGGATGCATACCCCTGTACACCTCTTCAGGAGGGCCTCATAGCCCTCTCGGTCAAGCAACCTGGTTCTTATATTGCGAAGAATGCTTTCAATCTATCGGCCGATGTCAACATTGAAAAGTTTAAGACTGCCTGGGAGCGAGTCGTCACCCTCTGTGCCAATCTACGCACCCGGATCGTAGAAGCCAACGGGAAACACATTCAGGCAATCATTGAGCACGATTTCGAATGGGATACTTTCCACCCCTCTGATCTCTCTAAAGCATTGGAGTTGTCAACACAGGTTAGCATGGGTTATGGATCCCGGCTAAGTCGGTATAGCATTGGTCAGAATCCACACAACAACCAATACTATTTCATTTGGCTCTGCCATCATGCAGTTTTTGATGGCTGGACCATGAGTGTTGTCATGGATTTGTTGTATAGGTCTTACTACGACCAGGAACTTCCTTCTATCCGTCCGTACGCTAATTTCATATCCTATGTCATGGATATGGACTTGGCAGCAACTCAAGAGTATTGGAAGAAGTCACTACTCGGCGCGCAGAAAACAGCATTCCCGCCCAACAAGTCTTCCCAGAAACCGGGCCCCTCTCGCAGTTTTACCCAGTCGATCCAGTTCCCTAAGTCGACTGCCACATCAATAACCAAGGCTACAGTGCTACGAGCAGCTTGGGCTATTGTGCTCTCTCGTTACTGCGACACCAACGATGTTACATTTGCAGCTACGGTTTCAGGTCGAAATGCTCCCGTGGTAGGCCTCGAGTCAACTCCCGGTACGGTCATCTCAACCATCCCTGTCCGTGTTCAATTAGACGGAGATCAAACGGTCAAAGCGTTCCTGCAGTCTATCCAGTCACAGGCTTCTGACATGATTCCATACGAACAATTTGGTCTCCAGAATATCTCCAAGTTGGGCACCGATGCTAAGGAAGCTTGCGATTTCTCCAGTCTAATGGTTGTCCAACCTGTCCAACAAATGGGCCTTGCCGGAACAGTTAACGATCAACTCCTGCTGCCCGCAGTCACTACAATTGAAGGGAACGAAAGGTCTTTGCAAGGGTACTTCAGCTACCCATTGGTTATCCAAGGTGCTCTGTCAGACCTTGGGGCTGAACTTTTCCTCACATACGACTCGGGTCTTCTACAGGAGCGTCAAGTTTTTGGGCTTTCAGAGCAACTTGCACAAGTTGTACAGCAATTAACCAATCTTCATGATGTCAAACTTGGCAATCTTTCAATGACATCATCCTGGGACATCCAAGAGGCGAAGCGGTTCAATTTGAACAGGACTCCTCGGATCATTGACAACTGTATCCATAAGGTCATTGAAGCGCAAGCTATGGACCAACCCCGAGCTCCTGCAATTCATGCTTGGGATCATCAATTGACGTATGATGAGCTCAACGGCTATGCAAACCAGCTGGCCCATCATTTGATTCAAACGTTGGGAATCAAAGCTGGAGACGTTGTTCATGTCTGCTTCGACAAGTCCGCATGGTATTATGTGTCTATCTTAGCTATCAACAAAGCCGGTGCCGTGTGGTCACCTCTAGATCCCGCTCACCCAACGCAACGCAAGCAATATCTCGTTGGTAGAACCGGCTCCGGTCTAATTTTGGCATCAGAGCATCTTCAGACCAGCTGTACGGATCTAGTACCGAATGTTCTTGCTATCACAGCTGATTTTATGCTTCGACTTCCACATGATGCAACCGTATGCCCTAACATCGAGACCTCCCCTGACGATATCGCTTATATTCTGTTTACTTCCGGCAGTACAGGTGTACCTAAAGGCTTCGTTATGTCTCATCGAGCACTATGCACCAGTCAAGCTGCGTTGTCCGGAAAGCTTGGTTTGAACCAGAGAATCAGAATGCTGCAGTTTGCGTCCTATGTGTTTGATTTCTCAATTGGTGAAATCTTCCATTGTTTAGGATCTGGAGGCTGCCTTTGTGTTCCTTCAGAAGATGACCGATTGAATAATATAAGTCGGTTTATTTGCGATGCCAATATCAATTGCGCCTACCTGACACCGTCATTCGCGCGAACAATCAACCCCGAGCAAGTTCCATCGCTCGAGATGCTCGTTTTTGGCGGAGAGGCTGTAACCAAGGACGTATTTGATCAATGGTTTGGCAAGGTTCGATTGCTGAATGCTTATGGCCCCGGCGAGGCAAGCACTATTTCAACCGTTTACGAGTACCAATCTAGCGACGACTCTGCCGGTAACATTGGTACACCCATCGGATGCATGTGCTGGATCGTTGACCCTCAAGACCCTTCTCGACTTGCGCCTGTGGGCACTGCTGGAGAGCTCATTATTCAAGGCCCTGGGCTTCTTTCCCACTACCTTGGAGATCCAGAGCGAACGCGGGATTCGGTAATTGAACAAGTACATGAGTGGGCCCATGATAGGCACAAGCCATATATGGGAAGAGCCTTTAGATCCGGTGACCTGTGTTTCTATCGAGCGGACGGAAATATTGAGTTCGCTAGTCGAAAAGATACTCAAGTCAAGATCAGAGGTCTCCGTGTCGAACTCGGTGAAATTGAGCATCATATACTCTCGCTACTTGAGGGAGTATCTCAAGTTGTTGCGGATGTTGTTCGATCTGGAGACTCTTCCAATGTTGTGGCCTACTTTTCGTTCTCCGACTCGAACAAGGGCGACTCGATGGACCTATTCTCCGAAATCACACCAGAGCTTTCCTCCAAATTGACCAAGCTTGTCGGTGAGCTGAAACTCGTCCTTCCAAGTTACGAGGTTCCTTCCATTTTTATTCCTTGCAACTACATTCCAGTTAATACATCATCTAAACTTGATCGCAAGATACTAAAGGAACGTACCGATCTACTGGACCGAGAGAAGCTCCATCATTACTCTCTTGTTAGTTCCTCTAAACGACCAACTGAAACCGAAATGGAAGCTCGCCTTCAAGCTGTCTGGGCCTCCGTTCTTGGGTTATCAAAAGAGGCTATCGGTCGAGATGATAGTTTCCTGCAGATAGGTGGTGATTCCATTTCTGCAATTCACGCTGTTGCGGCTGCCAGAGAGGCTGGGATCGAGACAGCCGTCAACCACATTTTCAAAGATCCGCGACTCTTTGTGGTTGCCTCCCTTGCCACTGATGTAGATATTGAGGATGAGAATGACAAGCATAGCATTAGCCAGCCCTTCGACATGATACCCACACAGCTTCATGAGGTAGAATGGGCAAAGGAAGCTCGTAATCTTTGCCGCCTCCAGCCCGATGAGGTGATTGAAAACGCAATGCCAGTAACGGCGTTCCAGGAGGGTCTAATGGCCCTCGCTATCAAGCAGCCTGGCTCTTACATTGGTCAATGGATATACAAGATACCGGATAACATTGATATTCCTCGATTTAGGGCTGCTTGGGAGCGAACCGTCAGAATCTGCAGCAACATGAGGACAAGGATCATCAGTATCTCGCAAACCATTCTTCAAGTAATCATCAAGGATGACTTTACCTGGGAGCAGACTGAAGGCCTAATTCTCTCTGAGTACATTGAGAAGCTGAGCAACATGGAAATGACTCTTGGCACGCGACTCAATCGCTGGGCTCTGATCGAGGAACCGTCAGGAAATAACTACTTTGTTCTTGCTGCTCACCATTCCACCTACGATGGCTGGACAATGAGACTTCTGCTTCGCACAGTGGTCGAGGCATATACCCAGGCTGACATTGTTGGTCCGAAATCATTTGACAGGTTTGTCAAGTATACTCAATCTTTGGATCAAGGCGCTAGCAAGCGGTATTGGCTTGATCAACTCAAAGATGCCAGCCGGGCCACGTTCCCCAAATTCAGCCAGAACAAGTCTGAAGACAGTGAAGCCCAAGTCATCAATAAATCTATCGCTCTGCCGCCTTCGTCTCATACATCAATCACGAAGGCTACAATCATGAGAGCAGCTTGGTCTCTTATCCTCGCTCAATACTGCGATACGGATGATGTGTGCTTTGGCACATCGGTTTCTGGTCGTCAAGCTCCCGTCTCTGACATTACCGAGATCGCCGGACCGGTCGTGGCCACGGTACCTGTGCGTGTACGCATCGACCGGCAGACGTCCGTTTCAGACTTCCTACAGGCTGTTCAATTACAAGCAACTGATATGATAGCTCACGAGCAGTTCGGCCTTCAAAATATTTTGAAGCTCGACGACACGATCCGTGACGCATGTGCCTTCTCCAGTTTGCTTGTTATTCAACCGTATGAAAAGATGGCCGAAATGGGTAGCGAATCCGGTGCAATTCTAGTCCCATATGCTCAAGATGGGCAGTCTCAGTCAATGGATGGATATTTCAGCTTCCCTCTAGTGGTTCAAACACTAATCTCGGATCAACATATCGAACTTAACTTAACCTACGAGTCAGCCGCACTGAGTGAACGAACCATGACTGGGTTAGCTAACCAACTCGAGCATATCATCAGGAGCTTGGCCGCCGAAACAACTAAGTCTCTACAGGACTTGTCAATGGCCAGTCCATGGGATCATCAACAGGTGACAGATTACAACCATGAAATTGCTGAAGTCATTGACTCCACTTTCCATGAATTGGTAACAGAACAAGCTCGAACTCGCCCCGACTCCATCGCAATCCAAACCTCCGAAGTTGCATTGACTTACCAGGAGCTGGATGAATTGTCCGACAAACTTGCAGCCCATTTGACAACTACTTATGCAGTTTCACGAGGCGACTTTGTCCACATCTGCTTTGAGAAGTCTGCTTGGCACTTCGTATCCTTGCTTGCAATCAACAAAGCCGGCGCAGCTTGGGTTCCTCTGGACCCTTCTCATCCGCTTGAACGAAAGAAGCAGGTAGTTTCTCAGACGAAGGCAAAGCTGATTCTTACTTCAGCGCTACATGAAGATCTCGGTGCCAGACTCGTGGGAGAGGTTGTCGTAGTTACAGCCGAATTCCTCAACAGCCTTGCTGCCTCCGATAGCTTCCAGGCAGCGTCATCTCCGGGCGACGCCTGCTACGCTCTATTTACATCTGGTAGTACTGGAACACCAAAGGGTTTCGTCATGGAGCACCGGGCCGTCTGCACAAGTCAGAGAGCCATTGGCAACAGGCTTGGCCTTACCCCTGAAGTAAATATGCTGCAATTCGCCGCATTTGTTTTCGATCTGTCAATTGGTGAGATCATTGGTCCTCTAATCACTGGCGCTACCATTTGTATCCCCTCGGATGAGGTCCGCATGAGTACTCAGAGTTTAGTTGACTTCATCTCCGAACATCGGGTCAATTGGTCATACTTGACCCCGTCATTTGCCCGGACCATCAAGCCCGATTCAGTTCCTTCTCTTGAGCTGCTACTCTTCGCTGGTGAAGCTGTTCCTCGAGACGTCTTTGAGACTTGGGTCACAAAGGTGCGTCTTATCAACGGATGGGGGCCCGCAGAGACGTGCTGCTTCAGCACATTGCATGAATGGACCTCGGCAGACGAATCACCACTTACCCTCGGACGACCTGTGGGTGGTCTCTGTTGGGTGGTTAAAGCAGATGATCCCCAGAAGCTCGCTCCGATAGGCACACTCGGTGAGGTTGTTATACAAGGTCCAACTCTGCTTCGAGAGTATCTGGCAGATCCAAAGAAAACTTCAGAAACTACCTTCACAGACGTGCCTAGGTGGGCATACTCGGGAGACGAGCATTGGGGACGTTTCTACAAGTCAGGCGATCTTTGCTTCTACAATTCTGATGGGCTCCTAGAGTTTGCGACACGAAAGGATACTCAGGTCAAAATTCGAGGCTTGCGCGTTGAGCTGGGTGAGATTGAACATCAAATTCTCTCCAATCTAACCACGGCCCGCCAAGTTGCTGTTGATGTTTTGAAGACTGATGTAGGGACTAGTTTGGTCTCTTATATCTGCTTCAGTAGCCAGAGCAGGATCTCACAGCAGTCCAATGACTATCGGGATCTATTTGCACCAATTGGCAGCACTCTCCACAGCGAATTATCAGCAATGGTGAGCAGGCTGCAAATTGTCCTTCCCCGATATATGATCCCTACTTTCTTCGTACCGTGCAATTATATGCCATTCATCACATCTTCAAAGTTAGACAGGAAGACGCTCCGAGCCGAGGTCGGAAAGCTGGATCAGGCTCAAATACACGAATATGCCCTCCAATCAGGAGAGAAGGAGGCACCACAAACAGCTATGGAAGTCGAGATGCAAAAGCTGTGGTCGACGGTACTGAACCTCCCAACCGAGTCTATTGGGCGCGGCGACAGCTTCCTCGCCTTGGGAGGTGATTCCATAACTGCAATCAATCTCATGACCGCTGCCAGAGAACAAGGTATCGAAATCAGCGTCAATGATATCTTCCGCGATCCCCGGCTTTTGAGCGTTTCGCTTGTGGCCAATACCTCGGCTGAGCCACTTGAAAAGTCGACCGATATTCAGCCCTTTGATCTTCTGTCCCCCGAAGAACGAAGTATGGTGCATAGCGGTGCTCTTCAAGCTCAATGTGGCCTCTCTGAGTCATCCGTAATCGAAGACTCTTTCCCTTGTTCTGCTCTGCAAGAGGGACTTATTGCTCTCTCGGTCAAACAAACGGGTTCATACATAACTAAGTATGTGCTCAAGGTTCCAGAACATGTAGACCTCGCTCAATTCAGAGTTGCATGGGATCAAACCGTGCAGCTTTGCACGAACTTGAGAACTCGCATCGTTTCTTCAAACAATCGTTCCCTTCAAGTAATTTTCAAGGGTGAGGTTGCCTGGGAGTTCACGGAGGGACTCGGACTGAACGATTTCCTCAAAACAACACAAAGTTACGAAATGACCTTCGGTTCTCAACTCAGTCGCCATGCAATGATTACGGAACACGGTCAGACCTATTTCGTGTGGATCACACATCATTCTATTGTCGATGGATGGTGCTTGCAGTTAATCTTCCGCACTCTTCATGAATGCTACTGGGGACAGCCTCACAACAGTCTGGCTCCGTATGCGGGCTTCATCAAGCATGTCCGTAACCTAGACCTTGAGCAGGCCTCTGCCTTTTGGGCAAACCAGCTAGAGGGAGCCTCACGCCCTTCATTCCCTGCCAAGTCGAGTAGCGATGAGCCCAATTTCAAGTTTTTAGATCACAACATCAGCACCCCTTCAATGGTGGGAAGCTCAGTTACGAAAGCCACTGTGCTCAGAGCTGGTTGGTCTGTTGTTCTCTCACAGCACTGCAATATTGACGATATCTGCTTTGGTGCCACACTGTCTGGCCGGAACGCGGCTGTGGATGGTTTGCAGAATATGCCAGGCCCTGCTATTGCAACAATTCCTATCCGCATCAAGATTGATCATGCTGCTTCTGTGGCAAGCTTTCTGCAAGATGTCCAAGCACAGTCTACTGAGATGACATCGTGGGAGCAGTTTGGTCTGCAAAATATCGCCAGGGTCAGCAAAGATGCAAGAGATGCATGTGACTTTACCACCCTGATGGTGATTCAACCCAAGCAGCATCTTGATACTGACAACAAGGGTGTAATCATTGATGGAAACGAAGGAGTGAAGACAACTGAACAGGAAATGGTCAACTATTTCAACTATCCTCTTGTTCTCGTTTCCAGCCTTTACAAAGACCACATTCATGTGAGCCTTGCTTACGACACGAATGTTCTATCACCAAAGCTTGTCGAAGCTCTAGCTCATCAGCTTGATCATGTCATGCAGCAGCTGTTTTCGAAGAGTACGCAGCTCGAGCCGATGAGCCAGCTGTCGCTTGTTGGGCCCTGGGATTTGGAGCATGCTCTGCGCCATCAGAACATGAAACCATCCACCGATCGCTGCATTCACGAGATGATCCGAGACCAGATCAAAAAGACTCCGGATTTACCGGCTTTGACATCTTGGGACGGCGACATGACTTATGCAGAGCTTGGTCAACACTGTGAGCGTCTAGCAAATTATCTGCTGTCTCTTGGTATTGGGCCGGAAGTCTTTGTCCCCATTTGTTTCAACAAGTCAATATGGGCTGTTGTTTCAATGATCGCTGTTAATATGGCTGGAGGAGCCTTTGTTCCACTGGACCCTTCTTCTCCTGTAGCGCGGTTAAAGGGTATCTTAAGCGACACCAACTCCACCATGATGCTTGCTTCACCGGAGTGCTTCGATACCGCGAAAGCTCTTGATATCCCAGTACATACCATCGACCATGAGGCAATCATGAAGCTTCCCGAGCCAATCTCGGCTATCCAATCGTCCGTGACCTTCACCAATGCCAGCTTTGTCATGTTCACATCAGGTTCTACCGGAAAGCCTAAGGGGATGATCTTCGAACACAGAAACATATCCTCTACTTCCAATAGTCACGGTGTGATACAGAAATGGGGCCCTGGAACTCGGGTCTTTACATACTCGGCGTATACATTCGATATCGGTGTAATTGACGTGATGGTATCGCTTTCGAGGGGAGCTTGTCTCTGCATCCCCTCCGAGTGGCAACGCTACAATGATATACATGGAGCTATCAACTCCATGAAAGCTAATTGGTCTTTCTTCACGCCAACATTAGCAGGCCTCGTCAAGCCGTCTGAGATTCCAACGATTAAGAATGTAGGTCTAGGTGGCGAGAACGTCACTAAACAGGTTGTGGATAACTGGCGTGGCCATGCTACATTGCACAATCTCTATGGGCCAGCTGAAGCATCAATTTGCGGCTGGATCGCCGACGTTGGAATCGTTTCAAGACCTAGTAATATTGGTGTCCCTTCATCATGTGCTTGGTGGGTTGTGAACCCTGAGGATCATACTCAGCTGGTCCCCGTCGGTTGTATCGGCGAGTTGATGATCCAGGGACCAATGCTCGCCCGAGGATATATCGGTGACGCCAACAGCAGCGTGTGGCTGCACGATGTTGAATGGGTACCTGGCACCGCGTCTAAGAAAGCATATGTAACTGGTGATCTTGTCCGTCGACTGGAAGACGGCACCTTTGAGTATCTAGGCCGAAAAGATACACAGATCAAGCTTCACGGTCAACGTGTGGAGCTTGGAGAGATTGAATCCCGCCTCGAAGTTGTTCTACCACAGAACATGGCATGCGTTGTGGATACAATCATCAACGAAGAAGCGCAAACGAACACTTTGGTGGCTCTCCTTTGGTATACCAGGGGTGAAACTTCTGAGGCTCCTCAACTTGAGCTCGTTGATAACGTGTCTGACGAAATGCGTGCTCTCATCTCTGAGATAGACTCTTCATTGAGCCTGTCGCTGGCCACGTATATGGTGCCAAGCATGTATCTAATCTTCCAAGGAATGCCCGAACGGAAGAGCTCCGGTAAGATCGACAGGCGAAAGCTACGTGCCTTAGCCCATGATGCTCCAGCGAAAGAAAAGCTCAAGTTTGCTCCTGGAGGCGGAAAAGCTGGTGCCCATGAGCCCGTAACCGATCGCGAGTACGAACTCAGGGACTTGTGGGCTCAAGTCTTGAACATCAACGCCAATGACATCGGACGTCACGACAGCTTCCTCAGGGCAGGAGGTGATTCAATCAGCGCTATAAGATTAGTTACCCTTGCACGTGAGAAGGGCCTCAGTCTAGATGTAGGAAGTATTTTCAAGGACCCCCGACTATCACCAATGGCGGCTGCTTGCGGCGTCATTGTTGATGCCGCGCCACCTCCCCAATGTGAACCGTTTAGCCTGATTCCTGCGGACCGCAGAATCGATATTATGTCGGAAGCTGTCATTCAATGCGGTATCCAGAACCAGACTCAAATTGAGGACATGTTCCCTTGCACCCAGCTCCAAGACGGGCTTTTAGCACTCACCGTCAAGCAACCGGGTTCCTATATTGCTAGACATGCTTTCCGTCTTGCTAACACGGTTGACATTTCGCGCTTTGAGCGCGCTCTGAGGGAAACTGCTAATATCTGTGTCAATCTTCGAACAAGAGTAATTAAATGCCAGGACATGGCCTTCCAGGTTGTCATTAAGGATGATGTTGAATGGGATGGTATTCATACCGGAATGAATGCCACAGGTCTGATGAGAGCATCCAAGAAAATCAACATGACCTACGGCTCTAAGCTGAATCAGTTCAGTCTTGCTCAAGATAAGAGTGGAAAATGGTACTTTTTGTGGCTTACACATCATTCAGTGTTCGATGGCTGGAGCTTGGGTATCATCCTAGACACTTTGAAGAGAGCCTACGAAGGAAGCGCATTACCTATCATCAGCCCGTACGTCAACTTCATCGCATACACCCGCAGTATTGATGAGTCGGCTGCTAGAGCCTTCTGGGGACAGCAACTACAGGATGCTCGGCGAGCACCTTTCCCATCACAACGAGCAAACGCGGTCTCTTCTGATGACTCCATCACAGGCGTGCTCACCAAGTCGCTCCCATTCACACAATCAGCCCGAACCTCCATCACCAGAGCCACAGTTCTTCGGGCTGCATGGGCTATTCTTCTTGCAAGATATTGTGGTACTGACGATGTGACCTTCGGTGCTACGGTCTCTGGCCGCAATGCTCCTGTGATTGGTATCGAGGACATTCCGGGAGCGATGATTGCTACGTTGCCGATCCGTGTCCGTTTGGACTTCCAAAAATCTATCAAAGCCTTCTTAGAAGATGTTCAACTTCAATCATCAGATATGATTGCATTTGAACAATTCGGTCTGCAGAATATTTCTAAGATAAGCCATGACGCGAAGGAGGCATGTGGCTTCTCCAGCCTCATTGTTATTCAGCCCGGACAACAGAAGAGCCCAGTCGACGTAGCACCTGACACAGAAGACTTGCTTGCTTCTGCTGGATCAGAGGAGGATCTGGTGGAAAACTCTCTCCAAGGCTACTTCAACTACCCCTTGGTCATGCAATGCGCATTACATGAGGACAAGGTTGAGCTATACTTCTTCTACGAGACCAGTTATTTACAAAAGGCGGAAATGGATGGTATGGCCCATCAATTTGAGCAGGTGGTTTCTGAACTTCTCTCCGAAGATAACCTCAGACACCTAAGCGAAGTCTCAATCGCTTCACCATGGGACATCAGCACCGCGATTGACCGGAACCAGACTCCTGATGTTGTCGAAGATTGCCTCCACAACATCATTTCCTCCAACGCAATTGAACGACCTGAATCTCCCGCTGTGTATGCTTGGGACGGCGAGCTGACATACGCTCAACTCGACGCTACCTCCAACCGTCTTGCTCAGTATCTTGTAGACGAGTTCAATGTCATGGTTGGTGATGTAATTCATGTTTGTCTGGACAAGTCGCTGTGGTACATTATTGCCATTCTCGCGATCAACAAAGCAGGCGCTGCATTCTCACCAATTGATCCCAGCCACCCGCTCCAACGGAAACAACAGATCGTTGAGCAGACTCAAGCGAAGATCATGCTCGTGTCACCCAAATACATGCAAGATGCAGCTCAGGTCATCGAACACGTCATTCCACTCGACGCTATGCTCGACGCGCGCTTGACACCAGTGACGAAGAGTCCTTCGACTGGGGTATCTCCCACAAACGTTGCGTACGTGCTGTTCACGTCTGGCAGCACAGGGCGTCCAAAAGGCTTTCTGATTGAACATCAATCCATTTGCACGTCTCAGCGCGCCCTCGCTGCCCGTGTTGGCCATGGACCTGAAACCCGCGTTCTCCAATTTGCAAACGTGATCTTTGATTTCTCTATCGGAGAGATCTTCCAGGCCTTGACAAGCGGTGGCTGTATTTGTATACCATCCGAAGAGATGCGCTACAACAACATCCAGGAGTTCATCCGGCAAGCTGAGGTCAACTGTGCGATGCTAAGCCCTTCATTCATTCGCACTCTTAGACCTGAAGAAGTCCCATGTATCAAAGCTCTCTTCTTCGCCGGTGAAGCAGTTCCGCAAGAACTCTTTGATGAATGGTTTGGTAAAGTGAGCCTATTCAATGTTTGGGGACCTGGTGAAGCCGCCTTTGCCTGCTCGGTATATGAGTACCGGTCCAAGTACGACTCTCCTGCAACAATCGGAGAATCATTTGGTGCTTCGTGCTGGATCGTTGATCCTGATGATCCAACTCAACTCGCCCCAATCGGCACCGTGGGAGAGATATTGATCCAGGGTGCTACTGTTCTCCGCGAGTACCTTGGAGATCCTGTCAAGACTCAAGCCTCAACACTTAGCCATGCCCCTACTTGGGCGGCGAGTAAAGAAGTCGGGGTCCCAAGTCGATTCTTCAAATCGGGAGATTTGGCCATGTACAATGCCGAGGGACAAATCGAGTTTGTTACCCGCAAGGACACGCAAGTCAAGATTCGTGGATTACGAGTTGAGCTGGGCGAGGTTGAACATCATATACTCGCTCTCCTCGGTGGAGTGAAACAAGTCGTCGTTGACGTGCTTCGAACCGAGGAGGTTCCAAAGTTGGTTGCGTATCTGGCCTTCTCTGACAGCAAACGCACCATGACTGAATCTGATGAATTATTCTCAGCCATCACTTCTGAGATCGAGTCCAAACTTGTTGAGATGAGAGGCAGGCTTGAATTGATCGTTCCGAACTATATGATTCCTTCGACCTTCATTCCATGCAATTTCATTCCGATAAGCAGTTCCTCGAAACTTGATCGAAAGATGCTGATCCATAAGACAACCGGCCTCACGCGTGAACAAATTCACCACTACTCTTTAGTTGATGCCGTCAAGAGAGCACCGGAGACAGCCATGGAGATCCGCCTCCAGTCGATGTGGTCAACAGTCCTCAAACTTCCAATAGAATCCATCGGGCGCGACGATAGCTTCCTCCAAATCGGTGGTGACTCTATTCTCGCTATCCAGCTGGTATCTCTGGCTCGCGAATCAGGGGTCTCCTTCAAGGTCAAAGACATTTTCGATGACTCTCGCCTCTCCACATTAGCGGCTAAAGCCACGGAAATCGATGGGGATATCGTGGAGGATACTATTGAGCCTTTTGAATTGATTTCGCACGACCAAAGGGAATTGGTACTTTCCAACATCATCAGAGAGAAATGCGCTCTTTCCGCCGATCAACAAGTTATTGACGCGTACCCTTGCACGTCAATCCAGGAAGGCATGGTTGCCCTCGCGGAGAAACAGCCAGGGTCTCATATGGCCAAGTATATCTACCGCCTCGCCGATGATGTCGATGTCAACCGGTTCAAGGCTGCCTGGGAGAAGACTGTCCAATTTTGTAGCAATCTCCGAACTAGGATTGTTCAATTGAACGGAAAAGCAATCCAGTTAGTCCTTGACAACGAGAGCGAATGGGATTCCCCCGACAAGAAGGATGTTTCTTCATCCATCAAGAGTATGTCTCAGCCGCCAATGGGATTCGGAAGCCGTCTGAGCCGTCACGGCCTCGTAAGCAAAAATCACGTCCACTATTTCACATGGGTCATCCACCACTCTATCTACGATGGATGGTCATCACAACTGATCCTACGAACCCTGTTTGCTCTGTATGAGAATAGTCAGCCAGCATCTTTGTATCCCTACTCTAGTTTCATTAAGTACACTATGAGCGTCGGGGAAGATGCCTCACGCGAGTATTGGACCGGTCAACTGCAAGACTCAAAACGATCCTCATGGCCGCCAATTGTGCCTCGATCTGGGGTACGGACAGACAACCCAACGAGGGTTGTAGAGAGAACGATCCACTTCCCCAAGACTACCAGCACGTCCATAACAAAGGCCACCATCGTTCGCGCAGCTTGGGCAATTGTGCTCGCTAAATATTCTGAAACAAGTGATATCTGCTTTGGTACGAGTGTGTCTGGCCGTCAAGCCCCCGTTGCTCATCTTGGAGATATGCCTGGGCCGGCCATCGCAACAGTCCCAGTCCGTATCAAGATTGATGGGCAGCAGTCAATTTACAACCATCTAAAGCAAGTCCAGAACCAAGCTATTGATATGGTTCCTTATGAGCAATATGGGTTACAAAATATCTCCAAGTTGGGTCGTGACGCTGAAGAAGCGTGTGGCTTCTCCTCCTTGCTTGTCGTACAACCTACGCAACAGCTAGCCAGCATTGGAGGCCAAGCGTACTCTATCCTTGGAGCCGCAGATGATGCAGACAACATGAGCATGGAGGATTCCATGGAGGGCTATTTCACATATCCTCTAGTCTTCCAAGGCCGAATTTCCGAAGATGCGGCAGAGCTGATTGCCATCTACGATAGCGATATCCTGAGCGAGATGAGGATACTGGCCATGATCAACCACTACGATTTTGTCGTGCAACAACTGATCACTGAAAGTGACAAGACGGTCGGCTCCATTCACCTCGCGGGAGATTGGGATTTGCAGAAGTCTTTAGAGTGGAATAGTCACCCAACCGAAGTGGTTGACCGGTGCTTCCATGAAATGTTCGAAGAACGAGCCGCGATCCAGCCTGAGGCGATGGCCATTGACTGTTGGGATGGAAAATTGACATATGACCAACTCAACAACGCAGCCAACAGACTCGCCTATCACCTTTTGAGGACTTACGACGTCAAGAGTCAAGATCTGATACACGTGTGCTTTGAAAAGTCTGCCTGGTACTACGTCTCCATTCTCGCTATTAACAAAGCCGGTGCTGCCTGGGTCCCTCTAGATCCCGCCCACCCTGAAGAGCGGAAGAGACAAGTGACGAAGCAGACAGAAGCTAAGCTTGCGCTTTCGTCCCCTCAAAGCTCGCACTTGGTCTTGGCACTGGTCGCCACAGTTGTCGAGGTTAGCTCGCAACTCGACCAGGAGATTCTCAATTCACCCCAGTGCAGCGATCAGAACCCAGGGGTTGCAGTCTCTCCCAGTGATGTTGCATACGTACTCTTTACATCAGGCAGCACGGGCACACCGAAGGGGTACATCAATGAACACAGGTCATTGTGTACCAGTCAAACAAATATCCCTCGCAGCCTTGGTATTCCCGCTACCGCGCGGACACTTCAATTTGCATCCTATGTAGTTGATTTCGCCATCGCTGAGCTTGCAAGTACGCTACTTCATGGCGGCTGCTTGTGCGTTCCTGACGACGAAACAAGAATGGATGGCCTGGTCAAATTCATCAACGATACCAACGTTAACTGGGTCTTCCTTACCCCATCGTTCTTCCAGACGATGCGTCCTGATCAACTGCCTAATCTTGAAGTGGTTGTGCTTGCTGGTGAAGCCGTGTCCCAAGACCTACTCGATGCTTGGTTTGGCAAAGTTCGATTAGTCAACCTCTGGGGCCCTGGTGAAGTTATCGTTGGAACAACATGGCATGAGTACACTTCTACCAAAGACATCCCAACCAACATTGGTCGCCCTGTATGCGGTCATACATGGCTTGTTGACCCTGAAGATGCCTCAAAGCTGGCACCAATTGGAACAATCGGTGAAGTTGTTATCCAGACACCCACAATGCTACGCGAGTATCTGAAGAACCCCGAGAAAACAAAAGAGGCAATCATCACAGACCTCCCAAGCTGGGTCCCCCGCCGTACCGAGCCATCGTGGGATCGTATTTACAAGACAGGAGATCTGGCGTACTACACTGCTGATGGTTGCCTTGATTTCGTATCACGAAAGGACACACAAGTGAAAATCCGCGGATTGCGTGTTGAACTCGGTGAAGTTGAGTATCACATCCGCGAAACCCTTCCCGATGTACGACAAGTTGCTGTCGACGTGTTCAAGACGGACATAAGCGTCAACCTAGTTGCCTGTTTCAGTTACAGTGATACAATGCGACCACAAGTCGCCGCTGATGTTTTCCTTCCACTCGACTCCAAGCTTCGAGAGGCCATCGCCGAGCTGGCAGGCAAGCTGGATGTTGTGCTTCCAGCATACGAGGTTCCAACAATGTACATTCCTTGCGCCTACATGCCAGCTAACGCCTCAGAGAAGTTGGATAGAATTGCATTGAAATCTCTGACATCCGATTTGAGTCAGGATCAACTAACAATGTATTCGCTTTCCAGCACTGAGAAGCGAGCACCTGAAACAGATATGGAAAGGAACTTGCAGCTTATGTGGTCCCAACTGCTTCGTGTACCTCCAGATCAGATTGGACGGGATGACAGTTTCCTTCGCATTGGAGGAGATTCGATTCTAGCAATCCAGCTTGCTTCTATGGCCCAAGAACAGGGCATACGGATCACGGTGGCCAACATTTTCAAAGACTCCCGCCTTTCTGCTCTAGCCAACGCAGCCGCTAATGGCGCTGAGTATGCTGCCACCAATGTAAAACCCTTCAGCATGCTTCCATCCGAAGTTTCTGCTACAGATGTATCAGTTGAGATCCAGAAACAAGGGGGCCTACCCAACCTTCCAGAGTTAGAGGACGCATTCCCAACGTATTCCTACCAAAACTCAATGATGGATCTTACCCACAAACTCGCAGGAGCGTACGTGACCAAACGTGTCTGGAGACTTCCCAGCCACGTCGACGTGCAAAGGTTCAAAGACGCATGGGATAGAACCGTGCAATACTTCCCTAATCTAAGAACCCGCATCCTTCTTGTGGATGGCTCGGAAATCCAAGCCGTTGTGAAGGGCAAGCAAGATTGGGAAGATTCAAAGGGATTAGGTGTCAGAGATTTCATCCACGAATCCGGTATCGCTTTCAACATGGGACGTGGCAGTTGCTTGTCTCGCTATGCCATTATTGAAGAAGCGGGCGAAACCTTCTTTGTCTGGATTCAGCATCACACGATCATGGACGGTTGGTCTCTTAACATGCTTCTTGCCGGGGTTCACGCTATGTATCACGGTACAATGCCCGCTCCGATCAACAGCTTCGCCAACTTTGTCCAATATGCCAATGGAATTGATCAAGATGCTGCCGCATCCTACTGGAAGAATACCCTGGAAGGTGTCAAACAAGTCACTTGGCCTAAGCCCATCACCTCTGAGACCCGTCTTCGTGGTGTTACAGACACCAAGACGCGGACGATTCGTATCCCAGAGAGCCTCGACTCTTCTCTAACTCTGGGAACCGTCGTTCTAGGTGCATGGGGCTTTGCTCTTAGACACTTTGACAACAAGGATGACATTTGCTTCACTCGCACATCATCTGGTCGGCAGGCCCCTGTGCATGGCATTGACACCACGCCTGGCTTCTGTACTCAAGCTGTTCCTACACGCATCCGGTTCAACAAAGATCAAACTATATTAAGTCTTCTAACTGATCTCCAGAATCAATGCTCTGAGTCAGTCCCCTTTGAGCACTTTGGCACAAAGAAGATTGCACAGATTCTGCCAGAGGCTGCGCCAGCCCTGCTTCAGTCCAGCAGTTTGATTATTCCACAGCCGGTCCGCGCTTCGGGCACTGGTGAAGAGACATCTGCAGCAAGTTTGCTCGCTCCTGCGCTAGACAAGTGGGCCGTGGATGATATCCTGGATGGGTTCAGACTGGTTCCTCTCTGCTCCAATTTCTTCCTCAAGGAGGACACGGTTGACATTGTTTCGAACTATAATAGGGAAGTTATCAGCAGCACCGAGATTGAAACGCTCTATGACTATCTCGAGGCGATCATTGTTGGTATTTGCAGTCATTCAGATCTTACAGTTGGCAATCTTCTTGAGAGGTTGAACTTGGAATAGTCGCGAGTGGTTGCTTTCCTTGATTTCTATTTCCTTAGATTATTCACACTTATTATGGTTTTTATTCCTGTTTTCTATTTTCTTTTCTTTTTCACTCTTTAAACATACTTAGGTAGACAATATCCTCATTTACGAAATTCCATAAGAATTTAAATACATTTTCTAGCTTATCCAACTATCAAGCTCAAATGGTTTATTGAAGTGCAATAGTGTTAACGCGACCGATTGGTCCACCCAGCCCCCAAGAAGTTTATCCCAGGCTTGGGTTATGGAATACGGTTCAGAACTTCAGTTGTAAGCAGATGCACAAAGGGGCAAAGTATGCCGATTTAGCCTAACTCGCCATTTGCTGATTAGAATCTAAGGTGTCTTTGCTCTCCCACAAGGTACCAGGGCTGGAACAGAACTTCATCCTCCGGAGGCTCCGGTGGTGGTGGCTCCCCAAAGCCACAACTCCACACTCGACCCAGCTCCCGATGTCCAAGTTGAATCCAGTACCCTTTTAAACCCCCAGAACTATTGTTTAAAGGTCTCCAGTGGCGCTCCTGCAAGTGATGAAGATGAATTTGCTCAACCTCAACGTCTCCGGCTTTCACAGCCTGCCTCCTCCTTCTTTCGTACTCCAAGCTACCAAGTGCAATTGTGCATTGTCTCAACTTGGGGCTGAATTTGGAAATCATTCTATCAATCGGAGTCACTATATCTCTGTCGGTGATTTTGATGGACTCGGCCTCATTCATGTAAACCTGGCGTCCATTATGTTCCTTCACGGGCGTTAAATCCCCCCACAACGCCATATAGAGTGATGTGAGGTTAGGGAAAGTCGTAGGAAGAGCTTCTAAAAACGCGTAGAACGTACGCAGGTCATCGAGCGGACCAACGACAACAGTGTTCGGCGCATACGGCTTGAAATACCAGACCAATTCCACTGATTTGATCTTAGATAGTCTTTGAGGAAGAAGAAGCCTGTCCAAGTGCAGGAGCATTTGCTTGCTAGCGGTGTGGATAGTGTTCGTGCCATATAACACATCGACGCCCTCGCAGTACCTAAAGCTCCTGGTCAGCTATATTCTTAGTTCAGCGTGCTGGTATCGGGAGGGATCCTACGCCTGTCGGCAGCTTAACAGCCATCCCATTGCTCCTACAAAACACTTGTGCGGCCGTTCACCGGGCCAAAGCTGACAAAAATGGCCTTCGGCACCACCGAGGCGGCAACGGTCCTCCGATGCATTAACCGCTCTATCTTTGTACTTGTTGTGCTCGTCGCTTCTGCTATCCCACGGCGGGTTTCTGTGGCAATCGGAACTGCGCCAGATCCATCTTTTTGGCAATGAAGAATCGACTTTATATCTCAGCGTCTCTTGTCTATCCTCCCCCCTTGTCTCGCGATTGTAATTTCCGTGGTTAGACAGATGTTTCATCGAGCCATCGAAATACGCTTTATCCAAGGGCCGTTCTGGATGGTCAAAAGACAAGTCCATATGTATAGTGTGCCCACCAAATGCCTCGACCAGGATTCGGCGACGAATCTCGAATGGGAGCTTCTGGAAGAAGCTGGACTGAGCGGTCGCATCGGCAGCAGAGTCGCGTAGATCCTCTCTAGACGACGACGGCGTAAGAACTCGTGGCCTGCCAGCTGGTAAGGCTGGCACCGGCTCTGCCAGCTCAGGGATGTACCGACGAAACTCCTCCCTTGGCCGTGGCTCGTCCGCTGGTCGGGGATCAGGTATCTGTAGCCGGAGCAATCTGGACAATCTTGCTCGCATTTCAGCCAATCTCTCCTCGCCTCCTAGGAAGACGGTGTCCTTTGCTAGCCCCTGCTCTGTCAGATCGGCGCCTGAGAAGAACAGGCGCGAAAGATTGTTGCGTCTTTGAAATGCGAAGTTCCGATGGCTTAATTCCGTGTCGCTTTCCCTTATCCAACTTGGCCCACAGCTTCAGACCTTGATGTGGCCGGGCGCGACCACCGTCTGTCTCTGGGAAAAGATTACTGAGGGTATTGAAACAGTGGCCGTTACTCCTGATTCGTCACGTGGCCAATTTATATGTAGCGTGCGAATGGATTAGGTAGAAGTGTGGATAAACCAGGTTGAGCACGCCGAAACCCCTCATCAGCCTCCGAGAGGCTTTCATTGCGAGCGAACCATATATGCTACTCTCACTTGATCTTATGTTCTGTAACAACATCATAGATGATCTCTAACAGAGAGTTTTGCAATCATATCTGTATTACCGCCATCAATCGGCCCAACTTGCCTCTTCTGGTACCCGACCTTTGATGGGTCTTCTGGGTGGTGTTTCTGGTATTGGGACTTTGGTTTAATAACGAAGTGGAGTTGTCAAGGGTCTAAACAGCAAGCACAGCCTTCCCAACACTCATATCCTGTATACTCAAGGCACCTGTCAAGTCCTAATGAATATTACTGGAGGGGCAGAATTGTTTTCTCCAGTCCCATAGTAACCTAAACACAGATGCACGCCAGGCAGCACACATCGTATCTCTCTAACTCAAGGCAGCGAGTGGCCGTGCGAACCACATCGTATCATGCATCACAAGGAACGAAATCCAAACTGTTAAGGCGCACTTGAAATAATAACTATTTGCCAAAAAGATTTATCAAACGTCTACTAACTAGATTATATAGGCTTGCGCTGCAAAGAACCATCTCCATGATGACAGTCTTACTAGGCAGATCGTTCCAAATAGAAGGTGAATTGCTTTATTGCATTAGACAAATTGCGGCTGTGAGAGCTTGAATAATGATTGCACGGGGCCTCTAAAATGAGTGCCAAGAAGCACGGCCACTTCCATGAAATGTGAAAAGTCCCTGGAAGGATTGTCTCCACAGCAGCACCGCATTATCAAGAGAACATAACCCGTTCCTTCTGCTGAGCCATCAATCCCTCTATATTGATGGCGTTAGGAAGAAAACCGTACCACATATTTTACAAGGCAGTAAAGGCTGTGAAGAAGTTTCTTGAGACTATGCAGGGTTCGCGCGGTGTCTACATCTAAGACATTGCCTCATCTCAGGGTCCAGACTGTCAGCCCTCCCAGGCCAAAATCCCTGTCCCCCGTCAACCTTGGCTCAGACAGGGGTACAACTTTTTAAAGGGCTCAAGATAACACTCTGCTCCGTTGGACTAAGAGAATAGCACACATTTCGGTTCTCAAGGCAACCTCTTCTCCAATATCAATCTACGACCAATGCATCCGCAGCTACTAAATGATGCTGTCGCTTATCATCTTCTTCTTCTCAAGCCTTGCTCTGGCGGCAGACTACGACGTTAACGAACTCACAACCGCTTCCCAGGCTAACGTCCAAAGTTGCGTTGCCTCCGTTGCAAGTCAAGTCAGGCCGCCTGAGCCAGTCAACACCCCCTTCAACCAATGGGTCACCAGCACATTCTCTATGCCTGCCTGTACTATTACAGCACCAGCTACGTACTCTGACGACTTTTTGAGCTATGATAAAGCTCTATCCACATGGCTTTCAACCGTTCAGTCTGTCGCGGACAGAATCAACACGAATTGTGGCTATGACACATTATCTTTCAGCTTTTCCAATTACTGTCCCACCTCACGCACTGTTTTGTTCACACGTGCCCAAACGGTGGGGACCACAACCTCCTGGGAGACGATCTCGACCACCTTGCCTCCTTACCAAACACATGATACTATTTACATTGGCGCCGCAGGCCGCCGTGCTGATAACTCTCAACTTTTACCGGTTGTAGTTCTCTCAACGACTATTATGGCCTTATTTCTCTGAGGTGCCGAGGTCAAAAAGCCAAGGAGCTGGTAAATAATATACTTAGAATGTACATATCCAGGAAATGCCTACATACGAATAAATTACTCTATTGTAAATCATGATTCATTCTTCTTTTGTTTCGTTCATCATATTCTATCAATCCCTTCTACAGTTGATAGGCAACTTATTATTTGTTACCGTTCGGAATCGACAACGGCCATGTCCATACTTTCAACGTGGCATGTAATTGGACAAATATTTCAGTGCAGGCTCCCACACTTCAGGCCAAAGGGAAAAGTCCAAAGAAAACTTTTATGGGTGGGCAACGATTTTGTCCCCTTCTAGTTATTGTTGCCTTCTGAAACATGGGAAGTTGTTTCCGAGGCAGTTTTAGGTCGGTTGATGTGTTATGTTGTCCGATTCTCATGCCACGCCTTCTCGTTTACACACTTTTTGCACTTCTTGCACTTAAACATATCTTGTTACGGAAGTCATTTCTCAACTTCATTAAGATACATTCCAAAAACTTCCATGCCAACTCATCATGAGACGCTACATTGCCACTCTAGCCGATCGGAGCATTTCACGCTTTCAATTTCCCGACACACTATGAGAGCAATTTTCAGGTTAGATCATTGAAGACGTGCCAGTGTCTCTTACAAATTGGGTTGAGTTGCCTGCCATTGAAGTAAGACAAGTTCCATTATCCAGCTTCAACCAAGTCGTACAGATCATGAACATATGGCACGCGTTAAGTTGCATATATTTAGAGGGTTCTATTCTGAAAGAAAAAGATATTTGACAACAAATTTCGTCAGCGATTTCCGAAACCATAGGTCGATGTGCCACCGGTAAGGCGGGAAACAACGACTCTTGTGTTCCTTCGGATTGTCAATCATCAAGAGAGATCGAACTCGTGGACCAAAGGCCATTCTAAGATTGATAAATCTTCCGAAGAGATTCGACAAGCTCCGTAGGTCCTCTCACATCGCCTTCCTCGTCCTCGAAGGTTCCAACCATGATCCCACCAGGCAGCGCAGCTGTTGTCATATCCACCAGCTCTTGAATTACCGAAGCAGGCGCTCGCTCGGCAAAGAACGAAGCCAGTTGGTCTTTAGGAACAATAATGGCCTCAACTACCTTTCCAGTTATCTCCTCAAGGGCGCTTTTTACGTCAAGGGAACTGTAGTTCCTCGGTCCGTAGAGGTTGAAGAAGTGCGGATTGGATGGAAGCGGCTGGCCTACTTCGAGTAGTTTCTGGGCACAAACCGTCCCGATGTCTTCGATGCTAATCTATGAACAGAGTCAGATAATACTTCTAATCTCGGAAGTTTCTTGCGATTGACATACCATTGGAATTTTATGAGTCGCTGGAGAGATGGGGGAATAAAACACTGGTGGATCAAGCTGCAGTGTCTGGAATGCGTGCTGCCAATTCTCTTGGAAGTAACCAGGCCGTGGGATGACGACCTCCGCAACGCTGTCCTTCAAGATTTGATCCGAAATATAGTTGACTCGTAAGATCCCCTATGATTTTTAAGTTTTTGAAGTTCAAGGCATGAGTGTTGAGCGACAACTTACAATATCCCTGTCGTATTGAGAGCCCATGCTCGAGAACAAGACCAGCCTCTTAACTGAAGATGCCTTTGCTAGAGCCTCCTTCACGTTCTCGGCATGCTTTCTAGCAGTTTCACCTACGTCGGACCCATCGTATATAGGCGGTGGAATATACAAGACGGCATCCGAGTTGCTGAAATCCAGCGAAGCGCCTGAAGCAATGTCCCCTTGGCTTGCAATGAACTTTGGGTGACTCTTAAACTCAGATGGTATTTTGGTAAGATCTCTGTAAATACCAACAACTCTTGTTGTTTTCTCGTCAGAAAGCAAGGCAGATATTGTCGCCTTGCCAGCTTGGGTGGAAGCTGGAATAACTGTAAGTTGTGCCATTGTATTGGTGGTTGAAATCTGAGGCGATTGGACTGGAGCTAATGTGTCTAAGGATTGGGATCCCAGCTATCATGGCTCGGGAAACACCGAGAATATATAGACCTCTTGAGTTTTTGCATCCATAAAATCATTAGAAATTCAATATTTGATATCACCCGAGCCGCAAGACGGAGTCCGTGGCTGATGCAGTTATTGTCCCGCTTCCCGATTATGTCAAGTTGACTCATGCCTCCGCATAGTCCGCAAGTCCGCCTCGAGCCATTTTTTTGTCAGTAGATTTACATAATTCCGATTTTTACTTTCTCAGAATAATCAAAAATTCAAATGTATGTGTGGACTGATTTTTGTAGTCCTCTCTCACTTTTATTCACGATGCTTGCTGGAGCACTGAACAAGATCTGCGGATATACTATGATCTCTACGCACAAAGTTAAACACACAAAAAGTCAATAGATGGTTCTAGCAGCGATTACCAGCCACATACCACGATCAAACAACGTAAGGGAAGGCGCTCATGAGATCGTGGGCCGGTTATTAGAATAAGATTTTCGCTCTTGCAAATCAAGGATGCAGATTTCAAACGAGGATCTCCATGAAGGTTCTCAGTCATCTAGCCTCCTAGCAGAGCAGAGCAGAGCCACTCACAGAGGGAGAATTCCTGCAGCGCTACTCGTGGATTGAGCATAGGGATGAACCGAGTAGTGTGATGTCGAACTTTGCCTTGTAACTCGGACTCCGATACTAGTTCAATTCTGTGGCATCACCCGTATGAGTAGCGAGATCGAGTAGTGGTTTTCAAGGTTAGCTAAAGAACAGGGATCAAGCCTACTAGATAGATAGCCAAAAGTCAGCAACAGACTAGACAATCAGCGGTCTTAGGTCTAATTAGAGGTAAAGAATGAGGATGCTTATTCTTTTATTGTGGTGAATGAGGCTTTGGCAACTATGCTTAGATTTTGTAAAGTAACTGCATCAGGATCCAAGATCCCAGGGACACGGAAGATCAATGTAGTTGGACTAGGCCGATATTAAGGTTAACGATGATCACTGGGGCCGCATAGGATGATTGGACGGTCTTACTACGGCATAGTCTTCCGTGTTCCGATAATTCTCGATTGTTGAAAAAGAAACTCGCATGCGTTTACCCCTGGCCCGCTCCATCGGATACCTTCCCCAATTCAACCACAAGCCCTCTAACTTAGCTTGATCGTGTGTGATCGTGTGAAGAATGAACAACAGAATCATGGCGTGATTGCCGCGGACAAATGCCAAAACCAGGTATCCTTTCAACAACGGTGGGTCGAGAGTGGCCAGATCCCAGGATCGCGATCCTTGACCCAACACGGGGACGAAGCCGCCGGAAGGTTTCACCTCGACACGACACTAGCAACTGGCTTGATTGCCCGCTAACACATTCCGCGGCCGGCATCCAAACCTCACGATACTCCCCGGACATATAGAGGTAAGGATCGCGCCATTCCTCCAAAGTTCCCAAGTCGTCGTGCCGCACACATGCTGAACACAAGGACGAATGGAGCAATACCAACGTAACCATCACACGCCCAGTGAGTAATGTCCGTGCTCTGCATGCAAGCGAGCTGCATGAAGGGCTGAGAAGTAGGAACAGCGAGGTTCGCTCTAGACCTGTAGCCTACCTAAATTACACCCCTGCCCCAGACGATAACGAGAGAGGAAATGCCCGTATAACAGAAATCCTACTACATATCATCCTAGCCGGACTCCATAATCTTCCCATACTCGTTATGATTCCTCGCTCCTCCCGCGGCGATCCCGCAACCTAGATTTCTACATGTAATCGGCCCAGAGAACGAATAGCGACACTCGTCAACCGCGCACCATGATCGAGCTCACGCCGGACGCGAACAGCAACTTTCTTGGCTGCCTGGTCATGATTATCATGGCCTCACTTTCCGTCCTCTGCCGCGTTCTGCTCCGGATCAGCCTCGGCCAGAAATTTCTCCTGGCCGATTATCTATGCTTCCTCTCCCTTTTTGTATTTGCCGGTTACTGTGGATTGGTTTTCAATTGTAGGTGCTAATTCCTAGGATGGGGCGGTTTTTCCTCTCGCATCTTTGTCCCGATCCAAATACGTCGACTAATGGTAATGGCGGATAGACATTTTCAATATTTCAAAGTCAGGTGCCTTCGAGGCTACATTCGCCACGAATCCAAAGGTATCGATGCAAGAGGCACAAGAATTCATGAAGGTACGGAGATTCTGGCGTCTGGACCTTGATCTGCGGTGGTACGAAGACGTACAGAATAAAGTAAAAGGCTAATGAAGAACACACGATAGATGGGGTACATCGCCGAACACTTGTTCACCATCGTTCTCACCTTGGTCAAATTCAGCATCCTATCCTTCTACTGGACGATTTTCTCTGTCAACAGGCTCCAAAAGAACCTCATCATCGGCACCGCAGTCCTCTGCGGGTGCTGGTTCATCACCTTCTTCATCATCTTCCTTGTCCAGTGCCGGCCGATCAGCGCCCTGTGGTCATCATTTGGATCTTCAGAGTTCTGCATGTCGATGCCGAAGCTGCTGCTTGGATTCGAACTTACCAACCTGTTCATCGATGTCGCCATACTCCTGATCCCGACGGTCATGGTGGGGAAACTGCGGTTGAACGCGATCAAGAAGGTCTCGGTGATTGGTGTTTTCTTGCTGGGTGCAATGTGAGTAACGCCATTTGGGATTCACCACCTTGTCCGTGTCTCCGCGTACAGAGTGCTAAGATATGACAGGGTCTGCGTCACCAGCATCGTTCGACTGACAGCCATCTGGAACCCACCAGACGTTATGGCAAACTGTAAGTGTCGCCTTCCGCATTCATAGTGCTTCCTCGGCCGTCAACTTGGTATATCTAACAAACAACAGTCGATACCGCCAAGGGAATGCTCTGGTCCACGCTCCAGGTGGGAATGGCCATTGTCTGCGCGTGTCTCCCGACATTCGGCCCCATCTTCTCTGGTAAGAGCAAGTTCGGGAGCCATGCCAAGAGCTGGTACGGGTCTCTGCGGGACAAACGAACCCAGAACTCTGGATACAAGATGTCGGATAATCAGAGCTCGAACGGGCGGCCCTGGGCGGATGATGAGAACAGGTTCCATGCATCATCCAGGGGCGGCTGGCGTGCTCAGGATGACAACGCGCATGAGACGGATTCTGATCATATTCCCTTGGACCCCCTACCCCAGAAGGGGATCCGTGTACGGAAAGACATAGATGTGAATTAGAGTGTAATGGTGATGGGGTTGGGGTTCGTGTTTTCCCCTCCAGTTCCATATATCTTCTTGTTTCCTCCTGATTTCATCTCGGCCAACATTGCAGACAATGCATCAGGGTGGCACGGTAGTATTTCTGTATTATTGAACTGCAAGGTGGTACCGGAACCACGTGTGCATACACCCGCATGGAGCACACCCCCTTCGAGCAAGCTCCGAACAGAAACCCTCCGTAGCGTAGTCACAGAACCAGGCCTCATAACCTTGCTCGGTCCAGGCTCGTAAGACCCCCAAGGGACCTTATCCTTGTTTGCCATGCGTACCAGGAACCGAGATGCAATGGCTAACACAAGCGAGAGAGGTGCCATCGTGCTGGGTTTCTTTCCTGGTCCAAGACATAACTCGAGAGTTCCCGCCGCCTGATTTGGAAAATGTAGCTGGAAGGAGTTCCATCGTTGACTCGCCCTTGCGTAACCAGCGCATGATCTGAAGTGGCAGCTCTCTCATCATGTCTCAGCCTCTACTGTCCAAGCAGCCATTCAAGGCGCTGGCCCAGGCCGGCCTCTTCTTCGCCTTGCCTCCCTACCTGATCTATGCCATCCTTCGTAACAGCATACCCGTCCTCCGCATCGAGCCAGAATGGTCCTTCAGGACGAGCCTCATGGTCGGGATCATGCACCTCCAGTACAGCCTCACAGCCGCCACCCGAGACCAGCTCCCCGAGCAGCTAAAAGCCGGCAAGTCGGGTGAATACGTACGCATCCCCCCACCCGACGAAGAAGTCGTCGTCGGCGTCGCCTCCAGCACCGTCGTCAGGACCAAGTCCCAGCCGGGAGTCTGGTACCCGAGCGCGCCCCATCCCGAGACGGTCCAGGATGAGAAGGTCCTCCTCCACTTCCCCGGCGGCGCCTTTGTCATCGCCGTGCCCTCCGACTTCCTTGGCCCCGTGATCTCGAAAGACCTCCCCAAGGCCATCGGGGCGACGAGGATGCTGTACGCGCAGTACCGCCTCGCGCGGGACGAGGCGTCGCGGTTCCCCGGCGCTCTGCTCGACGCCGTGACCTTCTACAGCCACGTGCTCTCGCTGGGCGTCAACCCTTCCAACATCATTGTGTCCGGCGACTCGGCCGGCGGGACGCTCGCCCTCACGCTGCTGCGGTACCTCCAGACGTCCGGCTGCGGACTGCCCTTACCCGCGGCCGTCCTCGCCTGGTCGCCGTGGGTGGACATCCCCGCCGACGCGGGCGCGGCGTTCACGAGGGCGCGGAACAGCTCCAAGGAGATTCTCAACGCCGAGGTCCTCCAGTGGGGTGCGGACGCGTACCGGCCGAGGGGCCAGTTGAGTGACGAGGTGGAGGCGTACGTGAATCCGCTGCACAGGCCGATTGAGACGCAGGTGCCGTTGTTTCTGCAGGCGGGGGGTAGCGAGGCGTTCATGGACACGGTGGCGAGGTTTGCCGAGGAGCAGGTCAAGGTTAATGGAAGGGAGTCGACCAGGTTCCATGAGTCGCCGTTTGGGACGCATGATATGCTGGCGTCGCATCATCTTGTGGGGATGACGGGCGCGAACGAGGCGGCGATTGCGAAGCTACGGGAGCATCTGGCCGAGGTTGGTGTCTGGGTCGAGCAGTGACGAAGCTCATGATAACCAAGGTGCTTGGTGAGAGGTAATGGCAGGCGTTTTGTGTATGAGCGAGAAAAGTCTTGGACTTGCTTTGGGCAAAGGACTTCATATACCCAGCATTGCAGGAAAGGCAGAGTTCGGTTTTTAGTGATTCATGAGCGGGACATTGAAAAATTGTGTGAACATCAGTTTTATTCCTCCTTGAGGTTCCTTGAAATTCCAAAATAAATACATACACAAGCCTAATAACCGGCTTCCCTGGTGCCTCCCATGATATCATTGTTTACCTAAACGCCATCATCCACGCTTGAAGGGAAGGGAATAAAAGAAAGGGGAAGAAGAAGGGGTGAAAATTTGACAAAAGAAAAAAATGAAGAAGAAGAAAATAAATGCTCCATCTCGTCGAAACCAGTCTTCAGAGATGAGCCAGAGTTGAAAGATGTTGCCGCCCATTTCCTCGCTGTAGTATTGTGGGAGGATGGCTTAAGAAGACTTGCGCTCAGCCTCGCGGTCGCGGCCTGGAAGCGCGTGGATTCGGGCACGGGAGGGCTCGTGGCCGTCCTGCCAGCTGTGCATCTTCTTCTTGCTGCCCCAGAAGAAACTCCAGTTGTCCTTGTTGGTCTTCTTGTGGTCGTGGCCTGGAAGGCTGTGGATGCGGGCTGTCGACGGCGTTCCTCCTCTCATGCCGCTGTGCGTCTTCTTGTCGCCCCAGTGGTCGCCGACCATGACGTAGATGCGGTCTGCTCCATTGACCGAGCGCTCGTCTTCTTCGACCTCGTCGTCTCGTTGCGCCATGGGCTCGGCGACGGATTCGATGGTGTCTGCTCGTGAGACAAGCGCGGCAGTCTTGTCGATGGGGGCGGCGACAGCGAGGCCCAGGACGAGGGCCGCTGCCAGGCCGAGTTGGTTGACTGCGACCATTTGTGGTTGTTCTTGATCTGTGATGGGATAAAAGGTGTCTGTTGGATGGTAGTGTGCGGAAATCGGCTCAGTCTGAACTGCAGACGGTTGATGCAGGCGATGTGAGTGAGATAGATTGATGTAAAGTTTAGGCGCGACAGAGCAGCGCGACGCTGCATCAGCACACCAACTTATTTATTATCTCAGGCAGCTTGACATGCTCCTTGGGCGAGCGGCAGGATTGACTGACGGGCAGCTCAAAAGCCTGGATCCTTCGTCAATGCGTGGCTATTTTAAGCTCTCTCACCCCATCTTTAGCGGTGCATCGCTGTCAGATTCGATTCCAGCCCTACTGCCCGCCTATCAAATCATCAATACCTACATTAAAATTCGGCCATCAGAAAGCCACGATGCATCATAAAATCAAAACCTACCCAATCGACCAGTCAGATCACCAGACGCACCAAGGCATCCAGTGAGCAGAGTTCGATTGATACTCTTTGTTGTGTTCAGACTTCCGTCTCAAACTCTCTTCTTGTACCGTGTCAGCGCGGCCCCACCACGGTCCATTTTGGGGAGTATTACGAGAATCAACGCTGATCTGACTTCCAACTCAACCAACGCGCCAAGGTGTGTCTTCCGCAGCATCCGACACAGATATTTGGCGTATTGGTCTTTCTAGACATCAGAAGTCAACATATATGGTTCTCATTTAAATGATTAAAAAGCTAATAAGTAGGGTTCTGTAAATGAAACAGGTGCAGTAAGTAACACAGAATTATGTTTTCCCCAAACTCAATCGCCAGATAAGATACTCGTATGAACGAAACATAACATCTAATGGTGCGTTAGCGCTCTAGTTTTGGGAATCAACGAGACAACTATTTTATGCAGTTTTACTAAAACACACTACACCAACTTCCTAACTAATTATTTCAAGGATTACAATGCCAAAGCTTGGGATATTTCTCAAACAATCTTGTTGAGGTGATATGTAGGGTAGGTGACCCAAGGACCTGACGCTATTTCAGGCCCCATTGAAGGCCACAAGCCCCACATGGTTTAGGTTCTGAGGGGAATAGGTTCTGAGGGGAGCGGCAATACTCGGGAACAACACCGCCATTGAACCAAGCCAACTCCACCCGCTACAACATTTCAAGTCAGGACCTCGACAAGACACTACGTATGCTGTGATACGGGGAGAACTGATTCACCATCAACGTCGGTATGCTCTTACGGTTAGACCAAGACCAAAACAGAAATCATCATGATGGCTTGCCAAAGATTATGCTTTTTACCTTGTCGTGTTGCATTCGCTAGCGCTTCCTCATCGCACCACATGCTAACTTCAAAACCTCGCTTTGTCAGGTCTCACCATTTTAAACACTGATCGGACAGTCTCTTGCTCCATTCCCAACCTATTTGAACCTTGAAGCGCGATTAGTTTACTCGATTCGGCCCATAATCTACCCATTTTACATCATCAGCCATCTAGCACCCATGCATGTCCACCAACTCCGCGGACTTGGTACTGTCCCGGCGGAGTTGCGATCGCTAGCGCAGGCTTCGCCCAAGCTGTGAATGCCGAGGATACGTTTGATACAGATTCTGATTCGTCGTTACTAGTATCCAGGGATGCAATTTCGTAAATGAGCAAATGGTTACCCCAGTCTAGTTTACCTTGAGTGCATGTATGCTTTGAACTCGGACCTCGATCAACTCAAGAATGCCGAGTACACATCTACCTGAACTCCAATTCGCTGTTAGATTCTTACCGAGATGAACCTCTCATCGTCATCCAACAAGCTATCCCGTCTCGGCAATCATGAGGAAGATTTCCTGGACTTCGGACATGGTGGATTTGCGAGGCAGCTGTATAAATAACAATAGGTCTACAGTTGATAGAGTCCCATCAACAAACACAGAGAACTCTTGAACTCAATTCCATTTTACTCGATATTAGCAATGGCCCCTCGGTATATCAACAAGCTCCAGGATCAGCGTATCCTCATCATCGGAGCCTCGACAGGAATCGGTTTCGCCGTCGCCGAAGCAGCTGTCGAGCACGGCGCACACGTCATCCTCAGCAGTTCAAAGCAGGACAAAATCAACAATGCCATCCAGAAGCTCGAGGCTCACGTCAAGGAAAACCAACTTCCGCCAAGCACCATCTCCGGAGCTGAGTGCGACTTGGCCAACCCTTCAACACTCGAGGACAACATCAAGAACCTCCTGGAATTTGCCACCAAAGATGGCAAGATTGACCATGTTGTCTTCACCGCAGCGGATGTCTACCAGATGCCTACCATAGAAAATGTCACGGTTGAGAGTCTATCCAAGGCCGGAATGGTCCGCGTCACTGGGGGCGTTATCCTCGCAAAGCATCTGCCCAAGTACATCAACCAGAGTGACAACAGCTCGCTCACATTAACGGGGAGCACGACCTATATTCGCCCCAAGGCCGGGTGGTCCGTCATCAATGCCGCGAATAGCAGTATAGAGCCGTTTGCTCGGGCTCTGGCGGTAGACTTGCAGCCTATCCGCGTCAACTGTGTCCTTCCGGGTTTCATCAAGACCGAGCTCTTTGACGGCTTCCCAGAGGAAGCGCGGCCATTCATGTTTGAGGCCATGAAGAAGGAGGCTCTTCTCGACAGAGTGGGCACTGCGGCTGAGACTGCGGAGGCATACCTGTATTTCATGAAGGCTGCCTTCACTACGGGCACAACAGCCATCGTTGACGGTGGAAGACTCGTCGCCAATAACCAGGAGGGCAGAAAGGCTTAAGATTTACTGGCTGGAATTGTGACCATAGTGTCCGACTAGCTATTATCTACTGCCCCGTTGAGGTATTTTATCCTGAGAGAAGACTATGGCGCAATCCCCTCTGTTCTATTCTGTCGGTGATCTATATCTTGAAACCTTGCATAGTTTCTCTGCTCGCAGATCTCGATTAGTTCAAACTACACCTAAAGTCTCACAATTTTGGCAGTGCATTATAGACTGAGGCTGCTTTATGTCAAATATACTTAGATAAACTATATGCAGGTTCCAAATATATACAGAAATTTCAGTGTAGATTTTTATTCCATGATTTTTCATATTTCACTTTGAGTTTGAAAACAGGAATGGGAGATCAGCCTGAGGTCACCAAGCTCACAAATAACACTTGCTCGCGGCCAGAGTCCAGCCAGTAAGCCGGTTCGCAACATCAGTGACATAGCAAGGCTCAGAAGAGTAGCCATTGTTAAGATTGGCGTAGTCAACCGAGCCGCTGTTGTCCATCCGAGCGGCCGCATAGAGAGCACGGCTTCCAGTAGATCCAATGACCTTTGAGGTCTTGGCGAAACTTTGCTTCAAGCCATCACCAGACGAGGTGCCTGTGCTACCATCCCGGATCATTTGGAGAACCCTGGCCTGAGAGCAAGGGTTAACACCGGCACAGGTGCCAGCACCGTTGTGAGACTGCATCAAGCCTGGGTTGGTAACGCCATTGTAGGTCGTGGGCACACGGACACAGCCCTTGCTCTCCTGCATCATAACGGCGAGGAGGAAGCGCTTATCAATACCGGCCTCACTGGAGACTGTGGTGAGGGCGCTCTTGATATAGCCGATCTCGGTCTCGGAGTTTTCAGCTCCCCATCCATTCCAGCCACAGGACTGACGCATCAGAGCGGCATTGGCGGTCCACATCTGGTCCCAAGTGCCCCAGAAGTCCATGTTGGGCCAGCCGGAAGTGAAGTGGCCGCCATCTCCAGTGTAGAAAACATACTTGTCAGAGAATGTAGCAGCAATGCTCACATCGTCAGACACGGTGGCATTGGAGACCTGGATATCACGGGTATCGACAGGCACAGCTGGAGCAGCTGTAGCGATTCCCGCGAAGAGAAGAGAGAAAATAGCAGTGCTTGAAAGCATATTGATATGAACTATTATGATTCAAGGATTCAATGATAGTTCAGGTGAACGAAAAGTTTCAAGCCAAAATGATGGATAGAATTGATTGTCTACTTTGTTGGAGATATGAGTAGCTCTGACAGACGATTCCCAATTTCATGGAGGACTGATCTCCTTTTATACCAAGGGCTTTGATATCATGATACTTGAAGCTCTTATGCCTTCGGATTTTCGCCTACTTGGACAGTATGATAGTATGATCAATCACCCGAGAATGCTACAGTCAGCCTCAAGAGGCAGCCTTCTCTCGCCAGTGATACCTTCCTATAACCTGTGATAGTGGTCATCGGACCAATTATGCCCGTTAGATATCATATTATTGAGTCTTTTACACGCGTCGGTCGAACGTTGTCTACATCTAATCTGGGCTCCACGTGAAGAGCAAGCGGCGGCTACAGCCTTGGATCCTACCTTGACTAGAGTGTGCTAAAAACACCTTCCCGAACGGAAAGATTACCCAACGCCCATCACATCCGGCGATATCCCATCTAGGAACCGGCATCGACTTACCGAAAAGCTTCACATCGGCTGACAGGTACCCTTGGATATAATGGTGGGTGAGGGTTCGGATGAGCAGTTTTCCATACACCTCACCTGGTTCGATGGAACAACTCCAAGAGAGGGGAATCGCAATGACATGGCTTTCTGTCCTGATTGAACACTAGAATCTTATATTGGCGATTCAAAGCTGATGATTAATTTATAATCAATTCTATTAATGGAATTCAATAAGAAAATCAACTCCAAATTCATCAAAATATTCTACTTCAACGCTGGATTCGTGCGGTATCATTAGTTTTGATGCTTGTCCATCGCCCAGTCCCAGGCACCATCTAAAGATTCGGATCGTCGCAACGTTGCAGATCAACCTACACTCTACTAGCCGGCAGGTGGCATTCCAGATATGGGACCCAAGGCAGCCGAGCCGTTTGGACATAACTCCCAGCTGCATCAAGAACATGCGATATAAGAGAGTGTCCCTTTATCTTTAGTGTGACTGCTACGTTCCTCTAGCTATCCTCGTCATCGGGTGGTGTGTTAACCCCTCTTTGCGATCCTACCGGTTTCCTATTCGAGCCAGCGTCTAGGGAGAGGCATATTTCTGCGAGCTTTTCGGTCGATGGCCATGCCGCAGGGCTGCATCACGGAACCCGAACAAAGAAGCTGGCGCGGATATGCCTCTTCTTGCGAGCTTGCCCTGCTTTCTTCTCGCCTTGACACCACGAGGGACGGGGAGGGTGCTGAGCACTGGGATACTCGAGGGCCCCGGAAGCTCCCAAAGCGAATTGAATTGAATGCGAGAGTGCGTAAAAACATTTCGAGCAGATCCAGATTCCCACCTAAGCCATGGTGATATTGATTCCGTCAAGAAACGCCCAGCAAAACTACCGTAGCCCTCACTTCGATCCAACGCATGGGCAGCGGTCTATATGCGTTAGACGAATCTTATTTTGTATCGTGGAAGAAATGCAAAGCAGGACACGCCAGACTTTTTAGACTTGTACCTCTTGTGCGTATACGGATGAATATTATGAGCGACCTAGGTTAGTCCGTTGGTAGATTGTGAGTTGACCCTCCCACCAGTCATTTGATAGAAGTGGACATGAACCGTTGACGGGAAGATATGAATTGCACACACCAGAATCTCTCCCAAGCTCATATTCGCTGAAAGAGAGGTAAGCTGAAATCATAGTGTATTACGACCTACTATCCCTATTGTATAAGTCGCCTTGGGTTCACACTGCGTAGTGTCCTCCATCACTATCAACTCCATACGCTATGAATACGGGCCAGGGATGGAAGCGATTCAAAGCAAACTCGCACCGAATTACACGTGTTACTATTTCTACTACCTTTTCATGTTATCGCTCGGAGGCAGCAGTCGGGATTTATACGTCGTGCTTAGCACCACATACTCACCAGCCGCTGTGTCTATCAACAACCTGCTCGCGATTCCATCCTCAGCTTCTTTGACGTCATCGACTTACTCTTCCGCTCCGAGTGGAGTCTCAACAATCTCATCAGCACCAGCCACATATCATACAAATTTGCTCAGCAACCAATCTACTGAAGCTGGTTTCGATGGGGATGGCTGCGTGGCCCAGGTTTTAAGCCTGCGCCTTGAGTTTATCAGATCAGATGTCTACCGTCTTGATATAAACTATGGTCCAACACTGGTAATAGTCTACAAAGGCACGTGTCGTGTCTCAAAACGTCCTCTTGAAGTTTCCGTGTACATTGAATGCCGTTCTACCAACTAGATTGCTCAACGGCGGGAAACAAGTGTACTCTTCAAAATAGTCCGACTGAACGATCGAGCCGATCATCCGCAAATCTGCCCAAGATAGCCTCGACGAAGCTGTTGGGTGATAATCGGGCACCCATCCGGCCATCAATCCGTAGCTTGTATCTCCTCGGCGATTTCGCCATGAGAAATGAGAGCTTTTCGCCAATCACAGGTGGGTAAAGTTGAAATGTCATTTTGTTTAGTGGGAAAACGGGGCGGTCGTCGTTTTCCCAGCTCTCGGGGTTCGGTGTTCGGCGTTCTGCTGGTTGACGATAACGCCAGCTTCTGACATCCCGGGGGGTTTTGTCCCTTCATCCGGGATGGAACAAAACAGGTTTAGTAATTCATTACTGAATCATCCCTGCATTGATTATGCACACTTGCGGCTCCATCGATCCGAGTCGCAGAAGCTTAAGTGGAAGGTTATTTCCTTCTAGGCTCACATCCCAGAAGGGAAGATTTTCCCGCTTGTATGGACAACGAAAAAGAATAGGGTGCTAGGGAAAGAAATGGGGAAACAAGTGGAGAGGATGAGAGCACAGAGGACTCCAAACTGCAAATTGGAGATATGATGAATCCTTGGTCAGTTCCTCTTCGATTGCCCTCGTGATTGGGGGGAATGCGGTTATGTGTGTAATGCTTGTATTTTCAACCCTCTATTCGTCTATTCTAATGTATTTCTTTATACCGGTTCTAATTATTTTCGTCGCTTCGTTTATTCATTATGATGATGCCTGCTGTGCAGTGGAAGGCAGATCGATCTTGCTCTCTTCATCTGACGTAACCGCCTTTGCTCGGCCACCCAGGATCCCCGGGCTTGCCTCATCAGCACCCATGGTGGACTCTGTAACCAAGTACATCCACCAAAAGTAAACGCCGCAAAACAGGCTGCCTCCAATTATGTTCCCTAGAAGGGCAGGGATCATACCTGAGGAATATCGGTCAGTCTAATGTGAAAGAATGGTTGATTGAAGCCTTGAAACGTACCCTTGTAAATGTACAGTCCGACGGTCAAGCCGGGGGTTCCCATCCAGATACCGAGCGGCATGAAAAACATGTTGGCTACGACGTGGTCGAACCCCAGAGCCACGAATGCGAAGATGGGCAGCCACATGCCGGCGATCTTGGAGACCATGTCCTTCGCCTGAGTGGCTAGGAAACAGGCCAAGCACACAAGCCAGTTGCATCCAATGGCGCGGATGAAAATCTGGTGCCATTGAGGGTCCAGTTGCTTCTTGGTTGCGAATGCAATGACCTCGTCCTTGTAGATCTTGGCATCGAAAATTCCTCCATCTGTTGTACATGTCAGAGCTCATGCTTCTTTAGATGCTTCGAGTTTCGCTGAGAGAAATGATATTGAAAACCTACATCCAACGATAATTGCCATGACGAAAAGCGAGCCGAGGAGGTTTCCAAAGAAGCAGAGGAACCAGTGGAGCAACATTCTCCAAGCGGGGAGTCTTCTGTGAAGAACAGCCACAGCGGTAAACTAGAACGATCGAATTAGAACCAAGGATCAAAATTCAGATACTGATTATCGAAAAAAGACTCACCATGTTCGTTGAGGTAAACAGATCAGCACCCGTCAACACAATGACCACCAAACCCAGAGGGAAGACAAAAGCACCAATCAGCTTAATCAGACCCGGGGCATTCTCCTGGAACCATGGTGCCGTCATGGCCGTCAACGAGACGGCACACCCGAAGCTAAGAATACATCCTGCAGAGATGGCAGAGAGGAAGACCTTCTCGGGACGTAAGTGGCCCTTCTGGACGCCGATACGGCAGACGAGCTCAGCAGTTTGGGCTGGCGTGTAGGCCGCGGAAACCGTGACCTCGGGGGTAAGGTTAGACATGGCGATGAGAAATGGAATGAAGACGATGGTGAGCGGATTTTCGTAGGTTTGTGGAGGCGAGTTATGGAGCTTTTATCTCGACTGATCTCCAGAGCTGGGGTCATAACTCGGGGGAGCTCGGCGGTTGGGGGGTTGCCACAAGCCAGAGGTCCACCCAAAACATGCCGAATTTCATCGAGGCAGCAATGACGAGAAGGAAAGCACTGTGAGAGCCTTATCTCGCCGATGATAAGGTCGAATTTTGCAGCTTGGCGGCGAAAAATCGCGATAGCTAGGATCCGCTACTAGGTGTGTTAGCGGCGGACCGGCCCCCGTCTCGATGGAGTCATTAGTTCTAGGCCCTGATTCAGTCAGTGTGAGCTCCTTTCTTCCGAGCCTGACAGCTTGTTGGACCAGCCATACACCCGTTGTGGTGTCATGAGGGATGGCTCTCGTGTGGTCATGTGGTTGGCGTAGCTCAATTTCCCCTTGGGATCGGTGCCAGTGGCGTTGGGGAAAGGCCATCCTGTGCGGGGATTGTTGGAGTTCAGGAGTCAAATTGGGGAAAACTAAGCAGCGTGAATTTAATCAATGCACAGCAGGGTTGTGAAAGCTTGGCGAGTGAGTGGATGTAACCACAGACACTCGGACACACACCCATCACAGACGCGATTTGAGACCATGTAGGGAATGATCCCTCCCGAAACCAACGAGGGAGAGCAGACAGAAACCAAAAAAGTACTGAATTGCGGGAGAGAGAGTGTGTGTGTATCAAGATAAACAACAATAGAAGATGCCAGACCCGACATCTCGACACAATGAGGACTGAATTGATTCCCTGCCGTTTGTTGCGGCTGATCCCAGGAGTGGGAAGCAGCTCACAAGGCTGTCAGCTGATCAACGGCGTTCGGAAAGCAAAGCCACCTAGAATTTCATTTGCGAGGTAAAGAATTAATTGTCCAATCTATCCCGTCTTGTTTATGTGTTTCTCTCTTTTCTCTTGCGTAATCGTCTTTCGCTTCGACGTCATATTGTCCGCAGGGTGCTTACCACCAAAAGTGACATCAAGGTAGGACATGTTGAATGTATTCATCTGCCGCAGTGTGATTCGCATACGGGCATGGCCTGATTGACCAATCTTCTGGAATATTGCCGCCATCACGACATCAGCAATGGTCAGGGCAGCCATGGCCGTAGGGAGCGAGGATCATGACGGCCCTTGGCACCCAGTGTGCCCTCACCGCTCGTGTCGTAGCGACCAGTAGTCTGGTCCTACCAAATGGCAGTGGGACACGTCTACAGCTTTGACTGTGCCAAACTCGGCCGCCTCTCGGGGTTGAGGGCGTCAGGGACAAACATGGTGTCGTTGTGATGGCGGCGAATGATCCCGTCACTGCCAAAGCCGGGTCCAGTCTCGAGATCCTTGACGGGGATGGACAGTGCGTAGGCAGGGGCAGCCTCAGGCTTGGCAAAAGCAGGCTCACCCAGACCTACGCGGATATTACGGATGGTTTAGGTGACTACTCTGCCCGGTGGAGTCGTGGGCATCGCGAAGCTTAGCGATGCGGGCCGGGCGGCGGCGTCGTCGGCTTATAAGGATCGGACTGTGCGGAACTCGCTGACGCGGGGAGGGCGGGATCGGAGGAGAGGCATTCGATGGATTCGTAGAGCATAATATTGCTGATTGGACTGGCGAAGGCAGCAATCTCGACACCGTAGGTCTCAGCTAGCCACTTCTCGGCGATGGCACCAGCTGCCTCACGGGCGATAGGCTCGCAAGCTGAGATGAGGCGCCATCGGAACTGCCCGCGACACAACACTTCTCGAGGTAAGTCGGCATGGCTGGGTGGGGTAGACGTCGATGGTCTTATTGACATAGCCCTTAGACCTTTGATCCTCGGTGGTGGCGGGTAGGGGTACTACTGGTTCGACAGTTCTGGTTTGCGAAGTGAACCATCCGAAGGTCCTACTGATCACAAGTGTTGATGGAGGATTAGCTGTGACGGCGGGAGTTTGTCACGCGTGTCGTCCAATGAACGCGTCGAGATCAGTCCCCCAAATGCTCACCCTACCCTATAGGTGTCCTTCAACTTGGCGCGAGTCGACACTCTAGCTGTTGACGTTCCAAGGAATCATCAATTGATTATTGGTAATTTTTCCATATTAGTCTAGATTTTAGTTTTATGTTATTTCCAGAAAACCTTGCCCTCCATCAACCTCCTAGCTGTTCTATATACATTCGCTGACTTCAGGTCCCCATCCCCATCAAAGTCCGCATCAACCGTCAACGTCCCACTCGCATGCTGCACCACCATCGCCGACCCGTCCCCGTCCCCGTCCCCGTCAGACTGTGATACACACTCGGCCACCGTCGTGCCAGGCGTCTTGGCCCCGGCGGCGAGTGCCAGCGCCACCGTGACGGGGATCGCCTTGTGCGGCTGCCCTACGGACATGGCGCGGGCTACCAGGTTCACCACCTCGACCGACGATGCGGACGGGCTCGACACGATGGCGATCTTGGGCACGGAACCGGGCACGGAGGATAACGAATCCGCGAGACCCATCTTGACGGCGGCCTGGCCCCGGATCGACTCCAGACGGTCCTTCAGGTTCGGGTGGTCGTCGATCTGCTGGGGCGTGAGGCTGCCGTCGACGTCTAGCTCCGCAGCCTGGACAAAACAGCAGGGGTTGCCGGCGTCTATGCAGGTCGTGCGCACGCCGTCAAACACGTCGATGGGGTTGCCGGTGGGCAGCAGCTTGCCCGTTCGCGATCCGGCTGGGTCGATGAACCGCAGCTCGATTGGGGCGGCGGTCCCGGCGACACCGTCAATGGCCAGGTCTCCGCTTGATGCTGCCTCGCCGTCGGCCATGGGGAAGCGCGCATGTATGATCTTCTTGGTGTTGGTGTTGTGGATGCGGACGGTGGTGGTTTCGCCCTCTGCCTCAGTAACCGAGAGGAGGCCAGAGTCGACGGCGAAAGGGCCGACGGCGGCGGTCATGTTGCCGCAGTTGCTGGAGTAGTCTACATGGGTGTTCTTGATGCCGAGCGACACAAACGTATAGTCGACGTCTGCGTCTGGATGCGTCGAAGGTCCGACGACGCAGATCTTGGACAGACTCGAGATGCCGCCCCCGAGCCCGTCCAGCTGGCGGCCATAAGGATCAGGTGAGCCAATTGCGCCCAGGAAAATGGGGTCCCACTGCGCTTTGTCCGTCGGGAGATCCTTTACCTGGATCATGATTGCCCTGGATGTCCCTCCGCGGTAGTATGCGGCTGCAATGCTGTTCTGGCGTCTTTGTAATGGCATGCTGGTCGAGAAGCGCGAGCATTGTGAGCTCCTGGCCCATGGCGATACTCTCGTTGTGACTGTGAGGCGTGCTAATGACGCTGGCGGCCGAGCCACGGAGCGTACCGCGAACAGCGGCATTATTCTAGAAGATGTGATTAGAATCAATCAAACGGGCAGATGATGAATGACCTGCGTTTGCAAAATCGACATTGAGAGCCTGATGCTGATGGAGCTCGGAAATGCGACGCCGTTTGGTAAGCCGAATCCACCCGGTCACCGAAGGAGTAGTTGCCGGACTTACATCAGTTTAAACAGCAAGCTTGATTATTGTTGAAAGATATTTAATTTCTGGATGGTATTAAGATATGCATGAGGTTGGAGATCCTTCTCAGATTTATTTGGGTGGAGGGTCGGAATAGAACCACGGGCCTGATGATTGATCCCCCCATAAATTGCTCCGGATAATCATTTACGGGGAGGTGTAGATCAATTTCTAGGCAATAAAAAAGTCCACAACAAGCTCACATCATCATTAGTATATTACTTTCTGCTCATGCCATGTCGCGCTTGCTCATTAATCTCCAGATCTTCATTCCTTGACCTTGTCCACCTTGCCGGTCTTCACGTCGTAAATATACCCCGTGATGGGCACATCAAGCACAAGAGGGCTCTTCTTGAGGATCTCAATGTCATCCAACACACTCTTCCTCAAATCACCAAAGGGCAAAAACGCGATATGGTCCGCGTTCTCGTTCAGATCATCCCGGATCTTGGCTTTGATGTCGGTATCCGAGAAGGTGAGCATCCCGCAGTCCGTCTACTCTTGTCAGCGACTATGAGGCAAAAAAGAAGAGAAGGAGGGTAGATTCGCCCTACGTGATGGACAATGACAATCTCTCGCGTGCCCAACAATTGCTGCGAGATGACAACCGAGCGCAGCGCGTCAATGGTGCGGCCGCCGGCATTGCGGATGACGTGGGCGTCACCCTCCTCCAGCCCCAGGGCCTTTGCGGGGTCCAGTCGAGCATCCATACATGCTACAACAGCGACCTTGCTATATCGTGACATGTTAAATGTCAAATTGTCCCAAGCGGGGAGAGTGTGGCATATGCTCACCGGCCAGGCGGGAGGGGCAGATCTCCCTTGGTAAAGGAAGCCACATATTTCTCATTCGCCGCCTCAAACTCTGGAACGACAGATGACATGGTTTGGTTAATTTGGGTTTCTCAAGAATTATTGACTGGAGTTTAGGGATCAATGGCAGAAGAGAACATTGGCATATTGATTGAGCCGTAATGGCTGTTTAAGTAGTCTACCTCTGCCTCTGCCTCTGCCCAATGTGAAGACCTAATGAGGTCGAGATCTGACGTATTGAGACATCTCTTGCCATTTTAGGCCTCTCGTCCGCTCTGTCGCGTCCCAAGAAGGGAGTGTTCATGGTCATCCAACGACTGCCATTTGCCAGTGGGTGAACCGCCCAATCACCTAAAATGGCGTAATATGCGGAGAAGTGCACGTAACCCTCCTTCATTATCTAGATAGCGAGATGTAGCTCCACGCACTGAGAGCATGAGATGTTATTATTGGGGGGGGATGTCTTATCGTGTTGAGGAGGCGCTGCGATAATTAGTTGGGTGGTAGATACGCGAGCCAATGCTACGGGTCCCCTTCCCCATGAATATCTGAAACTCTGGAGATGGCGCATGGTCAAGTGTGCAGCGAGATCTCGTGTGTGGATCAAACTGTAACGTCAACTGGGGATCGAATGCTCCCAGTTGAGGCAGGGTATTGTTGCATGGGAGCTTGTGAGCCTCAAGCCGAGGTTCTTTATCTCGAGATAGGGGAATATATAGTAATGCTGATTGTCCACACCCCATGGCTTGAAGCGGCGAATTGCCAAGGTGTGGATGGTGTTTCACGTCCTGACGCCGTGACATTGATGCAACCAACACAAGCTGTTGGTCGTCGCATTTACCCACTCATGACTGCATGAAGAACAGCAAGATCGGAGTAAAGTTCCCAATTCTGGGAATTGAACTTTTCCAATTGAGCGTTTCGGCGTTTGCGAATGCCTCTAAAGGGGAGGGTTTTGATCGCGAGGGCGACGATGCGGGGAAGCCAAAGCGACTTGAAGGGTGCATCATCAAATGCCCAAATGAGAATCCGGGCCTGAAAATTCCGTACCGTATCATCATCTATGTGGCTGCAAGGGGCCCCGGGGGTATCGGGTCCGAATTGCGGGAAGAAGCACAGGTGTTGCGCTGATACGTGCCTGCGGGACAAGATGGCTGCTCAAACAAACATGTCCATCAGCTTCCGTGAAGGCCAGGCATTCACATCCCTGTACTTCTCAGCGACACGTTTGAGTGCCTGGCGCTCGTATGGGTCAGTGAAAAAGTCGCCGTAGAGCTGGATGATGCAGGTCGCATTGAGAATCGCAGGCGGAGAGGATGGATGGCAGAGGCTGATGCCGCAGAGCTCGAGGATCAGTGCGCGGACGTCGCTTTCCATCTTTCTCCAAGCTGCGCGCGAAGCCGAAGCAGATCTTTTGTACTGGTCAGACACGATTTGCAATCTTGGCGAACATGTAGTAACTTACTTGAGAGAGGGGTCCTCGGCAGCGAGCACCGACTTGGCCATCAGAGCCTGCTGAATTGTGGTGACTTCGATTGTAGAGCCGTACCAGACCGTGGGGAATATCTCGCCCTTTGACTTGTCGGCTGGCCTGCGGAAGATGGGCAGAAAATCAACGAGCACGTCCTGCTCTAGATGTTCTTGCTGCCTGATCAATCGACCTGCAGTACATCATGTCAGCTGTGTTTCTCCCTGGCAGCCCGTATTGCCATGAACCAAACGGCGTAGGGCACTCACTCCATTCTTGAGCTGATCCATCACCCCATCGCCACTTCACAACCTGCACCGTGTGCATGACCGCTTTGTTGGCGCTTGATGCCCCGGACCAGTAATCTGCAGCAAGGATCATCTGCGGCGCCTGTCGCCGCGTGAACGAGTGGAAAATTTCCTGCCTCAGGGCCATCCAATACGACGCCCGGATCAGGCTCCTGCGACCAAACAGCGTCTGCGACGGAGGGCTTCGCAGCACAGCATCGATGATGGGCAGGAAATTGATCTGCTTTTGCATCGGCTGAACGGCGAAAGGCTGGGGACCATCCTCTGAAGCACCCTCCTCTTCATCATCGATCTCCTCCAGCTGACGGAGCAGCACACACGTCGCAATGATGCTGTCTCGATACTCATCGTCTTGGGCGTCGTGGAAGTGGCGCAGAGCGGGGATACATCTGAGCATATACTCGACAGAAGAATGCCTGTCGAGCTTTGGTAACGGCTGGCCAAAGTAAACAACTCCCTGGGGCGTCTTGAACTGCGGCATGCGGCTGAGATGACGAGCCGCAAGAGCAAAAATGGCATTGAGGAGGTGTGGTTGCGTGCGTGCGCGGAATGGAACTACGACCTCGAAATGTCTTTCAGGATCAGCGAGGTCAAGCTGGGATGGGAATGAGGGTTAGCGCTCGTGTGATATTAGATGACAGATAGGTAGAGGATTCCTGGAAGGGGGTTGACCATACCCAATGTGCCAGCTCGTAGATGTAATAGCTCATCAGGCAGGCTTCTTGGGGATCCTCGAGCGGGAACCGTCGATACTCCTCGCTCTGACCTTGGACCAGTGGTGGTAGCGAAATGCTGCCCGACCGAGCAGCCGACCAGGGTTTGACTGGGTGGGCTGGCCACAAGGGCGGAAGGTCAGGGCCCGAGAGCATGTTTGACGTTGGAGACGGGGCGAAGGCATCTGCAATCGGTGGAAGAGTCTCGTTCCATGCAGGGTGAGGCTCATGCGGGTGATCATACTCTTGCGTGTCCTCCTGCGGCGTCAGAAGCTCCTGGGGCTTGTCGATCTTGCGACGCTTGGCCGGCGTTGCAGCAGAGGTGGTAGTAGAGAGGGGGCTCGCCGATGCACACGTCGACCCCAGATCTGCCGAGCCAGAGGTGGTGAACAGAGGACTTCGGTCCTGCGACATGCGGTCTCTCAAGCTTAGCTCATCGGCGCCACGCGATTCCGGACGTCCGGCCCCCGATACCCCTGATCCCGATGCTGGGGATGAAGCTGCGGCGGAAGCAGTCGCTGGGCCTGGTGCAGGCGTATGCGCGTCGAACTGGAACAGTTTGGCCTGGCTGCTTACCCATTTCTGATCTTTGGAGAAATTGGCAGATGAATCATGATGGAACACGGTCTTTTTCGATGGGCGCTCGCAGGTCAGCCCCTTTGACTCGCAACGGCCGCATTTCGGCTGCTGGTCGTCGCCTGCACATGATGGAACAATGTTAGCGACGATTCGTCACCTCAGTCCATCCAATTGATCAAAAGCTCTCAATTCGCGCAACGGCGATGAGCTGGACAACACCCACATTTGACGTGCTTCTCTGGATCGCGAGTCAGTCAATCGGTACATGGCCAAGGCACTGGGGGACCTACCCTTGCATTGGAGGCATGGGATCTTGACGACGGGCATTGCAACGAGAGCGCTCTCCTCCTCTCCGCTCGCGTTCCCGCAGCTCTAGATGACGGATGTTGGATGGAGGAGAGGGTCTGAGGCTCAAGGATGAGCGGTCGATGGGCGCAGAGGGAAGATTGAGTCGGGGAACCCCATACCAGAAACGAGCGTCATCACAAACTGGGATTAGGCCTGGGGTAAGGTGGAAGATTCGCGAGACGGACGAGCAAATGAGCGACTGCTTATTGAGGCATCAATGCAGATTCGGGGTGGAGCACGTGGGGGGGAAAGCAGACACGACGCAGACTTTTCTCCTCGGGCGAGATCGATATTCCCCCATATAATTATGGAGTTGTGATCCGGGGAGAGGAGTTTCTGGCCCCTTTGGGTCGGTTTAGGCAGGTTTTGGCGCATCGATAGCGCGGCAGTGCCCTGAGTCCCAGCGGCCTTCAGCGCATCACAGCACCGGACACCCGCTACACCGGCTGCTCCAACCCCTGGAGGCTCCGAGCTCGGGAGATTTGGGGTCGCGGACGGCTTCGAATTTACTGTTGCTGGCCTAGTGTCGCCGCTATTCATGGTCACAAGACCTCGGTTTCCATCAGCTTCTCCACAGTTTGATGCACGTCGTGAGCCTCGGGGCAACCTATTTTTATTAATTCTACCTTCGTTGATTACAGGCACCATCAAAATGGACCATCACCACGTCCAGACACGGCAGACACCGTCTTGGTCACCATGATCCCATCCAAATGCTCGTCACTCCCAGAGTTCCTCGTCATAGCAGCTCTGAAACCCTCTTTCTGCCCTCCCCGAGTTTCCAACTCTATCCCCTCGCCCAATTCAACCTGGCTCTCACCTACATGGCCTCTGTCGTGGGATCTATAGTATCGGTTGTCGCGAATTTGCTGAAAGTCCTTGCGCGCCCGAGTAGAACTCGATCCCGTGGTCGTCTCCTTGACATAGCTGCCACTCGATATGGTAGACGCAAGCCAAGGGATGAAGCGTTTCGTAAGCTTTCTCATCGCAGGCAAGCAAACCACAATAATGGAGACCGAGAGCTCGATCCCCGTCCAGACAATCGTCTCCGTATAGTCCCAAGTCGGGTTCACGGACAGGCCGGATCGTGAGATGTACTGCAGCCGGATACACGACGTGATGGTGATGAAGATGCCCAGGCTAAACATGACGAAGATGCCAAACTTCTCCTTCCTCGCCATCTTGAGATTCCACAACAAGGGCAGCGGCAGCGTGATGACGAGGGCATCCTGGAAGATGCTGAACCCGGCGGCGAGCACGGTGAGGAGGTGGACGTCGGAGCAGCGATTTCGGTAGTATTCCAACCGCCATCCAAGCCAAGCCCAGTGAACCGGATTGCATTGAAAGATCTGTAGGAAGACTAAGGTAATAGTAGGTATTGTGATCAATGCGATGACGGTGAATGCTGCAATTCGGAATTTCCTGTTGGGAAAAAAGCGTAGATAGAAGCAGACCAGTGAGATTTTGCATAGAGCAAGTGCCACCAGATACAAGCTTTCGCAAACAAAAAAGATCTTGATTCGGGGATGGTTCAGCGAAATACTCTTACTTCTAAAATGGAGGGGAGGGGGGGCGGTTGGCTACGTTTAATTACCCTGAGAGCTTTCGTAATAGTATCATAGTCGAGAGACCACAGATCAACACCAAAAGCCAGATATCCAGCTAAGGCAATACCAAATCAGTACTGTCACACGACAAGCGCCAAAGAAATGAACTAACTGTACTTTCCAAGAACAAGTAACGGAGTATAGATAAGCTAGTTCCATGTATGAGCTTTTGGTTGTTACGCTGTGCATATAGCAATTGGAAGGATGAATATCTTACCCCGATTGCAAGTACCATGTAGTCGTCCAGCTCCAACCGGCCCATTGTAAGTATTCTTGAGTAGAGAAGGATCCACGGGCAGAACCAAGCAGGCACATCCGCAATAAGGGGCAGGAATAGAACATGTTTCCGCGAACGGCTCGTTCGCTCGCACGCTGCAGCCTCGACCTGGGCAACCTCTAAACACGGAGATATATGTCATTAGTTCACACACAGAGGTCCGTTGTCTCATCATAAAAGGTGAAGACATACTGAGCGCATCACTTGCTTGACACTTTGAAACCACGCAAATCTGTGCCAGCTCAATGAAAGCTGTATCAGAACAGACGCATGTTGAGTTGGTGAAAGGACATGAGGTATTCCCCATCACTGAAGTAAAACATGATATCTATTATTGGGGAAGGAATCGAAAATGTAAAAGTAAGCCGTTTGATGTTTGCACAATGGGATTAGGATTGACGGAGATTATTAGGGGGAGGAAGAAATCAAGTCATACCCCACATGCTGGGAATTTGGAAATCTCATTGATGAGATTAACCTCCCCGCGGCTCAGATTTACAAGCCCTAGAATAATAATACAAAGCTCGATGATCATTCTTAGGGTGAAAAACGCCATGGTATTCGTCCCCCATGGGTGGGACTAAGAAGGCTTTCTTATGGGAACCGTCGTTCTTGACAGAAAACGATACAACTTCTGATTTAAATAAACAAGTAGACAATCTAAACATTGGGTCAAACAAATGAGAAGGGCCCAAAATGAGCTTGGACACGCGTCGAGGATCTTCCGAGGTTAAATGATCCTACCCAGATCGACGGCATAGGGAGGAGGGGGATATCACACCCCACCTAGCAGTCCAATTGGGGAGCGTTTGAGAACAAACATCACCAACAGCATGTAAGGGGCAGGGGCTTGGACTATCTAGGCCGTGGGATAAGGTGGTATGATAGTCTTATTTTTCAAAAGTTCATGAGCATCCGGTCGATGGCCCACCACCATCATACCGTTTCAGAAGCATTCGGCCGGTAGGGTTACACCACATGTGAATTTCCATCCACTGTAAACACACTTGCGTGCTTCTAACCTAGCATCCGCGGTTTCTCCAGTCCGAGGGCCTATTTCGCTTCTGCGGCAGGACAGGACGGGAAAGGTGCCCCGCTCGATATCACATTCTGCGGACTGTTAGTCCAAGTTTGCAACCCCTGCCGGCTGGGCTGAGAACCTGCACCTCAAATTTGTATTAATTTTGTTGCTTTACCCTTGTGAGCCGATCTCTATCAAATGAAAATGAGAAGTGTACGAATGTGCAAACCAACAGTTGAGCACGGCAATGTAGCATTGACGACCTCCATACCTAACGGTTAGCCGTGGGGGCATGCCAGCCAGGGATAAATCATAACTGCTTGACCAATTGTGCTCTCGTTTCCATTTCTACACCTGAAACAGCCGAGAAAGCAGTAGATCGCCCGTCCTTCCTTTTTTCTTTATTACTAGTACTCCGTATCTTCCTACCATAAGGAGATTAAGTGAGTCCTCGATGCCGAGAGATATGTGATGAATCATTCATACATCAGCCTTAATAATCCACCGAGGGCCATAGATGCGACGAAACTGAATATCACCGTTCCATGGAAATGAATATTCCCTTGTTACTGGCTGGCGAATTGGATGAACGAGCGTTGCGGGAGCGTGGATCTGGGTTGTGCTGTATGGCCGTGCATCCTGAGCCGTCGCTCGTCTGGCTATTTGCACAGTGGCATCATACGTTTACAAAAATCCGGCTCTAACTTAATGCAATGATCACATTCCTGTTTGCATCAGCTGAGTTGACAATTTAGTAGGGGAAAATGCCAAAAAGATGGACGAACAGGGAATCGAACCCTGGACCACTCCCAATTGTTCAGAACATGCTAAGGGAGTATTATACCACTAAACCATTCGCCCAATTGTTTCAGTGAGAAATGAGTTATTTTTCTTGGATTATATAATACAGGTGAACCGGCCTTTTCCCGACCGTCTTTGCCACTCCGTTCCCAATGGTCAGGTCAGGTCCGTTCAGCCTTGAAATACGGAGCACTGATGTGAGCCTCGTTGTGCTATTAAGCGCTGAATATGCACACCTACAACCAATACGCATCTGGTCTAAATAAGACGCCATTACTCAGTCTGGAGCGCTGGCAATGGACACCCAACCAATATGCAACCGGTCTAAATAGGACGGCATTACTGGAAAAGCGATAAGGGGAGGGCCTGTGTGATGTGTCTTCCACTTTGCTCCTTTACTCCTGGGCTTTTGCCCTCCTAATTCATCTTGCACTGTTGAACTCCCTTCCACCAGAACCCTCATGCCTTGTCGACGGTCATGGCGCCTCTTCAGTTTAACACTTCTGTTGTCAACCGCTCTAAGTCCAAATATAGTCAAACAGCTGGCCTGGGCCTTCGTCCTCGTATAGCAGATCGTACAAAGGCAAAGCGGGATCGAATATGGGCTACCTGGCTCAACTGGGCAAAACCTGCTAATATCGACTCGGACCAGCACTGGATCGACCTGGCTCGCGACAACACAAGGGCGATTGAGATGTCTCAGGCGTTCTTGAATTCTTATTATGAGACTTCTAAGAAAGAAGCCACCACGTTAGATGAGCCGGAGTTGGAAAGCCGGAAGCTCGTCCATCGTATCAATTCTGCAACTACGGTGGAGGATATTTGGGCTATCGTCACCAATGAAGCGAATGCTATCGTTATGCATCGACAACGGCTCTTAGAACCCGGGAGAGCTTGGTTCTGGAACTTGAGCTACAGTTCATGGGAACCTGGATCTACAAACCTATAAGGTCGTACGGGTGAGTCTGAGGAAGATGCTGGTATACGATAAATAACAGCTAATAGTATTTGCAGTCGATTGTTGAGATGGCTGAGGAACTTGGTATTAGTACAACCCAGTGCTTCGATAAAAAAGCAGCAACAACCAGTGATGTGTTTTTGACTCTATATACAATCTGGAAGGACCCAGACAAGATTCTATGCGCCCCTTCGGCGCGGGTGTACTTTTATATCTGTACGGATCTCATGTCCCTTAGAGGATGGAGACCTGCGAGTGTTCTGCATATCAACTACCGCGATATGAAGATCTGCTGGATCAAGGACACAGGGGGCGGTTATCGAACGACTCTCAAGCTGCGACTTTGGCACGTAAAGTTTCAGCGAGGAAAAATTTTAAGAACGCAGAAGGAAGAGTACGTTTTTGGATGTTTCTCTTAATTACTCGTTTACTGATGACTTTTAAAAGGAACGATATATGGATCGCAGAGAATCCGAATGGGCTTATTTGTCTTGTCAGGCTATTTGTGAGCCTTGCTTTCCAAGCTCGAGCATTTTCAGCTCACTACCTAAGTGTTAGGGGCCTTTTGGAATTTAAAGCCCCCCCCTGATGGGCTAGACTATATCGAAGCAATGTGGAAGAAATAATTTCTTGACCAGGCTATTGTTAAGATGAGCTATCCCCAGCTGTGGCGAATATGGCACCGAGCCTGCGAGGTTGCAGGTTTGTTAGACAGCGATATGATCCGACTATACTCTTTAAGAGTAGGTAGTGGTAACCGTCTTGATGGTATGTGTTTCTACGCGATCAACAGAGCCGTTTACTGACAAGTCTCTAGTTGCTTTGGGTCCGTCCATGAGGAACTTCATCTTATCGCACTCCTCTACTACCTTCGATAGTAACTATTTTCCGTACTTGTATTTACTTATCCCAACATGAATACGAAATCATCGGATCCCGCCGCTACTCCCCTTAGAAGTGGCCAGGTTCTGATGTTCTATTACTTCCGCTCATTAAACGACCCTCTACCTGAGTTAATTCAGTCTAATGTTATGAGCGAGAGCGACAATGATCAGAGCGGGGATCCCTGCTCTGAATCTGACTCTGAGGATTCTTGTACCTCAAAGGACTTGTGCTCGGGACCACCTAGTTCAAGCTTATCGGAGATCACTAGAGAAGACGGCCCAGTCAACCTGACAGAAGAAGGTAGAAAACAACCCATTTCAATTGAAAATTACTTGAACTAATTTGAATTAGATAATAAAAATCCTGCTAGCCTACCGCGCGAACCTGCGAAGCCGATCTTGTCTTCTCCAGTAAAAAAGTCCAAGATGTCCAAGAGAAAACGGTGTTTCACTGAGAATTCTGACAATGAAGACGAAATGCCACATATAAGAGACGAATGCCTCCACCTGAAAAAGCCCTACATCGGGTCCGATAGACGTGTTAGGTTTTCTGTTCCTCTAGAGGACGCTCTTGATGTACGGTTCTTCCGGTTAATTGTGATCGAGACGCTGGGGAAGGATGTATGGGAGAATGAATTGGCACGAATGGGTCTTCTTGACGAATAGTTTGTCTGTTTACCTGCTTTCTATATATTTTTTAATTTCCTGGACAATTTAGTGAATATAATGTATTGTCAGATGGAGTGATGGTGAAATTACCTGGTAGACTTTTCTGTATTCAAGCAATTCGCTTTCAGGTCCCTATTGCCATGGATCTTGCCTTAGTTGCTAAGTATTCAAGATTTGATCTAATTTTGGAAAGAATTCAGGTGAAAAGTCTTCGTTGGTAATGTGGGGATATTTGACCTCCAGAAGAGTTTGTTTGAGAATTATCAAAATGCTTTCACTCTGCTAATGTATTGTTCCGGTCATCAAGACACATGGAGATGTAGAGTACGGGGCGTGGAGAGTCCCGGGTGGCTGTAAAAATGTTGCACCCTTCTCTATATGGATAGCTATAGTATTTCCTGGCCATTTATTTGATATGAGGGCAAGCTCTAGCTCCTCGAGGCCGACGCCTGGCCATGTGAGCCATATCTTTTCACCGTGATCATTGAAGATTGTAGTTAGAACTCCATGTCTGTCGATATGAGGAAGATGGAGGGCTCCCCGTTTCGCAAGAAGTTGGAAGGTTGAAGACTCTCTTAAATCACAGTGTTGTCGGCTTGTCTTCTTTCCATTTAAGCCGTCTATTGTTGTCAATAGGTTATAGTTTGGAATATCTGCAATGCATGTCGGTATAGAGTTGGACTTGTAGCCCCTAAGATTGAGCATATTGATAGGGGCTCGTTCTGCGTCCAGTAATCGCTGGATTGCCGTTGACGCTTTAAGTTTCTTAGGCATTCGGTTCTTGGATTCTGATTGGAAGTCATGGACATCAATCTTATCTCCAGCTTTAAGAACATCCAAGTAACCTTCCAGCTCAAGGCAACGAGTCGTATCAACATTGATGTTGGGAGGAAATGAGAAGAGGCAACAGCAGAGGCCCTCTTTGCAGAATTCTTTTCGCTTCCCAAGTATTGCAAAGAATGAAGTTATTCGTGCCTGTCCAGCTTCCCTCCGAGTATTGCTGAGCAGTGATCGGTTGCCCAGGGCTAGAGGCAGATATGCTAACCTTGAATTCTCGAAGGTCTCGAGCATTTCTCCATGCAGGCTTTGAGTGACGAATGCCATCCTCGACTTGGGAAATGACCGTATTGAGCGCTCTATATGCTTTGTCCAAGTATGCCGAAGCCTCTTTACTATAGTCTGTATCTTGCAACACATTGATAGCCCTTGTGCCCACCCTAGTCTGAGCATGGTGTCCACAGTTTTTTATATGATGCCTCCACTGGCTTTGAAGCATAACTGTCCTGCAGAGAATGCAGCCGATATGCTCTAGTTTAGCGTGTCGCCTCTGCGCTTTCCTTGTTATAGACTTATGGGTACAGTAAGGGCAGCCGTGGGTTTGGCTATCGCGAGTTCTTGAGCGAAGGGAGAATGTTCGTCGAATTCATCGATGAAGTTGGGAACATTGTCGAAGATCGCAACAGACGCGGCCGAGGAATTGAAAAAGGCAGTCTCGGATGAAGATGAATACAACGGATGCCCCATGGAGGCAGCAGAGGAACTTATACAAAGTACGAAAAGTCGTGCGCGATAAAGCACCTAACATTATCGATAAATTCGACGGAATTATTATGGGCTGTTGCGACTGGACTATCGTTTAAGAACTGAAGAACTATTATACGTTGGAACTCCGATCTGAGCTGCTGATTCCCGAACGATACAGGGCTTCTGTAGTAGAATCCGAGGAACCCGAAGCGCTTTGAGCGCGTGCAAACGCCTGCTATTGAGTTAATAGGTATATACCACGTTGTAACTGTTATTGGATTAATAAAAACATCGTGAAGATAGACCAAGCTGTATAACTGCTATTAAGTTGGTGGAAGAATAAAGATGCCTGACTGTTATTCGTTTGATGAGACGGCGTGGTTGGCGATAAAGAAACAGATATGCAAAGAAGGAATGGATGCTGTAACTGTTAAGATTCGCCAGTCCTGTGTTTGTTATCTGGCGACTATGGGAGTGCAAGTGGGCAAGGACTTTCCTTTGTTGAAACATGGCGCATCATTCAACATGATGGAATTCTTAGTAGTAGTTTACTTGATATTTATTGCAAATTCTGTTACTATTGCAGGTGTCGATCCTTTTCAAATACTCTGAGCATGACTGAGGAGGGCAGGATGTGGGAGTTGTCCAGTTTGAATGAGCCCATCCAACTGCGCTTTGTCGCCCCAGCTCTCGTAACACTCTAGATACTCCTCTTCAAGAAAGTCTGCGATCGCCTGGGCAAGATTCTGACCACGCTTATTATAAGCATTGGGTCCATCATAATGTTATGAGCTGCGAGATCGCCATGCTGGAAAGTGTATTTCGATTCGTCGAGAGGGAGAGTCTTCCAAGATTTTTTGCCTTTCCATGGAGCCATGATAGGGCTGAGCCAAGATGGAGGCATAACAAATCCATCAATACCCCGCTCTTTAGCCTTCAACATTGCCAACTGTGGCAGAACATGATCCTCGATAAACTGAAGAGCACTTGCATAAGCCTGGTCTGAACATGTTTGCATGGAGTGACAAGTGTATGCTTCTGGCCCATCGGCTTTGAGCAGCCTAGCTGTTGAATGTCCTTCAGGGTGACCCCTTCAATCAATTCTGTTACCAAATATCGCCGACCATCCTCATAATACCCATAGTCGATGATTTTGGGCACTGGAATCGTCGTGCGCTGAGATATTAGTTTCAGGGCATTAACCTCATTGGTGATACGCTCATGGTTCCTGGGAGATATACAGTTTAGTATCAACTTGGGCGTTTCCATTACCAAAATCATCTTCTCACCATGGTCTAGACCATTCAAAAGGAGTGCCGTCAGCCCAAGGACGATTAAAGGGAAGCCGTGAGATCTTTTTAAAAGTATTGTTCGTGAACTCATATGTCATATCATTCGATTCATATGAATAGAGGACTGTTTTTGGGTAAATAGTTGAGGTTTGAAGCTTGGTCATAAAAATGCTTACTAGAGGCCTCGTCGGTCGAGATACGGTCTGCTCCCAACTTGCTATCCATTGTACGTAGGTCGTGGCCAGACGTCAGAGGTATATGTGAACAGGCTGGCTATGCGCCAAGGGAAGACGGCGCTAGGGAGAATCGATGGACAGTTAACGCGGCAATGTTAAATAACGATGAGAGCTGCTTTTGTTTGCAGGAGAATAGCAGCAAGCTATGAATTGGAAATACAATTGCAAAATGAGAGCGACGAGGAGGGCTGATCGATGCAAAACATAGACTAGTAAAGTAGATGGGTATTTAGCCAACTTGCCTTGTTCACTGCCTGTAATAGATTATTTATATCACATGGGTGTAACCATACCTCATGGAATATTAGATGTTCCGGAAGCGAACGTGACGGAGGAATGAATTTGTACCAATAGGCTTAATTAATGTTTAATGGGAATGAGTCAAGTCCAGGCTGCATGGTGGTGATGAAGTGCTGGTTCTGTTTCCCGGGCGACCAAGACCTAAGAAGCGATTGCAAATCAAGGGCGGCGAGCACTGGCTGAGGACGATGGGAAAGAGTCAGCGATGTGTTGCGCGAGATGTCAACGTTGGATGGCGCGGGGTAAATCTCGCGCATGTGAGCATGGGGCGCGATTGTATTGGTTATAAGGGTGTAGCGAGATGAATCTGGAAGCTCGCAGGCTATCTCCACCGTCGGGTCTCTTGTTGCTTCCAGTGAACCTCACGACTACCTGCTATGAGAGGACTAATCCAAGCCGAGCCGAGTCTGAAGTCGACCTTGGTACTCTTTCAATAGTCGCCATGAGTCGCTTTCCATTTCCATCCAATTAAGTTGTTTAACAAAGCTTGCAGAGATTTCTTTCGGGCGTATCCTGGTCTCCGTTGCGTGATTGGACATCAAATCCAGGAGATCAAAACATCCAAATCGTGCGGCTGTAATGGCATAGTCCAAAGCTGTGGTCGGGTACCAGAACCGGCCGACTTCCCAGTTACGCCCTATTGGCGCGCCTTTCTCCAGAAGTAAGACAATGAAATCACGAAATTGGTCTAGCTTTTCAAGATTTGGGGCCTCCTGTAAAGGGCAGCCAAATACTTCGCTAAAGATTGCAAGCAGAATTCCCGTGTAACCGGTATTCTCTGAGCCGAAAGTGTCTGCCTTGGCCTTCACCTCGATTTTGGTTGAAGCTCCGGCGTCGAGTAAAACTTTCAAGCAATCCATGTTTCGGGAGCGTACAATTACGAGAAAGAGTGGCCACAGCTCAGGCCTCAAGGGGAGCTCTGGGGGGTTCAGATCACACCCCGTGCGCACTATGGCGTCAACGAATTCTGTTTGTTCCGGATGAAAGCTCGAGAGACAGGCGATGAGGGAAGGCCAGATGGCAACAGTTCCGCGTTTTCGATAACTAGAACCCCAACTAGGAAGATCGATGCCGTCTCTAATGAGCCTCAACGCTATGCGCCATTTGGTTTTTAGCAAGGCAGCGTATAGAGGGTTATGATAGGCACTAATGTCGTGGAGAGGTTTGAGCCAAGCATTAATCAGCTGCTGAGCGATGTCGAGATGATTTGTGGTCTCGTGGCGAAAGTTGTAGATCGTGAAAAATATTTCCCGGAAGTGGGCGGAGGCTCTCTCATCCGAGGCGTCCCGGTGTTGTAATAGGAGGTTGACCAATTTGGGACTGCAAATGGAAATGGCCGCAAAGTATAGAGGCGTAAATCCCTTGGAATCCTTCGTAAGCATTGAAGCGCGATTTTGCTGGAGAAAGAATCTAACGATTTCTTCTTTCCAGTTGAATGAATTTACAGCCATGTGCAGGGCAGTTCGTCCCTCCCAGTCTGTAGCTCTAGTAATGCTTTCATTGAGAGGACTCTTGTATAGCTGGATAACCAAGGATAGATTTTGCATTTGGACAGCAAGGTGCAGTACTCCTGCAAGCGAATCATTATCCTTCTTCTTGATGAGTGATTCAAGGAGATGGCCTTGGGTAAATTTGGCAAGCTGGGGAATGGCAGATGTATTTTCTGCTACTAGATGAGCCCCTTTGGATATCAACTTCTCTGCTATCTCGAGACGTCTCCCTTCCTCTGTATGGCAAAAGAGGAAATGGAGAGGGTACTGTGCCTGGAAGTCTTTTTGCCAGCATACCTTCGGGCATATGCAAAGCCCAAAGCTTGGTGCATGGACATTGGCGCCATGATCAAGGAGGTAATTGATTATCTCTAAGTCCCCATGCAAAACTGCAACATGGATGAGAGAATAATTTGCTCGGCGCAGACGCCTTGGTTGGAGCACGCCAGAGTACATCGAACGGGGCTCAGTCTCAATATTTGTTTCAACGCTCATAGTCAGGTCTGCTCCATTCACATGGGCGCGCTTGATAGTACAAAGGCGGCCGTTGCGGATGGCCCAAACGACACAATACTCCATCAATGGAGACATTATTTTAGTTTTCTTGTAGAGGTCTGCATTCAAAGCTTGATACAGCCCGCGGCATGTTCGAATGAGGGCTGCATGGTCTCTGGCCGGCTTTTCGGAACAGGGCCCCGAAAACCAGGTCTGTTCAGCGATCTGGAGAAGGACCTCCATTGGCAGAGTCAAAATCGGGGCTCCCATGGTGGGTGGTGGTGCGAAAAGAAATCTGACAATATGTTGGAGCTGTCACGATGGTAGAATAGGCAGAAGACGGAGGCGCTGTAGAATATAAGTGAAGATTGAAAGGGTGGTCAAGAGATGATGGGATAGTGAAGAGAGAAGAGAAGATTTTTGAGATCATGGAGGTGCAGAGAACTGATGGTATGATTGCTTGCTTTACTCGATGTTCATATTGACTTTTGGGCAACAGATTATAGTTTTACATTAACGCCCATCAGCTACGTAGAAGTTTCCATATGCTTTTACTAATTTGATATTGCCACCACCCTAAAAAAAGGCGCAATCCAGCAGTATCAATGACCTTGGTAAGATCAGGATGTCACGAATGGTTTGGAGAAGGCATGAACGGGATGTCTGAGAGAAATTTACTCGAGCTATTATGCAGAGGCTGAGAGTTGCGACTAACAAAATATGAAAAAATTTAAGTTTTCTTCCTTCTCTTTGGGAAGAAAATAACAAAATGTGGCCGAGTGTTAGTGACACACTGATTGTAAAAAACTTCAATGACATGGGGGTCTGCAGTGAAAATGACGAAGATTTCTCAAAGGTTCCAGCACTTGACATAAACCATGCGCTTGAGGAGCTTAGATGGCAGCCAACCGGCCATGGAAGTAACACTCTCCCATGCTGGTTTCTTCTTTTTCTTTTTCCACATATTTTGATTATACAAGGAGAAATCTCAAGCAAGGGCTGAAGACTAGACTCAGGAAGGAAAGTTACGCCGAGTCTCTCGACATGGTGCATATTTTTTTGGGGTTGGATCCAAAGTTAGACCCTGTGGCCCAGCAGTATATTTGCCACTGATGGAGGCTCATGGCGAACCAAGACTCGGCCTAGGGCCATGAATTCTACGTGACTTCCTCGCTAATGAAATTCAATGTCTCTTCTGCCGTTTTGAGAGACGCCTTTCCTTGCGTACCCTTTTCCATGGTGAGTTGTGGTAGGCCGTAACCATATTGAGATCACCGATCAGAAGGTACATACACTACCTACTTGTTGATTACAATATTACAAAAAAGAAACGAAAGAGAAAAAAGCAAGCAAATTGCCCCATTCAGTAATTTCTAACCTTGACATTATCCCTCCTACTCTACGGAGGATCAGCTTTTCTACAATATTGTTCCAAGCTGCCCCCGGACATATAGTACCATATAATATAATAGTATTACCGAATATTTGTTCCCCTTTGTGCCCTTGTCAGTTATCATGATGCATCCCCGGGGAACTGGAACGGTAACCGGCAGCAGGAACGGCAGTCCAGATGCTCTGGCCTGGTTCATCGCGTACAGATTGCTGTATGAAGATTGATGGTGGGGCAACTGCGTCTAAGAGAACTGATGAAACTGTATGGTCCCTGCACTGCAACATCAATAGCATTTCCGGCGATTTTCCGTTGGACTTTGTAGATGTAGGACTCCAGAGAGCGGCAGGGATGAGTGAATTCTCGGGAGGCAAGGTGCTCCCATTGGCTCCCGCCCGAATTGCCCCGCCCGGGATATTTGGCCCGCTCCCGTGAGGACGACGACGTTAGTATTACAACGGACGAGCGACGGAGGGTTTCCATCTTGCGGGGATTTAGAGAAGGGGTTGTAATCAAGTGGGCTGATGGTCCTAGGACGATACGAGTCTGTGCGTGTCTAAGGAAGACTGAGGCCACCCTCAAGGTCCAAGGGGCGAGAAATTTGCCTCAAATTGTGATGAGATGAACATGAACACTCTTTAGGCATTGATGCCACGATAACACAAGGAATCATAGAAATTAGAGAGACGCATGTGTAGCTCCAAGACCACCAGGTTCATACACCATTGGCTGGGTGCTTCGTGGCAGCTTTCAACGAGTGGCGGCGTCTTCAAACGGCGAAATGTATCCATGTTCGCGCCCAAAATGGACCTCGCTTCGCCCGGCAGAACGAATTCAGACGGGCCCTAAAGGCCAGGATCTTCTAGTCTGGGAAACCCTGCAAAAACCGTTAGTTGTTTGGGCCAAGAATGTCTGTGAACGGATCCAATTGGTCGAGGGACCTAGTCTTATGCTTAACCGTTTGCAACCCTTGCAATAGTTTGTGATGCCGTATCTAGCGACAGACCGGTCCCTTGCAGCCCTTGAGGGTCTTGCAGAAAGCAGGCACTCGAGCCCTAAGAGTGCATATTTAGAGCGATCACTCTCAGGGGCTCTAGTAGATATACTCGTCTCTGGTGCCGACGTCTCGGGTGGTTTCTCTGCTTTGCGTAAAATGTCTAATCCACGATGTCGACCTCCACGATTACGATTCCGTCAGATTCCAACCTAACGGGCCAGGAAATTGCCGACATCGCCTACAGTTACTCTGGAATCAAGCCTACCAACGTTGGGCAAGCCTCCGAGGTCTTGATATACTTCTTCCTCATCGTCTGCACCATCATCATCTGCTTGCGGATTTGGGTACGGACGTTCAGAGCAGAGAGCAAACTGAAGTGGGGGCTCCCTGATTACCTTGCGGTCCTTGGATTTGTATGTTCTGTTCATCAACATTAACACTGCTCCTGTTGGGCCTTTGGCTAACCTACGATTCCTGTTCTCCGTTTCCTAGCTACCATATATTCCCGCCGCCGTGTTTGGTATCTTGGCTGCGCACTATGGCATCGGCGCGACGGACGACCATCTCAACTCGATCGAGGGAGGCGAATTCATACGGATCCGAGGAATGGAATACCTGATGTACTACGAACTGACGTACTTTTCCGCCTCGACTATCACGAAATATGCTATCGCCGCCACCATCCTGACGATCTGTACCGAGAAGCGCTTCATCTACCCCATATGGGGTGTTATGATCCTCATGGCCGTCGCGGCCGCCGCGTGTGTCGTCACCCTATTCGTAAACTGTGTGCCATTCTCGGCCTACTGGAACATAAAGCTGTGAGTCTTGGTAAACGCGCCTGAGCACGCAACATCTCCCTCGACATCTTGATTACTAACGGGCAGCAAGTGGTAAATGCAAGTCTGCCAACGGATTCTTGATTCTGAGCTACGTCGGGACCTCTGCTCAGATTCTCGTCGACTGGACTTGCGCCATCATGCCATTTTTCATCGTCTACAGGTTGCAAATGCCAAGGAGAGCCAAGATCTCCGTTGTTGGTGTCCTGGGTCTGGGTGTGTTGGCTAGTGTCGCCGCTCTCATGCGAATCATCAGCTACCAGTATATCGACACAAGGAGATATCCAGACAACCACATGCGTAAGCGGCACCGAATTCTCTTGGATAAACGTCTGGCTAATCAGTCTCGCGTGTAGTTGCGGAAGGCCGGCTCCTTCTGTGGTCTATTCTGGAATCTAGCTTTGCCATCATCGCCTGCTCTTTGCCCTCGTTGAAGAAGCTGTTCACGAGCTGCATAGGAAGGTCCTTTAACCGGTCAGGAGATGCATCAAGATCTGTGAGTGTATCTAGAGCGTGTGGAACGAATTGCAAGAAAGAAAAAAACTAATCATTGGGCTTTACAAATGGACAGAAACGGACATACGGCAACCAGACTCCTCTTCAGTCTCTGCCCGGCATCCACACGACGTCAGTAACTGGGAACAAATGGGATAGACTGCACGACGACATGGACGACTCCAGCACCCACCAGATCATGAGGCGGACGGACATTCACATCGAAACCGATAGCAACCAATCCTTCACCAAGACTGGTGCTATGGTTTGAAGGGGAATTAGGCAGAGAATTGATTTCGGATGATGGGGCAAGTTAGGAGCGATGTAAACCATATAGAATTGTTTCATTTAATCTTTGTACATTCATTATAGGGATAATTAAAATCAAGGCCAGTCATTAATTAACCAATTCATCTAGTTTCAATTGGAAACTTCCAATATAAAAAAGCGTAAGTCACAAAATGAGCCTGGAGTAGGGAACGAGGACCTATGGCTTAAACAAGTTATCTTCGTCTGAAGTTTGTCTGAAGATTCAGTGCCAAGCGATATCAACGAGGATATCAAAATAAGAGATTTGGTGAACAGTTTGTAAATTGCTACGGATAAGCTTGCATTAGGGAGGCGAAAGTGTTCCTCTGCCTTTGCTACGAGACAACGATGGGGCCTGTCTTGGCTTGCAGGAATGCCTTTGGAACCCCTTAATGTGTGGGTAAATATCCCAGTTTCAAAATAACCTGGCAGTAAGCAGATCATTACCAATACCACCCTGCGATGTAACCCGCCAACATGCCGGCAAGCAGACCAAAACATCAGCACGAAACGTCACGTGGAAAGAACCCCTTGACCCTCTTCTTCGTTTGGGGCCATCTTCTCATCTAGGAAGAAAAGATGACTACATATCAGGCGATAATACAATAGATACAATGACAAGAGTTCTGTGATGAATGTTGGGAAAGTTTATCACAGGGGCCTAATCAAATCTCAAGCTACCCCTGAGAATACTGCTGCAAGATGATTTGACTTCATAGCACAGATTTCTTTCATTTATAATAGATACATGCTACATAGCCAGCCGTTCTGGACACAGGCCCTCCTATGTTTGCTGTAAGATTCCCGCACAGCTAAGTCCTCACTACTTATCCATGATTTGGGTCTAACTTTTGCATTTATTGTTCGCTGGGTAGCAAGTGGGTGACGACGGAAATGACACCCAATGGAACAGACTACTTTTTACAATTGAATAGTTAGTAGTATAAAATAAATAAAGCGACAATAAACATTATATTATCTACACAGTGTATCTTGTTAGGACTTAATAATCTAATAACATCGGTCGCAGACTCGACAATAAGCAACGTAATGTTTGAGTGTCTCAATTACAATGTTACCCACTCAGGTAGGTAGGTCTAGTGTTGAGGGGGGAAAATTCTAACGATGTCTAGCTAGAGGCACATTTAGAGACAAGTTCATTTTGAAATCAGGCTCATGACATTCTATTGCTTTGATTCTATTCTATGAATGACTCTATTTGCACAGGGGGTTGAAATGGCGTGGAACGCCAAGTATTTGGGAAGGTCTACCGTTCGAGTGGTCGTTCTACCGAGTCTAGAAAGCTTTTAAAAACAGTTCAGGCACACCTAACACGGGCATAGAGATGTAGAGGTTACACCTTTACCAAAATCGAGCCCCAGCTACATCTCGTGTGGGGGTCCGCGAGTCCCGTTTGTGCATGTATTGCGGACTTAAAAGTATCAAACTACTCATAAATCGACCGCTGGATCGGACCTCGCGACAGATTGATATTATTAGAGCAGGGCTACTTCTATCGGACTTTAGCCATTGACGTTAATGGATGGATTGGAGAAGCTAGTGCGTCCCATGGTTTTAGTTGGGCAGAGTGCGGGCTTCATGCTGAACAGGGTTATTGCTTGGTACTGCACTCCTCCTGCCGGCAGTCTGAGTCTCGGCTATCATAGAGGATTTGGACCGGCACATGTCTTCTGTACTCTGCGGATCATCTGTTTACGACATGGCATGGGATATCCCGTCCTAGAGGCAATCCCCCAACAGGCTAGATCCACGCACAAATTAGGTGAATGCACCATGCCTTGGGGTTCTTTTTTGAATCTCTTTCTCTCGTCTTTTAAACCCTTTCTATGATTTCATCAGTCGGCACTGGAGTTTCCCGAACTTGACACCCGGTTTGAGTATGTCTCAATGAACCTAAGACTGAGTCCTTCCCACCACACAGTGATTTGAGAGCGAGCGGTGAAGAATGCCATGCCCTCTAATCCCCCTGTCTAAGAAATTGAAATAATAAAATATCAAGTGCTTAAAATGTCCACAAAAGATATCAACACAATTTCCTCCTGACAGAAACATGCTTACTTCATGACCATCCTTATGTATCCACCTCCTTATCCATACGACAATCATGTCATCAAACAAACTAAGGCACCAGTAGAAATTTGGCTTTTACTCCAAGATGATCAGTAGCCCACCCTTCCTCAAGACCCTCTTCTTCAATCAATAACTGCCTGTCGACTTCATCGGTAACTTGCACATCCATGCCAAACGTCTCGAAACCCTGCAACTGGATGTCACCACAGTAAAGAATTTTATCCATACGCGTCAAGCCGTGTCGGTTCCTACTTGATGTTGCTGCCATCTGTCCCCAAGTCATTCCCGCCTCAGATCCTTCCTCCTGCCCAGTCTCGAGGTAGGCGTCTTTCAGATTATTCAAGGTGTGAAGATTTCTATCAAATCGCTCAATAGCGTTCAGATCACCCCCGAGAATGCCGGCGTCGGCATTGTGCAAGTGTCTAGCTGCTTCTGCTAGCTGGCGAGGTCTTAAGGGGGGTCTTGCGACTAAGGATTCCAAGTGTGTCGTGCATAGACGGACCTTCTTCCCGCGCAGGTAGACCTCCACGAAAAGGGCGTCTCGGCTCATATTTGTTTGTGTGTAATGGACCCGGAAAACATCAGTGATGGCCATACTTTTGGGAACCAGCATGCAAGTTCCTATCAATATTAGCGCCAGTCAGTCTATGATTTAACACTGTCTACTTACCATATACGTCAGACTCCCAATACTCCGAAGAAATATCGGTCAACTGAAATTCTTGCTGTATCCAATCCTGAGACTGTATTATTTGGAGATCCGAATCGGTCATTTCATTCAACATGATAATTTTGTGATCGATATCAGGTTCATGTTCCGAGCTGACGTTGCCATTCACATGTAGGCGCAAATGGTCCAAGGCAGCCCGCATCCGCTCACCTGGCAGGATTCTCATAAAATCAATATTCCAAGATAAAACCGTGAAAGAACTTATGTATGGATCCGATGTGGCTGACCGTCTCCAGGTAGGCTTGACGGGATGCCAAGTCTGGTCTGATTCTGAGAAGACATGATATGGCTGCTGGAATGGTGAACCCCGCCTCCATGGAAAGGAAGTTGGGAGATTATCCCAAAAACGGTGCGCCATTGTGTTCGTGTGACGGAAGAGACGAGGAGTGAAGTGTTTTTGTATAATGTTCAGCGATGTGAGGTATATTTATTCGGAGTCAAGCTTTCGGTCTCCGTAAACACGCGTGGCATTCCAGTGTTGGGCGAAGAGCACCTATCACAACCCCTGCTCTTAAATCAGGCAGAAGAAACCACAGGAATGCGGGGTTCAAGGCAGCCAGATGCGAAAAACCAGTTCGCATGATCTATCATGTGATTGGTTCTCGACTACTGTCTGACCACCAGTCTGGTCAGCTGCTTACTTATCTCAGGATTGGGCAGCAGTTAGGGACCAAATAATTTATGAACAGCCTCCGACGATATGCCGTCAGCAGGCCGGCGAGGCAGCGAGCACAACCCCAATATTGCAACATAATGCAGTTCGGTAAGTTCTCGATACCAATAAAACTGAACCACGTGTACTCGTAGCTCTTTCAGCTCAATGGATTGCATTGATATGTGGAAAATCCGTTGTTGCTTCCTCTTTCTTTCTTGATCATCATCTTTCATGACTTTTCTTCACCTCATTGAAAAAATATCGATTGGTACTAGAAGATATATCTTTTGAATTTTTTCTTAACAGCAATGGATGTATCTGAAGAGCTGCAAGTACTAAAGCGTCTTGGTCGATGTCTTGGGACTACATCCCCCTTTGATATGCCATCTATGCTTGAGATATTTGGTCGCTTTTCCTACAAACGGATGTTTCATCGCGAACCGCCCACGCATTTCGGCAGTGAAATAATCAAACTCTTTGGGAAAATCATTTTAAGGCTTCCAAGATATGTGGAAGACATCTTGAAAGAGGCTCAGTCACTCACTCGGGTTGGGTTGCCGATCATTCGACCCCCCGAGAATTGCCAGACGAAGACAGCGCAGGCTTTTCCATACAAAAGGTTACCCACGGCAACCTCAATCCGTCTTCTTTCCATAAAGCCAATCGACTTTCATTCAAGACTCGACTTATTCCAACCAGTCGAGTGCTCTATAGTTGTTGTGGACCTTAAAGATAGCCCCGCGTTTGACGCCATGTCCTATACATGGGGCGATCCCTTGACCGTATTCGACACCGAAAGTCAAGTATCATGTAGAAAAGATTGGGCGGCGCCAGCTTTTGAAATTCTTTGCGATGGCAAGCCTGTGCCAGTCTCTACAAACCTGTACACTATGTTGTTGGCCCTCCGGCGCATCAGTTCGAACCCTGAAACGGCAGTGAACGATATTCGTTTCACCCAGAGATTTTGGATCGATGCTCTTTGCATCAACCAATCTGATATCGATGAGAAATCTCAACAAATCATGATGATGAGCCGTATCTACAACTGTGCTACATGTGTGTTTATATGGCTGGGTGGGGAGGATTATGAGACAGGCCGCGTGGTGCAACACCTAGCCAACCTGGCCAACCTGGCCAACCTGGACGAAGGGCGGATGCCACTACTAAATGAGTTCATATTAGATGTTGATATGTACAAGGAGCTGGGAATTCCGCCAATTTCTGTGGACGATTGGGTGGAAATTTATAAGTTCTGTAACCGAGCCTGGTTCAGCCGCGCATGGATTGTACAAGAAGTTGGACTCGCGAAGCAGACGGTAGTCATATGTGGCCTTTACCTGTTTCGTGGCACGGCCATTCGATCCAGCCTTGAAATACTAAAATCAGCGGGCTGTATAGACGAGATGAGAAACCTAGTCGAACCTCTTATCTATGGGGGACGGAATAAGTATCAGCGGAGCGAGTCCAGGTTTCGCGCGGATCTGACGAATCGCAGAATATTCCAACCTTCAGTCCCCAACACCCCCTTCGATCCAAATTTGTTTAGCCTCATGCTAGAGGAGGGGTTTGCTGTAGGAGGGACTGAACATTGGATGGAGGTCAAAACGGGTATTAGGCCGAAGCCTCTATGGCGAATCCTTAATCGTTTCGGTGGTCTTCAAGCTACTGACCCTAGAGATAAGGTATACGCTTTCATGGGCCTTTCGAGGGAGCTTTTTGAGGAAGGGCGACAGCTTGTTCCCAAATACAGCCAGCCAGTAGAAGAAGTCTATTTTGAAGCTGTTAGATTCATGGCTGGCTCGGTCAGTGGCCTGAACTTTTTGGGCATAAAAGAGGCGGATTCATCCTTGGAATTACCATCCTGGATACCGGACTTTAGTGCCTTAAAATCAGAGATATCATTGATGGTGGCATATAATATCCGGTCTTCCGCATCAGATAGTCTGGATCCTCGAAGCTTTCATATCGACAAAAAGAAGTTGAGTGTTTTAGGCGTCTTCTGCGGCAAGGTTCTCCGAAATGAGCCCTTTTCCCTGTTCCACTTAGGAACAATAATTGAACTCCTGGAAGGATTACCAGAGACTTCAGATATCTGGAAACCTCCGGTTGGGACTGGGTGGGAGGTCGGTGACGTGGATGATGTCCTAGGAATCCACAAAACCGCCAAAAGGGGCTGGACATTGACCCATCAACGTCGCTATGAGACTCTATGGAGGACACTTGTCTCGGATTCTTTCGATGGAGAGCAACCAGCTCCAATGACCTGTGAAAAATCAATGGATTTGATGATCCAGTCCTTTGTTACCCGGCATTTGTTGGGCGCAACGATGAGCTTGGCTCGAAATCAGGAGGAGCTAGATTTTCTCTTGGGGAGGTTCAAACCCTCGAAACTTGAGATCCATAAGAGCCTTGATGGTTACAACCCTTCAAAAAATTACCTAAAAGAGTCATATACGGCTCAGCAAATATTGTTTGGTCATGTTCGATCGAGTACAAGAGATTTAGGCTTTCCCCCACATTTCCAACTATGTGAACACATCCGCAATACGCATGGAGTCAAGAGTCAAGAGTTCCTGGGAGTTCTCGCTCATATTTGCCATCAAAAGTCCACAAATTATTCAAGCGGCAACTTCGGGAGATGAATAACGCACCCAGAGCTCTTTTCACAACAGACCGAGGGCATCTTGGGCATGCAAAAGCCAATGTGCACAAGGATGATGAGATCTGGGTCATAGCAGGAGCTTCCATTCCGTTTATTCTACGACCAGTCGATGAGGCGACGTACCATTTGGTTAGCGATGCATATGTTCACGGAATCATGTATGGCGAGGGAGTTCCCGATGAATCAAGCGATTCAAGGAGGGAAATTTCTTTAATCTAGTTGTGACTTAACCACTTTCTCTAAAGTTCCTGTAGCGTAGAAATTGCATAACTACCAGCATGAATAAAAAAGGCTACGTTTCCCACGATTCTTGGTTGTGTTGAGAAGATATCAAATGTACTCCGTATATAGGGCACTCGACCCATATAGAAGCAATATTTATATTTATTCAGATTTTGCCTTTGTTATCATTGCCATCCACTTACAAAAACTAAAGAAAGGGACTTTTGTGCTCAGCTCTAGTCTTGCAGTCTACATCGAGATAACATAATATGCCATGTGTCCAGATAATTGAAATGGGTACATGACCTGATTATGTACCGAAAAGAATCATGGAGACTTATTTGTCAAATGGAATCAAGGTGTCAAGGTTCTAATGTGACCGTTATTACATATACTATTGGTTTTCAATTGACAACCTGCCAAAGTCGGCGATCAAAACCAGGGTTTCATTGCGTAGCCCATGTCATCGTAGGTCAATTTTCTGGAATATTCGTGCACGTATGCATGCGAGTCATTCCACTCGCGCCCTTCTGTTGTCAAAAATTGACATTGACGAGATGTCACAAGGCGCGAGTGGCAAGTGTGGAGGGGCAGGTCTAGGGTATCCCAAAACCCGCGGAATTACATAAACCGCCGATATAGGATCGAATTTTCACAACTCTTGAATAACGACATCGCATCACTACTCGAACAACCCAATTCACTGCCTAAATACCTTTATACCCTCCAATCTATCACTCAAACCTTCCTAGAAACCCACTGCGTCGATTTCACCAAGAAAAAAACCCACAATGCCTCACCCCGTTACCCCCGTCACCCTCACCTTCCGCAAAGCCCTCCCCGCCGACGTCCCCTCCATACTCAAGCTCGTCCGCTCCGCCTACCGCGGCGAGTCCAGCCGCACCGGCTGGACGACCGAGGCCGATCTCGTCGCCGACGAGCGCATCGACGAGGCAGGCGTCCTCCGCAAGATCGCCGAGCCAAACGGCGTCATCCTCCTCGCCCACGACGACACGGGAGCCCTAGCGTCCTGCTGCGAGGTCCTCAAGCGCGACGATGGCGACCTCGCCTACTTTGGCCTCTTCGCCGTCGACCCCCTGCGCCAGGCGGGGGGCATCGGTAGACAGGTGCTCGCGCGGGCAGAGGAACACGCGAGGGAGGTGTTTGGGGTGAAGAGGCTCGAGATGTGGGTTATCTGGACCCGGGAGGAGCTCATCGAGTGGTATGTGCGCCGCGGGTACACCAAGACGGAGGAGACGGCGCCGTTTCCGTACAAGGAGCTCGTTAATGGGGAGGCGCTGCGCGACGATTTGCATTTCCGCGTCCTGGTGAAGGATCTGTAGCGGGGTCCGGTATATGTTTCTGATGTTCGGTTCTGGGGGTGTTGTTTGCTTAACTTTCGCGGAGTTTCCTGATCGGGGGCGTGTTGTATGCTTGTTGGGCGCTGTGTATATGTTTTGCTGACTCGTTGGGTTCAGCATTGAGGAAGCGAGATGGGTTGCTGTTTTCTAGACAAGCTCGCTCTGGGGAATAGAAGGGGAAAATAGAATTGTAGACAATAGATGATCGATTACACCTCTACCCGTGTTTCATTCCCATTGACCAAGGTACACGGAATCGGAGGATGTGAGGTTGATGGCTGTCAGCCCTTTGCTACGATCTTACCTGATTCTGACCACCTCCCGGCCTCTTATTGGACCTAGAGCTGCCAAGGTATCTGCCATCCCTGCCCCTTGTTATGATGGCAGTAAGCTGCCAAGTCATTTCACCTGCACAGAGCTGAGAAAGGTATGTTGCAGAAATGCTGCAATTATATTACTACTAAACTATTAAGGCTATGTGACGGGCAAGCTGCTAACTACGCGCCCGAAACTGGTATAAATACACACTATTTTAAATATAAGCTAAAGAGCGTCCATGTTTTCATGCTTTTCTTTTTGGGTAACGAGTGTCTTTTGAATAAGAGAAGGGATGCGGCTTGCCGAGCCCGTCTATGAGATGGCCGCGCATACATTGAGCAGGGGAGAACAGATGCCGACCACGCAGTTGGGCTGGGGGAAGTAGCAGTTCTGTCCCGTGACCTGGGCGCAAACGTTGACGAGCGGCAGGCAGGTTCCGGATCCGCAGGAACCAGAGGTGCATGGCGCGCCGAGGCTGTTGGATGAGCAGGTGTTGGTGCTGGTGTCGCAGGTCTGGCCCGTGGGACACTGCCACGACGCGGTGCAGTAGTTGGTATTCTGGGTGCATCTGTTGGAGGCGAAGTTGCATGTCTGGCCATTGGGACAGGTGACGGACGCGTCGCAGTAACCGATGATCTCGTCGCACTGGTTGTCGGTGAGATTGCACCTGGTTCCCGGGCCACAGTCCGAGTCTTGGCTACAATAGCCCTGGATGGCGACGCATGAAGGTGCGTTACACTGATATCCTGAGGGACAGTCGGTGTTGACGGCGCATGGGCCGCTGGTCGACTCGCATTGGTTCAGTCTCAAGTTGCAGGCTTGGGCCCCCGTGGTGCAGTCGCCGTTCGAAACGCAGAACTGAGTGATGTCGGTACATTGGGACAAAACTGTATTGCAGTTCTGACTGACAAGACAGTCTTGTTTGGTGGTGCATGACTTTGGAGTCGTGGAACACGTATTGCCAGCGCAGAATTGGCCGGACGGGCAGTCTCTTGTCGCCGCACAGTAACTGCTGCCGAGTGTGCAGACGCCGTTGACACATGTCTGACCTGCCGGACAAGAGTACGTTGGGGAACAGTATCCTCCAATCGGCGTGCAGATACCACTGGAGCCGGCCGCACCCAGAGCACAGTAGGAGTTTGCACCGCAGCTGGCATCGGTGAAGCAGACACCGTCAGGATTGTAGCAGACATTGCGGCCATAGTCGCAGACCTCGGTGATCTGAGAGCAGGGCACGGTCGAGCTACAGTATCCAGAGATTGGCTCGCAGGCGTTTGTGCTGGAACACTGGTTGCCGGCGCCGCAGTCTGTGCTGGACACGCAGAAGCCCTGCTGCAGGGCACATCTGCCACCCGTCCCACAGATCTGGCTAACGGGACAATCGCCAGAGCCTGTGCAAGTGATGGCAGTGCCTGTGCAAGTGTTCCCCTCGCACTTGGTGCCCGCGGGACAGCCAAAGTTGGAGCTGCAGTACTGAGGATTGGGGATGCACTGGTTTCTGGTCGTGTCGCAGGTCTGGTCTGCGGCACAGTTCGACGCCTGGGTGCAGTATCCCTGGATGTTCTCGCAGCGGTTCACGTTGAGTTGGCAGAACTGCCCGGTCGCGCACTGGGAGTTGGCGCTGCAGTAGCCTGAGATGAGGGCGCACTGGTAGTTTGCCGGATCACAGAACTGGTTGGGAAGACAGTCTGTCGATGATGAACAGAAGCCTGGGGTCGTGGAGCACACGTTGCGTCCATTGCTCGTCGCGGTTACGCCGCAAGTTTGTCCAAGAGGGCATGTGCCAGCCGCGGTGCAGCCACTGTTTGGTTGACATTGGCCCGTCGCCGTATCGCAAGTGTACCCTGTGTCGCAGGCTCCTCCAAACGGCGGTGGGCAGTAATCCACGAGGACTGTACAGCGTGAGTCGGCAGTGTTGCACGTATACCCGGCGGCACATGGATACGTGGCAGTACCATCGCAATACAACGGGGTGTTGCTGTTGGAATCGCAGATGCCATATTCTGAACATGACTGGCCGCTCGGGCACGGAACGTTTGCGGAACAGTAGTTGGGGACAGGAGCACACAGCTTTGTGTTCTGATTGCAGTAGGTACCCGCTGCTCTTGCGAGACACTCAGAGTCCTGGAGACAGAAACCAGAGATGGGAACACATCCGCCGCTCTGGCACGTCTGACCGAGAGGACAGGGGCCGGAAGTGCCGCAGTAGCCATCAGAAGGCCGACAGAAGTTGTTATCACAATAGTTGCCCTGTCCACAATCGACGTCGGACTGACAATAGTTGGGGATGGGCCTGCAGACATGGGTGCCGGCAAGATCGCAGTAGTACCCGGTGTCGCAAGTATTGCCCGCGCCGGTGTAGGCAGTGCAGTAGCCCGCGATGGTTGTGCAGGTAGATGTAATCTGGTTACAGAACTGGCTTGGGTCAGAGCATGGGACTGTGTTGCTGCAGCTGAGGGACGTGGTGTCGGGATCTGTACAGACGTTCGACACACATGTCTGAGGTGCCGTGCATGGATTCGTCGCGTCACAGTAGTTGGGATCTCTGCAAATATTCGACACACATATCTGGCCTTGAAGACAGAGCTTGTTGGCATCGCAGTAGCCGTCAGGATAGACGCACACATTCAACGAGCTGCAAGTCTGGCCCGGAATTGTGCATGGGGCGTTAGCGTTACAGGCGACTCCCACCTGGCAGGTGTTCGCGGCGCAGGTCTGGCCTCCAGGGCATGGTGTATTATCATCGCAATAGGTGTTGGATACGCAGAGGTTGGACACACAGTTCTGGCCAGGGGTAGTGCATGGAGTGGCGTTATCGCAATATCCAGGGATCTTCTGGCATCTACCTGACTGACATTGTTGGCCAGTTGGGCAGGTAGTGCTTGCATCACAGTTCTGCGTACAGGCGTTGGCTTGCAGGTCGCAGGACTGAGTTGGGCTGCAGTCTGCGTTCCTCTGACAGAAGCTCGCTGACGCAACGCACATGAATCGGTCGGTGTTGCAGGCCTGGGCGACAGGGCAGTCCCTATCACTGCCACAACTGCGCGGAGCTGTGGGCTCGCATACGGAAGTGATCGGGTTGCACACCTCAGTGCTGGAGCAATCGGATGGAGAGCTGCACTGTCGGGTTGTAGCGCTCGAGCAGATGCCGAACTGGGTGTTGCAGGTAGTGCCAGCAGCAGAGCAGTCGCTGTTTGATGAGCAGGCAGTAGGACCAATAGCAATGCAAGCGTTCCTGGAGAGCAGACAGAACTGGCCAGTACCACACTGGCTGTTGTTCTGGCAGGTGGAAGTTCCACCAGGGGTACACGTGTTGGTTTTGGAATCACAGATGTTACCAGTACCGCAGTCGGTGTTGACCCGACAGCCAGGAGCTGCTTTGCACACACCATCTGTTCCGCAACTCTCACGAGATGGGCAGTCAGAGTCAGCCGTGCAGTCCACAGGTCCAGCAACGCAAATGTTGCCATATGCTTCGGAGCAGGTCTGTCCGGTAGGGCAATTGGCATCCGCAGTACACGTGCTAGGCGTTGTGGTCGTGCAGGTACCCCGAGTGCAAGCCTGGCCACTTGGGCATTGGGCGTTTGTACTGCATACGACGGGTTGGCTGGGCTCACAGACGCGCAGATTGGTGTTGCAGTTATCCTGAGCAGGACACTCTGCGCTGGAAGTGCACCCGATAGGGCCATTGCTTTGACATGTCTTTGTTGTCTGGTTGCAAGTATTTCCGGCAGGGCAGTCGTAGTTGACGACGCACCCGGAGCTGATACACTGACCGTTGAAGCCGCACGTCTGACCTGATGGACATTGGGTAGAACCAGTGCAGCTAACGGGTCCGGCCACGCAGATCTGGTTGACGGAATCGCAAACCTGCCCAGTTGAGCACGAAGCAGTCGATGTACAGGTAACTGGAGCCGTGGTCTGGCACACATATTGCCCCGTGTTGCAATTTGAGCCGCTTGGGCAGTCTGTATCCTTGCTGCAAGAAACTGCATCCGTCGGTACGCAGATCTTGTATTGCGAGCTACAGCTGAAAGCGTTGGGACAGTCTGCAGTAGACCGGCAGCCGATAGGTCCGCTTGACTGGCAAGCCTTGGTCTGCGTGTTGCACAGGTTGCCGGTTGGGCAGTCGGTGTTGGTGCGACATCCAGAGCCGACACAAGCGCCATTACTGCATTGGTTGTTTGATGGGCAGTCGGAGTCTGCGGTACAAGTGGCAGCCGCGGCAACACAGATCTTGTACTCAGGATTGCAAGTCAGCCCTGAGAAGCATTCGGCGCTGGACTCGCACCGCTGGGGCGTAGTGGTCTGGCACACTCCGAAGAAACTGTTGCAATTCTGCGCACTGGGGCAATCAGCGGCTGAGGTGCAGCTGACAGTGTCCTTGGGCTGGCAGACATGCAGCGAGGTATTGCAGTTGCTGTCACTGGGGCAGTCTCCGTTGCCGTTGCAGATAGTAGGCCCAGGAGACACGCAACTCCTTGTGCTCTGGTTGCAGTAATTCCCACTGGGACAGTCGTTGTTGACCCGGCATTGAACGGGGCTGCAGAAACCGTTGGAAGCGCATGTCTCGCCAGAGGGACAGTCAAAGTTGGTCTGGCAGCCCGTTGCGGCGGCGACACAGATGCCAAACTGCGAGTTACATACCTGCCCGTTAGAACAGTTGCCATCCTGAGTGCATCTAACAGATGCAGTAGTCTGGCACACTCCCGATCCAGAGTTGCACGATTGGCCGCCTGGGCAGTCCGAGTCCTCGGCGCATCGGTAAGGGATCACGGGCTCACACACATTGAACGAGGTGTTGCACTGGGTACTGGACGGGCAGTCTGCGATTGATGTACACCCGATTGCTCCAGCAGACTGGCAAGACTTTGTCGTTTGGTTGCAGGTACTTCCGACCGGGCAATCCCGGTTGGCTCGGCACTCGCTGGTTGAAGCTATGATACACACATTCGAGGTTCCGCATGACATGCCTGATGGGCAGTCCGCGGTGGTCTGGCAAGAGGGAGGTGGAGCCACACAGACAGAATACGTGGCATCGCAGACCAATCCATTAGAGCAACCAGCCGTGGACGTGCAGCTCGAAGGTGGACGAACGGCGCAGAAACCGTTTGTGCATTGTAGGTCTCGCGAGCATTCACCATCACCCGTGCAAGGGGCGGCTGTCCTGGGCTCGCAAATGTGATATAACCTGTTGCAAATCTGATTACCGGGGCAGTCACCGTCGATATTGCAAGAGACCGGACCACTTGAGTCGCAGCCTGAACTGCCACAGATCTCGCCCGAGGGACAGTCGATGTTGACCGTGCAAAGGCGTAGCGAAACGGTACATGTGCCGCCTGCGCAACCTGCGCCGGAAGGACAGTCTCTATCGGCGGTACAGGTCGCGGCAGCAGCAACGCAGATTCCATACCTGACATCGCACGTCTGGCCAGTACCACAATTGCTGTTTATCACGCACTGAGTAGGAGCGATCGTTGCACATTGGTTTGCGGCAGCGCAGTACTGTCCAGACAAGCAGTCCGAGTTGACTCTGCATGGGCCGAAGGTTGAAGGTTCACAAACATGGGTAGATGTGTTGCAAACGTAGCTTCCGGGGCACTGTCTGATATTGTCGCAGCTAGTTGGGCCGTTGGACCTGCAACTGCCAGCTGAGCAAGTCTGTCCGGGGGGGCAATCGGTGTTGGCCTGGCAGAGGGGAGTAGACACGGCACAGCTGCCACTGGCGTTGCAAATCTGACCCGAGGGACATTGGTCATTGCGCTCACATTCAGCCGTACCGGCAACACAGATCCGGAACTGCGTGTTGCAGACTCGGTTTCCAGGGCAGTCAATATCCTGGGCACAGGTATCAGGTGTAATCGTCTCACAAATACTGGTTGACAGAGTGCATCTTTGTCCAGCAGGACAGTATGTATCATCCAAACAGGCGTTGGGGTACTCAGGTTCGCAAACGTTAAGAGAGGTATTGCAAATGTCGCCATTGGGACAGGTCGAGTTCGGATCGCACGCTGTGGGACCAGTAAGGACACAGTTCAGGCTGCGCTGGTCACATACCTGACCAGACGGGCAGTCTCTGTTGGCTCTACAATTGCCTCCCGTGGCAATGGAGCAGACGCCATCGATGCCACAAGTATAGCCGGCCCGACAGTCACTGTTCGATCGACAACTCGTAGAGCTGCAGGAATTGTTGCTGCAGGTGCTGCCAGAAGGACAGTCACCGTCAATGCGGCAGAAGGTTGGCGAAACAACGCAGGCACCGCTGGAACAGATCTGACCAGAGATACAGTCGGAAGTCTGGGTGCATCCGCCAGTCCTGGCAACGCAGATTTGATACTGAAGGTTGCAGCTGCGATCGGGAGAACAGTCGGTATCACTGGCACATGTATCGGGCACATCTGTATCACAAACGCCAGTGGCAAAGTTGCACGATTGTCCGGCGAAACAGTCGTCATCAATATAGCATTGCTTAGTTCCAATGTGCTGGCACACGTGGAGGAGACTGTTACAAGCAAGAGTAGCTGGGCAGTCTTGGTCTTTGCTGCAAGCGAGGGGACCTCGGAACAAGCAATCGACGGCGTCGGTATCGCAGTACAGTCCTGCGGGACAGTCAACATTTGTTTGGCAGTCAGGCGGCAGGACGGTGCAAAGACCGGTGGAGCTGCAGGTCTGTCCAGATGGGCACTGGGAGTTGATCAGGCAATTCTGAGGGGGGGCAGTGCAGAAACCGAAGGTGGTATTGCAAACTTGCCCAGGGGTGCAGTCACTTGTCTGGATGCATCGAGCTGGAGAAATTGCCAGGCAGGAACCAGACGTAGAGTCGCAGGACAACCCACCCGGGCAGTCGCCAGTAGATGAGCAAGCGACTGGATCCTGGGGCACACATATGTGGTTGACCGAGTCGCATCTAGCACGGGCAGGGCATTCAGTATCATCACTTTGACAAGCGAAGGCACCGATGAACTGGCATTTCCCGCTGGTAGCATCGCAAAGCTCACCGGGGTAGCAGTCTGTGTTAACCTGGCATAGGGCCTGAGTCGTAGGTCCCAAGATGCATGAACCATCTGTACCGCAAGTCACACCGGAAGGACAGTCAGAGTTCTGGGTGCATTTGGCAGCACCAATAGCACAGATGTTGAACTCATAGTTACAACGCTGGCTTTCGGGGCAGTCGGCATTCTTCAAGCACGTCTGCGAGCCAGGAACCAGGCAGTACCCGTTGATACATGAGTAGCTGGCTGGGCAATTTCCATCCTGCAGACAAGTAATTTCCTCCTGGGGCTCGCAGATGTGAAGATCGGTATTGCATATAGCATTCTGAGGGCAGTTTTCGGTCGAACGGCAAGGCACATGCCCAACGAACTGGCACTTCGAACCAGAGGTGCAAAGTTGTCCGATGGGGCAATCATTGTTGATCTGACATTGAGGGAGGGGAACCTCACAATTACCCTTAGTACCACAGACTTTGCCAGACGGACACTGAGCATCCCCGGAGCATTCAACGGGTGCGGCAACGCAGATATTCGCCGAGGAACACACCAAGCCCACACCACAGTCTGTTTCAGCCGTGCAAGGTGTGGGAGCCCGAGTCACACACACGCGTGCGCCGACGTTGCAGACCTGGCCTGAGCGGCAATCCGTATCTGCGCTACAAGGTAGAGTGATGGCTGGTTCACAGACCTTGTAGAGGCTGTTACAGCGGTCTCTACCGGGACAATCATAGTCGTTTCCGCAAGGGATTGGGCCAGTGTTCTGGCATGCCCTGGCCGAAGGGTTGCAGATCTCACCAGGATAGCAGTCCGAGTTGACTTGGCAGACAGAGGGCGACACCACGCAAATATTGTCGGGGTTACAAGTCTGTCCAACATCACAGTCTGTTGGCACCTGGCACCCTTTGACAACAGGGGTACAGACGCTGCCGGAACCGCAAACCTCGTGCCTGGGGCAGTCGGTGTCTAGGCTGCAAGAAATGGGCTTGCCAACACAGAACTGGCGGGTTTCATCGCATTGCTCGCCCATAGGACAGTCACCATCCGCAGAGCAGCGAGTGGGAGCGACAGTCTGGCAAGTGTTGGTAATGCACTTCTGGCTAGGAGCGCAGTCATTATCGGCACTGCAGGCGCCGGGAATCGATGGCTCGCAGACGTGGAAGCGAGTATTGCAGACGTGCCCAGAGGGGCAGTCGCCAATTACATCGCAAGGAACGGGACCAATATTCTGGCAAGTGCGAGTGTTGGCATCGCAGAACTGACGCGAGGGACAGTCCTGGGTGCTTCGGCAGAGGGTAGGCGAGACAACGCAGATGTTCTGAGAGTTGCAGTACTGGCCGGTCGGGCATTGGCGAGAACGGTCGCAGCTCGTAGGCCCGGCGACACAGATTCGGTACCAAGCATCACAAACTTGCCCAGGATCGCAATCTGTGTTAACGGAGCAACCCACGGAGCGAGTCTGACAAACATGAGTAGCCATGTCGCACTTTTGATAACTGGGGCAGTCGCCGTCACTCTGGCAATAGCCTGGCTTGACTGCCTCGCAAACGCGGTGGGTGAGGTTGCACACATGGCCGGCCGGGCAGGCAGTGTTGGAATCACAGCCCGTGGGGCCGATAGCCTTGCAAGTCTGCGATAGTACATCACAAGCATAGCCCCAGGGGCAGTCACGATTGCCGCGGCAGAGGAGAGGCGCGTTGACGCAAATGTTGTGTTTGCAGGTCTTGCCTTGTGGGCAGCCGTCGTCTGTCTGGCAGCCAACAGCCAGAGGAACACAAATTTTGAAGTCATTGCAAAAGTCGCCGACAGGGCAGTCGGTGCTAACCATGCAGCCGGTAGTTCGAGGAACACATGTCTTGCTGCCACTATTACAAACCTCGTAATACGGACAGTCTTCACCGCTCTGGCAGATTCTGGGGAGGACAGCGCAGATGCTCTGGTCATTGCAGCCCTGTCCAAAGGGACATTCTGTGCTTGACTTACAGCTCTTGGGACCGCACACCTTGTTGGGACCACAAGACTGCCCATCCCGGCAATCTGTATCTTCCTGGCAGAGGACGGGCAGGACAATGCAGATACCATAGTCGTTACAGCGGTGTCCGAAAGGGCATTGTGTGCTTGATGTGCAGCCCACAGTCTGGGGCACGCAATTCTTGTCTCCATTGCAAATCTGGCCATTGTGGCAGTCTCCATTGGACTGACAGACGGCAGGCAGGGCAACACACACATGCCGCTCGTCGCAACGCTCTCCAAAAGGACAGTCCGTGCTGAACTGGCAACCGAGGGTCTGAGGGACGCAAATATTATGGTGATTGCAAACGTGCCAAGGAGAGCAGTCTGAATTGGATTGGCAGCCGAACTTCTGGGGGACACAGATCTTTTTGTCGTTGCAAATGTGCCCAGCAGGGCAGTCTGTAGTGGACTGACAGCCGAACTTTTCGGGAACGCAGATATTTCTGTCGTTGCAAATATGACCAGAAGCGCAATCTTTGCTGGAGGCGCAGCCAAGTGTGGGAGGGTGACAGAGACGAGTGTTGATGTCACAGATGTGGTTGATTGGACAGTCACCATTGGTATTGCAGTATGGGCCTGAAAGACGTGTGCAGAAATCTCCAACGCAAACCTCACTGGGGTTGCAGGGCTTCTTGTCTGAACCGCATTGTGCAGGGTTGGTGAGTGGAATACAGTTGCCCAGAACACAGACAGAGTTGGCGGGACACTGGTGTCCGTAGGCATCGCATAGGCTAGGAGACGCAAAGGGAATGCAAGTCCCATCAATGCAGATGAAACCCGGAGGGCATGGACCGTTGTAGTCGGAGGACACGAGGTCTTTGCCCCCGAGCTTGCAGGTGACCGGGTTGCCAATGGTGATACACTTGCCGTGGATGCAGGCACTGCCGTCACCACAGTCAGGGTTGCACTGGGCAGGCGGTCTTCCAACAGGAACACACCAGCCGTCGACGCAGACCTCATTGTTCCTGCAATTACCTCCACAGTTCCCAGAACCATGGGTGTTGATGCGGACGCAGTTGCCGAGAATGCAGACGCTATCGCGGTCACAAGCGTGGCCGTCGGCTGGGCAGTTATTGGAATCGCCCTTGATATCCACACAAACTCCAGAAATGCATAGCCTTCCAGGGCCACAGTCAACGTTCTTGCACTTGGAGGAATCTCGATAGACGACAAGAGGCTCGCAAGATCCATCGACACACGCATGCCCTGGTCCGCAGACTTTGCCGCTGCAGTTGTCAGGTGTCTGGAAAACCTCAACGACATAGCAATTGCCACTGCAGCAAAGGTTGTTTGCTGGGCAGGCATGGCCTGGACCGGAGCAGTTGTTCACATCACCAATGATATCCACGCAGAAGCCATCCATATAGACCTCACCATTGCGGCAATAACCCTCCGTTGGCCAGTAACAGGTACCGTCACCTGGACGGGGTGCTGGAGCGTCTGGGGCCCAGGATCCGACCGCCATACGGCGGTTGTCATAGTTGGTGTAAGGGCTAATATTGCTGTCCGATGGCCATCCATCGCTTTGAGGGCTGGGCGCACCCTCAGAGCCAGGAGCACCTTGATTGTTTCCACTACCACCGTGGTCGGAAGAGCCCTCGCATGAGCTCAGAACGGCAGCGGAGGCATCTCCAAAGCCACCAATGCACACTCCAGAGACACAGACCTTGCCGGCGTCACAAGCCTTGCCAGAAGTGCCGCAGGCAGAGCCGTCGATACTGATATGGATGGCGATGCATTGTTGGTCGAGGCTCACAGACCCAGGGTCGCACGTCTTGCCCTTGGCATCTGCGATATTCAAGTCAAGGCAGCTGCCAGACACGCAAACGCTGCCGGCCTCACATGCCTTTCCTTCGGGGCCGCAGTACAGGGGATCGGTGCCAATGATAACGGGCTGACACACGTTCTTGTCACACTTGTTGCTGTAGGGGCATTCCTCGTTCTTGGAACAGGATCTGACGCTCGAGCCGATGGTGATGGGGGTACACGCGTCATTGAGACACACATGTCCAGGGGAACATTGTTTCTTATCGGGTCCGCAACAGTTCGCGTCGTCACCATAGTTGATGGGAAGGCAGGCACCGTTAATACAAAGCTCTCCAGCTTTACACTTTCCACCTTTGCCGCAAATCAAAGGGTTGGCGATAATTTCGATCGGGTCACAGTTTCCGTTGTTACACCATTGCCCGGGCCCGCAGGCCGTCTTGCTGGCTCCGCATTGGTCGTGGTTGGCCCCGAGCCCCAGAGGAACGCAGCTTTCGGCGATACACAATTCTGCGGCTTTACAGCTCTTCCCTCCACAGCTGTCGGGGGTGATGCTGACGAGCACAGGCGTCCAGTTGTTGCCAACGCAGATGGCGTCCTTGGGATATGAGTCCCTCGGGGTAATGTCTGCTGAAACGAAGGATAACGCATGTGCGGCAAAGGATGCCAGGAACAAACTGGTTCGCACCATCTTGGCTGTTTTCTTCAACCACGACGACACGATCCGCACAGCACATAGGTTGGCGACATTAGTCGAGAGAGAAGAAAGCGGCACTAGTGGAAGCCGACGACGAGCCAGGCATATTATATGTGGTAACTGTCTCTGATAGTCTCTTGGGAGCGTGTAGGAAAAGAAGCAGTCGGGCAGACTCTGATAGCTAGTCCCAACCAAGTTTGGACGGGACGATCGAGGGGTGTGTGCTCTGGCATGCCCCCTCCAGTATACTTTCACATCATGCCGTTAACGTCCCAGTTGCTATGTTAGCCTAAGTTGAAGCTACCTTTTTCTTCACCTGGCCTGGCGATGGTAGAGTGGTAGCTGGGGCTGGCACCCGCGATTGGCCAACGCCACGTCGAGTTGGGTTCCCCAGATCGGCTGCCAAGACAACCACCTCGCAGACTTTCTTCTGCCTCGTGCCCACTTCTCGGGCGCCCGACCTCTCATCCTAGGCCGTATGCGAGTGCCCAGGTCGGATGAGCACGAAAGTCAAATCTCATGTTCACTTGCGGGTAAAGAAGAGGCAGTGAGTGTCAGTCCTTGGTAGCGCCATCCGACAGGCTCAGGCCCCAGCCAGGGCTGTGTATGACACGGCAACCGTCTGTTTTCGGATGTGAGTTGTGCTGCACGTTGCTCTAACGTGAGGCGGAAGCCACTGCCAGAGGAGGAGCTCCACCAAGTGCTCTCTTTAGACACACAGCGTCACTTGAGCAGAGCTTGGTTCAGCCTACCCATAGGCCAATGCACAGTTGAACATACCTGCTGTTGAACGGACTCTGAAGACTCGCTACCTTGTCGTGGGTCAGCGTCCGAGGATGCCTCGGGTTAATGCGATGACCTAGACGCGTGTTGGACGCGTCCCGTTTCTGTTTGCATGGTTCCCATAGGAGTCTGGCAAGGATCTAACTTGACCCGAATGAAATCAATTAACCAGCATGGTGAGAATCGCAATGGTTCGCCTACCATCTGTCCTTGGTTGGTAGTCTGGTACTGCCCTACTACACGCGTGGATCTTCGCGATAGCCGCGACGACGGGTGATGCCTGCCGCAGCCCTCGCTGTTTCACATGTGGACGGGAGGATCGCGGCGCGATGTTAGCGAGATTACAACAGCGATTGCCTGCCGTGTCGCAACAGATGCGGATTTGGCATTTGCTGGACGTCTGGGGAAGTCGAATCTAGGTTTGTTGGAGTAAAGTTTTTGGGCGATGAATCTTCGTCTGTCCTTCCTTCCTCATTCGCTAAAGCTCCCAAGCCCATGCCCCTAACAGCACTCCGCTCAGTGGGCCCTAGGCCAGAGAGACGCTAGATCGTAGGTAGCCGCCTCCACTGAAGAAAAACCTCAAATATGGCCGAAAACATCGAAATCTTTAGCGACCTGGTTGGGATTGGCATGTTCGGATGCTTCATCAACCGTTTGACTTCTTTAGCTCGAGGGCTCCCTCGGAGAGATCCACCTGTCTGCCGGCTGCGGACATGTCTCTTGGCCGTACTGGCTCTGTTCCAATCCCCAACCCTCAAGTTCGCCTCACACCAACTAATGCACTTCGTGTTGACATATCGACAGCGAAATCTCGCCCTTTGCATTCCAGCACATCTTGAGGCGTCGCAATTTGTGAGCTTGATCGACTTTGCGGTGTCGTAAAAGGTTAGACACGTACTACCTGCGTTGGGCCCGATGGCATGCTTCTATCTAAATAGTCTTTATACTACCACATGTAGATCTCTGCCGACCTACATCCAGTTCTCCAGATCTGTTCACCGAATGGCATGCCGGCAAGCCTCACAGTACTTGCATTTTCAACTCAGAATTTCCTTTCTCTACTAAATCTAAGGGTATTCCCCCGACATTCTAGACCGTCCTACCATATCGACCATAGCTCCAAAGGAACTGGAATGCTCTCTATGTCTATGGGGCTTGACAGAATGCTAAGCGAAATTGGCATCACAACAACAGACTGGATCGAGGAATAGCTTCACAATAATAACCTTCCGTAGTCTGTAACACCTGTATGACTCATGTTTTCCAGATCCTGCCTGGACTACAAGTTATCTGGGGAACATGATATGGTTTGAGCGCTGACAACTGAGACATGCCGTATCAATTTTCAGCGCCAGATCGGCCCTGGACGCTCTTGGCTATTCCCATGTGTTATTTAAGTTTAGATCAGATCTTGTGCTCCATAATATGAGATCCTACGGCAGGAATTTTTAGGATTGAAGGTTCCCTTTTCCGCAATGGGTCCTAGCTTCGGTAGGAGGACACACCATACCGCAATGACATTAGACATACCAAGCTACCTCTACATCTCAAAATAGAGCTTTCGACTAAGATAGAAGTATGTTTGAGGTCGGTAAGAAAGAGGGGTGTCCGATTCCGCAGTCATCTTACAACTGCAGCCTTTGTATACCTCTCTTATAGTGTCAAGAAGATTCTGGGGATAACACCCAAAACGGATATAAGGATAAATAACTAGGGCTGTAGGTAGCACATCCAACGCGGCCGACTGTGTCGTCGGTCGCCGAGAGAGTCATCACGATTGAAGCCTGCTTATTAGAAAGCAGGCGGATCATGTGCAATCCAGCGTTTATATCAATATATATGGAAGAAGCTCTGTTATACTCTTGGAGCAAATTTGCTGCCCGTTGGAGTCCCTACCCCTATACATTGCTGTTGTGATGGGAAAATAGTGCCATAAATCGGAGTCAAGTTGGATGGCGACTCCTGCACTGTTACGGCACTACAAACGGTGAACTATCATGACCTCGGAATGTCTAAAGAAACATGTAGAACAAGATAGAAAACAAAGAAAGCATTAAGGGGCAAGCACGGTCTTCTCCTCTTCGGCGTGCACTTTGACCAACCTAAAAACGGCCGATGCTCACGGACCAGAACCGCTATGCCACCTACCTCGCTTCTGTTATCGAATTTGCAAGGAGACTCCCTCGATATCGGAAATGTGATACAGGAGATCTTGCTCCATTTTAGTTCAAGTGGAGAATGGGCGTGTAAACCCGCAATTTACATGGGAATGTTGACTTGACGGGAACGGAGGCGGGCAGGGAACTTTGTCAACCCACCATGAACCATGATATGTCTTTACGACTAGGTAGCCTTCCTATCACTTTTTCTTTTTAGCCATTGCCGAGAATTCCTCCGAGCTCCCCCCATCCCCCCCCCCCCGTCTTAGCTAAGATGAAAGAGAGTTAGAGCAGTGCGATACTAAATATTTTTTCCTATCATTGGATCGATTAAGCTTATCTACCCCAATAATCATCACGATGAGTCACAGTCGCCACATCTGTGTACTTTTAGTTGAGATTAGATGCTGACTTTCGCCTGGGGTATGTAATTTCCCGTACATCAGCCTCCATAATGTTTAAAATAGGCAGACGATATGTGTTGATTTGAGGCTTTGCTGTTTCTAAAGCTGGAGGTCACGCTGCATACTATGTAAAGTGAAAGAAGTAGGTAATCGGGCAGTTTGAGATTTAGTGGTTGAAATTCTTTTCCCGATCAAAAGCGTTACAGGTGGGAAGAGACCGGACCAGTTCCAAGAAAGGAAGTTATTTAGGTCAGAATAACGGCTTATACAACCCTGGAGGAGAGAAAGCATTGGAGTTCTTCATGTGTGTTCCAGGAGAGAGAACGTAAAACCGTTGATATAGGACAAGTTCGGAACTTGTAATCCTCGAGATCACTCTTGATGGAGTTCTGGATTTGGCTGGGATTTGGGTCGTGGAACTAAGAGCCAACCAATAGTCATTGCCACAAGGAGGGCAGTCAGAATGGGTTGAAGAACTTGGACTCCCGCAGACGAGGCAATGACACCAGTTATAATTGGGAAGAGGGAGCCTCCCATCTGAGCGAAGACGAAAATAAAAGCAAGCGCAGTTGAGTGGGACTCGGCCGAGAAGAGCTTTGAGCCCATATTCATACCCTGAAATATCTTAGCATGATGTTCAACCAAGATAGCTGTGAATTAGGTGAATAATCGAGAACCTACCGTGGCAAAGAAAGGACCCGTGAAGAATCCAATGAAACTCACCGCAACGGAAGCAGCGATAATGTTGGGTACCCTACATGTGTAAGTTAAACACTTTGCCCTATTCTAAGGACTTCAACATAACTTACAACCAGAAAACAAGTTGTAGCCCAACTGCCAGTACACAATAGATGAGGACCATCCGACGCTCTCCAAGACGATATGTAGGCTCCGCGAGAAGCAGCCGTCCAAGTAGGCAACCTCCCTAAAACAAGCAGAATCCTAGGTTAACAGGTAAAGGAAATACATAAAGCAGTTAGATCAGACTTACATTGAAGCCGGCGGGCACAAAACCCATCTGTGCAAGGTTACCATCCCGAACATCGACGAGGTACTCGACCATCCAGCCGCTCATTGTGATTTGAGATCCAATGTAGAAAAAGTAGAACATGCCTAGTAGCCACACGTTGCGGCCACTAAGAATATCCGCGATCAGGCGGATGGCATCCTTGTTTTTGGAGGTTTCTCCAGCAGCCGTATCTCGGGCCTCCGAAGTATCATCAGTAGCCCTAGGGTGAGGCTCGACACGCATGGAATCCCGAAACGCCCAAAGAATCAAAGCCAAGTTGACACAGCCAATGGCAGTAGGGAATGTGTAGAAAAGGTACCACTGCGAGTTAGTGCCAGCAGTCGCCACGCCTGTAGCAACAAATGGTCCAATCAGACAGCCAGCCATATATGAGGCGTGGATAATTGCTAGCCATCGGTGAGCGCCCTTGATGCTAGCAGCGAAAGTATTGGCGTGGGAGTCATTATAAGCCTGGCCAATAGATACTAGGAAGAAAGTAGTAACGAAGAGACCAAATGGAGGCATCCATGCTCTTAGGGCGTGGCTGATGATTTGGAAGACAGCTCCAAGGGCGAGCATAGAGCCCAGGCCTAAGTACTGGCACAAGTGGGTGTTGGATACTGCGGCGAAAAGCCAGCCAGCGAACTGAGCGGCATAACTTGGTTCAAACATTCCATGTTAACGGGTACTCTCGGTGTGGTGAAAGATAATTCATTGGGATTGATCTCATTTCATAGGGATGGGATTGGAAGATCTTACATGCTTGATACGAGGGCAGTGCTAACACGATAATCGCGAATTAAATAGGGAATAATGGCTCCGACGCTGCCATCATTGACACCAGCTACCATGAAGGAGAAGCTAGCACTAATAAGCTTGAGGATGGTTTTCTTGTCCAGCCGAGTGTTTTGGTCGCTACCAGATTCAGGTTGTTGTAGCTGTGAGGGCATCGAGTTGTTGCTAGCCTCCGCCTCCTGCCGGCGGTGAGACCACTGAGAAAGTTCATAATGGCCCGGTTCCTCTAACACCGTTTGAACTTTGGTAGACATCGTTGCAGAACAGATGAAATCAAGAACAATGGTAGAAAAAGCAGTTGCGAATCATGTCAGCAGGCTTGGGATCCTTGAATTAACAAAACGCCGTATAGCTTAATGGGAGTAATGAACTAATTATCTGAGGTGCGGATGATGGTATCTTTGTATTATCCCCGGAACTCCAGTTTTATTATTAATCTTAACCAAACCCCATGTTCTAAGGTCATCCTGTCTAAATCCTTGGCGGTCCGTCGGACCAACTCCGTAGACTCCTCGGAGGAAACGCGGTTATCCTCACGTGAATGGTTTCTCCGGACGATTACCCATTTAGGATATTCCGCAGATCACCAAGTCAGGGAATAAACTCCATTTCACCATTTATAATCCGTGGTATTACAGATGCTGATCCATAAAGAATTCTACAGGTTCGTTCCCGGCTAGTTCATTCTATATATATACATTACTAAGAGCTATCATCCAAATATGAGGGCCCTCGGTTTTTCGGATCAATTATCTTCTGACGTGATTGATCGGTTGAAATGTGGCCTCGCTATGCGCCTTAAAATATAAGGCGTAACACCTATCAAAGTAAAGAAAAAGGATGGGCTTTCGGCTGTTGAGAAAAATTGGTAGGTGGCTGTAATGTGATGTGACACACTAAAGGTCTGTGATGATAAGAACATAATAAATTATTATATAGTATTTAGCTTAATATTGTGTTTATTGCTTGATTAATTGTTTTGATATTGTGAGATAGTTTAACAATGACGTTCTGGGTGCGCGATGTCTGCTTAGCTTGGTCATCGCTTTGCGGGAGTTGGTTTATCCTTCCTCATCTGTGTCTTCCTCTTCATCTGTGTCTTCCTCTTCATCTGTGTCTTCCTCTTCATCTGTGTCTTCCTCTTCATCTGTGTCTTCCTCTTCATCTGTGTCTTCTTCCTCGTCTGTTGAATCTTCCCCGTCTGTTGAATCTTCCTCTTCCTCTTCCCTTTGTTGTTGGACATATTGGTCCTCAATGACCATGTGAACTTGGCGAGCTATTTCTGTGGCTAATGGGCCGTTAAGTGGTGGGTCGAATCCATTTCCAGCAATCCATGACTCTATAACGTGCATGTCCGTCGACTCGAAATGAGTGGCGAGAGCCAATATCATACTCTTTCGCATATAAGGCTCTGGCGTTGGGAAAGGGTGTTGTTCGTAATACCGTGCCCATATATCCCGCCATCCCTTTTTCTCGAGATCCTTGATTCGGACAAGGGTCATGATGAAATGGAAGTAGAGAAAGTGTGAGGATGGACGGTTCTGATTCTTGAAAATTAATTCCTTCCCATCCAAGTCGCGAGCCGCGCCAGCCTTGCCCGCGAGGTTGAGCGTCTCATCCTGAATACCTGGGAATATATCTGTTCGCCATCGGGTAATGGGATTCTCTGTTGCATCCCACGGCACAATAACCAGCTCATGTTTGTCATACCAGTACTTAACAAGATGAGACAGAACAAGCGTGTTCTGCTTTTGGCCAAATTCGTCTGATCTGCTCCCAAACAATATTTCGCAAATATTCCCAAAGGAAAGAATAATAAGTGGCACAATATTTGCTACCTTGATTTCACGTTCGTGGTGCCATTGCCCGGTAACTTGACACCAAACACGTTTACTCCGATTGCCGTGGTTATCAAATTTGGCGTCGTAATATCGTATGGCATTTTTACGAAGCCTCTTGTTGCGGATGCGGGCCTGGCTCGGCCGATCGGTCATTTGATACCAAACAAAAAGCGAATCTCCAATGGCTCCCGAACATGGGTCTGGGACTTGAATTGTTCCTGTTTCCTGGATACGAGCCTTGGACCTGGGGGATCGCTCGGGAGAGCTGTTCTGGGCAGCGGTGGGGGGGCTTGGTCTACTCGCCATATTCCTTCTGTCTCGATCGGGTAGTGCTAGTAGCGTGGTTGCTTGGTTAAATCTTTAGTAGAGTTAAGGTGTTCTTGGATTGGAAATGTTGTTTGGGTGGAAAATGTTCTTGGACAAGAAACGAGAATGGGAGGAGGATGGGTGGGCAAGATGGGCTCAAGGGGTTTATGTACCTATCGATTTTGAGGCCTCAACTTCGAATATAGATTTAAACCTTACTGTGGCAAAACTGATGTCTACATTAGGTGGCTAGAAAGGTTTCAGGTCTCACACACTAAAAGAGACTGATACTTTTGAGCTAAGGGATTAATTATTATTGTTTCAATTAGAGTTTAGGTATCCTAGGTGATGCTCATCAGAGAAGCTCATCTGGTCACCAGGCCAAGTCATCTGAAGAGATAAATAAATAAAAAGTAAGAAAAAAAATAAAACCGTACAAGCGACCCCGATAAGCGAAGATAGTGTGATGTTTGTATCGTCATGTCAATCTGATCACAGTGATATCTTTTCCGATTCCCAAGTTCCTAGCATGCGAGAACTAAGCCTTGCGAGCAGGAAATGGTCCACATCAGCTCAATGTGGCGATTATTATACCGAAAATCTGTTCAGAAAAGTACCCGAGGATATGACTAAAATACGTGGAAAGGATGCCCAATCTACCGTACATAGTGCCAGACTTCTCGCTCATGTTCAAAGTATGCGTTTGAGACGCAAGCGGTGAACTGTGGGGTTTTTCTGCTTGTCGAGGCTGAAGGGATATATTGAATGTGATGAGATATCTTGTAGAGCCTATTTTCATTTGCATTACCTTCATTTGTTCATTTCTCTAGTGTTCCTAGATTGGAATTCTAAGAAAGTAGAATAATAATAAAGAGAGCACAGACGCTAACCGAATAGACACCTTCAACCAACTTTACCTGTGAGAAGGGAAAGAAATTACCCCTTATATTTCAAGATCTCACCTTGGATCATCCTTATAGCTCTTCGATCTTCTTGTTGTTCTTCCTTATATCACAAGTTTGTCAATCAAGGATAGAGCTGATAGACAGAAGAAAGCTACACGATACAATTTGGTGAGGCTATGTTTACCTACTAGAGCCATTTAAAAGCGACTTGGTGTAGAGGGAACACGATTGCGGCCAACGAGGTGCTAATTCAAACCCAGTAAAAACGGCGATGTGAGAAAAGAAACCATCTACAGGGAACAAGCAGGACAGGTGGTGAAACCAGTCTTTCTAAATAGACGAAAGAAAACCACTATATACAGGATTTCCGTCTTATATGTCTTACATATATGAGGAAGTAGGTGACTGTTTAAAGTATCGCCATGAAGAAGACACAGGTTTTATTCTCGACAGACTAAATTTAATCACAGCTCTGCTTTGACTTACAACAGGATATTCTTGCTTAGATTCAGCATGGAAGAACTCTGATTGCCGGGTCTAGTTTCGGAAAATTCCCTTGAACAATTTGGAACCGAATGCACCTGGGTCATCGCCTGTCCCAACCAACACGTCCACTTGATTCCCAGTATCGCCATGCAGCCAATTCCCATTGTCCCTAACTATACCCTTTTCTCCAGGCTTCCATCTTGGCAAGTTACGAGTGTCGATCAACGTTTGACCTCGTGTCCAGATTCCGTTTGTTTCAACTCTGACATCGAGTGACTCCCACGACATCAGCTCAGGGTGAAGTAGGGCATAGATTGTGACAGGGTCGTGGCATTGGGCCAAAGCTTTACCAGAATGACTCGCGATTTTATCGAAGCTCCTTGAAAAGATGTCGTTCAGAAGTCTAGCCAACGGGCTGCCACTTGCGATCAGAGGATCCGTAAACTCCTTGAGTGTCTCCAAGCTAAATGTGTGGTAGTTCGTCTGATCAAGTGGAACAAGTGCTACTGGGACTCTGCCATATCCCTTTGTGTCGTTAGAGGGGGAGCTCAGGTTGAAAATGCGCTCCGCAGCATCCGGATCGCCGTAGATGTTGAACTCGGCCGCTGGTGTCATGTTTCCAGCGTGCCTTACAGCACCTCCCATGATAATAATCTTGGAAACACGATGAAATGTCTCAGGATCTTTAGCAAGTGCAAGAGCAAGGTTGGTACATGGGCCAAGAACGACTATAGTAATGGATTTTGGCTCGTTATCTCGAAGTTGACGTAATATTTCATCATACGCGGGCAGTCGAGATGGGATGTAGGCCTTTGTATTCCCCTCTGGGCCATTTTCGGAAGTGAAATCGAGTAAGAAATCTTCGGCAACCAGGCCTGGGTTCTTATCCACAAAATATGAGCAAATTGTTAACGGTTTCACCATGCATGTTGTCCACTTACTCGAGAGTGAAAGCCATTCAGGCCATCGACGCCATGATAGCCCTCCAACTCATCGTCTTCTTCAAACTCCCCATGCCCATGAGTTTTGATAATAGGTTTATCAGCACCGATAGCAATAACGGGCTTCTTAAAAGCCAGCTCAGGCAGATTTGATCGCTCTCTAGCCTCCTTCTCTTGTTGGAGCACGTTCATCAACAGGACGAGGTTCTTAGTACATGCATTAACATCGATGTTGCCGTGTGTAGTGGCCAGGAGGAGCACTTCCAGAGCCTCTGGGTTGCTCAAAGCGAGTGAAATAGCCTATTGAGACTTATCGTTAGGCAAGGTCGATACTTTCAATCCAAATGATCGTGTTTGGCTTACAAGGACATCATCGATTCCAGGGTCTGTCACCAAAGAGATAGGTTAGATAACACTACATTAGGTGTGTGTCCGTGATGATGATGATTTCGCTTCTTACCTGTATCGATGATAATCTTCTGAGGGGCCATTGTTGAAGTGAGTTATTTTCAGGGTACTTTGTGTTTGCATGTACATTCTACAGCTTCTAAAAGTCGGGGCTTTGCAGCAGCTTTATAGCCGCCTGACCTGGAATGTAGAATATGGGTTTCCGGTATTCCCGAAAAATAAGGGCGCAGTAGGAGCCACTAAACAGGAAAAAGACCCAATCGATGCCTACTTTATACCGCTAAACTGTTACAAAATAGGAACTACCACAGGGCCAGTTTCGAGTTCATAAATACCGAGGGCGCAGCTTCACCTGGTCAATGCGCGCCCTAAATTCAGCTCCACAATGTCAATGCCTGCTGGTTCTTGCTATCAATCCAACTATTACAGCTCTCAGCCACTACTCGCAATATTTCCAGTTATCATAGTTTAAGACAACAATCCTTTGTAGAAAATTTGAATTCTCCAATAAATTTAATCCTATCACAAGCCGGCATTATCCTGTAAAACAGCTGGGAGTTGAGGAGAGTACGTAGAACTAATGTTGCTGGGAAGACAGGCAGATGGCTCCGACTCAAAGAGGTCCAAATCCAAACAAGAAGGCCAATCTTCGAAATTCATATCCATGTCTCCTTCAATATCTTGGCTCTGATCTCCACTGCTTGTTGTTATCGTTTCGGATCGACGGTCGTCGATTTGCCAGTTGACACCGATGGGATCGCTAAGGGCACCTTGAAATTGAGAACTACTTTTTCTCCCATGTGATTCGAGGGCCAGATATGGAAATCCACTCAAATGGTTTCCTTGGTAGATTCCTAATTGATCGGTAAAGTTGGCACTCTCTAAAGAGTTATTGAAGTCAAATTCGGGGCTGAGAATCGTTGTTAGATTGGGGATGGCAATATCAACGCTTAGAGTAACACACCTCTCAATTACAGCAGCATTCATGATCTCCCCAGCCATGGCACTACCTGCATTTGAAGTTTTGTTCAATGATCTTGATTCAGGCAAGGTAGCATGTTCGAGAAGTTTTGAAACCTCCGGCTCAAACCCCCAGTCACCAACCCAAGATGACATGAGCTCGCCTTGGCGAAAATGATTTGCAATATGAGAGACTCGATCTTTCCACTTATCAAAGGTCTTGGTGCAGAATCCGCAACGGGAGCTTATTTTACTCTTTTCATTCTTCCATCCCTCCATCGCTGAATGAAACGTGCATCCATCATGTACAAGGCGTAAATGTTGGCGCAGATGGTCTTTCCTCGTGAAGGTCCTTTCCTGAACCGGGCGCGCTACACATTGTGTAAACCCATGCGCGTGAATATGTCCAGAATCAGGATCATTGTGTCCGCAGAAAACGCAAGTAACTTCATTTGTAGTTCCGTTCACATGAACGCTACCTTTGGAACAACAACTCCAGCTTTCAAGTAAAAGGTGCCGAGACTTCTCATGCCTCTCCCAATCATGCTTCTTCTTGAAACTTGCCGGGCAGAATGTGCATTGGAAAATTCTTCCATCATTGTGATCGATGCTGGAACTGCCAATACCTGATTTGGGACTTGGGCGGCGGTGTCGACGCTTCAAAACACTTGTCGCCTGCGAGTCCAATTGGTCCTTCCATTCATCAGAGCAAACAGACTTGGCATTTGCAGCATAAGATCTGACCTCCATGCTGCTTGCGTTGGATAAACATTCGTGAAAATAAAGCCAATCAGCACTGTGTGGCCGATGCCCTGTTGATCGAGCTTCCGGCCGAACATTTGACTGACTGCTGCTAATGGCTTTCAAAATTTCCGATGGAGGAGCGAATTCCGTGTCAGGTCCCGAGTATAGCCATCGTTCGAATGGATGTAGATGCCGGAGGTTAGGGGGAAACTGTGACGAAGAATGCATAGAAGGAGACTGCTGTTCCATTGGACTTGGCCGAACTTTGCCTCTTTTCCTCGCATTTGCTAACCAGCTTAGTATCTGGCTTCGCTTGAGGCCTGTCCTTGCCTTGAGCTCATCTTGATCGTTTTGCGTCGCATATGGGAATTTGCGATTGGCTAGCAACCACTCCTCAAGAATAATTACGGATGATTGGACAAATCGATTCCGGTGCTTTCTCTGTCGAAGGCGTGTTTCTTTGCTGGCTTCCAAAAGTGAAACTGATTCTGTGAGAGTACTTTTGCAAGTCCAGTCGTCCACATCCAACATCGATCCAGGAGCAGAAAACGAGGGTCGATGCATCTCGTTCACAGAAAGGTTTTTCCCCCTGACGCGGGGTTTTTGAGTAAAGGTAACGGGAATTGAGAAAAGAAAGCTCAATGATCGCTCAACCCACAGCAGTTTGGTATCAACTCAGCCCCCCTCACTTTTTGTTTTGGTACACGTAACTTCGATATTTAAATGGGGTTACCGTTGAGGACAAGGAGATCCATTGCGAATTGAAGCTAAGCGTATCCAAAATCCACGTGACTTTTGACCATCAGCGCCCTTCGACCCCGCGAAACCACAGTAACAGCAATTATGGCTCTGGCACATCAGGTTACTATTGAGAAGTTTCCGATACGCTGATGGGCTTCGGAATTTTCAAGGGGGTCCGTATCAAAGGACTAGGCTAAAGGGGGCATTAAGGAGATGTCGACAATGTTTTGCGAAGTATAGACTATCTCTCAGATCAACACATTCCTGGCATAAACAAGATGTTAGATCAGAAGAATTAGGGAATAAATGCTTATGGAATAAAGTGCTTACGGGTGTATTTGCTCACTAGACCTATCCCATCGCGTAGTCCAAGTATCAATTAGCTAGGATCGAAATTCGATACGAACGTATACTAGTCAAAATCCAATAAAAATGCACCACTCCCATATAGCTAGAAATTAATGCAGGGAGCTTGGAAGGCTGATTGATTTGTCCGAAACCTAGAATAGGTGAATTGAGAATGCCGTCTTTTACCAACTCTACTTAGTCACAAGCCCTCATAGTAGTTCATCTTGCAAAAATGCCCAGTCACTCGGTATGGATTGTTAGTTGAATAAAATATATAGAGAAATCTTCCATTCCTCACAGGGATGGCTGGTCCGCTCGCAGAGCCGTGACAGCTTGGCTTGCTCCTCTCTTTCCACTTCGCAGGGCGCCCTCCATATATCCACGCCACTCATCTGTAAATTCAGTGCCAACGAATATAAGTCCACCGCTCTTTTGGTTGACCAGTACACCATCTTCATCCTTACCAATCACGCCAGGCGCCGTAGCTGCGAACGGGCAGCCCCATCCCGCCCACTGGTCATCCTGCCACTCAGAAGTTATGGATTGTATGAACTCGGCCTTTACAGCCTCGTAGCCCACTCCAAACAGAGAGCCCAGTTGTCTCAGGGCTGCTTCGTCACGCGCTTTCTGGTCGAGAGCCAGCCACTTCCGTCCGGGGATAGAGACAACGAAGCAAGTCAATGCGTAGTTGTCTTGAATATCGACAGATGTGTCGCGACAGTGGTTTATGGGGCCACGGAAACTCTGCGCCAATCCGCAGGCACCCACGCGCCTCCACCATGGTGTCTTGAAAAGAGCGAGATACTTGACGTAGGTACCATACCGTGCGTGGGTCACGGCCACACGCTTTGAAAGGGGCAGAGGAGGCTGGAACTCGATGTTCTTATAAGACGGGCTAGGCGCGCTCAGAATGACCTTGCGTGACTTGAAGAGCTGTCCGGATGCAGTAGTAACCCTGTATAGTCTTGGGGATTCTTGAATGATGGATTTGACCGGAGTCTTCAGCTTGAGGGCCTCCGCTGGAAGGAGTCCTGCCATCCCGGTCGAGATAGACTGAGTTCCTTCCTTCAAGCGGAGAAATTGGGCGCCATGCTTGCCATCGTATCGCAGATTAACAACACCCAAGGCTCCGCGAGCGATCTCGAGCCATTGGAGAGCGGACACTTCACTGGGATCCTGGCCCAGAGTTCCCCGACACCAGACACGTGCTGTTAGGAGGGCACGCTCTCCCGCTCCCTCATTTCGCAGCCATTGATCAAAGGTGATCTCATCCAGCTGGGCTCGCTTTGGCTGCTTGAAGTTCTCAGGATTGAGCGATGCCTGCTCGACCTTGTTGCGGATGTCAACAATGTTATCGACATCCGCTTTGGGGAACTGGATTGATAAGTTAGCTTGTACTTCAAAGAGCCAATTTCGGTGTACGCACATTAGGAAGACCATTGAAGGGGAACATGTGGCAGTTTCCGTTCTCATCCTCACTCGCCACGGAACCCTGCGTATTCTGAAAAACAGGCGTGAGATTGAATTTCTTCGCCCAGGCCCAGACATGCGATTGGTTGGTATCATTGAGCCAGGCGGCACCTAGCTCTTGTCTGCCCTTACCGTCCGGTCGGTCCATAGAGTTGGTCTTTCCACCAACGCGATCGCGAGCTTCCAGAATGACAAAGGTTCGGCCAGAGTCCTGGATGTCGAGGGCAGCCTGAAGGCCGCTCAGGCCGGCGCCGATGACAATGACGTCAAGAATATCAGCCATGTTTTAGATTGTTCCTGGATTAAAGGGTATTAGTTGGAGGGTACTGAACCCACACGTACGTTCCGTGGCTTATATGTTAACATCTCCACGCGAGCATATTGACCGCAATGATCAGTCCTTTCCACGGCCCGGTCACCCCTACAGCATCCTCCGACAATAGGACCCCAATCGTCGCATTACATGGCATTTCTTGGAGTCTGTCTGGAGCTAACTCCACATCAGCTAATACCTTTTTAGCAGGCCGTGTCCATTATCCATATTAGGCATAGAGAATGGCCGATCGCTGTTTTCTCCATTAGATCAAATCGAGGGGTTGATTGACGCTGATTTGAGATCAGAAGGCCGCCAGAGTTAATCCCCCTTGTCCGTATCGGACCCGGCTCGTGTCGTATTGCAACCGAGAATTCCTTCTTCGGTCAATGATAACGCCTGCAGTCATGATTGTGCAATCTATCTAGGTACCTGTGGCATGTGTGGCAACCCGCTGCTTTTCATGGCACTCCACATCCGAGGGAGCAGGAAAGTCGTAGTTACATGTAGTACATCCTGGATATTTGATACTTCGTGACACTGTATTCTGTGATTCCAGATAGGTAGCAGATCCCTGAGATTCTTGTCTCCCACGTCCGCCACATTAGACTATGACCAGGAGCACAGGCTAGTCCGTGATGGGATACTGTAGCCCATTGCCTTATCTAGTTGACATGGAGTCATGCAAGCTAACATTAGTATCTTCGGGAATCGTTCATATAGTCCGAAGTTTATACCTGATTCGACGATCCTTCCGGGCCGGTCATATGAAAACGGCCTCCGGCTTCATGTGCCAACACAAAACCTTGCCGGGCCGCCTACGACACGGCCCTCAATTGGGAGCCTGCCCGGGATTCTAGAGCCGGTGCAGTTCCCTGCTAGCTGCTCGTGTTTATTTAAGCCCCGAGAATGATGGATTCTATCAACCACAAGGCGAAGTCACGCTCCAGTAAGCCTCATGCTCTAGCTTGTTGAATCATAACTAGAACAATTCAGCTCTAGGATGCATGGCTTGCCCCCCGAAACCACAGAAAGTGTGATGGGAGCCGGTCTATCTATCCTCTCCCTAGACTACTGTTTTGAGACACTCCCTCAATACCCTCCCTCTGTCATGTAGAGTCCAGAAGCTTACAGGATAGACGCGCAATAACTTGCAACGCCCTGATGTTCCGACACATAGTCATCTACGGGCACAGACGAGAAATGATCGCATTAAGTCGGTCTTGTTGTCCAGGAACTCAAAATTTCCGGTGCTAGATTTTCTCATTATAGACCGGGCTAAACGATCTCAACACTTATAGAGAAGACACTAAGGCGGCGATGGCTAATTCTGAGCAGATAATTATTTGCAACGACTAAAATATCAAAAAAATGATCAAGTCCGATGACATGAGGTGCATGAAATAGTTCATTATTCACTATTCACCCAACAAAAGAGAAAAATCCATCAAATTGTTCACCCACTACTGCCAGTGAAACAATAAAATGGAGAAGATGCTTGATTCGGCAAGAGATCAGTGGCTGAGTTTGCTCACCACCAATTATCTGCCACATTCGAGTGTCCAATCTCGCAAAAGTACTTCACAAGGCAGACTCAGGACAAGGACGCTGACACAGCCGCATTCTCACGTGAAAAGTAATGTATCGCACCTCCAAATTCAAAATTTTCTCTCTGCGCTTTGAAATACAGCCACCTTGACGAGACACCACTCACAACACGATGGAGCAAACTGCAGCAGACGAGGATCTATACAAGCTAGTATCCGGATTCTACGGGCCGGGGTCCATGGGTTGCTGGTACCTTTTGGTCGCATCTGTATTCATCTCTTGGGTTTTCGATCCGCGATATCGCTTCTGCGTGACGAACGACATCATCGCTGCAGTCGCTTATCCAACTATTGCCGCTGGACATCTCATGATCCAAATAGTCAATTTCCCGAAATCTGGCGTCCAGTACATGGTTAGAATTTGGAATATGTTCGATCTCATAGGTGTACCAGCGTATAACGTTCTGCCCAGATTGGGAGAGAAAAGCTCAGCATACGGACAATATCCGGCTGATCTATCAAGCATGACTGAGGTCTATCCTCGAGGTGCCTCAATCAATGCATCACTACGTGTGGTGGATAATTTCGCATACCTTGCCCTGGTACTTCTTTTCTACTCTTTGCCGAAGAAGAATTATACCAACGCTCAGTTGCGACACAGACCCAGTTTACTATTGATAGTTGGTGGGAGTCTGATATTGAGCTGGGCCGCAGAACTAATGCTGGTTATCAAGATTTGTACCTCTGCAGCTCATGGAAAATCAGAGGCGTTCTCTCTTCATTTCGGCATGCGTATTTCTTGGGTGGCCGGAGTTGTCTACTTGCTTTTAGTCTTGTTTTTTTTCATATGGATTGTCATAGTAGCCACTGAGAACATTCTCCGAATCTACCGCCATTCTGACCGATGGCAGGAAATTCGCCAGATCTGGGGAAACTGGACAAGACGCACGCAGTCAATACGAGACCGAGATAACCACCCAGAGTTCCCAAGTGCTTTGGAGACTTTCCCAAATCCAGCATCGATTTTCCTCGCCTCCCTTGGGGGAATGGTCATCCTTGGTGTTTTCCTCTTCTTCTTCTTTCCAAGACTGCTGTTATTCCCCCCAGCGGGCTCAACTTTAATGGAGCTAGATCAGGCCGCAGCCTTGGTTGGAGGGCTTTTCAACTTGGGGCTCACTTTTCTCTCAATCTTAAGACAGTTCCAGGGAGCAACGATGTAATGACCATGAGACTGCGGATCCCTTGGAGGGCCTGAGAGACGTCTCCCTACGGTTCGCCCGCGCGTGCTTTATATTTGTTGTGGGGTCGATGATACTTTTCTAACATCTTGTTTTTATATACAAAAATAATTTATCGATAACAAAGCGTGTTTCTTACTCACACAGCCGTCGCCCACTGTAAGAACAAGCTCGCGTTACTATAATAGGGATTGCAAAAATTTCCTTCGTAACTTTCCAAAAGGCCACTATATTGATTGGAAAAAGACAACAATAAGAACACATTTTTGTGTAAATATGAAGTAATGTTGCGTATTACTACATAATAGGAAGCATTATTATGTTATTGACTGCCACAATAATTCTGTCGACATGACTTTGCAGTGCCTATTGCTCTGGCAGCCACTTGGAGAACTAAAATTTGTATTCGCAATTCACCTAGCTAAATGGAAATATCTCAATCCTTAGTAGTCGAACTTTTGGCCGATGATACCTTCGCTCAGAGCCCAGAGGCGCTCAGCGTCAATAGCATCCCTTCCCCAGCAGTGAACAGTTGTGTCACTTTGGGGCTTGCTTTCGGCAACATATGCTCCATTTTGTTCTAAGTAGAAATTATCAGCATGTTGTTCTGAAGACAATGAACTCAAGCATTCGGGGGGGGGACAAACCAGGTGCATCCAGGCTCGGATGGAAAGCAGCAAACACGTGTGTTGCCACCGCCTGGGACGGCGTCTTGTACTGGACGTTGTGGCCCCAGTGTGAGGCATGCCCTTGGGCTCTATCGATAGGGCCTATTCCATGTTAGTTTCCATCAGCTCGCGAAATTCTTATAGACTCCAATCCCGAAGGTAGTCTTACCAATCTCCATGAAATCCTCCATCTTGAGATCCTTGCTGAGCGGCGTCTGGGAGATGCCTGGGTGCACGCTCACAGAGGTCACGCCCCGGTTTCCCAGTTTCTGAGCCAGCGAACGAGAAAATAGCATGTTGGCTGTCTTGGACTGGCCATAGGCGGCCCAGCGATTGTAGGTTTTACCATCCTGTCCTCCAGTTAGTTCTGTGCACTTGAACCTCAATTCTACTAAACAGCCCTTACATCAAAGTTCCAATCTTCAAAGCGGATCGGGCTCAATCGATATCCATTGCTGGAAATATTGACTATCCTCAGCTTGCCTGATGAGCTGACACCCAGCTGCTTGGACAAGAGGAGGTTGGTAAAGAGAAATGGGCCAATGTGGTTAGTGCCAAATTGGCTCTCAATGCCGTCAACCGTCTTCGAGTGTGCCGGGGCCATGATTCCTGCGTTGTTGACAATGACATCAATCTTCTCGTTGAGCGAGTTGATCTCATCGGCGGCCGCGCGGACTTGCTTGAGAGACGTTAAGTCCAGCTTGATGGAACGGACGCGGACCTTGGGGGAGAGCTCGGAAATCTCCTTGGCGGTGATTTCAGCCTTGTTGAGATCGCGGGTGGCAAGCAGGATGGAAGCTGGTTCATGCTTTGCGATTACTTTGGCAAAGTTGGCACCGAGACCACCAGGGCTTGCTCCAGTGATGAGAACGGTCTTGTTCTTGATTTGGGCCTGGCAGTCAGCCGCGACCTGCTCGCCCGTCGTCTCAGGGGTGTACTGGCTCATTTTGGGCGATGTGGGAGGATTTAAGATGAAAGAAGTATTCAAAGATCACTTGCTGAGAAAGCGAATATTCGGATATGTATTACAAAATGAAGTGCCAAGAAGGTGATGCAAGCTCGTGGTTATTTATTCCTGTCTCACTGACGCCTTGAATGGACGGGATATTGGGACTCGGGCCGCCACTGGAGATAAGATATTTTACGGCCGTCCGAAACTCAAGTCCTTCAAGATCTTGTCCAGATCTTCGGAATTAAAATATAATTATAAACGGACATATCCCTTTCCAGATCTCAGTAGCTACTATTCATATTCTTCTCAAGGCACCTCCGGAATGGGAGCGGGAACCGACCAGGATGATCAAGTAAGCTTTACCGTAACCAGTCTAGAGCGGCTGAAGATCCTCCATATTTGGTCTAACACCGGATTTTCCAGTCGCCCGACGGAAATTCCGTCTCCTGACCCAGAACAACTCAGCAACACAGCGACATCGCCCTCCGTCGGGACCGCCATATCGATCAGTCGAGGAGCCTGTATGCCTGAAAGCCTAATGTCGTCCATCCAGAAACCGGGGGGTGTCAAGCGGCGTGCATGTGTCAACTGCACCGTGGGGAAAGCCAAATGCTCTCCGCACTCCGATGACATCTGTGAGAGGTGCCATCGGCTTGGCAAACAGTGTGTCTATCTAAACGTCGCGGACAAGAGAAAGAGCCCTGGGAGCAATACGTAAGTTCTCTTTCTTCAGATCGGTCTCCAGTTATCTGACTCTAGAATAAGACGCGTGAAGCTTCTTGAGAAGCGGGTCGAAGGCCTGGTATCACTTCTTACCAACCCATCACTGCAATCCACAGCATCCCCCGATTCGTTGACCCAAACATCTGGTCTAGAACCCCAACCTCAGCAGTCATCCGGGGCCCTCCGAGAACCCCAGTCACAGCCCTATAGTATTCCTTCTGTTTCAAGCGTTGGCGTTGCATCCCTTACCCAGCTCACTCCCCCGACGTCTGATGCCGGCAGTGCGTGGGGAACCAGGCCACCTGATGTTGTGGATAGAGGTCTCTTGAGTGCCGAAGTAGCACACGAAGCCCTCCAAACTTTCCGAAGCAAGGCCATCAACCATTTCCCATTCGTTGTTCTTCCTCATCATGCCAGTCTCCACTCCGTCCGAAGAGAGAGCCCCTTTCTGTTCCTCTGCATAATGGCCACGATGATGGTCAAGGATTGCACGCTACAAAGGCAGCTGGGGGAGGAGATAAGAACCCAGGCCTATCAGAGGATTATGATGGGCCGGGAGAAGAGCATGGACTTGCTGCAGGGCCTCTTGGTCCATGTCGCCTGGTACCAGTATCAGCTGCAGCCACAGAAACAACAGATGTTACTGATGACCCAGCTCTGCGTGAATCTCGTTTACGAGCTTGGGATCGAGAAATGCCCTCGAGCGAGAAATCAAAATGCGACTGCTGGCATTTTGTACCCTTCAGACACTCAAACCACCCTCTGTCCCATTGAGGTTCGAGCATTATTAGGCACATACTACCTGGCTGCAACGTGCGTTTTATCCACGACCCTACGAGAAATTGCGCTAATAACTATATTAGATTTACCACAAAGCTTAAAAAAAGAAGTCTCATGCCGCATACCAAGTATATGAAGAAAGCCAGCCGATGGTTATCTGAACAAAGGGAGTATCCCACAGATGAGCTCATCCCGTACCTGGTAGATGTACAGGAGCTTTCAAGACGGATACATGACACTTTTTCTTTTGACAATCCAGGGAACATTGACTCAGTAGCAGGCTCTGTCACTGAGTCAATGACCAGATGTTATCTTGCAGAAATTGACGCCCTTCAGGGTTCAGTCCCTCAGGTCTTAATGCAAAATGGTAAAGTTATGCTCATCTCCTCTTGACCGTTTCGTGGGCTCACGCGTCAAACAGCCACATTAGCCCTTGAGTTCCCTGCCATACGTGCGATGATCCAAGAAAGCGCGCTGTTTGATGAACTCTGGTGTGGTTCTGATGCCTCTCCAGCCAGGCCAGCTTACATCTTCCCGGCAGCTCGAACCAGTTTGACCTGGGATTCAATACAGAGCTATAAGATGCTCATCAAGGGTCTCGTGGAATACCCCAATGAAGACGCATTCTACCTCACTTTCTCCACCTTCTCAAAGCTGTGCTCCGTTCTATCCTGGCTTGCCAAGCTTGTGAATATTGCTCTTGGTCCTCCCAAGAGCACCGCAGATGCCCCCAGCGATTCATTAATGGCACAATCTGTTTCACACCCATGGGCATCCATGGTCGCGGGGGATGTAGAGTTACGGAATCTGGTTAGGCAAGCCCAACACAAGCTAAATTGTATGTCGTCTGATATCGTGAGCGAATCCGCCGAGCCGGATTCCATGACGACGTTTTCGATCCTGGTCGGCAGCGCACTTTCAGTTTACGATAAGCAGCTGCAGGAATATCAGAGGTCTTCACAGCAACAAGCTCCCGTTGAACCTCTGCTCAACCAAACCATACCAGCCGGACCCGTGGTTGGCGAGTTCCCTGAACTTTATCCCGTGCTGCCTCCTGATGCTGCAACCTTGGACTTCTTCGGGAACCTAATGCCACAGTTCTGGGACGACAGTGCTGGGTTCCAGCTCGATGCGTTCCAGGACATGATCTGGGATAGATTCCTCGATGATGCGATACTGCTCCCTTGAAATCCTCGTCCCTATATCAACATTTGCCCCAGTCAGTTGGTATTACGGAGGCAAGTGGCTATCAAAAGAACAAGGACTGCAAGGTCACCTCGACAGAATTATTGTAGCAGTCAGTCACATCATAATGCTTCCTATTGTGTAATAGTAAGCAGGCAATATGTCCTAATAATCGCTCAATAATCTATCGTTTTTGTTTTTGTTTACTACTATCTATCGATGTCGTGACCTGTATTGGAAATATGGTATTGAGAAACCTTTGTAGTCCCTTAGGAGGATATCCCGACCGCTCTCACCAACAAACGCAAGAAATGGCACGCAGGTTTCGACCCAAAAGAGGAACAAATGGGCTGCCTCAACGGCAAAGATTGCCGCCGTCACCGTCATCGTGTCTGACCCAGACCAAAGCATGTCCTCGCGTGCTCGGAGCTCAAAGCCAACAAGGACCCTGGACCCTAATCAATTTCAGACTTGACTCTGGTTGGCCAGCAAAGCCTGAGAGCGCCTCGGTGGCGGCACTACGACTGCGGCTGGACACTAGGGTGGTCAATATTTCAGCTTAGTTCCATCTGGTGATTGCGGGTTGTCCACCACATTCAGCTGCCGTTTATGCGACCCATTCCGAATAATGAAGGGGAGACTTACGACTGAGGAGAGCAGAGGATGGCCTACCGATGTTGATAGTATTGTATAATACCCTGGAAGAATGAGAGGAAATGCAAATCCGAGAATTGCGTACTAATCCAGGACCGTGAGAAGAGACGCCAGTATGAAGAACAATGCAACTTCATGATTCCTGGCTATGACCTCCTACCTGATTTGATTGAACCAACATGATTGCACAGCCGCAAGCCACTTTAAGCCATCTAACCCAGGCCAATCGAGACCAACACCCATCTGACCACACTCTAATGAAGAGGTTGCAATAAATTACAAAAGAAGCAGCCTCCCCAAAGGCTGTCGTGATCGGACGCTCCCACCTTTGCCCCAGGCAGTTCTACACGAAAGGGTCAACACCTCGGTCTAAACGTGGAGATAATGCCCAGAATGCATCACGTCCTCGGTGGGCTGGTCCTCGCCTTCATATCCAGCGTCAATTGTCAATCTTTTGGCCCTGAGATCACCCAAGCACCTGTTAAAGTAGAGATATACGAACGGCAAGCAGCGTTCCCGTCAAACTTTCTAGGATACACTTTGGCAGGTTCTACGTGTGAGTACACACCGCTAATGAACATATTGAAGCGCTGGTGCCAATTGATCCGTGACAGACAAAGCTGCGACATGTAATCCGGGAGACTATTACACGACATCGGGTCGCTGGGCTGGCTGCGTTGATGGAGTACGAAGCCTGGCCGTGGGCTGCACCATGAGCTCTGTGGTAGTTTACGATGCGACGACGGCAACATGGTGCGTGAGCATAAGCTGAACCCTTGGAGCAGGACACCAGGGCACGGGAGACTAACGTACATCTACAGCCCTTCGAGTATCCCCGTCTGCGGCACCTACATGGCCTACGACAGCCCGGACAAGACGACTGGCCAGACCGTGATCCGGTGCTCCGATGGCAAAGCAACAGCGACGTTCTACAGAGATACTTCGACTTCGAGCAAGGCAGCATCGACCAGCGCATCTTCCACTACGTCGTCCGCCTCTAGCTCCCTCACAACGTTAATGCGGACGGCGACAGTCACAGTAACCGACACCACTTCATCACCAGAGCAGCCGAGTACGACGTCGCCCTCCGCCGTCGCTGCCACCACCACCCCCGGGCACGAGGATGCGAACGGGAGCCAGAACCTGGCCTGGATCGCCGGCCCGATCGTCGGCGGAATCGCTGGTATCGGCATCATCGCGCTGCTCGTCTGGATCGTCCTGCTCCTCCGGAAGCGCAGACAGGCCGAGCAGCAAGGCACATCACCAGCGATGGATGGCTCGTACGCGCCAGAGAAGGGCACCCCCTCGACCGGCACAGCCTCGTTCTACGTCCCAGGACAGGAGCGGATAGTGTCAGCGGAACTCTCTGCGTATGCGGTACCGCAGCGGCCCGTTGAGCTGCAGGGTGTTGAATCGGGGCAGTATCCAAGTCGGAGACAAGGGGCAGAGCTGGAATAGCGATGAGGGACCAGTTCAGCATGCAATGATGACATATACGTACGACTGTAATTCTTAATAGCTAATATCGTGAAACAATAATTCATGTGGAGTTTTACAATAATCCAAGTCGAAAGAAAGTGATGGCATGAATCACAATGCAAATGCACTTTGGCTGGTGGGACGGGGCATTCTTTGCAGCTCAAAAGAATGTCGCCCCCCTCACCATTGCTCTCGAACTCGTGAACTTCAAGCAGGTGTTTCGCCGCTGCTGGACGGCCCTGGTCCATCTCATGCTCTGTGTTTCTATGTAACCGTGTCCAACACCTCCTGTCTTTGAACAAGCAAGTTAGCAAGCAAGCCTGAGGGAATGGTGAAAACAGAACGGAGTCCGAAACTTCAAACTTGTCTGGAGCTTGGCTTCCATTCCACATGAGTCACTCACAAACGTGCTAAGGAAAAATCTTGATACAGGATTACAATCGCCCTGTCGGGATATTAATAATATTATGAAAAGACAATAAGATTATCCAACTTATGAATAATCGCTGGGTATGTGGCTAATGTGTCAATGCTAAATGCGTTCATGATGTAGGCTCCAAACAATTTAAAAAAAGAACAAAAAAAAATCCTCGCACTGCACGCGGGATGCCACTCCCTCCTAGATTACGCCGTATCTGTAAAACAAAACAAATCCTGCCTGTCGGTCGCCAATGTCTGGCCCGAAAACGATTGAAGCTATACAAGTGGGTGAGCCAATCCCAATATGTCCCAAGATGCTCTGAAAAATCCGAGGGTATCTCCTCCTCAGCTCTCCCGCGAAGCTGGTAAAACAAAGTAAATGTCCATAAAAGTAGTAGTAGATCGGCATCGCAATGCGATGCCGTGAACGCCGCTAGTGAAAGGTGCATATATATATATGTATATAGAGTGTTCGTATCATTATAAGCCCTGCTCCATTTGAAAAGGAGAACAGTAGCCAGGAAGCTTAAGCTAGATGCTAGAGTTCCAGCTTGGCTGTACTCGAGCTTTGAGCATCCGTTTCGACTTCTTGAAGTCCTTCATCGAGAGCTCCCTGGTCGACGGTTTGGGCATTTACCGTAGCCGGTGCTCCTTTGCGCTGTTTTGAAACCCAGTATTCCGGGAATCCAGGGATGGCACCAGCCTGATTGATTCCAGGCGATCGACTGGATACTTTCTTTTCCTTGATGGTTGGTGTGGGATTGGGAACATCCAGAGTCCTCCCATTGCTGGATGCGCCGCCTCCCCACGGCCTCCACCCAGTCAACTTGTTGATTCCAGCACTTAAAATTCCCGGGGATACCGGAGATGAGCCGGGTGTGCTGTTCATGACAGGGCCAGATACTGCTCGAGGGGATTGGAATCCATTGAAATGGTTTCGCAGCGCGGCATCGCTTCGCTTCACTGACATTCGGGAGAGAGTAGGCTGCGCGGTAACGCCAGTCACCACAGCCTCCAGACCGCCGAGAGGACGAAGAGTCATCTGGCTCGGTCGGGACTTCAGGGTGTGAACATCAAGTCCGCCAGTCAAAGACATGATGGACTCATGAGAGTGTGCTCTATAGAGTCTGGGATGTGGTAGACCATCGTCCCGAGAGATCTCGGAAATTTCTGTTGTGGAGTCGTCGGTCGACGTGGTGTTTCCGACTAATCCAGGCGCAGGATCGTCATGATTGACATCTTCGTCTACCTCTTGGATGACATTATCAAGATAGTTGAGCTGGCCTGGACCAATTGTGTCGCCCCCGATGTCAAGTTGCGGGATTGTCTGAAAGCTCTGGAACGAGGCAGCAGACGCTCGTTTATGATGTGACGCCCGCCAGGTAGGTGACATGGGGTCAAAGCTTGTTGTGGGTGAAGCTGGCGAGTTAAAGTCGGCAATGCCGCCATCGAATAAGGAGCTCACACGATTGGAACGGGGAGAACTGGGCATCGAAGCCGTAGTGATCTCTGACGCCGTAGCTCCATTGTTCGTCCAGCCAGCCTTTTCGGCTTGTGGGGTTGAAGCACGCTCTCTCTCGAGATAGGCAAGAATAGCAGGCGTGGTGGGAGACGATAAACCCGCAGGACCCGAGCATGTTGATGCAGCGGATGAAGAAGGTAGTTGGGGAGAGAATACTCCGGCGCCCAGACTTGATCGTTTCTTCTTGTTTTTTTGTTTAGGTGTAACATGATAATGGTGGTGGATATGGTATTCCTGGGAAAGGCGCCTGGGTGTTGTAAACGGCGACTCTTTAGGCTCAAGCTCTGCCATGAGACTCGCCATGTTCCTAGGCCTGTCTTCAGATATTGGTTGGTGGTAGGTCAGTTGGTCGCGCAATGACTGGATCTCGTCGTTTGAGTTCATCAGCATCTCTCTCAGTTCGGCAATACCGAGCTGCAGGTTGGCATTGTCCTGAAGAAGATCACGCACGAAATGGCCGACGACCTTACCGCCTTCCTTTTGGCTGGCCAAAGACTTTGTCGCAGCAGCCGCGCCCTTGAGGCGGCCGGCAGCAGTATCAAGCTGCTTCTCGACCTCACGCTGGCGCTCCATCCGGCCGATGACTTGGACATGGCGCTCTCGCTCCTGCTGTGCTTCCTTTTCCATGCGCTCCAACTGGTCCTGCATATCGACGATTCCCCGCTGGGCTTCTTTGAACCTCTGAGAGTGTGTGCGAGCATCTTCCCTAGTTGTGCGAAGCTCTGCATAGAGCTGCTCCTGCTCCTCCTCCAAGGCCATCAAGTGCCGCTCAGCATCTTCAGCCCGGCTAGCAGCGCTTTCTAACCGGCGCACGGCCAGTTGTGAGGAGAGAAGGCTAGCCTCGAGGCTCTTGATCTTCGTATCCGACTCGGAGATGGTGTTGTTAAGAAGCTCGAGCTGGTCAAGGAGCTGGCGGTTTTCGTCGATCTTGTTGGCATTCTCGGCCTCTAACTCCAACTTATCCATTTCCAGACGTTCGATACGCGTGGTCAGTTCAAGGCGGTCGCGCTCGGCATCGGCCATATAGGCTTCATGCCTTGCCAACAGGGCCTGCAAAGGAAATGTTAGCGGTGATTCCTGAACTGTTTCCGCCATGATGCTGCTCGGAATGTCGAGTTGACGAAGAGGAGAAATTCAGGGCTTGAAATATTGACATAGTCGAGCGGGCGCAAGGAAATGGAAAGAAGAACACAAAAAGAAGGACCCTAGGGCGGACCGCGCATTTCAAAAGCCAGCATCCAGCCATCCGGCTGGTATGCAACCGAAATGAAATCGAGTCAAGAGGCTTTGAGTTGGACGCGAGAGACATAAGACGAACAAAGCGAGGTGCTGGAATGCGGGTGGAAATCACGAGCTGGAGGCACTGGGGAAATACCACATACCTTGCCGAGCTGAGCAGCTGTCTGCACATCTTTCTCCACGGTGTCGAGGACAGAGGTGTTCTTCTTGAGCACTGCGCAGTCTGGCCGCCCGCAGCAGCAGTGTACGGTAGAGTCGGCGGGATCATGGCGGTGGCTCAGATCGAGAGCCAGGCCGTCCATGATGATTCGGTTCGCGGCGGAGTGGGCAGCGGGCATTTGAGGCAGAATCCGCCCAGGAAAGTAGTCGCGTGACGGCCTCAGCAGTCGCCAAGGTATGTCTCGGTGCAAGTTAATGCTGTCGGGCCCGCCAACATGGTCGGGATTGTTTCGGACGTCGAGGAGCACGGTGATTATTTCGTCGAGGCCCAAGGGGGGGTTGTGGGATCTGGGGACAAGGGTCGGTTCAGTTGATGCTGGTAATCGTCGGGAATTCGAGAGATGTTTCAGAAGCCAGTCTCGGAATGGGGGCCCCGTGCCGATGATGAGGAGGCAAGCGTTAGGTCGGGAAGGGTTTGAAGACAAAAAGTTAAACTAAACAGAATGAGACAGGAAAGGCAAATGACGACGATGCACGTTGATGACGGAAGAGCGATTGCGCCGGTGGTTGGAACTTGGCAGCGGCACCGCGTTTCCCCTGTCAAAATCCACCAATTGTTGTGGTGTTTCTGTGCCTGGGCTAGTGGGTGTGTAGGGTAAGTGGTTTGGCTTGGTGATGACGCAGAGGAGAAAGGCGATTCAGAAATAGCACCACAAGGGGTTGTCTGAATCAAAGAAAAATGTCAGTGACAAGAATAACGGGCACAAGGTACAAAGAATCCAAGGTCTTTCATCCGTCGGGGCTAACCTCGGAATCAGTCCGTTACAAGGACTGGGCGCAGTGGCATTTGCGCGCGAGCGCCTAAACGCCGCCAAGTTGCGTGGTTGACCGCATACACAGGAGGGTCGTGTTGGTAAAGGCTGCGACAAACCGGCACCAAGAAAGGGAGGACAAAGGATCAAAGTCCAACTCCAAGGCACCAGCAGCAAGCGGCTGGTATAGATATTTGACCTGGAAACGCGACTGGGAGGGAAAACCGCGGTGGGAAGATAGGAGCAGGATCAGTCCAGTACAATGCCACCACGAAGTCTTTCCCCGTCAACATGCAGTAGGTTCATCTTGGTCGCTGGGCATCTATACCAGCAGCCTATTATGGGTGCGCAGGTGTCCACCGCGGCTGCGACAAACCTGGCACTCATCCGCATGTGGTTGGAGGGGAACAGACAAACGGCCAAAGGTGTGTTTGAAGGAGGGGCACAGGCAGGGATGTCATACATCATTGCCCCCCTTCCCGTGTGCCTGACAGCGGTAGCCCAGCTTGGGTGGCTGGTTCTCTCACGTCATGTGCGCCGACAACTGGACGCCACGAGCAGGGAGGGGGGCCATGGCCTGGGTAAGGTACGACGCTATGACCTTAGCTCTCAAATCCTGAGTTTGTTCATCTGAACCATTCAAACGCAATCATGCAACCAGTCCAGTAAGCGACATGCGATGGAAGCATCCCGGCATGATTTGACTCTGCTGCCGAAATAGGGCGAGCTATCGATAGTGGCATCATTAAGCCAGATCTTGCCGCCATCCCATTCTGCGCCCTTCAGCGCCTTGGTGCCCAAATTTGGGCGTTGGGATCCTCTGGGATTCCAGCTGGCCCCCTGGGCATCTGCTAATAAGCCTAACACATTAGAGCTCAGGTCCAAGCGACGGCTATCTAATCTTAACCTGTCGGCAGCCCCACATTGAGCATTATGATCCCTCAGATTTGCACCATCAACATTTCTCCCATCCAGGAAAAATTTTAAAATTAAATCTGCATAACAGATGCCATTATCCCGCAATGGATCTAAGTTTTACTATTCTTGCCTTCGTCAATCCCAGCGCATTCCGGCCGAGTCATTCAGAGTCGGGATAGCAGTTCATTTCACCGCTGTCTGCACCATCGCGACGTGCATTAGTTCGCGCCCGCCACCTCACCAACGTTCAACCCAGCCCAGTCTTTATTTCGAGTCACAACGGGCATTCTCTTATCGTAGGTGGGAAAATTTCAATAGATTGCTACCTATGTATTTACACCGTACTTTGGCCATCGGCTTCCCCGCCCATCTAGGTAGGAGCTTGGCCGCTTATTACGTCGCGGGAAACTAGAACAGTCATCAGGCGAGTAGGTATGTGAGCAACAAGAGGCGTGAACTCACTGCAGGTGTGATAAGAACCATAAAAATACTCCGTCAAAATCCAGTCTCGCCATTAGTTGCGCGCCAGCACGTAGTAGCCTCACTAACAAGTCTCTGGATTTTGAAAATTATGAACTTTCGTAAAGGTATATGCCGTCTTCTTAGTCGTTCAATCGTGAAGGCACTCTAGGGTAGGTGCATCACAAAGGGAGCAACACGATTCATCTCATCGCTGTTGAGTGTGTATGTGTTTTTTTGTGCACATTACATTATGTACAGATTTTCCATTGCTCTTGAAATCATTTTGCATATATGACTTCGCTCTTCCAACTTGTGCGACGCTTGATCGCCTGGGCTGTTTGAAAGTGGTATTGATTACCGATACCAATTCCCACCGTGCCCTCCACGGTCTGGAGCCTTTCGGCTTTTCTCACTTTCTCCTCGCCGATACTATATCGTGAAAAACCCAAGATACGAGATGCGAGCCCTGCACCACCGGACGCTCGCTTCGAACTGACCGAAAAAAAGACCTATGACGTCTCGACGCGAAGTCCTCGAGCAGCAGCCTCAATAGAAGAGAGACGCGCCAAGGCTGTTCCTTGAGCGGTGGGTTGGAGCTCAATCTCCTCTTGCTGGTTCTCACCAGCTAAAGCAGGCACCGAATCATTGCCCACCGTCGCAGTCCCCTGGTGAGTTCGAGCCTGCTGTCGAAAAAGGCTGGAGAAGAGACCTTGTGCTGGGCGCCGGAAACTAGCCTGGATATCCTCGAGGGACCGGCCTCGGGTCTCGGGCATGCGGATGGCGAGGACACCGACTGTGAAGAGGGCGAGGCCGCTGAAGAGGAAGTAGGCGCCAAAGGCGGAAGCGTTGAGTAGGACTGGCGTGATGAGGGCAACGACCCAGTTTGTGAGCTTGTGTTTCTCCCAGTTAGCTGATTGAAAGCCCGGTGGATGTGAAGTTTGGAAATTCAGGTATTGAGTCTTACAAAGCTGCAGGCCATGCCGACAGAGTTGCCGGCAGCGCGGGTGTTTCCAGGGAGAATTTCGCTGGCGTATATCTTGCCCACGATCCCCCATGTGGCACAAAAGATCATACCGAATAAGAAAACGCATACAACTACGACCCAGCTGGCAGCGCTACGTGGCGTGACAGCGCCAGAGGCGTACAGAGCACCCATTAGGAGCATGATGCCAGCGAGGAGGAGACCACCAGATATGGCGGAGGTGCGGCGACCCCATCTGTCGGCAAGCAAAAAACCAGGGATTGATACCAGCAGCATGGCGATGGATGATACGCCTGATGCAATGAGTGATGAGCTGGTGGAGGAGATGCCGGCCTGATCGAATAGCGATGGTGCGTACTGATATGTGTGTTAGTGCCACTGCTTGGAATTAAAGGAAGAAAATGGGGATGCCATACGTAAGTCTGCGATAAGTGTTAGCGAATACTTCCACAAAGATGAACGAGAAAAGCTTACGATTGCGTCTATGCCTGACAATTGAATCATAGAGAGAATGAACAGTGCAAGGAAGGTCTTCGGGCGGTATCCACGGCGGAAAAGAAGCACAAAGCTCTGCCAATTGGATAGACTGGATTGCTCTTGCACAGTAGCCAGAAAATCTCTCCTGGCTTCGTTGAGATCGAAATCTAGCCGGGTAAGGGAGATCTGGGCTTCATCTCCGCGGCCTTGCAGTGCCAACCAACGCGGCGATTCGGGCAGGAAGCGGCAGACAAGGGCCAGACCGGCAGACACTGCGACCTGAACGATATACGGTAGTCTCCAAGCGAGAGATGATTTCTGTCCGGTTGTGGACACGCACGCAAAGTAGCCAATGCAGACACCCGTAGTGGCCATGAATTGAGGCAAGGCAGAGAGACGGCCGCGACTGCGAAGCGGCGCAACCTCTGTAATGTAGACGGTGATATTGCCGAAGAATACACCCTGCCCGGCGCCGGAGATTGCGCGACCGATGATGAATTGGGGTAGTTGTGTTGATGTGGCCTGGAGGAGAGCCCCGATGCCAAAGACCAGAGCACCAGGGGCGATGAGACGCAATCGACCGTACTTGTCAGCGAGGTGGCCTGCGAATAGGGCCGGGATAATGCCAGTGAGCATGATCGTGGAGACGGTGATACCAGTGATGAAGGCGGTCATGGCCCCGCCCATCGATGATTTGAACTGTTCCATGTGGACAATGGCTCCTATGGACCCGGTATCGTAGCCATTGAGCAGCCCTCCAAAGGACAGAGCAATGGAGGCAGTGACATAGTTTGGCATCAATTTGTCGAAGACAGGCATTTTGGTGGACAAGAGGAGATTCTCCTGCCTCCTCTTTTGAAGATGGAGAGCTTTCTAGAGACGGATCTTGGGCAGAATATAACCGTCAACCATAGGGGAGGAGGCTTCCCTTGACGATGTTCACATGACCTGACCGGGAATCCCACGGAGGTTTACTCCGTACAAACCCCTCGCCCGGAGCGGGTTTTCCACATCAGGAACAACCGATGGTTGATTTCTAAGCGCCCGAGGTTTCGGTAAGGATAGTGATCCACATATATCTTACTCCTTAGTTACCCTTGCCTGCCATTATCACGATCGATCGCCACAACGAGACCGAATTGATCTTACTTTGCTCACAATAATTGATTATCGCAAACAACGTTACGAAGGTAGAAGGGTAATTCATCCGGAATTAGCACGGGCAAGTAGGTTTCCGAATAACAGGGACTGCAAAAGTGTTCGTATATTTCAACTTTCTTGTACAATCATAATGAATAGACAATAGTGTACAATAATAAGAAATTATTGAGTCATTATTATATAATCTCATCTATTAATACACAAAAGGATTAGATATCATGACACAGTAGGAGGTATCAATTTGTGACTACCACAATAATTCTGTTGAGTTGACTCTGCGGTCCCTGTTTTTATGACGGCCACTTGCCAGGAGCAAGAATTTCCTCCCGAGTTGACACTCTAGAGCATTGCAGCAGGCGTTATGCGATTGGTGTTCTTGCCGTGTTGCGACAATACTCTATAAGAAGACTTAAGTGCATGAAATGAGAGCTTCTTTACTCTTCACGGGCACTGAAAACAACATACATTTTCCGAAGCCTTTATTTCTTGCCAATAATAAAACAGGAGCATGGGATCTTGACGATAAGACTTGCATGGGGGGATATTTTGCCTAATATATTGGCTGTTTACCAACTGACCCCATGGTCCATCATAAGATAGGACTCGCAGGGTGTCCAGTCACGGGCATATATTCATTAAATGCAAGAATAGAAGATTCACCAAGTTTGAACTTTTTTTTTTGTATTTAAATCTCGATTCCAGACTGATGGCTAGGGATGATGAGCAGACATCTTCTCAAACTGACGTACAGCTAGTCGAAGATGCTCCTGCCACCCCTCACCCAAAGGAAAAAAAAGGAAAGTAGACTAGTAAAGACCAACAACGACATCACCCTTGACACGGGCAGTCAGGTGGACTTCGGCCTCGAGGTCGAGCTTGATGCCGAGCAGAAGAGCGGCATCCTTGAGCTTGCCGTTGTCGTCGGCAGCGCCCTTGATGATTTGGCCTAAAGTGATAAGAATGGTTAGCATCCGCCCGATAAAGGGAAGAAGGCGATGAACATACCAGCAGGGGCGTTGAGGCCAGTGGCGGTGGGCAGGGGAACCTGGAACTGAGCACTGTTTGGACACCCAAGTTAATAATTCGGTTCAGTCGGAGGCGTTGGTAACAGTAACCAGTGTTGGAGGGTGGATTGATGCTTACGGGGCAGACATCTTGATAGAGTTGTTTTAAAACGGGGGGTTTTGGTTTGGTGTTTGGAGTAGATTGTTTGAGTTGTGAGTGATGATGAGAGAGAGGAGTAGAACTTGCTTGGGAGAGAATATCGCCTTTATAGGATTCTTTGAGGCATCCGTGGGGCATTGCCAATTTCACCTTTGCTTTGTCGTGGCATTTTTTCTCTGTTCGTTTATTAGCTGTACAGGTCAATTCAATGCAAAGTCGAGATTGCATTATCGCGACCCTGCAGCGCTGCATTGGCTGTCCAGCTCAGCTTGCGTCGCGTCAATGTTAGCCGAGCGATTTGACCCAAGAAGAGCATTGCAGCTCTAGGATTGCGTGCCCACAGCTTCCAGCCCAGATGTATACTTGCATTGACCCATGGGGTGAAATGTCCAAGGGCCTCACGACTTGGAAATTACCTAGGGTTTTTCTTCGTCTGCTCTGCAGCAACAACAACTGTAGAGCCTGCCTTGGCTTGTCTCCAGTGCGGGTCAGACACGTCACATCGTCCCTGGCTCTTTATACTCATGCAGGCAGATGCATACGCATGTGGAAACTAGCAGGAAACATTTCTCTTGTGGCAAATCATTCGAATGGCATGAATGCAATGTGAAATGAATCCCAGGTTAATGAAGCCAGAATCGACCAGATGTGTTGTATCATGCATGCCTGTCTTATAACGACCACGACAACACAGCTCGGAAAAGAGGGAGCTGTTGGAAATGACACCTGAATGTTGGCTCCGAGGGGGGGCAGCTCTAAGCTTTACATTTCTGATTGACTGTTACGATGTTGGTAATGCTAAGATAAACACGAACTCAACGAGAGTATGTTGATGCATGTTCCCTTGATCTCTTAGGTGGGGAGTTGAATCTGTTCATTTAGTATTCGCCCAAATAAAAAGATTTCCCTTCCTTGCCATAGTGATGAACAACATGGCTGTCGCCCTCATAATCAACATGAGAAAAAGTAACGATAGGTGAAGTAACTGCATACGTGTCTTATCACAAATTGCTCTGGGATGGTTCCGATGTCAACCATTTCACAGAATCAGAAATCAAAATCCCATCCATTGATGCGTCTTGTCACAGCAATTCTCTTTGTGTAGCTTGGACATTCTACACATCCACATCTTTTTGAGAGATTGATCATCCTTGAATGCTGCCATCTCAGCCTCCGTGAACCAGACCTTCTTGAAGAGTTTAGAATATTTTGTACTCGGCGTAATCGCAGTCAGCAATTCTTTGGTACTGTTGAGATCGACGAAAAACATGCGGCCCACTCCTGCTCGATGAAGTTGTTGTAAGGCATCGTCCATGAAGTTTTTGGTGGTGCGGATAGTCAGGTGCTGGAAATCCTCAAAATGCCGTTGGGGGGACAACATTAACGAGTTCATGGCTCCCGGGAAGCTCGCGATCGAACCATCAATGCTCTCAGTGATGAGACCGACAAGACTTTCGCGGGTCTTGTATAGGAAGGCATCAGGGTTCCCAGGGGAGAACATGAGTAGCTGGTCTGCAACAGCGGCCTGCTTCGCCGCGTTCCCAATTGCACATTCTAGCAGGATCGTATCGATGCGGTAGCGGCGGAACACTTCCTAGGTGTAGAGGCTCTCATCCCAACCATATCGCGCGCCTGAGATATCTATGGCGAGGACCTCGCCCGTCTTAGTTGTTACACGTAGGACATTGTGTCCAGCGAACTGTAGTGACCCGATCATGAGAGCTGGGTTCTTGATATTGATTTCTATTTCTTCAATTTTCATGCAGAAAGCTGGACAAGATGTCAGTTATCTGAGGAGGAAAGTAGCCATAGGTGCGTAAACTCACGTTGGAGAAAGCTCTTGACCCAAGGCATTCCAGTCGAGGTGATTTCATCTGTATTTTTATCAAAAAGCACAGCCTTCTCTGCCTTCACGCTCATATTGGTAGGGATCACATCGTCTGGGAAGCGTCTAACAAATGAGGCACCAGTGTAGCATCGACGATCTTGGTCGTCCTTCCAGTGCTCAGCCGCGATGAGACCGTTGTCTTCGTGGGAGAAATCGCATCTCTCAGCATAGGTACTGGCCTGTAGGGCCGCCCACAGCCCTGTGAGAATAGAAACAGCGCGTGCGAGCTGTTGTCGGGATCGGCATACTTTCCGGTGGGATGGCCAGTCGGCTTTTTGGCACTCGCTTGAGCAGTAGTGGACTCGGAGATGGCCTACCTCAGTGACCTTGCAGCGAGAGCAGGTCAATGTACAGCCGCCCTTTCCACAGCCGGCGCATTTCTGGTGGTTGGGCATGGTGTCGTAAGGCAGGGAGGAGGGACCATCAATGGACGTAATGGTTGGCGACGGTCTGTGAATTGGGTACACACGCAGGCCATTTTCCTGAAGCCAGGCGACCCGGGCCTCTGGATTTGGGATGCTTGAACCAGTGGCCATGGTACCTGAAGATGGTAATGAATGATGTGGTAATCCGGGCAGCGTTAGGGGAGACACACTGATGAACTAGATCAGCGGTACAATGGCGGAAAAGAGGAAAACTTCACACGAGGTGTCCGCGAGATTGCCACGATGTATTGAAGCTACATACCTCAGGCAGACATTGGCGGCGAGGAGTGGCAGTTGGGAGTATCACGTGCGCCCTCGCGAGGTGCAGATGCTATCAAATTGCCTGAGGTTGTAGGTACTTTCTATTTGTAGACATTCGTACTTGGATCATATGGATCGGAACAGTTGTTATTTATCCCCCCCCAAAAAAGGCTGATGACCATAGAGTTGCTGTCGCCTTGCAATTACTTGTGTGCAAAGCGAAGTCGAGTGCCCTCGTATTACCCATGTTTCATCCCTTGTGTTTTAACGGCCCTCTTAGCTCACTCTAAAGATCATTTGTAAATTCTTCATTATCAGAGGGGGAGTGAAGGTACACTCTTTTGCGATGTGCATTGGTGTAATCCTGATATACAAGCACCGACCGCCCGTCTCGGTAGCCTTCACAAGCATATCACACTCGTGAAGTTTCAAGGCTTCCGTATCATTGATTATCCCATCGCCTTTTAGACTTGCGCCTCGCTGTTGAGCGTGTGCTCGTGCTCGGTATCCCCAATGAACGGCGCAGAATCCCGGCAACAGCCTCGGATCCTGTTTGATTGTATATGTAAATGTAATTGGGAAGAAAAGTAAGTATATGTTATCATCAAGGGTGGATCTTGGCGTACCATCTCAGATTCACACTCTGACCTGAAACAGTAACAAAGTCAAGAGTTACCCTATCTGTCTGGTCATTTTGACCATTGTGGTTTCAGCTTTTAAAGTCGAAATTGATGTCAGGGGTGAGGCGCAAGGAATACTTGGGTGGTCAGCCGTAATCTGCCTTGCAGGTTGCCTTCTAGCCCCGCTATCAATAGACATACTCCAGGCATTGCACATCAGCTCAGATGCAACATGATCTAGGGTTGGCTCTTCAATCTTCCCAGACACGCTGGCAGCCATGGATCCTCTCAGTGTCGCAGCATCGATTGCAGGCTTGGCCACAGCCGCTGGAGAGGTGGCCAAGATCCTAAAGCCGTATGTCTCTGCCGCCTCCGAGACGGTGCCTCCAATTGCCCTACAGGTATATGCCGAGGTGGAGAGTACGCGGACCATTCTATCAGCTGTGCAGCGCCTGATCAACAATCTGAGCCTCGCGAAAAACACCTCTCTCATCCAGGTTGATGATGTAGTTGCCGTCTTAACCGATGGAGTGCTTGTCTATTCAGACTTGGAGGAAGCCATTGGTGAGCTACGGATCGAGTTGCCAGCGGATTCGATCCCCTTGCGGTCACGACTGCTATGGGCCCACAAGGAGAGCAAGGTGAAATCCCTCCTGACGAGGCTCCAGGGTTTTAAATCATCCACAAGCTTGATTTTGAACCTATTGAACTGGTGAGAAACAAGAGCGTTGTTCGTCGTCGTTTCCTAAAGTATTCCCCGGCTGACCTATGCCATGTAGCGAGTCTAACCAGCAAGCGGAGCAGCATCGAGTAGACCTCACCGAAAGCATTGATAAGCTGTTAGAGGGGAATCATGACCTGGTTAGGCGTATGATGCTGCTAGAGGGGGTCATTGGCTTGCAACATAAGAAATTGGCAGGTCACGATGCGGACCCCGTGGCAAATACACTCCCAACGATGTCAGAGGTGTCTGCAGCTAGAGCACCACCCGCCTCATTTTTCGATTTCGAAGCAGACCTTGAATCCTCGAGAGTATACGGTCGGGCCAAACGCACGTCTATGGACTTTTCATTTAGGAGTTCCAAGGCTCGTTCGACTGTAGGCTCCATGCTCTCTGGAATTAGTCTGAGTAAAGTGTCCAACATTTCGGTCATCGCATTGCCTATATTTGTAGAGGATGTATCCAATTCTCATCACTATAGCTTCTGCTTCAGCCTGGACGTCACTTGCACTGAACCTTACAAGAGTAAGCGGTCGACCAGCAACATGTCAATTATACAGCGTTGCCAACTTATACGGCAAATGCTCCTTCAGCTACCGGAATTCCAAGAGGGGTTTCAAGAAGCCGACATCCTCTATATAAAAATGAGCCAAAGAATCCCCTGAGAGATTTGAAGCACGTGTGCCAAAAGGGGACGCCCTTGTTGGCCTTAATCAACAAGCTGCGCCCAGGTTTCTATGGTCTCCGGCGCTATTCCGACTCAACGTCGTATGGTGGTGTTGCTCTTCATGAGTTTATTGCTGATTTCAATGCCTTGAATCTTGGCCCAACGAAGGCTTTCACAATACTGGACCTGACAGAGGATAGCTATGTTGGATTTTTCAAGGTATTTCTGCTTTTCTTGCTCAAACCCAGCGTCCTTCTGCGATTTGAGTACACTGACTAGCTTATAGGTCGTAGAGACCCTGGAGTCAATTTTGGAGGAACTTGTCAAACGAACCATTCTGAAGAAAGAACGTCTTTCTGAGCAATTGCCCTCGTATGGCGATGCATTCAAGGATGTGCGAGCCACCGTGGCTAGTTTCCTAGACACTGAACGGCGTTTCTTCGAAAAGATGAGGAAGCTGTTGTCCATAAAAACCAAAATGCGCCATGAGCTCTTCAATCGTAAAGAGTCCAAACTCGTATTCGGTCCGATTGATAGGATTGTGGATTGGCAGGTTGAGCTCCTGCTTGCAATTGAGACCCAGGTCTTGGAACACCCCTTCAACCAACGATGGATCATTCCGTTTACTCCCCTGGCGCGAGTCAGCAAAGATTTTCAGGTGTATGATTCTTCCAGCTCTAAAAGGGGAGCTATATTAAGTGCTAAGATGGCAAGACGGAACAAGAACCTGTACGATCCGCATGCTTCCGCCCTGCAGCAGTTGATGGCACTTTCAGGTCTTCCTATTTTGCACCTAGATCAGTACGAAAAATTCATTGAGGTATACTTTAGTCGACTTGATACTCTTTAATTCCCAGCTAATTCCCTCAGTCATTAGTGACGCTTTTCCAAAAGCGAGATCCCAGATTGACGGGCCTAGTACTCATTGATCTGATGCTCGCCGTGGACGCTATCAAGTCGATCCAAATGGACATCAAACAAGCTAAAGAAAGAGTCCTCACGAAACCATTTTTGGTTGATTTGAACAATCGGATACAGGACTGGGAGGGATACCAGGTCGAGCATTTCGGGGAGTTAGTTATGTGCGGAAAATACCTAATCAACTTTATGGGCAAGACAAAACCGGTAGGTAGAATGCCACAACGACAGGAGAACAATTTTAAAATAGAGCTGACTTCGTGGGTTTAGTATCCTATATATCTCTTTCAGACGATCTTGCTCATATGCAAGGAACAGCCGATGACAGCAACGAGCCCTAAAGGCTTGCGGAGCAGCAAATTCCCCGAGGAAAGTAAAGCCAACCAAGCCAAGTCGAACTTGGGCATAGAAGCTATAATCTTTCTCCAGAACATCACAGAGCTTGTGCCATTGAAGATAGAAAATACAGGTTCATTATCCTCCATTTGTTTCTTGTTAATGAGGCGATTTGTGTTTCTAATGATGTATCTCAGGTTTCTTTCACTTCGGGATAAGATGGCAAATAGAGCACTGCCCAGGGAGTCTCAATATCTATTTCTCGGAGAAGAAGCAGATGCGTGAGTGGGGAGACCAAATTCATGCTCTGATCATTCAAGCTCGTGCTAGTAGCCATCCCGTTCGAGTTGCTAGCGGATTTAGGTCCCCTTAAGGAGCATACTCCAACTCTGCGGTTGTGCATTGGTATCTATCATCAACTCGTTCTTCCACAGCCTTCTAGCCAACACGCTGCTACTCAAGCATCTGTATAAGCCTAATCCCTTGCTGAATAGCAAACACGGTTTCAGAATCCTCTGCGTTGGGAGTACACCTACAAAAACTTAGAGGTCAGCAGTCTTGAAGAAGTTGTTGGCTAGGGTGCAGCTATCGCCTAGACCTTAGCATCATCCACTTAATCTCCTGGAAGCATCGAACCTGTGCAACACGTATAGAGTAGGTAGCGACTCTGGAAACAGGGGGAATTTTTATCTACATTAGGTGACTTTGGACTAAATTCTATCATTTTAACATGCATTGATCTACTGTGGCTAGGGTAGTATCTCGCATCCAATATTAGACGAATATAAGACGACTATATGGGCACACCATATACCTAGCAGCACATGTCTCGACGTACTTACCTACCTATGTAAACTTATAGGACAAATGTACGCAGTAACTTGGAAGCTAGCCACGCTCGCCAGTCAGGTCTTACCTCAAGGGGTTCTTCGTTGCCACTCAACACTGCCAAGTAGTAGCTTATCTTTCTCAGCGATCAGAATAAGATAAGGTGCATCCAAGAAAGTGAATTTACAGCCAACAAAGACTTGTAAGAGCTTAACATATGTTGCCGAGCCTGAACACCACCCTCTGTTCCATATCACGTGACTTGGCCGAGTAGCTTATCTTATCGTGGAATCCATTCTCCACTTCAATTGGAAGGGTGGAAAACTAAGTGGTCCCAGCGCTCTTCCCCTTCCATCTGCACCAAAACCAACACAAAGTTGTCATCCTACAAAATTTCATCAATCCAACGAAATAAACAAGCTTCTCCAACGCGCTAAGTACGAATATGACCAATGACCCGGTAGACCCTGATGCTAACCGGCCTAGAAGAATGGAACAAGAAAGATCAGCCTACGAAGACCAGCTGACTACCTTCCGCAGCAATCGGAAACTGATTCGGATCAACAAGATCCCATTCAAAGTCACCCGCTATGCATTCGAAAATGCACTTCGGGAGAAGCTCAGCAAGTCTGAGTCGCCTCGTTTTTTCTGGCCTCCAGTCGACAGGACCAAATTGAGAAACCCTGCTCGTCATTTGGGCTGGATAATGGTCGGATTCGACCAACGAGATCAGTGCAAGGAAGCTTTGTCTGAGCTCGCGGGTTAGGTACTCGAAGGGTCTCAGCTTGGCATCGATCGAGCATCCAGAGTGACAGTCAGTCTTGAATCTCTATCACTCTCCCTTGTCTACTATGGCGAACGCTACTAATGCAAAAACAGTATACATCAGGCTCCTCTGGGAAACGAATCAGGTCTGCTGATTCTAAGGAAGCGTCGACAACCGCGCCTTCTGTAGCGGGTCCTTTGACTGCTACGTTGACGTTTTCAGTAGCGGGCCCTTCGGCTGCCGCATCACCTGCGATTTCCACCCCAACTGCCGGCAATACCATCGCCGAAGCCGCTCTTCTCCCTGGCATCACCCCCGAGAATGCCCCTGCCGCTGTGGTCGCCACTGAGGATACCCATGCCGCCACGAACAAAAGGAAGCTGGATGCTCATGCTGCCGAGGATTCTCATGCTGCCGAGGATTCTCATGCTGCCGAGGATGCTCATGACGCCGATGCTCTCCCCGCTAAGAAAATGAAGTTTGATGCCCATGCCGCCATGAAGAAAAGGAAACTAGATGCTCATGCTGCCGAGGATGCTCATGACGCTGAGGATCTCCCCACAAAGAAAATGAAGTTTGATACAAACTAAAACTGTCGAGTTCGAACTGTGTCTGGAGTACAAGGACTTTTGGAGCGACAAGGATGACGAGATCGACTATTCCAACTAAGCGGAGAAAACTCCATCTTTAAGGATTGGTGGGCGAAAGCCTATCTTTCTTCTTTATCTTGGTGAGCCCATCACCGTATCTTGGTGAGTCCATCACCGTATCTTGGTGAGTCCATCACCGTATGTGGGTTACAAACCCTTGGGTTCGCCCTAAAAAGTGCTTTGTTGGCAGGGCTACGGCCAGCGGGTTCGATCCCCGCAGCGCTTTTACTCTTTTTTCCAGGTGAAAACCCTCACAAAGCGCATGGGATATTCCTCTACTTCTCTATGTCGAACCCCCCCCTCGCAGTCAACGTCACTGCAAGTGCCTTTTACATCCAACGCGGACCAAGCACAGACGCCAGTCAGAAGCGTATATTGTATCAATCTTTGCGACCCTTGGTTTGCTCTCGCGCGTTCCTCTTTCTATCGCAGGATGAAGGCTAATCAATTTGTCCCATAGAAGGGTAGCGGCTTCGTCGGAAAGTTGTACATAAGTTAGTATGTGTCTCCCAGCTTCAGTATCACATCTTCAGACCAGCCTCATATTGAACAGATCCTGCATACAGCAAAGCACCTAGAAAACCAATTGCATCTGCGCTTTATTCAGGGATAACAAGATGGGTCCAGTACTAGAGCAGAATCCCCCTCGCAGCAGCTTAACTCCACGTTCATTTCTTTTTGTTATTCAGGCAGAGAGAGTACAGTGTACTCTTTCTCTTGCACTACTTCATTTTAGTAAAGAGCTAGCGCCACTACGCGAGGAGGGAGAAAGTCCCGTTATAATCCTTTACTTGATTCGTTCCCGCTGGTTAAAGATAGAACCAACTTGACGTCTCTGAGCTTTAAGTTCAAAACGGTATCCATATATCTTGTGAAAATACATCTATTCAATTTACGAGGTGCTAAGATAATACTTGTACGTCTTGTGTCATGTGTCATGGCAGTGATGAGGTGCCCTGAAAAGATTGGCCATAGTCTGTCGATGCCAAATTCCGCTCTTTGACCAATTCCAGGGCTGAATCTGAGGCTGACCCCGGAGCTGCCGTTTCTGTAGCAGCTGGACATTCCCCATGTCTGGACGCCTTACATCAGTGGGGTCGAGGCGACCATCATGCCCGATGCCCTTGCAGAGGTATTTTGGCATGAACTGGCGGGTGTGCAGGACAGCCGTAGGATTAGACCAAGGCGGGGTTAGGTAGTTATATTTCGTGCCCGTCAATATTCATTCTCAAGGAGCTGCTAACACGATACTTTGACACCAAATCTCACGCCTTTCTTTGAGGCTTTGAGCCTTTTGACTGTTATGGCTGCGTATTTCGACAACCATCAACCGGAGCATAGCGCGCATGCGTACCAGCCAGAGAATAAATATGTTCACCAACACCTAATCGAGCAATCTGCAGAAAATGTCCACCACCCAAGTTTTCTCAAGAGCATTCCCTGGGTTGGGATGCTCGGCTTGGTGGTGACTGTGCTTGCTGCCATAGCTATCATTATCATGCTGAAGACGGCCGACGGCAAAGCGACGGATGCCTGGCCGAGCGAAGCGAGAACCATCCAGCTTTCCGTGATACTTGCCATCTTGATCGCCTTGGTGAACTCATCGTTGACGCTTGCCTTTCACGAGGGTGCAGCCCTGGCCTGGTGGCTTAAAATGCTGAAAGGTGGCAACCTCGACGATAGCCACCGCTACTGGCAACACGGATCAAGCGCCTTTCAATCCATCAAAGGGCTGCTACACTTCAACAAAGTTACTCTTGTATCTATCGTCATGCTGTTCCTCATTGCCAGCCCCCCACTTCTACAGAGAGCTGCAGAAATTATCACTGTCGACGAGAGTGAAGATGCGACTTTCAACGCAGCCTTGTCTCAGGACCAGTTTAACCAACCAACGGGCTACTACATGACCCACGCGCCATCGGTCAACGCCTTGACGAGCAATTTTTCGCAGGTCGTGCAGGACTTTACAAACCGAAGGAACATTGGATTGTCCTTGGAGGGTTGCAAGGGAACCTGCTCGGGAACTTTCGTCACTGCTGGCTTCGATGTCAGTTGCGCAAGGGGGGGCCAAGACTACGATATGAATCTAAAGACCGGGGCAAATGCCACAATTGGTTCTATACTTATCTCTTCCAACTCCATCTCTGAGCCTGGGGTAATCACAGTCATGACTACCTACAAAGCAGATTCAGCTGATAAGGGGAAGTTGATTTCCACCAACTGCACATTACATAGTGCTCAAGTGAAATACCCGTTCAGCTACACCAATGGTACAATTGTGTTGGAAAGTGCAAGCTCTTCAGTCGATGAAACAGTCAATCGCACAACCAAGCTTGTTTATCCGGGCAAGGAAATTGTTGGCATTAGCAAACAGCCGTCGGCTTTTGGCGGCATCGCTTACGCACTAGGCAGCATCTACAACAGCCAAGTGAGAGTTTACAAGTCAGCGGAATTAGCCATCATGGGCTCCGGCCTGATGGCTTATACCTACAGGAACTTCACAGACGACGAGCTCGGGAGTAAAAGCATGAGGTGGATTGATCCAAAGCCCGCCATCCTGGACGCCGTCCGCGAGGTGACCTTCCGCACCGCGATAGCGTTTTCAGATCCCTCCGCGCAACAGATGGTACAAGGTAGCCAATTGCGTACAATCACTAAATACAAGATCAATATGAAGTTTTTCGGTGGAACTCTGGCCATCACTCTTTTCAGCACCTTGGCAGTCGCTATCCTATTTCACGGGTTCTGGAGGCTTGGTCGTCCAGTATCAATGAGCCCTCTGGAAATAGCCACCGCATTTCAGGCACCTATCACCAAGGGGAAGTTTCCATGGCTTCCGATGCAGATGATATTGCCAAGCATATTGGCAGGCGTGGAGTTAGATACCGGGATATATATTTACCGGATGGAACTCACTCGAGAGCTATCATGTCCGATGAATCTACAGCTTGACAGCCTAGGCATACCCCTACAGTCAGTAGACAGGGCATAATGGTAGGTAGAAACCAGATCACGGATGTAGAATTATGGGGTAGAATAAAATAGGTAGAGAGGGGAGGAGAGAGGCCGGAGGAGGAGGGATCAACAGCTACATACATCTTGAAGGGGAAACTAATAGACAAGGCTAATGAATAAGCGATGGCCAACTAGTGAAAATCAAGCCAAATATAAACTGAGTGAAACTAACACGTGGAAGGCCGCATGCCGGTCCCTGCTACAATCCATTGAATGTAGCAATCTCCCGGCAGCCTCGGCCTCTGGCTCCGACAAAACGTTTACCTTTGTAAACTTGCCTTTGTGATTGATTGACTGAGTTGAATCATCCAGGCTTTGACTGACAAGTGGCATCTCCTTGCCTAGTCTGCATTTGATGTCCACTATGTTAGTTGCAGTGAAAGAGAGAGAGGGCCAAGATTACTTACCTGAAATGGTGATTTTGTCTCCCGTCAACGAATCAGGCCTTGCTCTGCAGGAAACAGTATTTTCATGAGTTGGGTAAGGGAATGATCGCTGTGGGAATCGAACCCACACCCCGTAGGATTGCCAGTGCGACCTTTAGGCTGATGCCAGGGACTGGGCGACCCAAGATACCAAGTTTGCACTTGCGATACAGGGCTGGTCGCCCATAGATAATTTAAGTTGTTCACTTACGATACGGAGCTGTTCGCTCACAAGATAATTTAAGTTGTTCACTTACAATACGGAGCTGTTCGCTCACAAGATAAGAGAAAAGGTTGGACTTTCGTCCACCTTCGCATGAGGGGCATTTGAGGGGTTTCATCGAACGATATTAGGGGGTGCTGGTACGAGTGAACACAACGTGGGTGCTCGTGTCCGGTCGTCGACATTAGGCCGCTCAGGCGTTACTGTTCCTTGGATGCTTCAATTCTGGCTCTCGCGCTGTCAAGGGAGTCCTTAACGTTGGGCTGTCGGAGCGTCCCATCCTCATCTTTCTTCTTTGGTAATCGTGCGTCCTGAAAAAAGGGAAGTTCCTGGGCCAGTGTTAGTGCACCAATTGACTCTAGATAAATATGACTTTTGAAAACTTACGGCCAGCCATTCTGCGTTGATTGCCGTCGCTGGTTGCAGGTATGAGTTTTTTCAAGAGGGCCACAAGCAAATCAAGGTCGATGGTCTGTTCATGTGCTTCGTCAAGAATGACGCAGGCGTATTCACTCAATTTCTTGTTGCTTTGTAGCTGTCGAATGAGTATGTCTTCGGTGAGATAAACGAGGCGAGTCTCTTTATTCTTCACTTCGTCGACCAATCGGTCGCCTTGGACCGTGTAGCCCACCTCTGCCCCAAGATTGACACCCATCTCCTCCGACACGCGTTTGGCGAGCTCGGTCGCAGCTCGTCGTCGAGGCTGAGTGCAGGCAATTCGGAGGTTGCTCATAAACTCGTCGTATAGGAGGAGCTGGGGCACCTGCGTTGACTTGCCTGAGCCTTGCTCGCTCGACAGTACGATCACCTGAGATTGGTGATATGCATCGAGGATTTGTTGATATTGCCCATAGACAGGCATGCGGCGACGTTTTTGAACAATGGCTTCATGGCCGGTTGGCCAAGCCTGTCCGGTCAACGGGTTCTTTGTTGCATCTTCGAGATGCTGAATTTGGGCCGCGGTGGGTTGATTGCGTGCGATGGATTCCATGACGGCTTTTTTGCGAAGTTTTGGGAGGAAAGTTGTAAGAACTTGGGTTTTGCTTTCGTTCTTGTGAGAGATGAAAGAAATTTGATGTTGTGAGGAAATCGAGGTGAGGCAGAAGTCAACCAAGCTACGTACTTGCCTTAAGCAGCGCGTGAACGCGTTAGCCTCAGGCACCCACAAACGAAGCAAAAAGAGCAATGAAGATGGTTTTATGATCGACCAGAGTGCTTCCAAGGCCCTTTTGTCGCCATTGACCTCAGCAGAGGTCTGCAACAACCATTACTGAGTGAAACCTGCACATCTAACCAGGTAGATTCGAGAAGGAAGGCCGCACGCTGGTCCTTTTGACAAAACAATACATCAATCTCCCAGCAGCCTCTGCCTCTAGCTCCGGCAAACCGTAACACCCCATGTGACCACCCAACGGATCTACGAAGCAAACCAAGATCTAGATTTCCCCGGAATTCACTTAGCTTCATGTTCTCTTAGGGAGAATCCCTGTCAAGTGAGAGCGGGATCGGAGGCTAACCGGATACAAGTAGCCTCCGCTCGGCTCCAAACCGCCGGATTATTTCCATCTTGGTGCCCTGCTCCAACCCAATCCTAACATCCTTGCTGTTGGGACTCAATCATCAACGGATCAAGCCTGCCGATGTTGGGCTGGAACCAACGACCGACTACAAATCCACCCAGAGCAACCATCAAGACAAGAGATATCATTCATCATGTCCTCATCCCGAATCCTGGGTGTCGGAATTATTGGCGCTGGGGTACGTTGGAATTTCCACTTCTATCATCCATTAAGTAGGTACTTAATGATGATGGTCTTTCTACCCCTCACCCCTTGACCCTTGGCCACCAGTGACGCCACGTCTGGCTAACTTGTTGTGTCAAAGGAAGTATTCCAAGTCTGTCATGGGCCTTGTCTTTTCCTTCTCTCGCACCATTACAAAATCGAGTCCATCTGTGATATCTCTCAGACGCAGCTGAATCACAGTGCAACAAAGTTTCACATCCCCCACAAGACCTCGGAGCCTCAGGAGGTCATCGACCATCCCAAGGTGGATGTCGTCTTCATCCTCACCTCCGATGATAGCCATGAAGCTCTTGCAATTGCCTCTCTCAAGGCCAACAAGCATGTCTTCATCGAGAAGCCCATGACCCTCTCCATCCCGTCTGCGGAACGGATCCTTGCTGCCCAGAATGACAGCAAAGCCAAGGCATTCGTTGGCTACATGCGTCGTTATGCCCCTAGCTACGTGAATGCTTTCAAGAGGGAGATTGCGGCCATCCCCAAGATCCTCTACGCGCGCGTGCGCGACTTTAGCGGTCCCAACGCTCAGTTTGTCAACCAGAGCGGCACGTTCCAGGTCAAGGGCACCGATTTCCCGCCTGGTGCAAACGAGGAACGTAACCAGCGCTTTGAAAGTCTGTTCAAGGAAGCTTTCCCCGGGCAGGAGATTACCGACGAGAAGCGCAGATTGTGTCGCTTCTTGGGCAGCCTGGGATCTCATGATCTCTCTTTGATGCGCGAGACTCTTGGGTTCCCCGAAGCAGTGCTCGGTGCTTCGGCCAATGATCCTTTCTACAGCGCTATTCTTGCTTTCCGAAACAGCGATGGGTCCCCGTACTCGGTTACGTACGAGAGTGGAATTGACTCGGTTCCCTCCTTTGATGCGCACATCGCCGTCTACGGTAGTACCAAGAGAGTCAGTATCAAGGTACATTCCCCTCTCTTTACTATTTCTATGTTTCCACGAGAATTGGATCAAAGGCTAATGGTTTTGGATGTAATAGTACGACAGCCCATACGTAAAAGGTCTTCCGATTACGGTTGAGGTCGAAGAATTGAACGAGCATGGCGAAATTCAACGACGATCTGTACTTTCTTCGTACGAGGATTGTTACACTGCTGAATTCCAGGAGCTTTATGAGTCCTTGGTGAATGGCAAGCCGATCAAGACAACGGTGGAAGATGCTTCTCAGGATCTGAAGCTATTTGACATGATTTACCGCAAGCTGGGAAATTGAATTGAAGATAAATCACAAAGTGCAGGACAACTGAAAATGATCTGGATATTGAAGTTTCAGATTCGGCATTGGGTAACTAAATCTACTAAGACACGCATTGTTTCAAGTCTAGTTTTCAAGCAGGTTCTTCAGATGCTTTGGAAATGCAGGCCTTGTAAGAACGCAATCAAACACCAAAGTGAACATATGGAATCCAATGTGCCTCTGCCCTCTCGTCCAAAGTAATATCCCTTCCCAGCCTATGACCCCTCTCATTCTCCTCCTCTGTAGCTGCCCCATCCCCCGCTGGAAGTGGACCTGCTTCATTTTTTAGTCTTCCGCCTCGTATCGCTGATGAAATAAGCCAAAGATCTCGGAGCTCCCGGCTGGCGTGGTGGAGGCCTCGACAGACTGAGTCGTCCGTCATGCCTCCGTCTCGGATCCCCTCATATGTAAGTCTAGCTATATCCACGCACATCTCATCATTGACTTCCCACAAAGTACCAATCACATGTCGAAACCCTGCCAGCTGGAAAGCACTGATGAGATGGATGCTCTCGTCGACGAAACTCTCATCTCTAATTCGGCCGGTCCCGCATGCCGACAGATACGCCAGGAAGGGTGGGTTTTGGCGGAGGTTCATCTCAAGAAGAGTGGCCACCGTCAGTGGATTGGTGCCTCGGTCCTCCACAAGCAGCTCGCTCATCGATGGGTCATCTGGATGCGAAAGTCCATGTCCGGCAAAGTGAAATATCCTGCAATCAGCCAAATGAGACCTGATGTCTTGGTAACGACGCCCGGGCTCGAGAGGGTTAAGTGCGAGCGACTTATGAAGATCATGTAGCATCTCTATCTCGTCAGTAGCATAAGGGAGGATGGAATAGCCTGGGGTGCGTTCCATGGAGACAAGGAGCGACGAGCCCATCTGGGGAGCCATTTGGTCACTGCGACGACGACCGTTTATGATGGCTTTTATAGAGGGACTATAAGATGACGTGACTCTGTCGAGGACTGTGTCGCCAGAGCTTTCTTCATGGCGCCCTGCAGCATGGAGAGGGAATTTACTCAGGGGGCCAGTGGGAATCCACCATACATGAGGCCAGTCTTTGTCAGGCGGCAGCTGAGTAAATGTCAAGGCGTCCAGAACCGGGCCTGCGATGAAATCCCATAACCACTCTAGTATTTCAGGAGTTCCTAGACTTCCTCGTCGGCTCTTTTCTTCAATATCGTCTCTTTCAAGCCCATTTAGTCGCAGTGACCGGATCCTCTGACTTTCAACTATGATCGCATCACAACGATGCTTGCTGACATTGATGACAACAATAGGTCCCTGGCTAGCCGCAGCATGAATATCTAACTCACTTGGCGGGAGTAAGAACTGCTCAAATCCTGGCCGTTTGCGGATTTCTATGATCAGCTGGTTGAGTTTGTCGCCGGTATCATGACGCTGAGTCGCCTCTGCTCTCCATGAACTTTGATCATCTTGCATTTTAGTATCTTGCTGTTTGGTGGAAGAGTTAGCGCGTGATGGTGGTTTCTCCAGCTCATCGCGTAGAGCTATAAACCGCTCTGCCAAATCAGGGTATTTCTCCTGTAGCTCCACGATATCTATACGCATATCCTCTAGCGATGTGGCAAGTACACCACGGCCGTTTTCAAGAAAGTTCAGTGCAGTTAATGGCGATTTGTTGGCGTGTATTGCCACTGCTGCGGTATCAGACGCGAGCCCAACTGCTTGACGAAGCCGATGCTGTCTATCAGCATTCTCAAGATGTCGCGATGTTAGCCTGGGAATTAGAGAATTCACAAGTTCAGAGGCTTCGAACGCTCGGTCCCACTTCTCAGTCATTGAGTATAAGTCAAGGAGTCTGTCGCCTGCACGTATCCGATCATCAATGTAGAAACTCGACTGGCGTAAAGCAGACTCGCAGTTTGATATCATCTTATCCGTGTCATCCACGTTGCTTTCCAAACTGAGTTTCGTCATTAGGGCGTCCACGTAGTTCATCAATAGTCCTCCGTTGTCCGGGTGGTCTTTTGGGGTGATAGCAATGGCCTGCCGTCTTAGATCGATGGACTTGTCAAGATCGGCGACAACTCCGTCGTACAAGTAGCGTTCCAACAGCCTGTTTCCAAGATTGTTTAACCACCTCGGATAGTTCGGGTGATCTTCTGGAGTAATGGAGATAACCTCTTGGCTGGCCTTTATAGCTTCTTCAAGGTCAGCTATGTCTCCATTGATCGAATATCTATTGCCAAGGCGGACTGCAAGATTATTTAGCCACTCCCCCCGAAGTAGGTGGTCTTCTTGACTTGTGTTCACAGCCTGTCGTATGAAATCAATGGCCATGTCAAGGTCTGCCGCTAATCTTGTCCTTTGATATCTGTCTCCTAGCCCAACACCAACCCTGTTCAACCACCGTGGACGGTCTGGGCTGTGTTCTGGAACTACATTCAGAGCGCGCTGGGTGAGCTGAATATATCCTTCAAGATCAACCATGGCTTCAGTCTGCACGTATCTCTCATAAATTACATCTGCAAGATTAGATAAAAGCACTGGATGGTCTGTGTTGTCCTCTGGAGTAATTTTCAAAGCCTGTTGCAGAACCTGGATAGTCTCATTGAGATCAGAGACCGTTCCAGTTCTTAGCCCTCTTTCGCTAAGACTCATTCCGAGGTTGTTTAGAAACTCCGTATAGCTTATATCCTCGCTTGGGAATGACTTGGAAGCCTCCCGCAAAACATTGATGGCTTCCCCAATGTCTTCTAGATCGTTCGTTCGAAGATATATTAGCCTAAGTCCTTTTCCGAGATCATGTAGCCACTTTGGAAGGTCTGGAGAGTCTTCGGGGGTTAAATCGATGGCTTGTCGCGCGACTCGGATGGCCTCATCAACATGGGCAATCTCTTCCGTTCTTGTCGCTCTAGCATAAAGACCCCTCCCAAGGTTAATTAGCCATGTTGCACGTTCAGAATGATCTTCTGGTCCCATGTTTACGGCCTGCCGCGAGGCTTGGATAGCGCCCTCCAGGTCCGCCATGTTCCCAGCCCTGAAAAACAATACCCGCAGTCCCTTGCTGAGATCGTTTAACAATCCCGCATAATCTAGATCATATTCTGTCGTCATATCGGTGGCCAGCCGTAGAAGTCGGATAGCTTCTTCGAGATCCGCTACATCTCTTTCCTTATCGTATCGATCACCGAGGAGAGTTGCAAGAGTCCGTAAACGCTTCGCACGCTGGGGATCATCTTCTGGGGTAGAACTGATCGCCTCTTGCATAAAGTCGATACCCTCTTCAACATCATCAAGTTCCTTAGTCCGCAAGTACCTGGCACGAAACCGGATTCCAAGAGAATGCAGTCCTTCTGCATAAGCTGAGTGTCCCCTTGGGGTTTTACTGACAGCTTGCAGTGTAAACTTAATCGTCTCCTGAAGGTCAGGCAGAGCTTTTGTTATATCGTATTTATCATCAAGTTGGTCTGCGAGGGCATATAACCAGTTGAAGTAGATAGGGCTATCTCGGGCCATCTCGTATATGGGGTTGTCATGCGATATTTCGTGGATAGCGTCTCGTGTGGCTTGAATGGCTTCCTCAAGGTCGGCTATATCTCGAGTTCTAAGGAACTTAATCCGCAAGGCAATTCCAACTCTGTATAAGAGCCAACAAAAATAGCTTGGATCATACGATATTTTGTCGATGGCAATTCGCATGATGCGGATAGTCTCTTCACTATCATCTATTTCGCCAATCTCGTGGTATCTCCACCCGATTTGGATCCCGAGACGATATAGTAATCCAAAGCTTCAGTCCTCTTGTATCTGATAAATAGTTGATTTCCAAGGTAGTTTAGCCAATTTGCATCATCCAGGTTGTCCCCCGAAGCCGCGCGAAGGTCATGGGCTACCCTTTGGTCCGCCTCTTCGAGGTTCCCCATATTTGTTTTCCAAACTATCTAAACTACTATTAGTCTACCCATTCGGGTTTATTCGCAGATAGCATTATAAACTCACCTCCCTATCCAGAAAAGGGGCATCTAGCGAAGAGAGTTTGAAGAGTCTAGCTTGTCTGGTGACTCCAGCACCCATCGTCCGAAGCTCTGGGCTTTTCCGTTGTACGACAATAATGGCACGAAGAAAACAAAGAGTTGATTAATGACTGTGTATTGAGGGATTAACAAAAGTTCACACTCCCCACCTCACGATGGTTCGCCTGCCCTACAGATTAGGAGCTGCAAGGCAACCTAGGTTGCCTTACTCAGCCTAAATTACCCGCAAACACCCCAGAGGATGATATTGAATTTGAGGCACTCAAGCATTATACCTCTTATTGTCAAGTCTGCGAGTAGTATTATAAGAGTATTTGGGGTCAGTAATCCACTCAAGAAAGGCAATAAACTAAATAAATATTACCTGTGCATGTTACTTCACACTACTTTATTATCATACTCATTATCAAAAAAGACCTACCCATAACCACCTTTTATTTCGATGTCTCATTTCTTCTGTCACCCAGTTGACATCCTCCTCATTCGTGCCACTCTAGGCGCCCAGTAGAACGGACCGTGAGGTGGTAGGCTATTGAGAGAAAGGATAAATCCCATACCAACTATTTACTTCGCATACTTCTACGTCCAAATATTCCCTCCACTAGCTTCTTGTAGACCTCAAACTCCTTTCTAATTATGCCGATCGCGGCCCAAAGAAAGATTGTGTTGTTCGCTTTTTCAAAATAATATACCTACCAGCCAGCCATCAATCTATGTCACGGCCCTAAGGACCAAGCTCTAAAAACCCGGACAGAGAGTGGCAGCAATACCTAGCTCCGTATACTTAGTTCATCGACCGTGAGTCGTGAAATCATCTCCATAGGAAAGAGGCGCAGGTAACGCCCAGTCTCAGCTCCATGTCAAAATCCGTACCACTAATACCTAACTAGTATAGAAACACAATCCGAGAAATGAATACAGGATACTTGGCTGTTTTAGAACCAAACAGATAGCACGGCGGAGACGAGGGGGGCTGTGTAGATCCGGAACCTCCCCGCGGGCCAGTCGATATTACCAAGCAACCGCGATCCCTGAAACAACAATCCCATGTTTAGCACGTCCGGGGCATTCCCTCATTTCTGGACATGGCTTCATGACGCCCACATTGCGCGAATTGGAGCCACAACCGGGGGCGGCACAGAGTGAAATCCGCAGAAGACCGACGGGCGACAGGTTCAAACTCTCCTTTCCTGGTCATCGAGAGCCAATCAAACCAGCTTCGCATTTTTACGCCGGATATTCGTCATCAATTACAAGCTCATCGCCCTCCGCTCAGCCCAAGACTGACTGACGTATCTTGTGGGCTCTTTGGGCAGCTCTGTCCAATCAGCAGCACCACGTTACCAAGCCTGCGCCCCATTTCCATCCCACTTCAGTGCTGCTTTAACAGACTTGCATCGAAATGCCCCGCTCATTAATGCAGATGCCGCATGTCTGCATAAATGCTACCCAAAGTTGCATAACTCTGCCCGATGAATTTAGAAGTAGAGTCATGATCAAGTCAAAAGAGGTTTAAATTGTCCATGGAACGAGCGGATTCGGGGCAATAGTGTTACAGGATATACAAGAGCTCTAGCTATAACACATTGTTTTGGGTGACATGATCAAAAACTTGGTAAACCAAAGCATAGTCGTGCGTAGGGATATCTCGACAGACCTTGCACACTCATAGAGCGGCCATTTGACTCCAATGATATATTTCCAGCCGAGTTTCCCTTCTCTCTTCAAGAAAGCCTCAGCACGATACCATTGCTCGTATTCACGGGCAATGAAACCGTACGAGGGCTTATTTCTCCCACAATCTAGCGAGAGATTGAATGTGGTGAAGAATCATACCCACTGGTCGATTTATGGCCATAGTCTCTTCACAAGCGCTGGACTCCACGTGCTGGACAAGTTCGCTTACCACAAGGAACTCTGCCTTGCACGTCAAGCACTGAAATGGTAAGGCTTGGTCCTCCAAAGGCGCAAAAAAATTGGACCTCAAACAGTCCAATGCGGCGTCCTTCACTCGCAACTTATCTCTAGAGATGGTGCACGAACCTAACTCAAGATGACGGACCATGCATGAGGCGGTTTCAAAGAATTCTTTGCACCCGACACATTTCTGGTTTGGGTGAAACTCTTCGATATGCTTAGAGGAGTGTTAGCCAGGGCCATCGCCATTTAGGATGAGGCATTTCAATGTGGGAATGTTTACCTTATGCAAGTCATCTTTAGTTATGAAGTAGTTCTTGCAGGCCTTACAAAGATTGTGATCCAAGATATCATGCTCAAAAAGATTATGGGAGTTTCCAAACAATTCGTTGCACAGGGTACACAGTCCATGGCTCGAGACTTGATGCTTTTCCAAGAGCTTGACTGTTGCAAATTGGGTCACTTGGGAGCAGAGAAGGCAGATGTGGTGATCTGGCGTATCACAAATATGGACTGAAAGGGCTTCTTCAGTTTTAAATGACAGATTGCACGAGCAACACGGCAAGTCTTGTCCGAGGCTCTCTTGGATTTCAAGAACTGATGTAGTTGTTGAGGCCGCTTTGTGGTCCAGAGTTGGGGGACAGATCGAGACTTTCGGGCTTTCTTGGCCAGTCATTGGAGATTTTGTACTTGCAGGAGGACTTTCCTTCTTTAAAACACCGGAGGATTCTGCTGGTGTTTTCTTGTTGTTTGCGGGCTTCGAAGCTGCCAGGCCAGAAGACTCATCAGGGTCCTTTACTAGAGCCTTTGCAACCATTGAGCCATCCAAGTCTCTCAGATGAGGAAACTCTCTCTCTAGGCATTTTGCAATTGCTTCGGCCAAGGGCACTGTCCAAGTCTTGTCGATTCCGGAAGATTGAGCAACTTCAGAGGCGTTGGGATTTTCGAAACCATTTGGGAAATTTTCCTTTTCTTTTCCGGTTGTTGAATGTTCTCGGTTCCCAAGGACATTAGGATCTAGGCTTTTGAGAGTTTTAGTGGAGGTTGGCATAGGCTGTGGACGGTCTGGGCTTTTCAAAATGTTTGGACGAGTTTGGACATTCTCCTTCTTCAAGACCACAGGACCGGTCCGACTGGGTACCGAACTGGAAGCTGGTTGTGGAACACTGGATGTTGGTTTTCCACTGAACAGAGTTGGCTTACTACTCCTCGGTGGAACTCTGGCGGCACTTGGTGCTTTGAAGAATTTATGAGCACTGGAGGTATCAAGATGTTGTTCGAGGGCGCTGTCATCGGCGAAATACCGATCGCAGGTCGTACAATAAGGCTCATCGTGGTCATCAGACTCATCAGAGTCATCAAGGTGCGCCGTAGAGTAATCGAGGTGTTGTTGAAGGGCAACATCGTCGACAAAATAACGATCGCAGGTCCGGCAATACGGTTCGGAGGGGGCGTGGGCGCTCGAAAACTGGAGGTGATCCTGAAGAGCAGCATTGTCAACAAAATAACGACCGCAGGGTCGGCAGTATGCTTGGTGGACTGCGTGTTCTCTCGAGCGATGGCCTTGAAGAGCCAAGGCATCGTTGAAAAGAAGATTGCATATGCTGCAGTACCTATCGCAATTCACCTGATGTACGTCGCTGTAATCAATATGCTGTGCAAGGGCGCCGTGATGAACAAAACTTCTACCGCACGGCGCGCAGTAAGCCATCATAGATAACTCTAGGATTCGGGTTAATGAGTGGGACGTTGATGAAGAAGAGGTGGACCATGAGCCTGGGTGATGTTGAGATAGACGAAGCAATGGGAGTGAAGCAGTAATGAGAGGAGAAGGCTTTGGATGGTGAATGAAAACAAAGTCTGGTTCATTTCTCAATTTCAGGGTGCTCGAGGTTGCTGCCTGAGGCGAGCAATACGCGATTCACTGGAACGTGCCTTCCTGTTTGATACCGGCCTTTCTCTCAACGAAGTACCTGAGGCAACTACCACCTGTTTGCTCAACTTCTCCCTCTCAGACACTCACCACCTGCTCACTCCAGCCTCACTTTATCAATACGAAAAAGTTAACAACATCCTCCCATCGAAGAAATCCGTGGTCTTTATCCTAATCTGATGAATACCTCCTTCGGGACTATTGGAAAGAATGTGAGTATTCAGCATACCAAGGCAGGCACCAAGCAACAAACATATATACTAGTGTTTGGCATCCCGCAGATGCCGATTTATACAGGAACAAAAGAAACACGATAATAATGCAGCGTTCAGATGACGAAGTTTCCCTCCAAGGCAAGACAAATCTCGATTCCCCCAGATACCTCCCTCTCCTTTCTCCGTCTCTCAAAATTGATAAAGACCTCCTTTTCGGCGCGAGTCCATCAGTAAATCGAAAGCAAGCTGCGACTCTCTCAACAGCCCCTGCACGCCTGGAGTATCGAGCAGCTGGTGATGGCCTTGAAGAGTTGTAACTACCACACTCCGCAAGCCCAGATCGTTTGTCGGCGACGTCGCGTACACCTCCCGTGCAGCCTCGATAAACAGCGGGTGGTCCCAGTAGTTGATAGCCTCCTCCTCGAACTTCTCCGCGGCAAGAGATTTCAACGAGCCGACGTCAAACTTGTCGGCTAGACAGTAGACACGGCAATGGTGCATGAGATTGGGTGCGTCAGGGTACATCACCGACTCGCTTCTTGGGGACATGAGGGGGTCCGGGGCACCGACCTCCGATTCGCCGTCGTTCGCCTTGACAAGGCCGGACGAGTCTCTGCAAGGGTAATCTAGGTGGTACATGTAGTAAAGAAGAGAGCGAACCGCCTCTGGGTCCTCGTCGTCGAGCCTCGCGACCCCTGTTTCTATTTCCTAGAGCCGGTGAGTCGTCTCTCAATCTATCTTGAGTGTTGATGCAAGAAGCAGCTACCTTCAGCCCATGGGTGAACATGGCGGCAAAAACACGCGAGCGCGGGCATATGATGGACTTGTGCATGCGGAGCTCATAATTGCCGCAGATGATGGTGCAGTCGGAGTAGTCGCCGGTGAAGAAGAGACTGGAGGAGGAACGAGCAAGATCAGACCACCCGCGGCTTCAAACGTGGCGGCAACATGAAAAGCAGAAACGCAACTCCGGTCTACTTACCTTCGTACTGATCGCATAAGCTCAACCCGCCGCTGCTTCCGCGTCAGGGTCGGGGCGATGGGCACCGTCCACGGATCCCCGACGACCGACATTTGCATCTCGTGGCCTGGTGATTAGGGTTACACAGCGCGAGGGCGACAATGGGTGAAGATAGGTGCTGGATGGCGGGATAGGTGAGGGCACTACCAATGCAACGTGAAGGAGCGCATGTGTGTATGTGGTCGGCATGTACGTCCATGCCATGCTTATCAGAGTCCACGCCCGATCGTCTGCTTGGGTGCAACCCGCTTGGCATGTTACCAGTCACGGCATGCCACATCGACTGTGCATCAGGCGCCGCCATTTTACTGCCCGATCAACCTCACGAAATTGTTGTCACCTTGTCCCGTTTTCTTTGCCCATCGGCCCAATGATATCATTTCAGTGGGAATACCCTTGGCTTTTCTTTCCCAAACGCCTACGATTTTATTCGTAACTGGGGGCAAAAACGACATGGGATTTTTCGCTTGAGGGTGCTAGACACGGTCATTGGGTAGACCCCTCCGATGACCATCCCCCCGCACTTCCTCGCGCTCCCAGCCATCCATTCCTTCACCGGATTTTGCTACTCCTCCGATACTGGACATGCCCTCGGCTGCAAGTGTGGGTATTTGCATCAGTGCCCGCTCATACCGGGCCGGGCCGCCACTGATTTCCACTGGCTGCCAGTTCAAAAATCAATGACTCGACAATCACTCTAGTCTGAGCACCAATAAATCTTAGTTTCTTTGTTCAACAATTAGTTTATAAACTGTCAGTGTCTAGTTGCGAATAGTATGTGTATATACTTCAGGCCATGCTCGTAATGTAGATGAAAACAAGATCATGCTAGAATACTCAACCCAAACTTAACACTAGGAAAAGCTATCTAATAAATATTTTTAATTTCTTGTTTCTATCAGGGTTACGCTTTTTTCTCCACTAGTCATGTTGTTGGCCTTCTGCGCCCAATACTATCCACCATCCAGAGCTATGCTCACTACTACCGCGTTTCGCTTCACAGCAGCTAGGAAAGACGTGAAAGTATACATCCTATTTGTATCGCGGCAGGCTCTCGTATCCTTTTGCGTTCGCCACTAGCTTTCTGGAGCATTCACATTTATCCTTCAGAGACTGACACACGTGCGAACGGAAGTGTCAATCAACGGCGGCTGAAAGGAGTAGAAGCTTTAGGATCTCTCACGAGACCAATTTCGCTGGACCTTTTTCTTTTCCTCGACTCGTACGGGAAGATTCCTTCTCCGAGCTTTAATGTTCAGTAAATTGGATATACCGCATGCCATCTCTAGCTATCTTTTGAAACCGGGGATCTAAATCAAGTATGAAGTTTCAACAACTATTTCTAGTCAATCATTAACAGGCCGGATCGAAGAATTTATCAAGGAATCAAAATTAGGCTGGCACCCTTCCCCATGAGAAATGCATACAAGTTGTAGACAATGAGTCACGGCACCTGTCCCTCAATTCACCTGCTGCCAGTCTATTAGCTACTTTATATTTTTGTCTTGCTACCCCTGTCTAAGTTTGGCAAGTTGGCAGAGTGGTCTAATGCGGTGGTCTTAAGTTCTCATACTCAACACCATTATCGAGAGATGCGTGGGTTCGAACCCCACACTTGTCATTTTTTTGCCCTTTCGTACAATATTTTGCTCTTCAACATTAGGCTTGCATCTTCCTATTTTGCTAGGAGGAGAAAAAACTTGCGAGGGATCAACAATACTAAGAGAAGCGCCTTCATTTTTGCAACCTCGAGAGTGTCTGGACTATGAGCAGAGTTATGCACATGCATAAAAGTAATACACCGGCCCAAGTCTGGATTACTAAGCGGTATTCATTCCAACTTCAAGCGGCAATGAAACTAGTCCCAATCGAACCTCCCCCCAACAGCACTGCTGCACTTGTCAACCCAGTACATCACCATGAAATCATGGATTCTTCCCCGACTCCTGCGCGCCCGCCTATCTGGGCCTATAGAAGCCCCCGTGTGTATCTGTTCGCGCCATCATGGCTCCTACAAGCGGTTCCATTACCCGCCGGCTTATCCTCCTGACGCCAGGCAAAGTCGTCCCCCCGCGCCCTGTTCTTCCTCCTCCTCCCTCCCCCCATGCATCGCCTCCAGAGATTTATACTCTCCTCCGGCCAGCTGAAGCCCAGATATTGCACGCAGGTTCCAGTCAGGCATTTCACTGAAAGTTTTAGAGCCATGGCAGCCAAAGAATACAAGCTCAAGGGCGTCACGTCCCTCGCCCTCTCCCTCGGCGATAAGCAGGAGGTCGAGGTCGAGGGCGTCGAGAATGGCAAGGTCGTTCTCCTCAATGCGGCCGGCAAAGTGCAGGCCGTCGGCGCGAAATGCACCCATTATGGTGCTCCCATGGCCAAGGGCGTGCTTACCAAGTCTGGCTACTTGAGATGCCCATGGCACGGAGGTATGTTTGGCCACTCTACCGTGCTTCCACGATCTGAGTGTGACTTAGGCTGGGACAGATAGCTAACCCTTTGGCAGCTTGCTTCAATGCAAAGACTGGAGATGTCGAAGATGCGCCAGCTCTTGACGCTCTCCCTGTATTTGATGTCGCCGAGCGAGACGGCGCAGTGTACATCACGGGTGAAGAGTCCGCGATCAAGAGCTCCCGCAGGAGCCCCAACTTCAAATGCAGTGCCGCCCCGGGAGGTGCACAGGAAGACCCCATCGTCGTTGTTGGAGGAGGCTCCGGCGCCCTGGGTGCAGTCGAAGGCCTGAGAGAGAAGGGCTACAAGGGCGCTCTCACCGTCATCAGCAACGAAGGGTACCTGCCGATTGACCGACCAAAGCTCAGCAAGGCCCTGATTTCCGACACCAGCAAGATCGCCTGGAGAGACAAGGCCTGGTTCGAGGCTGGCGGCGTACAATGGGTCGAGGGTGAGGTGACCGCAGTCAACTTTTCAGAACGCAACGTTGAGACCAAGAGCGGTGGCAAGATTGCTTATAGCAAACTGATCCTCGCGACTGGAGGGACACCGCGAAGGCTGCCGCTCGAAGGGTTCAAGACCCTGAGCAACATCTTCACCTTGCGCAATGCCCATGATGTCAAGAAGATTGTCGACACAATTGGCAGCAAGGGCAAGAACATTGTCATTGTCGGATCCTCCTTCATCGGTATGGAGGTTGCCGTCGCGACCGCCGCCGACAACTCCGTCTCTGTGATCGGCATGGAGAGCGTACCCCTCGAGCGCGTCCTCGGCAAAGATGTTGGTGCAGGTGTCCAGAAAATCGTGCAAGGCAAGGGTGTGAAATTTTACAACAGCGCCTCGGTGGACAAGGCTGTGCCGTCAGAGTCGGACCCATCAGCTGTTGGTGCCGTCCTGCTCAAGGATGGGACCAGGCTAGATGCGGACCTGGTTATTCTTGGTGTTGGCGTTGCTCCTTCGACAGAATACCTCAAGGAGAATAGCTCCGTGCAGCTTGAGAAGGATGGATCCATCAAGGTTGACCAACACTTCTCCGTTGTTGGCCAGCAAGGTGTGTACGCGGTCGGAGACATCGCCACCTACCCCTATCACGGCCCCGGGGGTGAAGGAAAGCCTGTGCGCATTGAGCACTGGAACGTCGCTCAGAACGCCGGCCGAGCAGCCGCGACTCATATTGTTGGTCCGTCAGTTGAAACTTCTCAGTTCATCCCTGTATTCTGGTCCGCCCTCGGCTCGCAGCTGCGATACTGCGGCAACACGGCAAATGGCTGGGATGACCTCGTCCTCGATGGAAGCCCCGGGGATGCTAAGTTTGTGGCCTACTACACCAAGGGCGACACGGTCGTAGCCATGGCAAGCATGGGCAGGGACCCCCTCATGGTCCAGAGTGCAGAGCTGATGAGGTTTGGCAATATGCCGACCAAGGCGAACCTCCAGGCAAACCTTGATCTCATGTCTGTGGGTGTTCCAGCGTAGAGCATACGGGGCAATTGAAAAAGGAAAACATTTCGGTCTCTCCTAGTAAGCTATCTATGATACAACCTTTTTACCACAGCCATTAATTCTATACCGTCCATTTCTGTCTTGATTTATACCTTGCTCGTGGTAACTTCGTATTCCTCCGTCACCCTAATGGCTCTCTCGGGGTTTGGCGGGCTGTACTTCCCTGGCCTGTACGCGGGATCCAGGATCTCCTCGTCACTGCCTCCCTCCCCAATATAAAAGACTTTCGACACAGTGGTGGTTGTGCCTCCTGCCAGCCCTGAGTCGGCTCGCTTGGCGCTCACGCTACCCCCGATGGTGCGCAGGGGCACAGATCCCCCACTGGCGGTCGCTCCCCCCTTGCCTCCTCCTCCTCTCCGCTCCCCCGAAAGTCCTTTATATTTGCTCGTGTCTCGGGAACTGAGGCGGCTCAGGTAGTCTTTGTAGAGTGGTCGGCAGATCGGGATGCCTATGCAGACCATTGTGACGGCGATTTCGGCGGCGGCCCAGATGATGATTGATACCACGTCCTTCAGGAAGTTCTGCCCGACGAGCTTGTAAATCTCGGTGCATCTTTTGAAACCGAACGCGGCGGCACTGGAAGCATAGTTAGTCTCTAGTTTGTGCCAGGGTGCAAGAGGGGAGGTAGGTGGTTGTGTCATACATGACGCCGAGACTGAGGCTGAAGAGGATGATGAGCTTCTCGCGTTTATTCATTTGCAGATTCCACATGAACCACCAGGGTACTAGCGCAAAGAAGAGATCTGCAAAGGCACAGGTGGCTGTGGGTTTGTTAGACTTCTGTCGACTTTACCTCAAACTGTGATAAAGTAGGGGGCGTAGTATATCGGGAATGTTCACATGCCTCCGAGAAAGTAAAAGAATGGCAGCTGGGGGACCTCGCATTTCGCGCCGGGCAGCGTTCGATCCCACATGGCACGGGGTGGTGAGCATTGAAACCAGAAAACGAAGGTGGAGAGGAGCGAGGCTATGGCCAGGAGCACGAGTGTCATCCAGATCGAGGTTTTATGCCAGGCAGATTCGACGAGGCGGAGGAGGAAAAGCCCAAGAGACCACTTAGCAACCGTCATGCCGACCATGGCGAATGTCTGTCCCACGGCCAGATATATAATGGCCTTCTTCATCTCATCTGGCTTCTCTTGGACGATGACCATGTCCTGGCCGTAGCCATGTACCCCGGCGACACTGACAAAGGTTGCGTACATAAGAAAACAAAACTGGTGATGGTTAGACCGTTGAGTCTCCTCCTTGCCCGAGTCCATGATGAATAGAACCCAACTTACGAATGCAAAGACATAGACCCAATCATCACCGCCGAAAGACTTGACGACAAAGGCGCGAGTGTACACTCGAAGCACCGTGAAGGCCAAGACGATGACGGTCATGACCCACATGACAGCAATAGACCAGACGGCGTCGTCCTTGATGGCCATGTTTGCTTTTTCTCTCTCTCCTTTCTTTTCAATGTCGTGTATGCTGTATGTTGAAAGAAGTTCATGCCGTCTCAGAACCAAAGTTCTGACCCTGGGATTCCTGACCTTTTTCTCTTCTTGACCGTCATAACACTGGACATCTTTGCCAGGCTCCCTCCCTGCCAGGGGTGAAGCGTAGGTTGCAGCATTTCCCGCTTGCTAACACCGATCGCTGGACCCGATGCAGGCCGGTGCTGTACAATGCTCTTTGAGTGACAGGTGCAGCGCAGTAGACTCATGTGTGGTAGAGCGACAGGGATAGGGTGTGTTCGACAACCACGTCCTTTGTGGGCGATCTCGGACGTGATTTCCCGCACCATCTGCCAACTGAATGCCAAGATCTGCACGTTAAACGGCTGTACAGGAAAGAGGAACACGCTGAGGCTTATTCGGTTGCTCGTTGGTACTTCGCACCGGAGATTGTCCGCGAGTGTCCAGGGGAAGAGTCACGTTTACGAGTTACCTCCTAAGGGAGAAGGGCTTTGCCACTGGCCATAATCCATAATGCAGCAAAGTATGGTTCTCTCGAATCCTTCAGATCGATCTATGAATCAAGCATATCCATAGATTTCCAGAAGAGAGCAACGCAAGGGGGAAAAAGCAAGAAACCACCGTCATCCTTGGACCTTGTGGGCGATGTTGATGCCATGAGGCAAAAAAGATAAGCGAGCACATATTTTACGTGGGATCTCCAAGCATTCCTTGTTTCCAAAGCCATGCTCTCGTCGTTTTCTTTTGTCAACGTTCCATCCTCCCCGTCTCCAGCGGCATAATAATGCTTCGCATACAGCAAGCAGGCGATATCACAGGTGGATGGACCCGAGCCAGGATCAACCAGGGCACGACTGGTGCTGCTGGACACACACGGCCAGGGATTTGGCCCATTATCCTGACACATGCAGGTCATGGAAACGGTGCGGCCAAATGGATGAGCGGATATAAAAGACCAGTTGGTGCGAGAGAAATGAGGTGTCCGCAACCGACTGCAACGCCATCCACCCCTTCTCCCTCACCACCCTTGCTCGGATGGGAGGCACATAATACACAGAGTCGCAAACGGATGCGCTTGCTGCCAATTGTTCCAGTTTTCACTCATGCTGGTCGTGGCCACTTAATGCCCGTTTCAGAAAATCGAAGCAGGCAGAAGTTCTGGCCGGGAAGAATTACAAGACTGATCCCTGCTTCATGCAGCGTTCTGGCACGACGTTGGCGGCTACCCTTATCCACCCATTGGACCAGCTGCATGCCACTCTATCACGCCCTCTTAACAGAGGTGATGATATAGCCGAGGACCACGCAGCCGTCCCTCTGCGTTGAGATCTGGCTTGTCTGATTAGCTATCATTCCCCCTCGCATATGCCTCGACAATGCGGCGGGACGTGGTCGAATTCGACCGTATCCGGCCTCTCTTTTTGCTTGAAACAGCTCTATGCGCCCGGAATGAGCATCAAAATGAGCCCCGGCAATGCTACTGTCCATCAATCGGGGAGTTGATCGGGATGCGCCAAATATCGGCCGATGGAGCCAGGGAACAATGTGAGAAGTGACCAACGGGCTGATCCTACAGGGCCCTACCAACGGGCCCCATACTCCTTACCCCAGCTCAGAGGGTTGTTTTCTAGAACGCAATAGCCGGAGAATTATCTTTCGTGCCTTGGCTCCCGCTGCTAGCTTGCAAGATAGGGGAGGGAAGTCCTTCCAGGGGGGGACTAACAAGGAGGGGGATCTCATCCCACAGGGGGAGGAGGCAAAGGCTAAACCGATCCGCTTCCAATGGCTCATATAGCATAGCAGCCTCGTCGTTGGGCCTTGTTTTATCTCTCCCTCCCCCCTTCTCCCATGTGACTTCGACGACCAACTGTCGTAGTTCCCTCGGGACAGGTGTGATACGGATAGCCCGCCAGGACTCGTTCGTGTGTCTAGATTTAGCCATTTAACCCTTACTCATAAGGGGGCATCCTCCCCACGCGGGTGCTTGCATTTATTGGCTCCCAATGTGGTTTAAGATGCTTTTAGGATGATGCGCCTTGTCAGCCTGACGGCAGAGGGTGGCGTATATCCTTGGTTGTGACGGCCAAACGCCCCCCGTCTATGGGACTCTTGATCCCACTTCGCGGATCACACAACCCAAGACCAATGAGGCAAACGTGTACATCCAGCCGTCCACCCCATCCTACCTCAGCCGGCGGGGAGGGGGGGGAGGAGGAACGGAACAGTACTTAGTTAGCTCGTGTCTCACCGGTTGGGCGAACCAACAAGAGGGAGAAGGTAATCAAGGTTAGGGAATCGGTTTAAAAGAAACTAGTCCCTATGCAAACTTGCCCGTGCCAGAGCTGCTTCTAGTCCGTACAAACTTTCTTGGCCCTTCTCTCAAACCACCTGCTCCTCGATCCAAGATGGCGTCCCATGCCGATCTGCTACACATCTTCCTCAGGGACTGGAAGGTCCACATCCGTCCTGTGCTGCTCATTAGCGTCATCTCGGTTGTCTGTGTCTGGTTCGTCCGCCAGCTCGCATCGCCGCTGAACAAGTACCCTGGTCCTCCGCTTGCGGGTGAGTATTGCGATCTTCTGTGGTCCTTGCCCGTCCCCATATGCTGCGGCCAGTGAGCAATGGAACTGACCTCGGATGATGTTCTTAGCATGGACCAACTGGTACCGCTTCTATCTCGTCCTCACTGGCAGGTATCACCTGAAGATAAAGGAGTTCCATGAGAAATATGGCCCGGTCGTCCGTATCGGCCCCAATACCTTGGACCTGGACTATCCAGAGCTCACCAAGACGATATACAGTATAGATGATAGCTGGTTAAAGGTATGCTAGGAGTTTCCTCCGTCAAATTATCCAAAGTTGAATACCGCTGACTGGTGAAAGACCGACTTCTATCATGGCAACAGCATCAAGGTCAACGGCAAGATCGTGTACACCATGTTCAGCATCCCCAGCAATGAGGAGAACCAGATCATGAAGCGACCCATCGCGAAGCACTACTCACCCGGAGCCGTGCTGGCCCTTGAGCCGCTCCTGGATGGTGTCATGGGTCAGCTTTGCGACGAGCTTGATCAACGCTTTGTCAAAACCCCTACTGGTTCAAAGCCCTGTGACTTGGGTGCCTGGATCGCATACTGTAAGTCTGTCTGCTTCCTGTATACACCCGTTTCTGTGAAAGCTCCGTGGTATCTGTGTAACTCACCGTATCCCAGGCATTTGGGACTTGATTGGCGCCGCTTCCTTCAGCAGGGACTTCGGATTCATGGCACATGGAGCCGACTTTGATGGAACCATTGGCATCGCCGACAAGGCATTGGACTAGTGAGAGAACCCCAAAATACTTGCTCAGGATGTGGCTAATCAGCAATAACGAAAGCTTCGCGGCTATTGGACAAATGCCCTTCCTCGACTTCCTCCTCGACAAGAACCCCATCTACAGGTTGGGCCCTCCAAGTCTAGGCAACATCCAACGCGTCGCTTTGGAGCGCATCGCCGCCCGCGTCCAGGGCAAGGATCGCGACTACAACCCAGCCGTGCCGGATTACCTCCATCATTTCCTCGAGGCCAGGAAGGAGAACCCGGAGCTCGTGGACGACGGCATGCTCCTCGGCTATCTCTTCATCAACCTTGTCGCTGGCGCTGATACCACCGCGCTCTCGATCCGGGCCGTCATCTACTTCTTGCTCAAGAACCCCAAGGCGTACGAGAGGGTCAAGAAAGAGATCCGAGGCGCGAAGCTCGGAAGGGTCGCGAAGTACCATGAGGCCAAGGCCCTGCCATGTGAGTCACCGGCCAGAAATTCTCAGCCCCGCGAGCTGTTTGATTGTACTGACATGTCATCAGATCTTGAGGCTGTGATCCGTGAGACGATGCGCCTACATCCCGGCGTATCCATGTTGCTGGAGCGTTACGTCCCCGCGGGAGGTCTCAAGCTCCCCGATGGCAGCCTTGTGCCACCCCAGACATCTGTCGGGCTGAATGCCTATGTCACGCATCGCAACAAAGATATCTACGGTCCCGACGCGGACGAGTACAAGCCTGAGCGCTGGCTGCGGGCTGCTGGCGAGTCGGAAGAGGCTTACCAGCAACGTCTGAAAGTCTACCTCAAGTACGATTTCACATTTGGAGCTGGGCCTAGGATCTGTCTCGGGCGCCACGTGGCTGTCATCAAGACATACAAACTCGTGGCTACACTCATTTCAAATTACGATATCGAGCTGGATCACCCAGATCGCGAGTGGAAGATCCACTGCGGCTGGTTCTTGCGTCAATATGGGATCATTTGCAATCTGAAGAAGGTCCAGTGAGCTTGCTCTGAGCGTTGCTGCGTCCGGCCAGGATAGCGAGTCGAACATTATTGACCGCAGTAGGATACGAAGGGAGATCAAGGGAAGATCATTTACGAGCAATCAGATATCAGTCTAGGTTGGGGTGGATGTACGATGCCAGAGGGTTGTGTTTCTTGTTTCCGTGCTGGGTAGTGGAGGATCGCTGCAGCTTTTTGCAGTCTTGTGGTTTTGTGGTTTTGGCCAAACATGTTCAACAAGTTAGTAAATGATTTTGTAATCTTTGAGGTGTGAGAAATAGCAAACTTACCTGGGAGAAAAAAAGGTGAAGCCATCGCCCTCTAGAGAATGACCGGAATTGAGTTATGAAGCTCGCTGACTCCGAAGAGCGCGAAGCAACACGCCGCGTATCGCACTCAAGTTGAGGCAACAAGCTTCGCAGAGACTTCCCATAGAGGCACGTCGAACCGAGGAGCCAGGCTCCAGAGCCGCCGGCTCTGAGATTTCTGATGTCAACTGCAGGCGTCGATTGACGCGAGGCCATCACTGGCAGACCTATGCATCGTCGGGGAGGACGAGAGGGAGGATAGGTTGAAGCATTCTCCGAATTTCCCACATGCAAAATAGGAGAGCCCTCGCTTCAAAGAAGAAGCGAGGGGTCTCTGTGTGTAGCATGGAAACGCAGCGTTGAAGAGGGCGATGGCTTGGGGAAGGAAAGAAACTGAGATTCAGGCGCGAGCGAAGTGAAGTTTTAACTGGGACCGCAGATTGTGGGGATGAGTCACGTGGAATGTCAATAAATTCTCCAGCCAAGTTTTGCCCAGGCGAAACTCAGTTTGCCCGACAGAACTTACAAGAAGACCAAATTTTGGTTTTCTTTCTCACTAATACTTAGAAGGAATGGACTTATTCTGATTGGTATGGTAAGTATGTGTTCCTATTTCCTAGTTCTCACTGAGAGATCTCCATTGCCAGATCATTTTTCTACCGTTCTCCTAGTAGAGCTACCCTACACATACGTACCACCAGTAGACATATCACTGATCCATGACGTCGGCCACAGCGATTACAATACAACATCGTCATACATGTTATGGTAAATCGTCATAAGTAATAATTTATTAATAATTTCTTTCTGAAAATGGCTTGTCATGACGACTTGAATGGGAGCAGTCTCTCCGCGTATGTTTGGGTTTCATTCATATATATCCTCAGGCTTTGTCATTGTAAAATAGAGGTGCACATGTAAAGACTCTACGACACTGCGTAAACATCACCATGGCTTCACAAGCTGCCTACCAACTCGAGAAAACCCTCGGCCACACCGGTGACTCCGTCACCCAACAAGATGTGACTAGCTACCCACCCAAAGAGGGTGGCTCTGGCGATACCATGAAGGCTTTGACATGGCAGAGCAAGAACAAAGTCACGATATGTATGAATCCGCTGGCTTTGCCGCAAGTCAAAAACATGTTTCATACTGACGATTCCCCTAGCTGATGTACCCAGACCTAAGATTCTGGAAGACCGCGACGTAATTCTCAAAGTCACAGGAAGTACCATATGTGGCTCTGATCTCCATCTTTTACATGGCACTATCATCGAGCTGGCAAAGGGAGACATCCTCGGTCATGAGTTTTGCGGCATCGTCGATGAAGTAGGACCCGGCGTCGACAAAGCGAAGATCAAGATTGGGAAGCGATACGTTGCATCTTTCCAGATTGCGTGTGGCGACTGCTTCTTCTGCAAACAAAAGCTTTCAAGCCAGTGTGAGAAGACTAACTCTAATACGATTGCAAAGGCAATGTACGGAGATACGACGGCTGGGATGTTTGGTTACTCGCACTTCACTGGAGGGTTTGCCGGCGGGCAGGCTGAGTACGTCCGCGTGCCACTTGGGGATGTGAACCTGCTTGAAATCCCCGACAACGTGGCGGATGAGAAAGCACTGTTCCTGTCTGATGTTCTCGCCACCTCATACAACTGTGTCAAAGATACAGCCGTGTATGAGGGCGATGATGTCGCCATATTTGGAGCTGGCCCTATTGGCCAGATGGCTGGCATCTTCGCTCTCGGGGAGGGTGCGAAGAAGATCATATTTGTCGATACGCAACCGCGTCTCGATTTTATCAAGGAGCGCTGGCCCGTTCCACACCTTGATAAGATTGAATTGGTTGACTACAAGAAGCTATCGTTTGGCGTTACAAACAAGGAGACTGTGGTTAGTCGGCTCAAGGAATTGTGCGGTGGACGAGGGCCTGATGTCGCTCTGGAGTGTGCTGCTGGCGAGTATAGTAAAGGCTGGCTTCACTGGCTGGAGATGGCTCTTGGGGCCGAGACTGATACGAGCGAGATCCTCAATGAGATGATAGAGGGCGTGCGTAACTTCGGGCGATGCGGTGTCACTGGTGTCTACGTTGGATATGTGAGTAGTTTCCATTCTTTCTATTGTTGGGAAGAAATCATTATACTGACACAAGGCAGACGAACCATTTCAATATCGGGTCTTTGATGGAGAGAGGCATCCGGCTCATTGGAAACGGCCAGGCACCTGTCCACAAGTACTGGGAAGAGCTTCTCGACCAGATCCAGAAGGACCAGCTGGATCCATTGCAGATGCTCTCCCACCGTGTCAGGCTGGAGGATCTGGACAAGGTCTACTACAAGTTCGAGGCACGGGAGGATGGGATGCAAAAGGTGTTTGTTGAGACCAAGCATTCAGCCCCTCAGGCACCTGGATCGCCTTCTCTAACCAGATACAATTAACATGAGAAGATGCCGCGAGTGGTGGAGGGGAGAAGGACATATTGTAATGGTTGAAGGGCTTACCCGGGCATTATGTTAGTGCAAATAGGGGAAAATATGAAAAGAGAGACCTAAAAGCACCAACGGGCCCTTGTTGGAAAGACACAACCTGATAGATAACTGCGATGCTTGTTGAAATTTGTGTTCAATTGTTCAGGATGATGTGGCTCAGTGCAGTATAATTGCTGACCCGCTGAACTGTAGGGGATCTAACCTGCTGATGCGCTCAACTGACAGGCCCCCACTCACTGAAAGGCCACTTCATTTAGGGGCAATGTGTCCACCATCGAGTGACAGTTAATCCAGGCTGTCCTTCCAGCTGAGCAGCTTCAACCATCACCAGATTCCATCCGCCTCTCAGCCAAGATGGCAGGCAAGAATGGCAAGGCGCAGCCGGGACATGCATCGGCAGCCAAGAGCAAGGAGGAAGAAAGCTCCAAGCAGCCCAGCACCACCAATGCCCCGCGGCCCTCCATCATCAAGGGCGCGTCACTGCTCATCATCCTCCAGCTAACATCCCGCCTCATCACCTTTGCCGCCAACCAGCTCCTCCTACGTCTCCTCACCGCACCCCTGCTCGGATTCTCAGCACAGCTCGAGGTCTACTACCTGTCCGTCCTCTTCTTCGCACGCGAAAGTCTACGGGTCGCCATCCAGCGCCAGGGCCCCGCTGTCTCAGCCGACGAGAACAGCCAGGATGCCGTGCGACGGGAGAGCCAGGCGGTCGTCAACCTGGGCTACATCGCCGTCGTGCTCGGTGCCGTCGTCAGCCTCGCCCTGGGCAAGATGTACCTGGGATCGGCCAACGACGACGAGGCGTTGAACCCCCCGCACCTCGTCACCGCGGTGTGGCTCTACGGTCTCGCCGCCATGATCGAGCTCCTCTCCGAGCCCTGCTTCGTGCTCATGCAGACCCGGCTGCAGTTCGGGACCCGAGCCCTCGCCGAGTCGTCAGCCACCTTCCTACGCTGCATTGTCGTCTTTGGCTCGGCGGTGTGGGCGTCTCGGAAAGGGCTCGACCTTGGCGTCCTGCCATTTGCTCTTGGCCAGCTCTGCTACGGAGTCGTTCTCGTGCTCGTGTACCTCGTTTCGGGCTACAGGCTCGCCTCCTCCATCGGCTTCTCGCTGCTACCGACACCGGCAGTTCGCGGCGAGAAGAAGAATCCCGAATTCCTGGGCTCGTACTTTTACAGGCCGACTCTTAGCTTGGCGGGGAGCATGATGGCGCAGAGCGTCGTCAAGCACCTCCTCACTCAGGGGGACACCTTGCTCGTCTCCTTCCTCTCGACCCCTAGTGTCCAGGGCGTGTATGCTCTCGCGAACAACTACGGCGGTCTCCTCGCCCGGCTTCTCTTCCAGCCAATTGAGGAGAGCAGCCGCAGCTACTTCTCCCGCCAGCTCGCCTCTGTCACGCCGTCCGAAAAGCAGGCACCCAAGCCAGTCACGGACGCGAGACAGGGCCTACACACGCTCCTCCGCTTTTACGTTCTCCTATCAGTGCTTGTGCTCAGCCTGGGTCCGTTCGCCGCGCCCTCCCTGCTCGCCATCGTCGCTGGTAGACGCTGGGTCGGCTCAGGGGCTGGCGAGGTGCTGGCGGCGTACTGCTTCTACATCCCCTTCCTGGCGCTGAATGGCATCGCCGAATCTTTTGTTGCGTCTGTCGCTTCGGAGAGGGAGGTGCACAAGCAGTCATTCTGGATGGGCGTCTTCACCGTGACCTTTGCGGCGGCTGCCTTCCTGCTGATGCGCGTGCTCGAGCTTGGCGCCATCGGGCTCGTCTTCGCCAACGCCATCAACATGCTCTGTCGTATCGTGTGGAGCGGGCTCTTCATCAAGAGGTACTTCCAGTCTCACAACGTCGCCTTCGGATTCCGGGAACTCGTCCCCGGCACCGCGCTGCTTCTCTCCGCCACCACGTCCTTGGTCATGTGGAAGCTCCAGATCGCCGAGGATCCAGAGCAGCAACCCATTCTCAAGCTGGCCCGCGTCGTGTCATTCGCTGTGCCCCTTCTGGTCGCCTTGTAAGTGAAACGCTTTCTAATGATTTAATTTATCTGTCTGTCTGTCTGTCAAGTCTATTTTATACGCTGACCATGAATACCAACAATTTCAGCGGATTCGCTGAACGACGATTCCTACAAACATGTCTTCAAACCATCCGTAATAGAAAACCCGGAAAGAAGTGAGCGCCAGTTACAAGTCTTATGAAATCAAATGCAAATAAAATAAACTTTTTTCATCTTCAGTGTGTTGCTCAGTCGTCATCGTCAAAAGTAACCTTGGTCGCTTTTTGGTTCATGTCAACATCCTTGAAGAATGCGCCGTACATGTCGTGGGTCTTCTTCTTGACGGTGGTGCCGAACTTGAGAAGGTCCTCGGGGACGGCCTGGTTCGCACCCTTGAGGATGTTGATCAGGCTGCGAGGGGAAAGTTAGATCAAGAGCGCGTACACGTAGTTTGAGGGTTGGAAGCACTTACGATCCAGAGTGGGCCTTGTCCTGTACGGTGAAAAAAGTGATGGCTTCACCAGTCTTCCCGGCACGTCCAGTACGTCCGATACGGTGAACGTAGTCCTCGATGGTTAGGGGGAACTGGAGAAGTAGGTTAGAATACGAGCGGGGATGAAGCTGTCGTGGTGGCTGCACATACCGTGACGTTGACGACGAGCTTGACTTCGGGGATATCAAGACCTCGGGCGGCGACATCAGTTGCGACGAGAACAGGGGTCTGGCCGGACTTGAACGCCTCCAGACTCCTGGTACGCTGCTCCTGTTTCAGGTCGCCGTGAATACCTCCGACGTTGATACCTTTGCGTTGGAGGAAACCCTCCACACGTGTGGCCTCCTTCTTGTACAAGCAGAAGACGAGGATACGGTCATTGCGGGCCTTGCCCTGCTGGTATTTCTTGAGGATCTGTAGAAGGCGGAACTCCTTGTCCTTGGGGTCAACAACCTCGACCTGCTGGGTGATACGGGTGTTGGCTTGGAGCTCCACAGCTCCACTGGATGTCTCCTTTCCGCTGGATCCAATGGTGATCTTGACGGGGCTGACCATGAAGGTGGAAGCGAGCGCCTGGACGGACTGTGGCCATGTAGCTGTGAACATGAGGGTCTGGCGCTTTTCGCGTGGGGGGCAGGCACCGAGAATCTCCTTGATGTCGTCCTCGAAACCCTTGTCCAGCATGCGATCGGCCTCATCGAGAACGGCAAACTTGACGGAGCTCAGGTCGACGGTGCCGTCGGACATGAAATCCTTGAGACGACCGGGGGTAGCGACAATGATGTCGGCGCCACGGTTCACGAGGGCGCGCTGATCGTCCTTGGATGCGCCACCGAAGAGACAGACGCACTTGAGCTGTAGGAGAGAGGCAACAGCCTCCATCTGGGCGTGTGTCTGCATGGCCAACTCACGAGTGGGCGAGACAATGACGGCCTTGACGCTCTTGCCGCCGACAGCGGCGACAGTCTCGACGCAGGGAATGGCGAAGGCCATGGTCTTTCCGGAGCCAGTCTCGGCAACACCGATGGCATCGCGGCCGGAAAGTGTGAAGGGCCAGGATGCGGACTGAATAGGCGTCGGGGCCTTGTAGTTGGCAAAGGGGGAGGGGGTCTTTTCGAGGAGATTGGTGGAGGGGAGGTGATGGAATTGAAGAATGGGACGGAGAGTGACCTTGTCAGTCTTGGGGTCGGTGATTGTGATCTGGTTGGTGGAGAGGAAGGCGTCGATCTCGGCTTGGGGCACGTCGGAGAGGCTGATGGTCTGAACGTATTTCGACTCGGAGTCGGCGCTCGATTCGGCGCCATTGCTCTTCTTGCTCTTCTTGTCCTTCTTGTCCTTCTTCTCGCCGTTGGTAGCCTCTGGCTCAGCGGATTCTGCTTTCGCAGCCTCCTTCGACTTCTTCTCCTTCTTGGCCAGCTTCTTGGCCTTCTTTCGCTCCTTCTCGGCCTTGCGCTCTGCTTCGGAATCGGCATCTTCTTCGGCGGCGGGGGTAGTCTCCTCGGACTCGACAGCCTTGCTCTTCTTCTCCTTCTTCTTCTCCTTTCTCTCCTTCTTCTCCCTCTTCAACTTCTGCTTCTCAGTCTCAACGTCGCCATTCTGGACCTTGGACTTCTTGCTCGGTCGCACGGCATCCTCGGCGCCATTGGCCTCATTTTCAGGCAACTTATGCTTGGTGGCAGCCATTTTGAATTGTAAAGTATATGATATACTGTACAAGAGGATATCAAGGTGACCGTCGCAAGTTGATAAGAAAAGGCGGCGTGGAACCCTTGGACGGCAGAAAAAAAAATCAATTGGGCCAAAAAAATTGCGTATCGCTTATCGATAAAGGATGGCGCCGATATCACCCCACCAAACACCGCTCACTTCACGGCAATGGTTTTATCTGATGCTCATGTATGCCTGATATGGCTATTTGAAAGTGTTGTTGGTGACTGGACTTTATTTCATGATGGGAATGATTTGTTTGAAATTTTTTTGTATATAATTGTTCGGTAACTGTGGCTCTGTGGCATCCAGATTTGTTCGCATTGGCGGGGCTACCAACCTCTCAATGAGATAGTTCTCCCAGGGCGGTGATTAAACTGGCCTGGACAGGCCCGGCTCTGTCCAAAACCCGTGACTTTATTCTATTATGGATGGCTGAGACGTCATGTATCTATGTGTATGAACTCTATGTGTCCGTTGGAATGGCACAATTACTGTTTCTGGGCATAAACCCACTCGTCCAGCTCCTTGTATGCCTTCTCTAAGTCGTCGTTGGTGATGGTCTTGTCGAAGCCGCCCTCCTCGGCAAACGCGATTTCCTCCTTGGCCCTCTTGAGTCTCTGCTGAACGCTGTCCTCAGTCTCGGTGCCTCGTCCGCGGAGACGCTTCTCCAGCTCCTCGACGGAGGGAGGGAGGATGAAGACGTATCGCGCGTCGATGTCGGATTGGCGCACCTGCTTGACGCCCTCGATCTCGATATCCAGAACAACAACCTTGCCCTTAGCGCTCTGTTCCTGGATGGTCTTCTTGCTGGTGCCGTAGCGGTTGGAGCCGAACTTAGCGTGCTCAACGAAACCCTTGGCCTCGATCAGGGACTCGAATTCCTCCATTGATACGTAGAAGTAGTCGACGCCATCCTGCTCACCGGGGCGGGGCTTGCGAGTGGTGTGGGAGACGGAGAGAGTGAAGGTCTCGGGGTGCTTGTCGAAGAGCAGCTTGTACAGAGTTCCCTTGCCAACGCCGCTGGGGCCGGAGATGACGATGGGGCGGGAGTCGGTCGGAAGAGACATTGTGGTGTAACTCTTGGGGTTTGGATGGTTGGATTGTCTAAGAAAGGATGGGCGGTGGTGGATTCGAGGACCGAAATATCGGAGAGCGGGGCCAGAAGACGGGAGAAGCCCAAGGCAGTTGCGATAGCGTTGAGCCAGGATTGATTTAGGCGCGATTGCCCTGGCTTGCCGTAATGAACAAACGAGGAAATTGAGACTTGTTAAGTGGTGCCTCTAATAGAGTTGCTTGTTCCACCCAGTCCAACGGTACATTCACCGAAGTCTATGCAACGGTGGGATGTCAACACCAAGTGATGGAATTTCGTTTTTGCGAGCTCCGGCGCCTGGCAGGCATCAGCAGCCTAAGTGCATGACATAAAAATGGCATGCCCGAAAGGCCTCGACATTATACTCAGCATATTGAGCCTCCAAATATCACCAAAATGTATTATTATTCACTCATGACTGTATTCATTGCTGTAATTAGGGAATACGAAGGCCACACCCGATATATCAGAAATTGAGTTCGTGCGGCTGTGGTGTGCCATGCTTATGTCACCCACCTGTAGGCTCTGTGGTTTGATCACACCTGGCGAGCAGGGTGGTGTTCCCACTAACAGCTTCGCTGGCACACACTAACGCGCCTGCAGGGCTTTGGTGGAAGCGATCAGAGCGCTGGATGTATGAAGTTGTCAGACCTGCAGAATTGAAACAGCACCAACCAACCTGTTTATTATTACGCCGCCCAGAAAAAGAAAAAGAAAATAGCAGCCATCGTAAGCCGCTCGAAGTTCCTCCTGACGGTAATTAGGTAGATGAATAATCTAGGCTAGCTCCAGTGCATTGTGCCGGTTCAAGGAAGTTGATGTCAGATAATAACACCTGATCTCCGCGACCTCCGACGTACCGGATACCTGCTGCTAGTCATTGACGTGCTGCGCAGCGGAGGAGACGCAAAATTTTTGCTCGGTTGGGAAAGAGATCTTTGCAAGTCAAAAGGGGGGATCACGCTATGGCTTCCCTGCACTTCTCGTCAAGCCATCACAAGCCCTGGTTGGAGGTCGGTGATCAATGTCAGTGTAACCACATGCACTTGTTGTCCGGCACTTTGATCACTGGGCATGTGCTGGGGCGGTAGGAAAGCAAGCTTTTGTGAGTGCTCACACTGCAATAATCCGAGACAGGCAATTGAAAGCACATGCATGGCTTTTGTTAGCGCATGTCTCTCTTTCTTCCGTCGCCCGGGTGGTGGTCAAAGCTAGCTGACAACAAATAAACAATCACAAACAACCAACACGCATGCTACCGAGAGGACGAAACATCGATACTTGACAGGCATCAGCGAACGCTTGCTGCTCCGGGTGCTGAAACTGCCCTCTCACCACAGTAGCCAGGCGCTCCGGGTGGTTTTCTGGTTTTGGGCTGCCGATCCGCAGGACATTATGACGACACTTGGCCGAGCTAGTGGTTGGGTGGATGTAACTTGATGTGCTGCACACAGTAACGGTCGGCACTGTACCCTGTACATTGGCGTGTTGGCATTCAGGGGAAGAGAGGAAGCACCCGCTCCCAGGAAAAAACCTGGGTTGCGTCACAGCACCACCCCCCAACTCGTGCCATCATCCTCACCTGGGTACCTGTGGTAGGTACCTGGAGGCGCCCTCATAAAACACCGAAGGGCCAACTAGTATTTGTCTTGTTGAACGGACCTCGGCGTTCGATGGCAGAGTCATGCGGCTTTTCAGTGTCTGTCCCTCATCTTGTCGCGTATACAGCACCTGGTGATTTGGATCGGCAATCTCAGGGTTTTTCCCAGGACCTGAGCCATGTGTGTCTCGCCTTCTCCGCCCCGGGAAATTCCCATGACGCTCCCTGCCTCTGGCTCAGTACTTAATCTGCTGGCATCACAATGGATGCACATGCGCTGGACGGTTCTGACTAAAAATAGGTAATGGCTTCAAACAACCATGGTGGAGATCGAGACGGGGTGGGCTGGCAGCTAGTATCGGGTACCTCCAGCCCTGCTGCTCCGTACAAGCGGCACTGGCTGGGTACCTCCTCAGGCCCTCCTCAGGCCCGCCCCAGGCCTCTCTCAGGACTCTCAGGTGGTGCTGTGCCCGCCATCCACCCAGTAATGGCACGGTACAGGTACCGCTACGAGCTGCCTGGCGTCATTTAGGCTCGTATTGGCTGGCCGACCCCAGTTTTCTGTGGCGCGCGGGCAGCCATTTCCTGGCTCGCCGGATGGGGCACGCACGCAGTACCTACCTTAGGCTGAGGGAACGGCCAATCCCACGGGGCCAATTGTGCTGTCTGGCTTGATGCAGCATGAAGCAGAGTCCTTCGCGTAGACCGGTGGGGCCAATACGAGTAAATGTGTTGCCGTGGCTCAGCAGTCGCTCGATCCCGCCCTCCACGACGTACCCGTACATGCCTTACCGAGCATGGTGTAATGGCCTGCCGGCCCCTGGACGAGCAACTCTGCCAGGGACTAGGGAGCGCACCAGCCTGAGCAGCAAGGACCGCCACTAATTACGTCCATCTGATCCAGGAACCTGCTGCTGGAGTACCTCTACGCGGGCCTTTTGCTGCTGGGCTGTGGAGTCCCGGTTCCATCCCCCTCCACAACCATTCTCTTCAAAGGTTTTTTTTTCCTTCCTCGCGGATCGTGTTCGCTCGCAGTTTGTTACATCTCCTCTTCTTGGCTTGTGCTGGCCCATCCAGGCGATCCAGCTTTTGTCTCCTTCCCGTCCGTCGCTCGCTTAGTTTATACCCTCGCTCCCCTTCCATACACACGCCAAATCCACACGGCTTTCTTCACCTGTGTTTGTCTACGTCCCGCCATTGCCGGCGACACAGCAGTCTTGACTCGCTCTGCTATATCACGGCCTGACCCAGCTTCCATCCGGCGGAACGGCGCACATCAGGTGCTGCATTGGGCTCGCGATACACCATCGCCCAGGAATACATCCCCCGCTGTATATCGAACGACTTACATCGGAAGCAGACGACAACGTCTACTCTTTAATTAGCACAAGATGGACCGCAACGGCCACGGGGCTGGCGGCCCACACGACTACAATAGAGTCTACCAACTGCAGGATATCCCCATAGACTCAACGGTGAGTAGATGCCTGTGCGAACGTCATATACACGGCGAAATAACCCTTTCTCTAATCAGCACGGATATCATACACAGACGCATCTCCCAACACATGAACAAGCACCACCAGAGAACCCGTACCCGCCGGGTGGCCCTGGAGGCTACATACCAGAGCGTCGCCCTGGCAGCGCAGCTTCGGGATTCAGCTTCGATGACGACCCGACACCTCCGCTCCCCACTGGCCACCAGCCAGACTACCTACCTCGTCCAGAGTCCGCCTTCGGTTTCGATCACTACCAGTATGGCTACGGCCGTCCCATGTCGACCTACAGTGACCCGGAGGAGAGTTGGGCAGAGAGACAGCACCAGCCTGCCGTGGAATCAGGTCTGAGACGACGTGACACCCGAAAGATCAAGCTGGTCCAGGGTTCCGTCCTGAGCATTGACTACCCCGTTCCTAGTGCCGTCAAGAATGCTGTCGAGCCTCGATACCGTGATGTCGAAGGCGCCGATGAGGAGTTCATGAAGATGCGATATACCGCTGCTACTTGCGATCCTAACGACTTCACCCTCAAGAACGGCTACGATTTGCGTCCCCGTATGTACAACCGCCAAACCGAGCTTCTCATCGCCATTACCTATTACAACGAAGACAAGGTGCTTCTTGCCCGTACCCTCCATGGTGTGATGCAGAACATTCGAGATATCACCAACCTGAAGAAATCGAAGTTCTGGAACAAGGGCGGCCCGGCATGGCAGAAGATCGTCGTATGCTTGGTTTTCGATGGTATCGAGAAAGCCGACAAGAACGTTCTCGACGTCCTCGCAACAATCGGTATTTATCAGGATGGTGTGGTCAAGAAGGACGTCCAGGGCAAGGAAACGGTTGCTCACATCTTCGAGTACACCAGTCAACTCTCCATTACTCCCGACCAGCAACTCATCCGGCCCTCCGCCGAGGGCAAAGCCTCGCACAACCTTCCACCTGCGCAATTCATCTTCTGTCTGAAGCAGAAGAACAGTAAGAAGATCAACTCGCATCGATGGTTGTTTAACGCTTTTGGTCGCATTCTGAACCCAGAAGTCACGATCCTGATCGATGCCGGAACGAAACCTAGCCCCGGATCTCTGCTTTCGCTTTGGGAGGGATTTTACAATGACAAAGATCTCGGCGGTGCCTGTGGCGAGATCCACGCCATGTTGGGAAAGAACGGTAGAAAGCTGTTTAACCCGCTCGTTGCTGTGCAAAACTTCGAGTATAAGATCTCCAATATTCTCGATAAGCCCCTGGAAAGCTCTTTTGGTTATGTTACTGTGCTGCCAGGCGCCTTCTCAGCTTATCGATTCCGCGCCATCATGGGTCGACCTTTGGAGCAGTATTTCCACGGTGACCACACGCTCTCGAAGCGTTTGGGCAAGAAGGGTATCGACGGTATGAACATTTTCAAGAAGAACATGTTTTTAGCAGAGGACCGAATTTTGTGTTTCGAACTGGTCGCCAAGGCTGGTCAAAAGTGGCATTTGAGCTACATCAAGGCTGCCAAGGGCGAGACCGACGTTCCCGAGGGCGCGGCGGAATTCCTGAGCCAGCGACGTCGTTGGCTGAACGGTTCCTTCGCTGCCTCGCTGTATTCGCTCATGCATTTCGGTCGTATCTATCGATCCGGCCATAGCATCATCCGCATGTTCTTCTTGCACATCCAACTGATCTACAGCTCTCTCAACGTCATCTTCTCTTGGTTCTCCCTGGCTTCTTTCTACCTGACGACAGCTATCATTATGAACCTGGTCGGCAGCCCGTCAATTCTTTCGGCATACCATGGCTGGCCCTTCGGTGATACGGCGACTCCAATCCTCAACACTCTGATCCGTTACTTGTACATTGTTTTCTTACTCATCCAGTTCATTCTTGCGCTTGGTAATCGACCAAAGGGCTCTAGATTCACATATGTGGCTTCGTTTGTCGTCTTCGGCCTCATCCAGTTGTATATCTTGATTCTGTCTTTCTACCTGGTGTACCGTGCTCTGCGCGATCCAATCAGCAACTCGATCGACACCTCATCTGGTATTGCGTTCTTCCGGAGTTTCTTCAGTACGGACGGTATTGCAGGAGTCATTCTGCTCGCCATCATCACCATCTACGGTTTGAACTACCTCGCTTCCTTCCTCTACATGGATCCCTGGCACATGTTCCATTCGTTCCCTTACTACCTGGTGCTCATGTCAACCTACATCAACATTCTTATGGTCTACGCATTCAACAACTGGCACGACGTGTCCTGGGGAACGAAGGGTTCTGACAAGGCCGACACACTTCCTTCTGCTGAAGTGAAGAAGGACAAAGTTGGTAACGTAATCGTTGAAGAAGTGGACCGCGAGCAGGAGGATATCGACAGTCAGTTCAAGAAGACTGTCTACCGCGCGTTGACACCCTTCGTGGAAGAAGAGGAGGTCGAGAAGACGGACCCAGAGGATTCGTACAAGTCTTTCCGTACCGGCCTAGTCGTGTCTTGGCTCCTGTCGAATTTGATCCTCATTGTTGGCGTGACGAGTGACGAGTTTGAGGCGGTCGGCGTACAGGTAAGGAACAATTATACATCCGACCATCGCTCGCATAGTAGCAGATGCCACAGATACAGCATGCTAACTAACTTGTTCAACAGAAAGCTTCAGAGAGCCGAACACCCATGTTCTTCAGAACGCTCCTGTACTTCACGGCCGGTCTCTCCATCGTCCGTTTCCTCGGTTTCCTCTGGTTCTTGGCCAAGACTGGTCTCATGTGCTGCTTCGCCAGACGTTAAGAACCATGTCAGGAAGGAAATTGGAATTTTGTTTGATTTCCTATTCTCCGATACGACTTTCTTCCATTTAAAACACAAAACATTCTGCAACGACCAAAGAATGACAATATTTCAATCACATATCTCAATATTTACTTATTATTAGAATGGCGAATCTACTGGACAGCCCTACTGGCAATTTGGACGCGGGTGGTTGTGCGATATTGGGCATTTTCCCATCTATATTTTGCTGGCTCTTTTTCTTCATATTTTTCTTTATTCCTGTTCTCTCGGACCTGGTTCTCTTGGTGGCTGCGCTACGTCTTATTGCGTACACCTATGACATGACATATTGTATTGTACTTAATACATGGTGGCGATGGGGTTTATTGGTATTTGCTAATTTAACTTGGGCACACGGCCGCCATTCCTATGACTATCCAATCTAAGCTTCTCTGGCCCCTGGTCTGCGTGAATAAGAACTGCTCGGTGACGGGTTATTGGCTGGGAGATGATGAGGATTTTCCACGACATCCTGCAGGATTGGAAACTGCTGGGTCCTGTCTGATCTGTAACTTGGCCGAGGTTTCCAGGGTCTTCTTCCGCCCTACCCTTGCCTGATCTTAGTGCTGGCAAGGCTCACATCTCCAAGGCTCCCCTGTCATGCACGTAATATGCGTCTTGCTGGGAGCTGCATTACGTCGTTTTGTTGCCCTGTCCGGCAGTAGCTCTGCTTCCAACTGAGTAGATATTCATCCACAGGTAATACATACATGGCAAGGTAGTAAGTAAGAGGCATACGGCCAACAACTCCACACATGACCAGGCGGCACATGAGGACTGAATAATTGACAATTCCTAATTATAGCTGCCGATTTCCATTACATGGTGCTGCTAAATTGAGAACCCTGCCGCCCATCCCGATCCCGTGTCTGGTAGTGCGAGCGAAGATTGAATCAACCGCCATCTGACCTTCTGTGGTGGCAAAGATCCCCCCTACCATGTTCTCGTCGTCGTCCTTGTCCAACCACACCGTTCGTCCGTTGCATTCCATCCGCCCTCCACCATCCCGCTGCTCTGACGTCGTCACCTGCCGAGCCACGCCTGGTCACCAAGCCATAAACCAGATCAATGCCGCCGCCATGGCACTCGGCATGTGGCGGCCACTGGTAAGCGATGCTCGTCCTCCCCCCACCCACATACATGCTGTCATGTACATATACACTCAACAAAAAGAAAAAGCATCGGGTGTGATTGGGCGCGCAGATATCAGACTGGAGGCTGCCCTCAGCACCAGCCGCAAGTCCGCGTCAGGCCCTACGTGGAAAAACCGACACAGCCCGCTCTAATCTACCAGCTCCACTCCGGCGAGTTATGTGAGAATGATGATTTATGCTTTGGACTTGTTAAACGCTCTTGCGCTATGTATCTGCACAGTGCAAATTACCAGGCCGGAGGAAACCTAATCTGCCGTGGGAGGTAGGCGATACATGGCGGGTTCCCGCCAATCGGTTTCGTGGGAGATTCCGCTAAACGGCTCGGTTATCCCGGGCGGTTTCTGTTGGCTGTTTCGCTGGGACAGAAGGAACGGTGAAGGATTGTGAGTTTCACGGCATAGAACGGGTACGTACTTTCTGATTGTCAGGTTGTGAATTCATCTATCTGCGTATTTGATATGGTGAAGTGAAACTGCTGACTTGGTAACAACTGTATGTGTGATATCCGACCTTCTCCGTCTCTATCCCAATCTCCATCCCTCAAATAAGCTTTAAATTGTTCATCTCCTCCATCTATTTGACTTTCTTCATCTCTAGCTACTTATGCTTGTCTGAAAAGGCCCGATGGTGCTCTCCCCGGGACCCTGGTTTGTAGTCCTCTAGTGCGACGGGCTCGTCTAAGGTTCAGGCTCGACAACTCCTCCAGCGTTCCGAACAGACAACTCCCCCTCGCTGTGACTATCCTTTCCCGGAGCCCCGAGCTCGCGGCCGAGCTTATAGTCGAACTCCTCGGCGTCCCCCAGGGCCTGCGCGGTCAACCAGCTCGCATCGCCGGGCATCTTCCAGCCCCTCTTCAGCTGCCTCTCGTAGCTCACCCGCTTCAGCCTGCTGGCCTCGGCCGGCGTCAGGTGCAGGTAAACCTCCACGCCGACGATGTGGATGAACATGGCGAGGAGGAGGGAGAAGGCGAACGTGGCCTGTACTGCGGCGCCGATCTCGTGCAGCTTCGGGATCCCCTGCGGCGTGGGCTGGGCGTTGCCGTCTGCGCGCACGGCGACCCAGCCGTCCGAGTTGTTGGCGCAGGACGGGTAGAATAGGGGCGCGAGCCCCGGCTGGACGAGGCTGTCGATGGTATCGACGGTGCGACAGGTCATGGGGACGTACATGTCCGTGAGGCCGGAGACGATGGGCAGGGCGGCCAGCTGGATGAGGCGCTGGGTGACGATGACAAAGGAGATGACCCAGCAGCGGAGCATCCACGCCCTGTGCTGGTCGATCTGGAGCCGCTTGATGCTGACGTAGGCGAGCACGGCGCAGGTGACGGAGAGGACGGCGAGGAAACCGATGGCCATGCGGGTGTCGAGGCTCCCACCGAGGGCCCTGTCCGCCATGAGGATGGCGCTCGCGTTGCTGCCGAGGAGGAGGGTGAGGAGGAGGTAGCCGTTGAGGCGGTGGAAGAGCATGAACTTGTGGCGGATGATGGGGAGGAACTGCCAGAGGAGGAGGAAGCCGATGGGGATGACGCAGATGAGGTGCATGAGGATCGCGACGCGGTGCCGGCCTGCTCTCTGCCACTCCCAGTCGCCGGTCACCCATTTCTCGTTCTTGTAGGTGTTGTCGAGGTCGAGATACATGGCCCTGGAGGCGCAGAAGCCCAGGCTGGCGCCTCCCAGGATGAACCAGAGAGGGAAGGCATAGCCTCTCTTGAACCCCAGGGGGTTGTAGATGCGACGGACGAAGGCCACGAACTTATTCGGGGCCTCCTTTCCGTAGGACTTGTAGTAGAAAGGCATGGCTGCGAATAACAGAGCTGGAAGGATAATAAAAAGAAGACCAGCAGTAAAGGGATTTATCTAAAGAGAGAGTCGAAAGGCCTATTGGAGTTGAACTGACACAGGAAGTTTTCGACCTTGAACTTTTGCGTCCAGACATGTTTCTTTATAGTGCTCACTCAGTCATCAAACCCCATGTGTATGATGGCAGCGCCCGTCGTAATACTCCCTCATCTGTTGTGAATTGTGAGACTCCCCTGGCCCCTCTATCCATCGCGTATTCGACGTTTCGACGCCCAAGCCGCATCTCACATTGAAGCGTTAACAGGGGATCGACATGGTCGTTCGCACTCGGATCGAGGAAAACGACCAGGTGGGGTCGGCCATGACAACTCGGCAGTGCAGATTGGTCGCCCTCATGGAGGCTAACGGTCCGTGATGATCGGATCGCCGCTGATTACACTGAATCTATTATTCTCGTTCGCGGTTTCTGGCCCTCTTTGGGGTCATATAGTCAAGCTCATGCATTGCCTTATTATAAGGAACAATCCGGGGTTCTACCTGATACGGCCCGCCACTGGTTATTATTAAACCCCTTGCTGTCGTTCGCGGTTTCTGGCCCCTTTCGAAAAGAAAGTCATTGTGAAGCTTATGTATTACCGCACTATAAGAAACGATTCGGGGGCGGAGTAGTAGCCCTACCAGTCTATGATACAGATCGCCGCTAACAACACCAAACCCTCATTCTCATTCGCAGTTTCTATCCCTCTTCGGGATAGAAAGGCTAGGCTAATGCATTGCCCTATTATTAGGGACAAATTGCAGGCGGGAGTGACAGCCTTGATGGAGGGATGATGTGGTCATTGCTGGCTGACGAAGGCCGGCTACAAGTCCCGGAGAGACTATCCGCCGGAGAGAAGTGAATACGTTGGCTTGCTTTGAAAATATTGAGACACGTCTTGTGGGACTTCCTGCTGTGAGCGGAGGGTTCTGCTCTGCTTGGACTCGCACTCGCATTCACTAGTCTCACCTGCATGCGCGGCTGGTGGGCGGTGTAACATCTGCTTTAATCACTCAATGCTACGCAGTTTTTCTGCCAATGAGATCGTATGAAAAAGCTACTTGTGTATGCAGGGCCAGCATTTATTATCATTCGATGTTGGAATTAACATTGAACTTCTGTCCGGCGGCTCGTTTATTAGAGGCTTGGAGAGCGAGTACTTCTTGCCAAGCAACATTCACCAGCCTTGTGAAACAACAGCCTGCGTGATGAGGGGTTGTCGATTTTTATGACAGTGGCAGGACCTTCTGATTAGATTTCAAATTAAGAACGCGTCTTCAGGTCCCCATCCGAGGGAATGAACCTGGATTAACTATGGTCAGTGCATTGAGTTGGGCCCTTGAACCTCGGTTGCGCAGAATTTCTTTCTGCTGTGCTCAGTAATCTTCTCTATACTCTATACTCTAATGGGTAGTGTCTATGAGTGAGACCAATCTAAATGTTGGACCGGGTTCACCCTCGTCGCTCAAGAAACTCGAGGGCCGTGGGCGACACTGCGACACTCGGTGTAGAAGAACTAATTTTGAGATCGATTGCCCTCCTCAGTCTCGACTGAAGATTAACCTTATATATTAGGTCCCAGTGTGAGATCAAGACTAATCTCGGAAGACTAGTCTTGATAAAGAGTGTCAAGTCTCATCCTGTTCACACAAATGGACATAGCAGTCAGCTCATCATACGTGATGAGCCATAACCGAAGTTACCTTCCCACTGGAGCGACAATGCTTTGTGATCCAAGGTGGCCTCGGCTAGCTGATTGATCAAGTTTGCAACAGCATCCCGGATCGAAATGAGTCCAGCATAAGCAATCATAGCACGAAGCAGACCTAGACCTATCGTGGAGAATATCAGCGACCGCGGGGCGACAAGACCAAGTGTAAGCGTGAACCCTGCCATCGTAGCGTTTAGCATTCTTTTATAAACGTACCCTCGAAGCCCTCGTCCCATCTAGAGTGATAATGGCCTCAATGCCCTGCCCCCAACTCGAACTTCTTCTAGCAAGATTTAGCCAGGCTGTACCTTGATCTGTGTTAGAAGAGCTGGATTCTCTCTGGGCTGCATTAGCGTCTTATCGGATATGTCTAGGGACACTGTAAGGTTTGCTTTAGAAACCCGGGACTCGGGCAGCTGGACCTGCTTTTGCGCTTGAGTGAATGTCATCGTGTCATTGATGTACTCGATGTTCTACTAGACTTCTGTGAGCTTCTTGTTGACCTGAAGCCCATCCGATTGGCTGGAGGACGGATCCACCGCACTAGGCCTATAGTAGCGTTAGTGCGTACCGTTTCAGTGCCCCGCAACCGCGAGTAAACAGTGGCGGTATCGATAGCACCAGCAGCTTATCGATTCCATCCAGACCGAAGCACCAGACAGACCTAGTTGAACTGCATCTGCAACCACTTCAGCTCTTATCCGAAACAGCACCAAGCCTCAGCGTCTTACAGCCACCAACGGGAATAATGTCGTCAAAACCTACGTCCAAATCCTCGTCCAAGGACCCATCAAAGGAAAAGGACAAGTCGAAAACCCACAAGCTCTCCCTCAAGGGAAGTGCCAGACTGGTCGCCGAATTTGTATGATCGCACCCTTCCACCCCAGCGTACAACGATTGGGCTTGGAAACTGAAGACCACATGATGGCTGACTGTCAATCTTTCTTCTCGCGTTTAGTTCCAATACTCCATCCATTCAATTCTGTACGATTGACCGAAGTCCCCCTCTCACCGAGCTACATCACGAGACGAGGCTAACATCAGACTTGCTCCCAGGTTCCAGCGAGGCGTCTATCCCGCTGAAGACTTCGCCGCGTTCGTCCCCATCTCCCAGAATACATCTACGCCCGTCGTCATGCAGCATCCCGTTGCTAACTCTCAACCTCCAGCGTCAAGAAATATGGCCTCAACATGCTGGGTACCCTCATGTCCACCCCCAACCATGCGCCGAACTCCTTTTCGCTAACCCACTCTCTCCCTCCAGTCTCGTCCGATGATCAAGTCAAAGCCTACATCAAGAGGATAATGTCGCAGCTGGACAAGTGGATGGTCGGCGGCAAGATCTCCAAGCTCGTCATCGTCATCACCGACAAGGACACCGGCGAGCACGTCGAGCGATGGCAATTCGATGTACGCATTCTCCCTTTCCCTTCCCATTCTTATCTAAAATCGAGCTCAACCCCTAACAAAAACCACCCAAAACAGGTCCAGATCTTCCAACCCACAAAGTCCAAGTCGAAATCAAAAACGCCCGCGACCGACCAAGAGAACTCGGCGCAGGGCGGAGCCGCCGCCGCCGCCGCAGCGCCAGACAAGACGGAGCAGGAGATTCAGGCCGAGATCGCCGCCATCTTCCGCCAGATCACCGCCTCCGTCACCTTCCTCCCCCAGCTCAGCGGGGACTGCACGTTCAACGTGCTGGTGTACGCCGACGCCGACTCGGACGTGCCCGTCGAATGGGGGGACTCGGACGCCAAGGAGATTGAGAACGGGGAGAGGGTGCAGCTGAGGGGGTTCAGCACGGCGAACCACAGGGTCGATACGCTCGTCAGCTATCGACTTGGGGAGTAAAGGAGTGGGGGGTGGCAAGTGCTTTCTTTGTTTATAGCGTAGCACGGCATGGGGGTCTCCAACGGACGCATCAAAAAAGAAAAATTAATGATTCAGAACTGCTTTTTCAGTGCATGAATGATCACGGGTACAGGGTGCCAGGATGGACTTGGGCACAACGGGAATGGGAGTTCTAACGGGGAAGGAAATAATCATCTACGCCTATTCTCCTTCTTGCGAAAGCCTCCGTAATTTCGCAATAGCCTTCGCAAGACCTCTTATCTCTATATGTCTCTACTCCCATCTTCACCCAGTAACCCTCTTTCATGACGCCCTTTTTTTTTTCTAAAATCGCCTGGACCCCTCACACTGAACTCTCAGCCAACTGGATAGACGCAAGATTGGTCTTGTGGAATTCTTTTTCTCCTTCAATGCCCACCAAAACTCCGTTTCAAACTCTCTTGAAAAAGTACACATACGCAAACTTGCGCATTTCTTCCACGTCGTATGCTTCCACGACCTTCTCGTCGTTGAAGAGAACCCAATGAGAGGTTCCATCCGCTAGGGTCTTGCGGATGAAAGCAACATAGTGTCTATACAAGTGTCAGCATTTGAGCAGAAAGTTAGCCGTTACCGGCGAAGAAGAAACATACCCTGCATGGATGCTAGTTCCTTTGTGGCAGACTATAGACTGCAACTGGAAACTGGCTGGTAGCGTGGCGTTTCCAGCCGGCGCCTTGGGAGCGGCAGCAGCAGACTCGCCTGCTGAATCGTCCTCCATAAGACCCTGGTCATCGGGATGGCTGAACAGCCATTCAACCGCACGCTCGACATCTCCTCCAGTCTCCTTCAGTGCCTTCTTTGCCTGTGGAGCATCGAAGCCCATGGCACCCAGCATTTCAATCTTTTCGGGATCAGCCGTGCTTGCGCCGGCACCAGAAGAAGCTGTCAAGACCAACGGCTCATCGATGTCGGGATCCTCCATGTGTGCAAAGAGCCACTCCATCGCAGAGTTGGCATCCGAGTTGCCAGTAGCGTGCAAAGCCTTCTCGCATCGCGCTGTGGGAAAGCCCATGCCCTCAAGCTGGGCCAAAGCATTTGGCTCGGGTACAAATGCGGCAGCCTGGGGTTCAGGTTCGTCTGGGAGTACCTCTTCCGAAGGCTGCAAACCCTTTGAGAGGTATTTGTCAAGCAGAAAAGACTCGTCGGGGACTAGAACAGGGACATCAACTTTGATGGGTACCCAATTCACCACCGTCATCTTTCTAGCATTAACGGCAAGGGTGTCGGGGAATGTCTTGAAAAGCGATTGCTTGGTGAAACCCTCTTTGCTTCCGCAGGCTGAACAGGTCAGCTCGACCTTTTCTGCGCCTGTAAAGTTGTCAAGGCACTCCTCCAGAGTGACAGGTTTGTAAGCATCAGTAGCGACTCCCGAGTCTCCGACTTGGGCGACCTTCTCTAGGGGAACATCAATAAAGATGTTGTCCTGTGTGGTTGTGCTGTACCTAACCTTTCTGCATCCTAGACACTGCAGACGTTGCTCCAGCTCGAACTTGAATGTATTGGTAGGGTCCTTGAGACTACCAGAGTGTTGGGATCGTGTGATGAGCTTGAAAATGTGTTGAAGGAATTCAGCTGCATCCTGCTGTCGCATTGTGGAAAATTCTTCATGGTCTCGACCGACCAGATACTTGAGCATAGCTGGTGCCAGGCCCTTCTGGTACTTGACCTCAGAATCAGAGGCGACGTCGGAGTCGGGGACAGAGTATCGGCCTGACAACAGACCATCTGCAATCTTACGAAGCTGGGTTTCGAGATCACCAGCAGGGTCTTCCACCAAAGGAAGATCCTCCTTTGGCAAGTAGTATCGCTCCTTGAAGGACGGGAGGTCAAAGAGACATTGGATGATGCTGGCAAGATAACAGCTGTTGCCCAAATTTTTCAGACCCGTCAATTCCGAGCCAAATACAGGCTTGAGTTCCTTGCCATCCTCGGTTGTCATGCTGAAGTCCCATTTGAGATTCTGCTCGATTTGCATTTCCGCCAGGCTCTTCTCAGTCTTTTGTCTCTCGGCTAACACGATACCCCAATGGGCCAAATGCTCGCCAAGGTTGTCATCCAGACGCTCATCGTCGCATCTGTAGCAGTACACATCAGCGGTACCCTCGGGGGTGATTGAGCCAAGCTTCACAGCAACTCCGTGACCGGACTCCTGGCTATGGGCTAGAGCGTGGGAGTTGCCATCAACGCCGCCCATTTGCTTGCGGCCACACCCAAGGTTTCCACATTCCACACAGAGCCAGAGATTCTCCTTGAGATCACAAGCGTAGCAGTGGCTCAAATCCCCCTGCTCAATCTTCCGGGATGCCTGCTGCTGAAGCATCAGAATGTGCTCGCAGCTTGTCAGCTCCTGCTCCCACGCCTTGACTTCTTCCTTTCGTGCGAATGTGTTGGCGCTCATGATTCCTGCGACGACAGGTGCCACCTTCGGATGCTGGATATCGAGCTTAACGTCGCACTCGTGGCATTTGACTTGGAGAGCGGTATCGTATTTGTCTGCTTCGGTTTCGGCCGCAATAGCCAGCTTGGACATCTTGGCTGGGGGCTCATCTCGGACAACGATCTTTCGGGTTCGTGTAATGTTCAGGGCCAGAGGGTGGGACCAGAGAACATTATGAAGATTCGCGTGGCGTCGGTCGCCGGTACAGCCGCCGTTAAAGCATTGGAGGCATACATCGAGTCCACTAGGTCCATCCTAACGCATCCAGGTCAGACGAAGGGAAACAAAAGAGCATGATACACGGTGTCTCGCAGACTCGGGTTCCGTACGTACGATGGAATCGAAACACTGGGTGCAATCTTCTCGATAAACCGATTGGGACAATAGAGGCGGAGGGAGCGATGCTACTTGATCATTAATATCTATGAGAAATTTTGTTTGTTTTTTGGAAGTGCGTAGTGACCTACAAATCGAGTCGAGATGAGGGCAGCTCATGGTGGGCGCTCTACCAAGCGTGCAACAACGAACAGCTTTGCAAAGGATTGGAACAAAGATGTTGCACAGGCTAGAAGTGAAAAGGTGACGACCGTGGGGGTGGGAAGCTGGTGGGTTTGCTGAAGATTTCAGTAGTGAGCCCAGGCAGCCAAAAGTGCTTATGTTGTTGTTGTTCGAGGAGCTTCCAGTGCTCACCTCAATGCTGTTGGTTTCTAGGCACGTACGCAGGCAGTCACAGCTTCGTCTGACGCAGACGGTGGGGGCGGGGCGGCAGCATGTGGCTAGTGGAGGCTTGTGTCAGTGTGGCTAGTGCCGATTGGCGAGATAGCCTATCGCCCACTCGCCTGTCCACTGGTCATCCCAACGTCATGTCCGCAGGTGGCGATTTGCCGATGCTCTGCCGTCATGTACATAACTCTTTGTGGTCGGAGCAGAGCTGCTCGAGGCGACGGCCCAGCTTCCCCGCGCATCTTGCCCCCCCTGCGTATAGACGGCATTTGGGATGTACATAGCCGCGCTATCACCGTCTGAGGGAAGTCTGTTATGTCCGTCTTCTGGACGTACGCGTACGGGATATTGAATTTGCCGATTTCCCAGATGAGTCCGAAGTACTTCTCACCGGTTCCAGGCTCTCGCCAACTTCCAAGCTATTTCACGAGGTTGAGCTGCAAGGTTCTTGAACCTCGGGGGCGCAACATGACCGATCATTGCTTGCTGATTGGCCCGTTCCTCCGCAATCGCAACTCCGAGGGTCGGAGATGTTCGGTCATTCTCGCTGTTCCTTGTGCACAATCCCCAGTTGAACCAGTCTCTCACCCGCATTAGGCCAAAGGAACTCTAGTCTAGCACGTTCCCATAATTTTTTTCCCAGTTGCAATTCTTTTTAGGGAAAAAATTGTTAGGAATAATTCACACAGTTTATTTTCTGAACCACGCACTGCACTAGGTATAATCAGCAACACAGTAATACAGGATAGGAAAAATACAGCGACGGTATATAAGCATTCATATCAAATGTGAGGCTGCACGGAAGCCTCATTTGAAGAAATATCCGGCTGTGCGCATTCCCCAAGCTGAAAAGTCCGGCCTCGGTGATATGAAAAACGCCCTGGCAATCTTATCAGATCCAATGATCGGCGCAAATGGCTGCTTAATCAGCCGTGTCTCCGAGCAGCCGAGCTTCTCACTCACGTAATGACTGAAAAGTTGCATCATCATTGGCCGATAACGTTTGGAGCTACTCCACAGTCGCCATCGCCAAGTCCCGCATCTTTTCCCAAGCATTTACTTTTGATCCGTCCATGGGTTCTCCTCATTCCAATTCTACATCCTCCTCCTTTCCATCCACAGCCACCTACAACACCAATCGAAACCCCAGACTCGACAATTCCTGCATCATCAAGACCATTATCGCCTGGCCCTGGTGACTTTTAGCTGTCTATCCGACTCGCCAGATCTCCCTTTGGTACAATTTCTGTGGCCAAAGCAGCGCTCTGACACCGATCCTCCCACATCCATATATTCCAATTCTTTCCAGACACAATGCTTTCCAGAGGTCTTCGGGCAGTCTCTCGACGGGCTGCGCCCATCGCTCAGGCCGTCCGCCCAACTATTATCGCCCCTCGCCAGCTCGCCATCGCCACGGCTCCCTCGGCTAAGCGCCTCTATCACGAGAAGGTCCTGGACCACTACTCGCGCCCCCGTAATGTCGGCTCCATGAACAAGAAGGATCTAGATGTCGGCACTGGACTTGTCGGCGCCCCAGCATGCGGCGACGTGATGAAGCTGCAGATTCGGGTTGACCCCGAGACCAACAAGATTTCCGATGTCAAGTTCAAGACCTTCGGATGCGGTTCCGCCATCGCCAGCAGCAGCTACCTGACGGAGCTTGTCCGGGGCATGAGCCTGGACGATGCCAGCAAGGTCAAGAACACTGAGATTGCCAAGGAGCTCTGCCTGCCACCTGTCAAGCGTACGTATTTCCCCTCCCATGGACTTGGCCCGAGCCACTTCGGCTATCAATCCGGCGCTAACATTTAACGAAATAGTCCACTGCTCTATGCTTGCGGAGGACGCCATCAAGTCGGCCATCTCTGACTACTACACCAAGAACCCCAAGGCCCGGTCGACCAACCTGGGCGGCACTGAGATGAAGATCCCCGTCGCCGATGCCATCCCGGAGGCCGCTGCCGCTTAAGCTCAGGAATTAAAAAAAAAAGTAAAGAAAAAAGTAAAATGAAAAAAGTTACGGTCGCAAACTTATGGACCAAAAAGAATAACGAAAAAAACAACATTCGCAACAAATCCTGGACCACAGTGCTCCTTCAACATACGCAGGGAACAGGGTCCAACTTCGCGATATTTACGGAGTGTCCAGTGTTTATCTATGTACCTGGGTTTATTTACGGGATCCTAAGAGGGTGAAGGCGCAACTGCAGACAGCGCCTGTGGAAGACTGCGTTTCTTGTGTCGTGTGAATTTTATACCAACCAAAGATGGGACTCGCTGTCCCAGACTTTTGTACATGGCAGTTTGGCGTGGCATGGTGAGGAAAGAGGAGTTTTATATCTATAACCGGTCTTGTTCATTGTTTTTAGTTTTGATGGCACGGTTCTTCAACCTGACTTTCCATCGATCAATTTCCATCTCTTCCACCCATGGCTAACATCCAAGCAATAAGTGAATGTTCCTACCTAAGTCGTCTAGTATAACACGTCGTTCCTCATAACGTCATATCAACTGATCACTTCGCCGCCAAACACCCTCCTCCTGTGCTATTGGGCCCGGCAATGTGCCAGAAGCGCTCTGTGCACATGACCGGAAAATATCACGTAAGTTCAAGGGTATAGCTAGCGAGAGTGAGACAATATTAGCGTCTGCCTAAAGAGCTCGTTGGCCATTTGATAGTGAGGGGCGAGATCTGGAAACTCCGCGGAAACGATGGTTCCTTGTCATCTTCACCGTTATCTCAGCCCCACCGGATCAACAAGACACTGCGGATCTGTGGGTTATCTATTTCCACGTTCTATGCGTATGTATATCCTTCCAGTTCACTTAGTAAAGATAGATGATCATTAGCTGTGTGCCAGTTCAATGCGACGTGCTAGAGCATGGATCCAATCCCATGGCAGAAACAAGTCAAGTCTAGGAGTGCGAGCTCATGTGCCCACATCAACGATGCTCTTCTAGGACGAGCGCGAGGTCTCTTTTAGTAAAAAATTGATTCTAATACTCACTAAATATTCTTCCAATTCGCTACCAATCTCCATGTATGGAGTTTTAGCCAAAGCTCCATGTGCAAAGGCATGAGAGTAGGCGCCGCTGCAAGGTGCTGTCGCTTATCTTATCTCTGACGTAGGTGCCCCAGATTCAGTAAACCAACAAAACAATTCACGGTTTAGAGCAGCTTCAAACAACATCATACGACAACACGACGCGTCCTCCCAATACCCAACCAAAAGCTGTTCCTGGCACGAAGCGACTCCCGGCGCCATGTCTACAGCGCCGCCCCCGCCTACCATCACGCAATTGAAAGAGCGCTTCATCTCCCGCCAAATCCACCTGCTCAGCAGCCCCGTAGACGTCTCAACAACCTTCCGCACAGCGAACAACCGCGCCGACAAGCCATTGGAGCCGCGGCTCCTCGAAGCAGCCGTGGCATATGTAGACAACACGGTTCAGGAGCACTGCCGCCGCATCTTCGTGCCGCAGGCCACCCGTGCGGTGTCCGAGCAGATCAACGACAGCTATACAAAGGAGGCGGAGCGGAAGCTGCAGCGGGAACAGGATGATGAAGATGGAGTCGGGAAAGAGTTGGATCTCTGTTCGTGTTTTCGTTTCCCGAGAAGATTAAACAGGCCTGCTAACGGGAGGGAATTACTGCAATAGCCGATCCAGAGGTGATTGAATCTCTCCCCTCGACATGGAGTTCAGAGAAGGAAGCCAATAAACAACCAGCAGAGGCGAAGCGCTACAGTGACGGAGTACAAAGCTTAACGGACCTCAATGCGCAGCGCAAGGAGGTGAAACTGCGCGTTGAGCGTCTTCGCCGCCTCAAGGCCTTGATTGCGCCGCTGCGAACGCAAGACGGTGGTGCCGGCGTGCAGGAGAATCTGGCAACCCGCAACGGCGCCCTCGAGAAGGAGCTGGAGCGGACCCGGATGTTGCTTCTGCGTGTAGCGGGTCGCGTGGAGCGCCTCTCCGATTCGGGTGAAGGACCGGGGCGCGAGGTGCAGAAGGAGAGTATCCCTACTAACGTGCTTCGGAAGAGAACAGTTGAAGAGTTCCTGGCTGATCCCAAGGTGTTTCCGAACAAGAGATAATCACTTCTCGAAGGGATGTACAAGATCTACAACGATATGTCATTCAACCTCTAGAAGGTTGGCTTATTGGCCTATCTATCTCTCCGCTACTCGGCCTGGGTGTTCGATGCTATTACCATGAAGAAGCCCCCTCCCCGGGTCATGATATTTATCGCTTTGCGGGCCTCAGTCTACACATCAAGGGGGGCTTGTTCCAGGTATTGAAGGCCTTGACATGCCGCAAATCCCCAGAAGGGTCCCAAATGTCCTCAGTACCTGGGCTATCAAGGTCGGCCCTTTCGATGTCATAATGCAGAAACAGACTGCCAAGGATGAGCCTGAGCTCCAGGTAGCTCAGGTGCTTGCCAATGCATCCGCGTGGGCCGAGAGAGAAGGGCTGGCTCGCGTCCTTGTTCTCGCCTGCGTAGGCCACACCATCCGGCTCAAGCCAGCGCTCAGGAATGAACTCGTTCGGTCGGTAGAAGTTGTGGGGCGAGTGCGTTGCTGCCCAGCTGTGGCACGAAACGGTGATGCCGCCAGGGAGGTATTCGCCGGCAACCGTGTCTCCGCCGGCGGGAACAGTTCTAGTAAGACCTGTCGGTACCGGTGGAAAGATGCGGAGACCCTCGTCGATGCATGCATTCATGAAGGGGAGGTTCTGGAGATCTGTGAAATGCATGTCGGAGGCAGTGGGGAAGGCAGTTCGGATCTCATCGGCCAGCCGCTTGTAAGCACTGGGAGTTCGCAAAAGCCACATAAGAAGGCCGGAGAGGAGAGATGCGGTTGTCTCGGAGCCGGCAACGATGAACAGGGCAGAGTTGAGGATAATCTCGTCTTGAGACACACCTCCTTTTTCATTCTGCCGGAGAATGTAGTACAAGAAGTCACGATGTTCTCGGCGAAGGCCTTCATCGATTCGTCTACATGTTGAATATTTGTGTTAGAACGGGGCAAATACATACTATAAGTGATTTCCAATAGTATCAACTCACTTGAGACACTTCTCGCGACTCAGCTCGAGATGACGATATCGCTTCTCCCGCAGGTCACTCGGGATGAACTTGCACAGGAACTTTTGCATGAAACTCCCTGACTTGAACATGCGACGAGTAGCTTGCTCGTAAGCGCCTGCCTTGATTGTCTGCGTGATGAGAGACACCCAGGAATGGAAGACTCCGTCCTTGAGGCAGCCAAAGGGTTCTCCGAAGGCCATGTCACCAATGATGTCAAACGTAGTGAAGTCTTACGAAGCTGTCAGCTTTCGGGTTGGCACGTTCAAGTTGGAGGAAATAAACATACTAAACCAATCGCACATGTTGAGAGGTTGGCCAGTTTCCGCAAAGGGCCGGAGCTTTTGGATGAGGAGGTCGACGTAGCCTCTGATGATACTCTCTTGCTCGAGCAGAGCTTTCTGGCTGAATGCATGGGATAGGGTACGTCGCTGGCGGGAGTGATTGGCATCATCAGCCATGGTCAAGGTGGTCGAGCCCGGGATGTCTTGAACAGATCCAACGCTGAATATTGTTAGCAAGCACAACACATGCCGCTAATACGAGTCTAGGGATTATTCCTCACTGGATAGCTGTAAAGCTTGTTAGCACCGTCTAGTGAAGCAAATTGTGTTGATCTATCATATAGCCAATGGGTAACTTACGGTCCTTGTGGAATTGGGGATGACCTTGGCGATGACCATATATATCCTTCCATGCTTGGGGATCTGTGAATGTGAGCTCATTCGGCATGGTCCGGAGGATAGGGCCATAGTTCAAATGGAGTTGGTGGACGTCAAAAGGCCATCTACCACGGAAGAGACCCCAGATACTATAAATCTGCCAGCGAGTGAAGATATAAGCTTCTATATCCTTGACTAATGCACAGGTAGGTGAGGAGGGGGATGGCTTCGGACTTACTGGAGAGATCTTGGCGAGGAATGGGCCGGGATACTTGGCAAGCGGATGGAAGTACAGGTTGTATATGACAACTCCGAGGACGTACGAGAACGACTAGAAATCAGGGAAGGCAAGGTTAATGAGACCAGAGGGCCAAACAAGGGAATGGAAAAGAGCAAAGGTGATTCAATTCATACCAGAAAAGTCACGCCCAATGCAACGACTTTGACATTGGACAGGAGCAACTCAATAACCCCCATGATGAATGCAGGATGTGAATGGACTACGATGTTCAATGTCTAGAAGCAAGAATAAAACATTGTCTCCCTTCAACTTCGACTCGATCATTGAATCGGGTTGATATACCCCAGTTGCCAGGTGTGCTGACCTCGAGGTGTATTGCCCTAATCTACCTAGGCCACCACGGAGCCATGATAATTACGAGACTGGCTTTCCCGCTAAGGATAACAATCTATTTCCAATGCCACACTGTATCCTGTGATGTACCCCGCAATAGTAATTGGCGGAAGTTGATTGTTTGGATCAAAATCTCAGGGGAAACGACGAGCGAGAGGCGGGTATCCATATCCGATCCGCGGGAGAAGACTACCAAGACTGAAGACGGCCCGGGGATAACGTTAGGGACACACATGTAGAGAAAGAATAGAAATCATTCTAAAGTAGCTTCTGGTTAATTGTGTATTAGTTTTAGTCTGGTATCAGTTGAGTTCTTCACATGGGAGGTCCTCGAATGGACCAAGTAATGGCTGCTGAGGGAATCGATGCATTACACCCGAACGCCCTCAAATTATATCGTATAAGTATCACTAAGTAACATACCAACCGAAGAAATACATCAATTAGGTTCCAGACAGGTCACTAGCTACCTATTTAATAAGGAAATGAGCGCGTAGAAGAGCGTCGCTGGCCAGGTGGTGTGTGCAGGGTAGGCCACCGAAAGTAGTGAGGAATGTTAAGAGCGGGCAGAGATTGATGCGAACAGCAACGGTGCTCAGCAATCAACGGAAAAAATACCCGTAGTGTATTTCATATAAGGCTTAGAATAGCCTATGGATTATCTACCAAGGTCCTGGATTTATGCTTCTATTTTTGTTCGCATAATCTGGCCCTTGGCGCAGTGGCACTCATCGAAATTGGCTAGTGCACGTCTGTCAGAGAGTGATGAATCATTCACTCATCTGCTCTCTCACTTACACTGATAAGTTACATGAACTGGACAAATAGTCATCATGTTGTGCAACGACGCCGCAATTTCGGTCCACAGACCAGACCGAAATTGCCGCTCCGTATTTTCACTGTTCTCTATCCAAAAGTGTCAATCCACGAAACGCGACGTTCACTACGTACCAGCTTCAAGATGGCTGCGCCTACAGCACTACCCTCATTATCCAGCTCAGGCACCTTTCACCGGTTGAGTAGTGATGAAGAGCAAGACGCAAAGGCTACGATGGAGAATTTCCACGCTGAGTCGTGGAAGGACTGGCCAAACGAGGCTGGAGTGAGTGACAAGACCTGCCTCCGTTTCACCAAACACGGACCATTAACATCTTTTGATCGATCTAGTTCGAGGGACTCGAGGAACACCGTGGACCGATAGATCTCAAGGTCGTAGGCCAGATCCCATCATGGGCGGCTGGATCGCTCTACCGCACTGGTCCGGGCCAGAACGCCGTCGACACTGACAATGGCAGCACGCACCGTGTCTCCCACTGGTTCGACGGTTTTGCACATATGCACAAGTTCGACATCATCCCATCGAGTGTCCCGGGCGATGGGAATGCTACAACCGTCCGCTATTCCTCTCGTCTTCAGGCAGAAACTTTCGTTGACGATATCAAGCGCAGAGGTTGGAGATCCGGCATCTCGTTTGGCCAGAGAGCAGACCCTTGCGTCGGCATATTCTCCAAGTTCATGAGCCTCTTTCACCCCATACAAGCCAACAATGCCGTTGTCATCGAGCGGAACTTGCCTGGCCCTTGGTCCGAAACGTCCAGAGCAGCCCAAGCAGGCCATCGTACCGGGACAGGGGATTTGTTTGTCTTGACCGATAATAGCCTTCTTCACAAGGTCGACCCCGACACCTTGGAGCCTCTTGAGTTTATAGCGACTTCCAAGCTGCATCCGAGCCTCAGGGGCCCTCTCGCATGTGCACACCCGCAGCGAGATCCTGAATCGGGTGACATGTTCAATTACAACCTTGAGTTTGGGTCCCGTCCGACGTATCGTATCTACCGCACCAATGCCTCGACTGGAAATGTGGATATTCTCGCTACTCTCACGGTAGCAGATCTCTCGCCTGCATATATACACAGCATGTTCTTGACCAAGAACTATGTTGTTTTGTGTGTGCCATCCTCTCATTTCTCCCTGTCCGGGATGAAGATCCCATTTGTGAGAAATTTGGTCGATGGCATGGCGCCCTTTGATAAGTCCAAACTCACCCAATGGGTAGTCGTTGACAGGCGCAACGGAAACGGTGTAGTGGCTCGCTTCGCAACGCCAGCGGGATTCTTTTTTCACTCGATCAATGCTTTTGAGGAGACGATCGTGGAGGATCAAGGGTCTCAAGCCGAGTGGGTGGACTTAACCTTTGACTATGTCGGATACGAATCAACTGCTATTATTCAAGGGTTCTACCTGGATGTCATCCTCGATCGGGAAGAAGGCGCTCGAAAGTACTGGATAGACGGACCTGAAGGGGGTGACCTGGTACCCCATCTTAAACGTCAACGTTTCCGGATTCCCGCTTCCCCTTCGTCTTCTGGGAGCAGCGCTCAGGGGCTCTCTCCCCTACCATCAGCAGAAGAAGTGTTTGCAATACCAGCTCCTCATATTGGGGAGTTGCCGACGATTAACCCACTCTATGCAACAAAACCCTACCAGTTCGTCTACAGTGTCTCGTCGCGCGGGCTGAGCACCATGATGGACTGCCTGGTCAAGACGGATGTCAGCAGCCGTGCGGCTACCATATGGGCGCCGCCACAGTCTCACACGCCCGGTGAGGCTATCTTTGTGCCTCGTCCCAACGCCACTGACGAGGACGACGGTGTCTTGCTGAGTGTCGTCCTCGACGGGACCGCGCAGGTGAGCTACTTGGTGTGTCTCAACGCCAAGACTATGAAGGAGGTCGGTAGGGCAGAATTGGAGTTTCCCATCGGCCTGGGCTTCCACGGGATTCATGCACCAGTATCTGTTTAGATTTCGTCTGATCAATCTGGCGCTGGCTGTGCCGCGGGGTTGGATTTTCACACGATGTGATGGTGCATTTTTCTAGCAACTTTCTACTCTTGAAGAGCTTGTGTTATTTTGATCATTCTATCTTAGCGAACTCTATTAAATAATATCGCCATTATTCTCTCTTTCCAAGTGCGAGAGACATGGCGCTCAATTAATGACTTCACCAGTGCGCCCAGCCAATCTTTTGGTTATCCAATCCAGCCTTGCCTATATTGATATTGGCTGATTCACAGTTTTTCGTCTTAAATTTTGTCAGGCGAAAGAGACCAAGAGATGAGAAGTGAATTGATCGTCAAGGACCGCCGCCGAGCTCCTTCACCGTATTTGATCCATCGTATGAGTTGTCTTGGCATTGACAACACAAGGAATAGCCCTACCTCACAGCCAATGGCCTCGGGGCATTTCTCGCGTAACGTAGCACTTGCTTTAATTACCATAAGGCATACTTGGGTGATCAGGGAGGAGAAAAAGTAACTCCCGTCGTACAAACAGGACGGTGGTTGCATACCGCATCTTTTGTCCTCTGATCCCGAGTTGAGGAAGCCTTGGGTTTGAGCTCGTGTTGAAATGCATTTCCCAAAAGGATTGGCGGAATGGGCAGACACGTCCAAACAGGGTGAATACTGCATCGGAGGGTTGTCACTCATGGAAGCAATGCCGTGAAAGTGTCTCAGTGCCGTTGTTTCTCTTCGGCTACGACGCCCATCCCCGACCCTATTCACGAATGGCGGTGCAACGACGGAAGCGAATATTTACTGGCGGGCTCTCTTGACGGGATTTCCTCACTTCCAGAATCTCAACTATTGGCCGTCGTTCTTGTGGAAGCCGATGGAGGCCCAACGGCAGCATGGCGGTGACGATGTGGCATGATTTCTTCTTCCCACCCCCCTCAAGCTGCTCCGGGCTTCCCTGTAACTTGGTGCGCGTATGTCGTGCCTACGGCGATATGTCTCTGATTCGACGTGGGATCCGAGCATGACATAGGTTATATATTTCTCGAGATTGCCACTCCGCTCACTTCACCTGATCTCGTGTGTACTGGTAAACGTCTTTCCTTCGTCCACAGGGCCGCTTCACTGAATCATCTCGCGTTGCTAAGAGCAAGTAACCGAGTGGCTTGCACGGTGTGTCTGGGACTTTGACATGATCTCTTTGTTTGTGAATGGGGAACTGCCCATTCACTTGAATGTGATGGGAATCTTCTCCGAAGAGGCTCATCGTATATAACTTGCTTCTTTACTCGAAGCTGGGCCTTTTCTACTTACACTTTCTTCCTTCCCTCACCATATTTCCTCTTCTTCCCCCCTTTCTACCCATTTATGGGATAAAGAAACGGCCCGGCCAACACCACATCATCGTGAGAAACTGAGCCATATATTCCTTAGGTTAAATCGTTGGCCCTGGCTTGTTTCCTCGCTTGTGATGATGGCGACGCATATTGACGACGCCGTCAGTGGCTTAACAGCTCTATTCCAACATGTCTCTCGCGCATTTGGCTTTTCTCGGGCTCACAACTTCGCGCTCTGGCTAGTCCTATGTGGTCCCTTCGCAGCCTTCATCCTAACTCATCTTCGATACCTCGATATCGATGGCTACTTTTGCGGGAAGCCCCGCGTCGCCATGCCCGGCGAATGCTACTACTTCTCCCGGGGTGTCGGCAGGGTCGGTCTGTTCCTGCACCTGGCAACAATCTTCCCCGCAGGCTTGCTGGCTGTTTTGCAGTTTACGCCTGCTGTGCGCAAGCGATCCATCTCGCTCCATCGGTACATTGGCTATGTCGTCCTGATGCTTGTCGTGCTCAGCTCCCTCGGCGTTCTCGTGATTTCACGACATCATTTCGGGGGCGGGCTGGTTCCTCAGACGGTTTCGGGCGCGGCAACATCCATGTTTCTTGTGTCTTTGGCGTTTGCTCTTTATTATGTGAAGAGGCTCAGGATTGACCTCCATCGCGCATGGATGATGAGGGCATGGGCTGTTGTAAGTTGGAACACTACCTAGAGGCCCAGTATTCTAAGTACTAACTGGAATCCATGTAGGCGACTCATGTCATAACTATGCGTCTCATCGCATATCTCATGGTTGTGTTTACCCATTCGCCTTTGAACCATTACTACGACTATCGTCCTTGCGCCGTCATCGACTACATCTTCAAACACGACTCGGATCTGGTTATATCCATGTACCCAGACTGCGCCGACTTCTATTCCGGAGTCTCGCCCGACCGGCGAGTTCTCATCTCCGCAGACATCATGTCAGGTCGGCCAGATAAAGTCGCCGCCGGGCTCAATGTCACGTTCGGTGCGGCTGCCTGGCTCGGTTTGCTGGTCCACTGCATCGTCATCGAGACGTACCTCCAGCTCACGCCGGGAGAGACCGAGCGGCTGCGGAGGCTGAGCTACAAGCGGCAACTCGAGGCGGGGATGGTCAAGGAGGGAGATTGCACGTGTGCTGCTATTGTTTCCGTTGAGAAGGGTGGCTTGATGGGCCGTGGCGAGGGCTGGGGATGTCGACAGCATGACAAAGTACTTGGTGTATCGGATGATGAATAGCTGGTACTTGGCCAGTCTAAGGAGCGTAATGAAGTCCGGGTTTGTGTAATTAAAATGATACTGAATGGTGTGAGAATCACATTCATTCAGTATACAAGAGAGTGCAAAATTGAATGAAGCAAATAATACAAGGAGTCTTCGCTATAAATGTTTCGCAACCTGTTTACTGTAGGATAAAATGAGATTTCTGAAATCTTCGAGAATTATACTCTGCTTCATGCTCTGTCCTTGATCCCATCATCGCCAGTCACTTCACTCATATTCAAAACAACGATTTAAAGGCCAGACCACCAGTAAGTCTCTGCCACCGAGAAGAAGCCCTTCAGTGCCTCGCCCTCCTTTACAACGCTGCTATTGCTTACAATCACCTCATACTTGCCTTCCTCCACACACCACTGGTTTCTCTCCTCATCAAAGTACGAGGCTGCGTACTTCTCCAGCTCCTCAATGGAAACTGTCTTGGTCTCTCCCGCTTCGAGTTCAACCTTGGCGAACCCCTTGAGCTCCTTGACGGGACGGTTCACCTTGGCAGGCTGCTTGGGTTTGATGTAGAGTTGTGCGACCTCTGCTCCTTTGATCGGGCCCGTGTTCTTCACTTTGAGGCTTACCTTCAGCTTGCCTTCTGTGGATGTGACTTGGAGATCGGAGAAGGCGAAGGTGGTGTATGAGAGACCGTGGCCGAAGTGGAAGTTGACATCGCGGTCGGCGAACTCGTAGTAACGGTAACCGACGTAGATATCTTCACCATATAGAGTGCGGCCAGCTTCGGTGCGGAAGTTCAGGAACGAGGGCACGTCTTGCAGACGCTTGGGGAAGCTGAGAGAGAGCTTCCCAGATGGGTTGTAATCACCAAATAGCACGTCGGCAATGGAGTTGCCCGTTTCGTTACCACCGTACCAGGCCTGGATCACAGCAGGGGTCTTATCCAACCACGGCATTTCCTCCGGGGTTCCCGTCTGCATGACGACGGCAGTGTTGGGGTTTGCCTTGACGACATCGGCGATGAGCTGGTCGAGAGCGCCGGGGAGCTTCATGCTGGCCCTGTCATTGCCCTCTGTTTCCCAGTCGGAATTCAAGCCAGCGCAGATGATGACCTGATCATGCTCCTTTGCCAGCTGCACAGACTTGTTGATCTCGTCGAACGCGTCGATGATCCTTGTGCCACCAACACGAAGAGAGCCGTGGCCGGTTACTACGGTGCCGAGTTTGAGGGTGAAGGAGGGCGCGGAGGCGAACTGGACCTTAACGTGGTATGTCTCCCCCTTTTTGAAAGTAAAGGTGCCTTTTTCTTCACGTGTGGCAGAACCAAAGAAAGCTTCTCCCGGATACTGCTTTGTAGCGTTATCGACGACAAGCTGGTCATTGACGAAGAGCTTAGCAGTGCCGCTGACAACGACGCCAAACTCGAACTTCTGATCCTCATCAGGGGTGAGGGAGCCCTCGAGGTCGGCGTACCACAAATCATTCAACTCTTCGTTGTAGTAATCCACCAGGTGCATCTCTGTCTTGGTAATAGACAGTTCATCAATGAGTTTTCGATGCTCGGCCTCGGGAGGCTCGTTGTATACCTTCCAAGTCATACCCGTGTTGCCATCTGGCTTCGTAGTCTGGGTACCAAGAATGGGGAGGAATCGATGCGTCTGGGCTCCCACGGTGTAGATGGGGTCTGAACCCAACTTCTCTCTAATTCCATCATACGGAGTCACGGCATAGTATGCAGCGAGTGAGGCAGAGCCACCGCCATGGTAAGTAGCGACTTTAGCGTTAGGACCGATGACAAGAGTCTTTTTGTCCTTCTTCAAGGGCAAGACATTGTTCTCATTCTTGAGCAGGACGATACTTTCGTTGCCGATCCTCCGCAGAAGAGCAGCTGTCTCCGGAGTATCACGCGGATTCTCAGGGCCGTTCTCCTTAACACCCGAGGCGGCACACTTCTTGACAAAGTTGAGCACCTCACGAGCACGGGCATCAATGACGTGGTGGAAGGGCTTCCCAGTGGAAACACTGAACTTGAGCGGCTCACCTCGGAACCGCGGAGGTCCGGGCATTTCAAGGTCTAGGCCGGCCTTGACAGCATCGATGGTGCTATAAGTGCCGTACCAGTCACTCATAATCAGACCCTCCCAGCCCCATTCCCCACGCAGCAATTCCTGCAGATACTTGGGGTTCTCGCTGCAAAACGTTCCATTGACGGCGTTGTACGCTGTCATGAAGGCACCTGGCTGCGAGTCCCGCACAGCAAGCTGGAAGGGCAGGGCATAGATCTCACGGACAGCTCGCTCGGTGACGATAGCCTGGACGCCCATCCGCTTGTCCTCCTGGTCGTTGCAGAGGAAGTGCTTGACGGTAGCTTGGACGCCCGTCTTTTGGATTCCTCGGACGAGGGCTGCGGCGCCCAGCCCGGCCAGGAAGGGGTCTTCACCAATTGACTCAAACCCGCGTCCGCCCAGGGGTGAACGCTGCATGTTGATTGTAGGGCCCAGGATTACGTGCGCGCTCTTGGCCTTGGCTTCTTCGCCCATGGTCTCGCCAGCCTCCTCGAGGAGAGACTGGTTGAAGGTGGCGCCCAAGGCCGTGCCGCAGGGGAAGCAGGCGGCTGGGATGCCGTTGAAGAATCTGGTACCTCGGACGCCATTGGGACCATCCGTCACCCGAATAGAGGGTACGCCATGGTCTGGCAGTGCTTTGGTATGCCAAAAGTCGATTCCTAAAGGGTGTTTGTCAATGGGCTGTTCGTTAAGATTGGGACATGGTAAGGACAAACCTGCCAGCAGGTCAATCTTCTCGTTGATGGCCAGCTTCTTGAGCACCTCATCCACATCGAAGTCAGCCATTCTGAAGAGCACTAGTAGTATATATTCTCTAATGCTGGAATGATCACTGTCTGGAAGCAGGAAAGAAGGGGGACGACCAAGGAACTCTAGTATATTATATTCTCAATCATCTAACAAACATCGTCTGCATGAGCGAGGAGAGGGGCCGGAAGCAACATAAATACGTGCTCACCAGCCGACCCTCAATAGCTCAGCCCGTGGAGAGCTCATGCGATGGTGCCACAAGCGAATGAGGAACCAGGCTCATGTCGATTCTTCGGCCCGGAGATCCTCTGTGAGCCACCGTGTTGTTAACCGCACTTCAGCCGACACAGGGCAAGAGTCCGAGATTCAACCGGCATATCCAGAGCTTTACCGAGAGTCATCCGCATTGGCAGCGAATCATCTCGCTGGACAGCTCGTCCGCCTCTCCACAGGTTTCGTGGTGTCGGGACGATACTCCGGTGAGATGGCCTTCGCACACCCTATGAGCATGCGTGAGGCAGAGACAGATTAGCTATAACAGGGGCGGCGTGTGGGGGATCTTCTCTTGGAACATGAGGGAGTGGAGTTCCGGCGTGGAATGCCTATGCCCAGCCCAAAAGGACAAGAGATACCGTGTTCTCTCCCCATGGACGGACTTGGTGAGTGGAGTTGTTCATTACGTTCTTGGGTGGGCATTGGTATTATCCCTGTAACCACTGTGTCACCTCTGCGATTGCGTCCCTGAACAGCAAATCGGCATATGCCAGATGAAAGGTGAACATGAACTGTGGCCGGAGCGGCCTGTCATACAAGGGATTGCAGACAATTGACTGGCTGTGGATTTGGACCGTCGTCGGTTCACCAGCCGGTTGCTGCCTCGAGCGAGGAGCTCTCACTACTGAGAAACGGTGAGCGCCGGCAAAGACGGCCTCGTCGCTGCCAAAGGCGAAGTCAACATAGCTTTCGCTTGGCTCGCTGCCGCTGCGCTCCGCCAGTTTCTTGTCAGTGACCTGGAACACGCCAAACAAGACCGAGTGCAAGGGAGGGAGCTTGTTGTCCTGGAGGTCTTTGGTTGACCATATTCGTTGCCCCGTTGAGGGAGCATGCGCACCTAGTTCTTGTCATCAGCTTCTCGTGTTTCTGCCCGCAGCAAGGGCCACTCTCACCTACTGGTGAATTTGACGAGATTCAATCCCAACGTTTGCAGCGTCAGTCGCTCAGGGCCAATGACAATGCCTCCGAAATATCCCTTGACGAACCTGGCCAGCAGGGCCTCATCAGGCTCATTTTGAAGATGTGCGGGAATCTCTACAGTGATGTGCCGCGAGTCACCCAGGTCCCGGTGGCCTTTGATGTTGACAATGTCCTTGATTGATTTGGACTGTCGGAATGCGTCTGGGGCAGTGGCTAGTATCGTTATTCGCTTACGATCAACTGCCTTGACACGCTGATGGACCAGAAATCCATACGTGCCTCCCAGCGCGATGGCCGTGACGAGTGATGTAGCGAGCAATTTACTGGAAATGCTGCATGCCATGATGAATAATGATGTCAGCTGGATGAGATCAATTGATAGAGAAATCGATGAATATGACTCTGACGCTGATGGATCTTTAAAAGCAAATACCGTATCGGGAGAGCGCGTCTTACAAAACCTCCGATTCCTCCCGTAGTCGCGGAGGGTTTCTGGTCCGGGCTGAAGCTTGCAGCATCACCAGGCCTCGAATAGCGGAGCTTTGAGTCGGTGTTCAGTCTCTCCGCGCTCTTTTAGCTGGTGGTTTTAGCTGCCGCACTGAACACGAATTACTTATTTTACTCTCGTATTTGGCATTTCGTAATGAAATAGCAACAATGCGTCAAGAAATATGACGCATACATTTATCCCCCAGCCAGCGAGAAGTGACCGCTCTAGTACAGGGTGGGCTGCGAATGGCGGTGCTCACCTCCCAACATTACCTTTTCATTTCCGCCTCACACTCCCGCCAGGGCACCTGGAAATATCACCGCGTATCATGGCCTCTAAGAAGACAAGAATGGCCATTATTGTCTAGGCTTCCACTTGATAGTTTCAAAAATCTCCGCCATCTACCTATTTATGAGCCACGATGCTTAGTAGTAGGCGGACTTCCGCCTGGGTACTTGATGATAATTCCACTCTACCCAGCATGTAGACATTTCGCCATTGAGAATATAACGTCGATCTGGAACTATAAAAGCATGAGAAGGACGTAGAGAATAGGAAGAGCTAGAGATTCGAAATACACAGCATTCTGCACTCATTCTAAACTTCCAAACTGTGACTCCCGATTAGTCCCCTGGCAACTCCAAGACACGATGATTTACACGACCTACACACAGTTTTTCCCTCCAAAGCCAACCTTCACTGAGGAGAACCTTCCCTCCCAAAAAGGCAAGGTTTTCATAGTAACAGGCGGCAACTCGGGCATTGGGTATGAGTTGTGCAAGATTCTCTATGGCTCAGGGGCCACGATCTACATGGCAACTCGATCGGAGGTAAGTTCCCCTAAACTCAGAAGCCCTTTCTAGACTAACGACTAACTTAAATTGTAAAGCAACGAGCCACAGAAGCTATTCAAAGCATTACTCAATCGACACATTCATCGGGGGGAACCCTCAAATTCCTCCACCTTGATCTTTATGACCTGAATGCCGTCAAAGCTGCAGCCGCAGCCTTCGCCGCCCAGGAATCCAAGCTAGATGTGCTATGGAACAATGCAGGTCTTTCTGCATTTCGGTTCGCGTCTGATGCAAGAACCACCCAGGGATTCGAACCCATGATGGGCATGCACTGCATCGCCACTCTGCTGTTCACCCAGCTTCTCAAACCCCAGCTGCAGGCTGCTGTGAAAGCTTCACCGGCGTCGCCCGGCTCTGTGCGTGTTCTCTGGACGGCAAGCATCTCACTTGACGGGTCATCCCCGCCCAATGGGATCGAGTTCGACCTGCTCGAAACGGGGGGCAAGGATCCCACCCGGAACTACGGCGCTTCCAAGGCAGGATCCTGGATCCTGGCCCGTGAGATGGCGAGGAGATGGGGGGCTGATGGCATAACCGTTGCTTGCCTCAACCCCGGGAACGTCAAGTCCAATGGTTATACGGGTGCCCCCAACAGGGTCATGTTCTTCCTCAAAAGATTGCTCTCGGAGACCAAGTCTGGAGCCTACACTGAATTGTTTGCAGGGCTATCTCCAGATGTCAAGAATGGAGATTATGTGATTCCGTTCGGGAGAATTCGTACGGACAACGAATGTCCTAGACAGGACATTGTCAAGGCCATTACCCCTGAGGAGGAGGGTGGCCTGGGTTACTGTAAGAAGTTCTGGACTTGGTGCGAGGAGCAGTACAAGCCGTTCATTTGAGCTTCATTTTGTAGTTTTAGAGATATTGATCTTTGCAAATTGTTTTTGACATAGATAGTTTTATTTTCCTAGTATCCTCAATTATCATTCCCGCCCTTTTATTCCACATTCTATTGATACAATAATCAGAAACCATATTTCCAGCTCGGCCGTATCCTCCAAAACGCCCAGGTAGACCACCATTTTTATCATGCCAAACGAACCTAGTGCCCAATGTTGGTGTTGCCCCTTGATCGTGGTGGCTCCGAAGGAGTGGCCTCCATGACTCTAGATGGCGACGGGCCCTCCTCACTGTCCGACTGCGAGCCCTTGGCCCCCTTTTCCTCCATGTACAAATCATAGAGGCCGTCAGTGCCGACAGGATCAAATCTGTATCTCCAGCCAGACCCAACGGCATGTACTCCTCGATCGCCGGTCATCGCCCGGAAGATCTGAGCCTCACTTATCGGTCCCCCATCGGGCACGATCACACGCTCGGCAACCAAGGTCACGCCGATAGCCAAGATCAACTGCAGGCCGGCGGTGAGTGCAAAGGTCATGTGTATCAGGTTCCAGTGCTCCACGCCCAGCTTCTGCCCAATCTGGGGCGCTCTGCCGTCCAATGTGATGCCCGAGTTGGACTCCGCAGCCATGGCGATCACGCCGATGGCGAACCGCGATAGCAACCCTTCCATGACCCGGGTCGAACCGTTGGCTGGCTTGCCGGGCACGGTGGCGGACGGATAGACCTTGTATTGCAGGCTCTTCATGGGATCTATCTCCTGTTCTGTGTTGCCGGATGATGAGCTTGCGAAGCCCTGGAGGCCAATGGCCGTAGTGGCGAGGTAGGTGACATTCTCGGCGATTTCATGCTGCGGGAGAGTTGCGTTCTTCACGGGACCCTGCCAGGTGGTGCAGCTGTAGTACCAGGAGGCATCGGCAGAGACCTCGAACACCGACATGATCCGGCAGTTGGGCCCGCACTCTTGGTCGTACCTTGTCATGAAGGTGGATTGGTCTGGCCCGGGTGTGGTGGGGAGGGTGATGATGGTGTCCTTGGACTCGGCAGTGATTGTGATGTTGGTCATGGTGCCGTTTGCTCCGCGGATGACGGGGTAGCTGTTGCACCGGCTCATGATCTCCACGCTGCGGTTGGTGGTCGACTGGACGGGGATGGCCCCGGGGTCGGCGGCGAGCTGGGCGTTTTTCTCGTGGAAGATGTAGGTGCATGATGGGGAGTTGTCGTCGCAGAAGACAATGGGGTGGTCTTGGAACCAGAGATAGCCCTTGCTGGGAATTTGGTCGAGTGTTGCCTGGCTATACGCAAGAGCCATTGTCCCATAGCTAATAGATATACGTATTAGAATCCTGTGAGAAGAGCATGGCATATTCCACGCGGTAGTGAGAAGTTTTTGTATCTTACGTATTTGCTGTGTACTGCTGTGCGCTCAGGGAGTCGGATGATTTGACGATTCGGTCTGTTTCCAACTTGGACATGTCGGGGATCAGGATTTGTCCCTTGACCAACATGGCTTTATCCTCGGTCTTCTCCACGCCAAAAGTCAAACCGACAGCACCTAAGTAGAAAACGTCAGTATAATTCCGGAATTCATCAGACGTTGCTTCGTCTATGTTTGATAACTAGTGATCTTACTGTAGGCAACCTGCGATCCCTGTAGTATTACTTCGTGTTAGCAGATAATGAATCCTATGGTTGTTTTACTGATGACATACCACAATGAGAAGAAGCCAGATTAAAACCGAGATGTGAATTGAGATTCTCTTGGACCTGAAAGCGAGAAGAAAAATACTTGACATGCTGGTCGCATTCATTATCGCCTCAACCTATCATTGTGTTAGCATCGAAACCAGATGACTTTGTTATTGTACTTGCCTTGTGAGCTGACCGATATCGTCGAGATAGAATCCACCACCTGACATCGTTGACCACGTTATTCAGCTGGCTGACGGTAACTATACCGAGGGCGAGAGTGAATCCGACAAAGAGCGCGTAGAAGTACCGCTTCTCGGATCTGGTGATAAGGTCGGGTTTTGAGTATCCGATCAGAAGGATATAGACGACGGCAACGAATAGGACAGTAACCAGCCATCTGGCGATGAGGTTTATCCATACTCGTTTTCGAGAGCGACGTCTAGCTGCAAGGCCACGGAATTGATACTTCTGCGCTCCCTTTTCGAGAGGAATGGCACCGCCCTGGTCTGAAAATGGGGATTGTTTAGTATGGTTGAATCTCTACCCACGTACAGTCGTTCTGCCCATCAAAGGAAAGAATCAACACAATAATTGAGTTTGCCTGATGACTTACTTTCCGTCCATCCTGATGCAGGACCATCTATGAGTGGCCTGAACTCGACGGATGTAGGCGACATGGATGTGGAGCTACCACCAGGGAGTCGGTTGTCGATTTAAGGATACGGATCTCGCTTCAATGCTGGTAGATTCAATGAGAGGCATGCAACTGGTCTAGTGAAAGAAGAGAGGGCAGGAAAGGGGCAGACGCTGGTAGATATCTAAACAGTGACGGCATGATCCAAGCTATTCTGCGCCATCAGCCTGGCAAGTCTCATATCGACCAGCAAGAGCCGGCACGGTCTTACTGCCCAGCCCTGGGCTCTTCTGTCAATCTCATTCCAAGTCATGCCAAGACGGAATACATGGCAGACGGTGAATTACGTACGAGCCAACAATCCCCCGAGCGATGCACGACCTGGCACCAGTCGCGGGCAGAATGGCCAGCCACATCTGATAGCCCGCCACAGCGTGAGGCGCATTCCTCCAGCTGTCCAACAGTAAGCAGGCGTCTGAAATCAAATTGGGCGGGTAGATGAAGCTGGCGGTATTGCCGAGAACCGGCTTGGAATGCATCATCACCAACCAATGGCCCGACTCTGATTATACGCCGCGGCCTGTCGCGACAAGCAGCCAATTCCACCAGCCGCGCGGCCCGTCAGTCCAGGCCCGGGGCCTCATATCAGGGGCCGAAGCTGACAGTAGATTGAGGCAATAGCAGATGCAAATCTGCCTGGCGATCCTCATCCCGGGACCCTGACAGCCCTACCCGATAGCATATGCACCGCTTCGCCTTGGCGTGCAGGGCACTTTTGCGCCTGTGAGTCAAAGCACATTGCTACACGTCGATGGACTGACCCACCAGAGGCCTGGACTCCCTGCATGTCGCAGCCAAGACTATTGGACGCGCAAGCTCACGATGTGATATACGCCGGCCTCAGGGGCAGAGGGGAGACGTCCAAGTAGTGACCAGAAGTTCAACTATTGAGTCGGGAGATGGCTGGAGATAGAGGCGGAAGCTAGCTTAATTAACCATAAAAGCCACCTTAAAGCCTTAGTAGCTGAACCTAGCAGAAGGAGAGGTCTAGAATGTCCCAAGCTGTCAGGCTAATTCAACGAGATGTTAAGTCATAGTTGCTCTACAGACCAATCTCGAAAGCTTAAGTGGTAGTCATCAATATAGCTTGCCGGACCTCCCAGCCTAGCCCAAGGATACGACATCTCTGGATGTTGGTATGGCTGATGTTTGTAGGCTTGAGTTATTGGATATCAGAAAGTCTAGAGTCTCACGCCAAGCTCAGCTGCATGGTTTCTGAATGCAGCAGTGGGTTAATCAACTGCCGGTCCATCCACGAATTGCCGCCCTAGACCTGGTAATTTTAGACGCCCTTAACTCAGGAAGGCTTTGTCCAGCATCACCATTCAAAGGCCTAGCTTGATGCAAGACCCAAAGGGAATAGATCTGATCAGTACCAGAATAAGTATTGCAACTTTCAGCGAGGGCGTTTAGGTGGCTACGGCAGTGTCCATTCCATCAAGTCTGCCTAGTCGAAAGGACCACTACGCACCAAGATGAAATATCATAAATTTTTAGCTACGAAAATGCAATAATCTTTTGTAGCTGCTCTTGCCAAGCACTGCTGAGTGCCTATATTAAGACAGGAATTTATTCACGGGGTTCCTGGGCGTGCTCCCGTACTTGGAGAAAAACGCTGACCAGTGGACTGAAATAAGGAAGGCATCGAGAATGCTGGCTGTGCAGATAAAGCGCCCATTGATCACTTGCGTTGGATGAGAGGATAAGACATGTGAGAAAATCTTTGTTTTCTAAATGTGAGTCAATGCACGTGGGCCAGATGGTCCAACTGGAGGGCTGGACTCCTTGGGTGTCGCAGCCAAGACTCTGGGACGCGCAAGCTTAAGAAATATCATCAAGCTTCAGGGGAAGGGGAGAGCTCGAAATAAGGGCGACCGAATCATTCATTCAAACATTAGGTACCAATTATAGTCGGAAGTACCGAGATTCTTCTACCTACATGCCCATCGTCTCTTCCTTCATGTCGTATCCATGTCAAATATTCATTCCATCTAAAAAATACGTAACAATAACACTCACTCCCTATGCGCCAGCACAACCCACATGCATCCATGTACGTGATAGATACAATTTGAAAGTTAGGAGACAAAACACGCACTCAATCACCAATCAAAACCAGCCACGTCAAGTGAGACAGCACAAACCCTTTCAACTCATCACGGCTGTTGGCCTGCGCTGGCTTTGGCTGTTTGCTCCCTTGCCGGGCCTGCTTAGTGTATACTTGGCAAATGCCCGAGCAAGCGCCTTCTTGCAGCTCAGCTTCTGGCTGCCGACGAAGCTGTCCACTGTGACGGCGATCGCTCGGTCGATGTCTTGGGCCGAACAGTACTCCGATAGTCTCATTTTGCAGAAGGACTCGCTAATACGGATGATGGCTTCCAGGTGACGCACCTAACGACATGTGTTAGCAACCGGTATATGTTTCGGCAAATCCGCGAGCTAAAGGGTCGGTCCGAAAGTCGGGGGAGGAGGGTAACTTACGGTAATGGGGTAGGCGCCCGTCGCCAGGGACTCTCTTCTCATGTCAGAGAAAAGGCGTGCGATCTTGTCTTCATCCAGGTGGTATAGCTTAGGGTGGCATCGCTCTCTGGCATACAGGATGTACTTTCTCAGAAGTTGTTGTGGGATCTCACCCTCCTTGATGCGTGATGCCGCTCCGTTTGTCCCCTGGGTCTCTGCTTGCTCCGAGTCATGCTCAACTTCCATCGAGTCCTGGGTCATCTTGGACTGAGACTCAGGATGGCTACGGCTGTGGGATCCAACGATGAAGCGAGCAAGACGTTCATCCTCAGCTGGCTCCACCGTGTCTCGCACGACACACAGAATGTCGAAACGAGACAAAATGGGCTCTGTCAGTTCCACGTTGGCGGAGAAGGGTGCCGTCGAGTTGTATCGACCTCCGATAGGGTTGGCTGCTGCGATGATACCGCAGCGGGCCTGGAGAGTAGTAACAATACCAGCCTTGGAAATAGATATGGTCTGCTGTTCCATAGCTTCGTGAATCGAAGTTCGATCCTGATCATTCATCTTGTCGAATTCGTCAATGAGACAAGTTCCCTGATCCGCAAGGACAAGAGCACCTCCCTCCAGAGTCCATTCGCTTGTCAGAGGGTCCCGACGGACACTAGCCGTCAAACCGACTGCACTGGCACCTTGACCAGTTGCAAAAACGGCTCTGTGGGCAGTCTTCTCGACATATTTGAGCACCTGAGACTTGGCAGTTCCGGGATCACCAAGTAGAAGAACATTGATATCTCCACGGACATGATGGGAACCCCTGGTTGTCTTGGCCACACCACCGAAAAGAGACAGCGCAACAGCCGTTTTGATGTCTGTGTGGCCGTAGATGCTAGGAGCAATCGAATTGATCACCTTCTCAATAACGTTCGGATCACGAGAGAGCTTGCGGATCTCATGCTCGTCTTCCTCGGTCAGCCTGAAACCAGCCAGCTGGTCATGGGACTTCACGACGTTGTTGGCCTCCAAAATGGTTGCAAAGACGGGGAATCCATTGCGATTGTTGAGTTGAGCATCGTAGTTGTTTCGGTAGATACCGGTCACTTCAATTTCCTCTCCAGGCTTGGCCTTGTCGATGAGATCCCACAGGAGGATAACATCTCTGTGGCGAGGGAGACGACCAGCAGGCACAGTGCCAGGGGATTCTTGAAGGGTAAGCTTCTGGTAGTTACGGTAGACAGTCTTCTCCGAGTTGAGAGTGAAGGGTCCACGAGACTGACAGCTCTGGCAGTATGTGATCTTCACCTCCACATTCGACTCCTGTTGGAAGGGTCCGAGAGTGATACCGCACTTGCCACAGTCAAACTTGACGTATTTGAGCTGGGGGAAGACACCTGAACGGCGTGTAACAACTCCGCTCACACGGACTAAGCAGTTGAGGTGGGACTGGCGGAGTTGGCGCAAGGTGTAATGAACTGGTAGATCAAAGATGCGCACATGGATCTCGGAGTGGATGCGTTCGTAGTCGGGATAGTGCAGAAGAACGACATCCATAGCAACCTGATCAAAGAGCTTGATCATCTCAGAAGGAGCGTTTGCCAAAAAGTAGGCAAGAATTGCCTTGCTTTCTGACAGGTGCTCGTAGGAAACTTCCAAAGATTCGGCGTTGATTTCACCCAGACTACGGATGCGGTTTCCGTAGACGGACGAGCCAGAGGCATCAGTGTAGGATGTGAGGAACGCTCGGAACTCTCTCTTGATTGTTCGCTGGACTGATTGTTGGGATACCCATTCTGTGAGGTTGGACGACTTTACATCACCGAGGGCCTCAAGGGACAGCTCCTCGTCCATGATATCAGCATCCATGAGGTCATCTGGGTCCTCATCGTAGTGGTGGCGGCGTCGGCGTGGCTGAGCCGTCAGATCGATCTCTCCATCATCATCTTCGCCAGGGAGGAATGCAGCAGGAATTCTTTGTCGTCGAGCTACTTCTCGATCTCTCCTGTTGAGCTGGGCCTCAAGCTGTCGTCTGGCGGCTGGGTCCATCTCTGCAAAGTCTCCATCATCATCGAGGTCGATGTCCTCATATCTGTCGCCTTCTCGGTCATTGTAGTCAGCCTCGAAGCCTTCACGGAACAGGTCGACATCATCGTCGGCCATTTCGTCAATGTCATCAATGTCATCTTGAATCTCGCGCTCTTCGTCAAGATCATCATCATCGTTATCATCGCCTCCATGGGCAATGTTGAACTCGGCTGGTGGTGACGAGGGCATGGGACTGGACCCTAGCCCAACTGAGGAAGCGTCGCCATCGGCAGTTCTTGAGCGCTTTCGGTTCCCTCGTGCCTGGATTCCCCGATTGGCAGAGGAGGGGTTGTCGCGAAGAGGTGAACTGATGGGCGGTCAGCGTCATGCATTCGGGGAAACGGGTTCGGATATGCTCACCTCATGTTTGCTACCCCGCTGTGGTTGGGTACCTAGGTCTTCGGCTTCTGCAGTAAATAAACCAATCCGTACGAACGATGAAGAGACCAGGTGCCAGAAAAGCGATGTGTGTAAAGTGCAGTGCAGGGTATGTGTGAGGGAAACCGTAGCTAGGGGGGCTTCGCAAATCTTTGAAGGGGAAGTGGATGTCTCGAGGAGAGACAAATGGGAATCAATTTAGCTGGCGCGCGACAAAGACGCGACTTTACGCGTAGCTTTTCAGGCAAGGGCGCGTAAAGTGGCCGGTGGGTCCAGAATTGATTGACATATGTGGGGCTGGAGCTTAGGGAGCTGCCAGAAATAATACAGCACGTCTCCTGCAGGCATTAGCGCAAGAGTGGTGCTGTTATTTCAGTCTGGTCGCTGTGACGTGCAGCTGGCTGAGCTGAGCAAACGCTGTGTCGCACTTCAGATTCGCCTTGGTTATCGCCCTGCATGCTGAGATTTCTCCTCTCTGTCTCATCAAGCACTCCCTTTTGTTGAAGTCGCACGCATCAGAGGCACATAGAATCATCTCGAAAATGTCGGCAGATCCTCCAAACGGTGCTGAGAACGCACCTGCTGTCTCGCAGCCTGCTGAACGCAAGAACAGCGTCTCCCAGCAGTCAGAAGCATCCCAGACCGCGGCAGAGTAAGTCCAATTGACAATTCGACAATTTCCGTCTTTTCTATCTACTACAAGCAGCAAGATTCTAACAATCTTATCTTAGATTCATTCGGGACCAGGAGCTTCTTGAAGCCGACGCGCGCGAAGCCCTTCCATACGTATGCTATGACCCCAACCATTTCCTGATCATCAGAATCGATTTCCCATTTCTAACAAGCCTGACAGAGCATCGAGTCCTGTACGAAAATTCTTGGATCCCTCCGACAAAACGTCTTCGCGTGCCTCACCTGCAACCCGGCCCCGGTATCCTCAGCGCAAAAATGGGTTCCAGCTGGCGTCTGCTATGCCTGCTCCATCAGCTGCCACGGTGAACACACACTTGTCGAGATCTTCCAGAAGCGAAATTTCACCTGCGATTGCGGAACAACCAGAATTCCATCATCGACACCATGCAGCCTTCGTACAAACAACGAGACCAATACCAAGGGTGGGGTTCATTCAGAGGAGCCCGACGCGAACAACAAGTACAACCAGAACTTCCAGAACCGCTTCTGCGGTTGCGAGTGCGACTACGACCCATTTCAGCAGAAGGGAACCATGTTCCAGTGTCTGGGCTTGGGTACTGCGGAGACGGGAGGATGTGGCGAGGATTGGTATCACCCAGGCTGCCTAGTTGGCATGGGGCCAAATTGGTTTGAAAAGATGCCATCTTCCAAGAAGGATGCCAAGCCCTCTACTGAAGCACCCGGCGCTCCCCTTACCACTATCAAAGAGGATGTCGAGAACAAGCCAGATGGCGAGACACCCAATGCAGACCAGCACGCCGATGCAGAGAACGACGACGACGAGCCCCCCAATCCTCCCGGATTCCCTGAAGAGGACGAGTTCGAGGGATTCTTGTGCTATAAATGCGTCGCTGCCAACCCTTGGGTCAAATCGTACGTTGGCACATCGGGATTTCTGCCTCCTGTCTTTCTTAACCAACCCACTCCGGCAGAGAAGCCCGAGGAAGAAGGCACCTCCAAGAAACGGAAGGCAGATGACGCGACGCTAGGTGATGAAGAACCGGTGAAGCGAGCCAAAACCGAAGAACCTAGCTCAGATGTCTCGGCAGACGCCAACCCTACACAGCAAGCTACCACAGATGCCACCGATAAGGGCACAGTTCCCTCTGGCTGCAAGCGTGTCAACCTGCCGACACCACCCTCCGAACCCTTTTCACTCTTCTTCAAGGAAGGTTTCCGTGACCATTTCTGCCGCTGCTCCAGCTGCTACCGGAAGCTGAACGACCACCCGCAACTCCTCGAGGAAGAGGAAGTGTACGAACCACCCCTGTCAGAAGATGGCGAGTCGCAGCATGGCGGCTCGACCAAGGGAAGTGGCAGTCTACTGGAGCGTGGGGAGAGCGCCCTGCGAAATGTTGACCGGGTGCGCGCCATTGAGGGTGTCATGGCCTACAACCACCTCAAGGAGAAACTCAAGCCCTTCTTCCAGCAGTTTGCGGATAGCGGACAGGCCATTGGAGCAGAGGATATCAAGACCTACTTTGCGAAGCTTCGAGGTGATGAGGAGGGGATCAAGCAGGCGGGTGAAGCTGCTGCCTCGTCCAAGGATGAGCAGGGTGGGGGTGATGGCAGCCGCCGTGAGCAGAGCGGCTACTAATGAAGTTGGAGGTTGGCGCAAGCGAGCGAGTGTTGAGGATGTATTTGTTTTGTAACTAATAGTAGCTGGTGCCTTATCAGGTCACCTCTGGGTTAGGGGATACGGAGTTGGGTTTGTTGTACTGTTGCGGCCGTTGGTGGCTACAACAACCAGGGCTTTGATATCACAATGCACAAATTGAACCGCATTGAACTGGATAAAGTAATATTCTCTCATTGTATTCTTCTTTTGCCCAACTCCGTAACCCAGCGCTATGCCGTATGTTTATATAGTCAAGTACCTCATTATCATACAGTCCCATGCTTTATATGCAATATCCAAACCCAACAAACCAAAGTATCAAAGATCAAAGCAGGCATGGCTAGTGTCCCGTCGAGCCTGTGCTCGATGCAGCACTCAACGGTCGTGGCGGTGGGACTGGCTGAAGACTCGTATCCTCCCTCTGCATGGCGATCCCCCCCATTACGCCCATGTGCTGAAACGGTGATTGTTGAGGACCTCCGTCGCTATCTTCAGCCTGGCTTTCGGCCATCATCTGCTCCTGCGCAGCTCGCTGTTCCAATTCGCGCAGCCTCTCCTTCTCGGCCGGGTCAATCAGATCGTCGTCGCCACTCCAGTAGGTGTCGTCGTCCTCGAGCTCAGGCATGGCCATCCGCTTCCAGAACCGGATCTCCTGCTTCGCGGCAACGCTGGCGACACGCCCGTCCCAGCGCTTCTCGTCCTCGTCGTACTTGCTCCGAAACTTCCTCAGGCTCTCGTTGGCCGTCGCTGCGTGCGTCTGCATCTCCCAGATCTGCTCGCGCAGCCGGGAGTTCTCTCGGCGGGCCTCGTCGAGCTGTGTGCGGTAGGACCGATGCCACGCGGCGACGTCCGCGACGTGCTTGGTCTTGTACTCGTGGAACTGCTTGAGCATCACGGCGAGGGCGTTGGCGTACTGGGTGAGGAGCGTCGCATTCTGGTCGCGGCTGTGCTTGGCCTTCTCGAGCGACTCGGTGAGGAGGGATATCTGGGCGTCGAGGTTTTCCTCTTGGCCTGCGCAGAGTGAATTGGTCAGCTTGGCTAGGGACAGCAAGAAGATGAAACGTAAGAGGGGAGCGCACCTTGTAGCTCGTCAGCAGCAGCATCAAGGAGCTCGCCATTGGAGATGCCGTTGGTTTTCGCCTTGGTGCGGACCTTGCCGAGGCCGTTGACGATGTCCTCTGTGACTTTGCGGTTGTCGGCGAGCTGTTTACTCAGCTCCTCCACCATGCTGTAGATGTAGTTGAGTTCCGCCTGGTGGCCAGCGGGCGTTGGCATGGACATGCCGCCGCCACCTGGCATACCTGCGCCGTTCATGCCGTTCATAGCGACGTGGCCCTGGGGATGCGGCTGTTGCTGCTGCTGTTGTTGTAGCTGGGCAATGTGCTGCTGTTGCTGCTGCTGGAGCTGGGGGCTGTTTCCAGGACTGGCAGGGTTGGCGGATTGGCGAGGCTGGGGGGGCCGATGCTGAGGTTGTTGCTGGGGTTGGTCGTGGATGGCCTGAGACGCGTTAAAGTTCATGCTAACAGGCTTGGGAAGAAAAACGAGCTATTCGGGCGAGATAACGAGACTGATTAATTAGCAGCACGGCCTATGTGGGCGGTCGGCCGCGAGTGTGGGAAGCTTGATGGGGCTCAGGACGGATGGGGCGCTAAAGGCTTGATTGAAGGTGGGCTGGTTCCGAGCAGAAATTCGGGGATGAGGCTAGACTGGTTTGGCTTCGGTGGAGGTCGTGATGCCAGTGCTCACCGTCTGCCTGGTCCAGGGTAGTTCGTTTTCTTTGAGATTGGAATTGTCCAGCTTGAATAATCATTCTTGATTCGTCTAACAGCTTTTTTCTTTGCTTTTTTTCTATTTTTCTTTCAAGTTTAATCGTAATCAATTATGGATTCAAAGATATGGTAATAAATCCCTTCCTGTACGGGCAGAAGAACACTCTCCCCTGCTCTAAGCATTGAGTAATCAACACTCTTCTACCTTATGAAGATACTCTGTAAGTGATGCTCGCTCTAGTTCTACGATGTAAATCGACTTCTACCAACACGTTCCCTAAGGCTATCACAAGTAAGGTAGGCATCGGCAAAGGGCTGCCGTCTCACCCGCACCTCTTAGATGATAGATGTCACCGGCAATATTCAAGCGGGGATAAAGGGTCATATATTTGGCTATTCTCCATATTGCAACTCCAGACATTCCCGTGCGGAGGCTTCGGCCGGTGCGACCTGATTGGTTTTGGTCCCGGAACCAGCGTGTTCCATGTCCTAATTCGTTGTTTGAGGACCCCTCGCTGCTATATTGTCACGATTGCAACTGTGGAGTTGTGCCTTTGACTCTGTGATTCGCGCGGAACCATGCCCTCGGCAGAAATACGAGTTCATCACGCGGCCGATCCCCTTAGTCCAGAAGGTGACATCTCGGGCTGTGTCCACCGATCACCAAACATCACAGTGTTCTAGAAAATCATGGGCGATTGAATTAGCATATAAGGCGATCAATGTTGGTTTTCACCATCTCAGCTGGGTTCCCAATTGTTACTCCCTTTTGACTTTAGAACGGAACTCTCTCAGCTTATATTGAGTCAACTCTGGTCTGTTACTTCGTTCGGTATATAGGTACTCGAAGTAATGAAGCCGATAACGGCAGCATTTCTTCTCGGCGTCGTCCCGGCTAGCCAGGCTGCGTTGCAGGTTGTTCCTGGGGCGACGTGGACTGCGGTTTGTGAACCCAGAGACTTGCTGGGGGCGTTTTTCTATTTGATCGTCAACTAACTATTACCAAGTCAAACACAGGACGCCATGTACAAGCACATGGCGCCGGAATAATAGAGGACGGAGGCAAGTTCTACATGATTGGGGAGGACAAGACCAACGGCTCCGCGTTCCAGAATATCAACTGCTACTCCTCCTCGAACCTGGTTGAGTGGACATTTGAGAATGCGCTGCTTACGCTGCAATCCTCTGGCGATCTGGGACCGAGCCGTGTAGTTGAGCGACCCAAAGTCATCCGCAACGCGTCGACCGGCAAATACGTCATGTATCTGCACATCGATAGCAGCAACTATGGCGAAGCAAAGGTTGGCGTGGCCGTTTCCAACACAGTATGCGGCAAATACGAGTACCGAGGCAGCTTTCAGCCACTGGGTTTCCAGTCTAGAGACATGGGACTCTTCAAGGATGATGATGGCTCCGCCTATCTCCTAACAGAGGACGTATGCTTCCCATTAAGCTTAATACCCAAAAGACAATCTGCTAACCTTATATTGCGGATGGTCTTAAGCGGGCCAACGGCCTTCGTATTGATGCCTTGAGCTCCGACTACCTGTCGGCGACGAGGAACGTCTATACTTGGAGTGAGAAGATTGAATCTCCAGCGATTTGGAAGACAAACGGCTACTACTTCATGTTTGGCTCTCATCTTACAGGATGGGACCCAAATGATAATGTAAGTTAACTAGCCGAAGCTCTCGCCGAATCTCTCGCCGGTGAATTTCGGGCCTTTTCTTTCTTCTTATAAACACAGCCGGGTTGACAAGTCACTCCCAATAGGTATACAGCTATGCCACATCTCTGTCAGGACCCTGGTCATCCTGGGCCAATTTCGCCGACTCGGGCTCGAACACCTATAGCTCTCAAACGTCATACATACTCCCGTGGAACGCTACGACGGCGATATACATGGGCGATCGTTGGCATTCGACGAATCTGAAGCGAAGCACCTACATCTGGCTGCCGCTCGAGCTCTCCGTTACCACCAGCGTGTGGCTGAGGAACCGGGAGAGTTGGGTCCCCGATGTCGCATCGAGGCGATGGTCTGCTGCACCAAGCGAATCGGCCTACGAAGCAGAGGCCGGGACCCTGTCCAACGGTGCTGTTACAGTCAGTTGCTCCGGATGCAGCGGTGGCACAGCAGTGGGCTACATCGGCGGGAGCAGCGGGGGAACGCTCAGACTGAGCGGTTTGAGCAGCGGCGCGACTTCTCGAGCGACGCTCAAGGTGAGATATGCAAACGGCGACAGCGGTGAGCGGTATGGCAGCGTCAATGTCAACGGGGTGAGCCAGAGCATCGCCTTCCTGCCGACGAGCAGCGGCCAGAGCGCAGGCACCAGCGCTGTGCATGTGAACTTGAACTCGGGCAGCGGGAACACCTTTCAGATCACCGGCCTGAATGGCCAGTACGGTCCCGATGTCGACCGGGTTTTGATTCCTGCAAGCTAAATAGCGGCGTCTGCGAGATATGTATGGTTTCGCCGGCGAATGACCGGCATACGGCCGGGGGACAAGGATCAGCATGCACTGTCGGTGTGTGGAGGCGCCGAAGATCACAATAGAGTGATTGCACCGACTCATTTCACCGTGAATTTCCCCATGTATCCGTGATGTTGTAGCAGAACCGGGGCCCCAGGGTTGAGCGTGTGGAGGAGCTGTGGAGGATGTGCGCTAGAATGAAGTCATGACAGGAGCTTCCGTTTAAGCATGTTTCAGGGAAAACCAATTGGTGCGAGTGCGGAGTGCGGGTTCCTGTGCATCTTGACCCTCACCGATGAATTCGAATTGCCCGATATGTGTAGACTCCCAGCTTGTGGTGAGAATATAATGTCGGGCCTGGGTTTCACTCTCCCTTCCACCCGCTCACTCTTCTTCCCCCAAGCCTCAATTTCAAATAGCTACTTCACTAGCAATTGGGAGCTTACCCAAAAGAGTGAAGATGAGGTTCATCAAACCGTCGGCTGCCTTCCTACAGACGGTCCTGTTTGTCTCGTTTGGTACGGCACAGGACCAGCAATACCCCGACTACAGCCTGCTGGCCAAATGCCCTGGGTACACTGCCTCCAATGTGCAGACGACAGACTATGGATTGACCGCAGACTTGTCTCTTGCCGGTGATGCATGCAATGCTTACGGAGACGATCTCAAAGATTTGATTCTGGAGGCCACCTACGAGGCTGGTAAGCAAAATAAGTGTGACAAGGAGACGAGATGACGAGACTAACATGGCCGAAATATAGACCAAAGACTTCATGTCAAGATCCAGGACAAGGCAAACCAGGTCTACCAGATCCCAGAATCTGTGTTCCCTCGTCCAGACAGCAAGAGCTCTCCCGACTCCAATGCCCTCAAATTCGACTACGAGGAGAGCCCCTTCTCATTCCGCATCTCCAGGCGAGACAGCGAAGAAGTCCTGTTCGACACTTCAGCGGCATCTCTCATCTTTGAATCGCAATATGTCCGCCTGCGCACCAAGCTTCCCGAGGACCCCTATCTCTATGGACTGGGCGAGCATACCGACGACTTCCGTCTGAGCACCACCAATTACAGTCGCACTCTCTGGAACCAGGACAGCTACGGAGTACCCGAGGATTCCAACCTGTACGGAAGCCAGCCTCTATATCTCGAGCACCGAGAGTCTGGCTCCCACGGTGTCTTTTTGCTCAACTCCAATGGTATGGACGTCATGATTGACAACAACCAAGAGGACGGCCAATTCCTTGAATACAACACCCTGGGAGGAGTCCTCGACTTCTGGTTCTTTGCTGGGCCCAGCCCCTCGGAGGTGACCAAGCAGTATGCCGAGGTCGCTGGACTGCCTACATTTGCCCCCTACTGGGGTTTGGGCTTCCACCAGTGCCGTTATGGCTATCAAGATGCATTCGCCGTGGCCGAGGTGATCTACAACTACAGCCAGGCCAATATCCCCCTCGAGACCATGTGGACTGATATTGACTACATGGACGGCCGTACCATCTTCACAACCGACCCTGAGCGATACCCCGTTGGAAAGCTGCGCAGTATTGTCTCATACCTTCATGAACGCAACCAGCACTACATCGTCATGGTAGATCCCGCGGCAGGATACAAGGACTACCCAACTGTCACACGAGGTCTTGAGGATAATATCTTCCTCTTGCGCTCGAATGGGTCGGTATTCCTTGGTGTTGTCTGGCCCGGAGTCACAGTCTTCCCTGACTGGTTTGCCGAGAACATCACGACGTACTGGAACAACGAGTTTGATCTCTTCTTCAACCCTGAAGACGGCATTGACATCGACGGTCTGTGGATCGACATGAACGAGCCTGCAAACATTGGCTGCTACTTCCCCTGGTAAGAAAATCCCCGTCGCCGATTCCCCTTGATTTTCAATACTGACAGAAACCCAGTGAGGATCCATACGGCTCAACTGAGGGCTTCCCTCCTGAGCCTCCTGCCGTGCGAGAGAACCCCAGACCTCTCCCTGGTTTCCCTTGCGAGTTCCAGCCACCTGGCCAAGGAGGCTGCAGCAGCAATTCAACCAAACAGATCGAAAATGTGAGAAGCCTCCTGCCAATGGAAGTGAGCACCCCCCAGATCGCCCCTCGCCAAGAGCAGGCAGGCGACCAGAGCGGTCTGCCCGGCCGTGATCTCCTGTACCCCAAGTACTCCATCCGCAACAAGGCCGCCTACCAGCCCTGGTCCAACGCAGCCGACGGCGGCCTCTCCAACCGGACGGTCGACACAAACATCCTCTCCCAGAACGGCCTGGCCATGTACGACACCCACAACCTCTACGGCACGCTCATGGGCTCGGCCTCGTACGACGCCATGCGCGCCCGTCGCCCGGACAAGCGGCCCCTCATCATCACCCGCAGCACCTTCGCCGGCTCCGGCTCCAAGGTAGGCCACTGGCTCGGCGACAACCTGTCCACCTGGTCCCACTACCGCGCCTCCATCCGCACCATGCTCGCCTTCACCTCGCTCTTCCAGTTCCCCATGACGGGCTCCGACACGTGCGGCTTCGGCGACAACACCACCGAGGAGCTCTGCGCCCGCTGGGCCTCCCTGGGCGCCTTCAACACCTTCTACCGCAACCACAACCAGCTCGACATGGTCGACCAGGAGTTCTACCTCTGGGACACCGTCGCCGAGAGCGCCCGCAAGGCCATCGACGTCAGGTACCGCCTGCTCGACTACATGTACACGGCCATGGCCCGCGCCTCGAAAGACGGCACCCCGGTCCTCTACCCCGTCTTCTACCTGTACCCGGAGGACCGCAAGACCTGGGCGCTGGAGAACCAGTTCTTCTACGGCAAGGGCGTCCTTGTCGCCCCCGTCCTCGAGGAGGGCGCAACGAGCGTCGACGCCTATCTCCCCAACGACGCCTTCTACGACTGGCACACCCACGAGCTGGTCTGCGGCAGGGGCGGGAACCACACCTTCTCCGACGTCGACACCACGTCGATCCCCATCCTCATCCGCTCCGGCGTCATCCTGCCCCTCCGGGTGTCGTCCGCGAACACGACCACCAGCCTGCGGGAGCAGGACTTTGAGCTGGTCCTCCCGCTGGACAAGAACGGCGAGGCCACGGGTGAGTTGTACTTTGACGATGGCGAGTCCATCGACCCGGCGAAAAACGGAGGCGTGAGCTGGATCAACTTGTCCTTCAAGGGCGGGGAGCTGCGGATCGACGGAGAGTTCAACTACCAGGTGCCCGTGTCCATCTCCAAGATTACCCTTCTTGAGGGCAGCCAAGCGTGCGCAGGGAACGCCACAGTCGACAGCGCGGCGTCCAAGCGAACAGCTGATGTGAAGCTGTCGCTGAATGAGCCGGGATCGTTCCCTGTATAATGTTCCCTCGTGGCAGGAAGCAAACGGTTCATATGTAACGCTACAAGCTGGCAACCAACAAAAAAGGATTTATAATTTTTTTCAAGTCTCACGTATTCGTATACTCGAGGAAATATTCATCCAGTATTCATTCATCATCAATATTGATCAAGCTAGTAAAATATCAAAACAGACAGTTCATATCTTTTGTCATTTGCTCTATCACGTAATCATCATCGCTCTGGGTTCCAGAGGACCAAACTGGTGGAAGAAAGCAGAGTAGGGCGTACCATTCAGACTTTTGTTTTTGCAGAATGCCCCCCAAAATACAAAACACCGTCGCTAATAATAGAGTCGCATACTGACAACGCCGCCGATAAATAAAAAGTCATAAGTTGATGTCATAATTCCATTTCAAAGGTTGGAAATAATTTTGCTGTTGGTTCGTGTTACCGTGAATCGCTGCGGGGCGGTTCATCAACTGTCGTGTCGTAAAGCTCATAAGAATGTCGTTAACCACTCGTTATCCGTTAAATGTCGTTGGATAGGCTATGCAATGAACGTCATTGCATCATAAAAAGGAAATTAGATGAAAATCTAACAATTGGAATAAAGGGAAACCAGAAAAAAACAGAAAGCGATGAGAGGAATTATGAAGAAGGAAACAGAAGGATGGGAAGAGGACAACGACCAGAGAGGTGGAGCGTTGTCAGCACCTAAGTCGTTCGGCGGCACGTAGAATCTTCTTGTCAATCAACCTCCATACAATCAATTGCGGAGTCCGGCTCTTTGCCGGGCGAGTCTTCGTCTGGTTTCAGAGACTCTGCACTTGATCTTGTCGGCGGTTGGATAGAAATTGAGTCTTTGACCTCGCCAGTGGAATTGCTCTCGCCGTTGGGTGAAGAATTTCCATTCGCACCAGACAGAAGGCGGTACCCACCACCGCCTTGTGACTCAATGATATTCTCGTCGAGAGCCCAGTTGATCAGGTGTTTATCAACCCAAGCCTTGTTACCTTCACCCTTCTCCATGTGTCGACCAACATGCTCGGTCCATTCATCCCAAGAGCCTGCTCCCTCAAACACTGTCAGGCAGTCTGGGTTTGGGCATGCCGACTTCTGTGGTGGATGTCGCCGATTTACCAGGCATTTCTCTTGCATTAGCTTGACATGTGACTCCCATTCAGTCTGGATTTTTGTATCGCTCTTTGTGAGGGGCTTTTTGATTTGCGTGGGAGCGTGCATTCGACGAAGGTGTTGGGTGAACAAATCCTTCCGATTAAACTCATTACCCCTGCCTTCACCGTTACCTTTCGGGCAGGAAGAGCAGCGGTAATACTGCAAACAAAGGTGCTGAGACGTGATGTGCCGTTTCCATTCGTTTTTTGATCCAAACGTGCTGCTGCAGCCTGCGAATGAAAAGGCACAAGGGAATGGTCGTGTGTGGGCCGCAGCGATATGTTTTCGCAGAGATGAGGAATCACGGAATGGCGCGTGAGTACAATGGTGGCACCGGGTCTCATGCTTTGGCTGAGCACGCCTCGGGACTTTAACACGTTGGGGGCTGGTTCGCACCTCTCCAGAGTCGTTGGATCCTTCGTGATCATCATTAGAGGATCTACGCACCTTGTGCCTTGAATCGGATGTGCCGTTGGGTAACGTTGTTCGTGGCTTCTCCGACGCTTGGGTGCTATCATCACTCCGGTGCCTCATATGACTCAGAGCTTTGAGCTGTTCTGCAGCTTCCCGCATCTCCGCCGACCCCTCATTTTCGTCTTTTGGTTTGGTTGGCGTAGCGCCAGGGCCTGAAGGAAACTGGCCTGGAGTCAAGCTCTCACGGGCCCGATATTTAGAAGCAGGCGTGCTCCGAGCTGCAGATGGGGGAGTAGCGTGTACAGTCTGCTCGCGCCTCTCGTTCTCACGCCTCTCGTGCTCAAGCCTCTCGTGCTCACGCCTCTCATGCTCTCTCCTCTCATGCTCGCGCCTCTCGTGCTCTTGGCTTTGCACCGGTGGCCTCGGGGGATATTCTTTCGCCTCCAACAAGATTCGCCCTCCGTCAGCCTCGTTCATAGATGGCTTGGCCGGTGTGGGCCCGACGAGCTTCTCGTAGAGATGGAGCATGTTATGCGAGCTGATGTAGCCCAGGAAACAGCAGACCTTATCGTGCTGAACTATGTTCCAGACGGAATGGGGCATTGAAATGAGAAGCATCGTCGGGGGTCCAAGGAAAATCCCCTCTACGGCAATTTTGGCGGCCAAAGGCGGAGTATTTTGCAACCACTGATGAAAAAAGGACATGTCTGGGCTAGCCTCACCGACGAATGTTGTACATGCCAAAATACGATGCCCATCAAATTGGATATCAGTCGCCGCAGCGGGATCTATGAGGCGCTCCTCAAGTCCACGCACAGGCGACTGATCTGGTTCGCCCGAAGTAGGCAGGTGTTCTCTCCCAGATACAGATACGGGGGACAATGTCAATCCCTGAGATTTCCCGGGCGTCACGGTGAAGAATACTGGCAGTTGCTGCGGTTTGGGGATATGGGTGCCCCCAGAACCATTCACGAAACGAGACGGGTGAGACTGGCGCTGCTGCTGGAGAAACTTGACTTCCTCAAAGAGCCTCTGTGCGCTGAATTGTCTTCCAGTACTCATCTTCTGGAGAGCTTCCACGAGATTGACGGTGAATGAAGAATCGGGGTCACTTCGCTTGTCCTTTCCAGGAATACCGGCGGCAATTGCTTGCTTAAGCCCATTGCTTCCCGAGCTTGGTGAGTCGGGCATCGCGCAGGTATCCAGCAGAAAGAGTATGTCGGCCTGGGCGTCTTCGAAGAGACAACGAACGCCATCCCATTTCAGCCTTGCTGCATCAGGTCCAGGTTTGCTAAAGAAGGAGACGACATGTCAGGCCGAGCAAATTCCCGAATTGATACATATGTAGAGCGCCACCCAGAAAATTACAAACAAGACTTACCTTGCCCAGTAGAGGTGTGAATCGGACCCAACATAGCCATGGCCCGCGTAATATATGATAAGCAAGTGATCAGGTCTCGCATGTTCCAGGAATTGGGCCATCTGAACACCGAGCTTGATGCTTGGATTAGCCACAGTCGGGATAAGCCATCGCTGTGTGCGATAGTGATATCGAGACTCAAAGACACGGCTCAGAGCAACCAAGTCTTGTTCGACACTGTCGTCGTCCTCCCATCTCAGTAGGAGGACAGAAACTTCTTTATACGAGGACGATGGGCGCTCGGTCTGTCGCTGGATGAGCATGGCGGCATCTTGGAGATGGCGGGCGTACGTCTCGAAGTCATGGCGTTCGGGTGGCGGTTCCTGTGGCTGAAGGATGTGGTGGTGCTACAAGCAATTGTTACGTGGTCAGCGGCGGAAACGCAATTATTTCGCAAAGAAACGGATGGACATGTTGGCGTATGGGCAGGACAGATTGCGGTCGAGATGGGCAGGGTGCCTGGTGGGGAAGATTGTGGGAGACACATTTGGCGGGGGTGGTCATCGCTCAGGTGGAAGCTTATCTGGAAGGCTCACCAATTCAGAGGGGTGCTGTGAAGGCTGGACGGCAGCTGGGTCGGCTGGAATATGGGTGACCTTGGGGGCCAGCTTTCGTTTCTTGGTAGACGGTTCCATGGACAAATCAGACGAGGGAGCGAGCGGGAGGGGAGGAAAACAAGCAAACGGACGGACGGTGTGGGCGTGTAGGTCAAAAGGGCGAGGAGGTCAGCCAGTCGACCTGGGAGAAGGAAGGCAGGCACAGAGGGCAGTGAGGGCGAGAGAAGGGGAGGGAGGGAGGAGAGCTTGGATGAGGGACGGACAATGCAATGGAGAGCGAGAGAGAGGGATTAAGGTCAGGAAGGGGGTGACTGGGCATGGTGCCGAATGGTCAGGCAAGGTAAGGTCGGGGGAGGTGAATGGCCTGGCTTGGACTATACGGTATGGGCAGGGAAAGCCAGCCAGTAATAAGGCTGGAGATGAGAGGCCCCGAGGGTTCGCCAGTGCTGGCCGGAGGGCGGAGGCAGGGCAGCGGCAGCGGCAGGGCAGCCAGCAGGGCCGCACACACCACTGAGGGCACTGAGGAGGGCGAGGCTGCAGGAGCCTGCCCCTCCGAGCGACCTCTGAGCGACCAAATGTGGGGGAGGGTGCGCCTGTGATTGGCCCTGGGGGGGCATGCTCCAGAGTCAAGCTGCTCTGCTGGCAAAGCAGATTCCAAGCACCTGCTGCGTATGGGGCGGGGCCAGACCATTGACAGAAGAAGGGAAGAGGAGACGGCACGTCTGGGCCAGCCACTCACCGTCCCGTCACGTCAATGACATCCCCAGTCAGCCAGACTTGAGAGGGAGGTGGGTGGGTTGGTGTGCGAGAAGCGCGGGAACAGCAGCCCGTTACAGCACCTTGCAGATAAGAGCGAGACAAGACAGCACGGCGAGACAGAACTAAGGCGGACGGACAAGAGACATACATACAGCCGACCCTCACGCGGGAGGTCTGAGCGAGACGGACACGGAGAGACAGCAGACAGACGGGCAGATAGACGCTGAGCAGCAGATGCACCGGAAAGTGCGTGCGTGCTGTGTGCTGCTGCGCCTGCAGTGCTTGCTCTCTCCCCGTCCCAATGCAAATGGCCCGCCTCCACCTCCATCACATACATGATACATCCACGATCTGCAGCCTCCACCACATACCTCCTCTCCATATGCACACTGCTGTGATGACCCTCGCTTCCCTTGATACCCAAACGTCCGCCCCTCGGCCTCTGGGCAGCCGCGTCCATCTCGATTGCTGGCTCACGCATTTTCACACTCAAGACAGGAATTGCACACAGCGATTGACAACTTACCTTGGCAGTAAAGTTTGCAGCTACTGAATTCATCCAGTGATTCATTCCTTGTGGGCAACGGCGCATGGGCGGTAGGGCACGAGGGCACCATGCAAACCCGAGGCTGAGGAGCCGGACCCATTGGGCTGTGATGCTTGGAACGAAGCCCAGGCTAGACTTTTTAGCATGCAGCTCGCTCACCTACCTTGCCGACCACCACACTGCCGTTTCACTCGCGCCCGTTGAATTGGCCAGGCTGGCAATTCCCAATAGTTCCTTGAGGTAGCACTCCGTCTTCCTACATACACCCGCCCCAAGTCCAGGGCGCCGTCTCCTCTTCGCCAGGAGCGAGCCACGCCAGCCACCCAACCATTGTGATGGCCTGATCACTTCACGTACAATGTAGTATAACCACCGAGTCCGGATTGTACACGTCGTGTACCCATTTGCGCAAGGCGCAGCCAATTACCTTGGCCGGCCAATGGTGCCGTCTCGCCGTCCTATCGGCTTCCTGTAAGCGTCTGACGGCAGCTTCTCACCTGGCTGCAGCCCAAGAGAGACAGGCAGCCCGAAACAATGAGGTGCGTCCATGTACATCATTTTGTGTGGACGAACAAGAGGGTGTCTCGGTGCCTCTTATGTATGTCCATGTGTTTTGGCGAGCTCGTCTCAGTCGGCAGGATGGAGCTCGCGTCGGCAGCCAAGCACATGGTCACTTCTCAGCACTGCGCATCTCCTCCGGATCCTTTGGGCCAAGCCCATCATCTGCTTCAATGCCTGATTAAGTTTTTTTTTCTGTGCTAGGGCCTGCAAGGTAAACCAAGTGTAGTAATGATGCCTACAAAGCACACATACCTGCTATCTGTGTCTTCGCACGTGCTCGATACGCTAGTTCGGAACTGACTTCTTCTCTTCCCCTCTCGCGGGTTTCCCAATCTCGCTTCAGAATTCAATACAGCTGCTTCTTTGGGCTGGGCTGCTCAACCCAAGCCGAAGCAAAATCACCACAGGCGGTAACGAGCCATCGATGAATAATCACGTACCCTGGCGAAGGAGAATGACGGCCGTCCCCGCACAATGCCACCTGACCGCCTCTTGTTCGATGGCAAGGTAGCAGGGCCACCCTCTTTTAGTTTCACCAGCTAAGTTAGTGACCGGTCTTCCTTCGCGCCCTGTCTATCGTGGCATTGAGAGTCTGGCTGGCGGCCGAACAGTTTGGTTTCCGTCACATCTGGCAGGCAAGGATGCATCGATTGTTCTCTCGGTCCTTCCAATTTGTCAGATGCTGGGTCTAGGACCATCTTACATAGGATGATGACTGTGTACGGATTCCCCACGAGTTTCACGAGCCCTAGTGGAGGTTCTACCAGCACCAGGCTAGCTTTTGCCAGCAAATCCCGACCAATGGGAGCGTAAAAATAGAAAAAGGAAAACATAGGATAGAAATCAGGGTCCTCGCTTACTTGTTAACTAGTGTTTATGTACAATGGCGGGACCTGGGATAGTTGAGACTGATAGGTAAGGCATACTTTGCCATTCAATGGCAATCATGCACGTTTGTTTTGCCTCATTCTGCCGGTGGCTGGAATTCGCCGTGAGAAAACAGAAGCCATGTGCGCAGGCCGATTCCTTGGCCTGGGGTCGTCATCTCGAGTGACCATTGGTAGCCACCATCACTTGGGCGCAGCCATGACCCGTCATTGGAGGGCTGCTGGCTGCACAGCCCCGTGTCCCACGTAACGCTCAGTAGGTTTGGGTTCGGCAGTGGAAATGTTTCACTAGGCGCACGCGGACGCGATCACAATACGAGCGCTTAGACAAGCAAGTATCCATTGGGACGGACATTCATGAGCAAGCGGGGGCCGCCGCTGCCGGTGCTTCTGGTACTGCTACAATTGCTGCTTCTGCCTTTATTCTGGCTGCCTGATAGGCCTGGGGGGGGCAAGGCAATGTCGCATCACCGTCGCTTGGGCCAGGTCTTGGCTGTTCGGCAGGGGAATCTTGATCATAAACGGCGGGAAGCTGGGTAGGGTATACCCAGCCGGCCTTCTATCAGGGCCAACCTACCATACAAGGTAGGTATGTTTACATGAAGAGCAATCCGAGCTACTACGATGGGATATTAATAAAGACTTACGTAGGATAGACATGCTCAGATGAAAATGCCTACCCAGATCATCAAGCAGTGGCAACGAGGGGCAGTGTGGCTTGTGCCCGTGCCCGCAATACGCTCGGCTCTCCCGGCTGCCAATGGCCTTGGTTCTAGGCTGCGGGGCTCGCTGTGAGCTCGAACCTCACTGGACTGCCGGGCTGGGAGGTACGTGTTGGGCTTCACTGGTGCCCTACAAGCTGCCATCATGGCTCACAGGGCCCTCTCCTCCGCTGTTGGCTGCCGTGGCGTCTAGGAGGCTAAAGTGTGGAGATGAGCAGGGAGCAACACCAGGAGGGGTCGCACGTTACAAGTATGGATCTACTGTATGTAATTACAACATCCAGAATAGTGCCTGTTGACGTAGTGCATCCTCCTGGCCCAGCCTTTTCGCTCCTGGGTTTTTTTCTCGCTTCTTAGTGGAGCGCACTGTCAAGCTCTGGCTGGCTGAGACGACAGGACCAGACAGGACGGTACGGCATTACCTTCGCCACGCCGTTGCGGATATTCAGTTCGCCGCGCATCCTTCTTCACGCCTCCTGTGCATTTTCCACCAAACACACCCTTTCAAAGTATCTAATATCCCGCTGGCCGTTGCCGTTGCGAACAGGACCAATCTTCCGCGACGCCCGCCAACTCCCCCACATCGCCATTCCTATCGATACTTGCTCTCAGCGTTACCCCGTATACCCGTTTGCCTGCTTGCCGAGTTGTTTGCTGCTGGCTGTTATTCTTCTTTGTCACCAGACCGCAGCCGTATCGTTCCTCGCCAAGCGCCCCCCGACCCGGTCATGGACTCGTACGGGGTGAGGAGGAGGGACACGACCAAAGGCCCGCCGTTGCGTGTCCTATCTCTCGGTATGTACCCTGTGCACCTTTGACCCCAGACAGGCGCTCTGCTATTCCCCATTCTGCTCTTCGAGAATTCTAGAAGCTGACATTAACCATGTAGATGGCGGTGGTGTGCGTGGGTACTCGATGCTCATCATCGTCCAAGAGCTCATGCACCGCACATTTGTCGAGATGGAGGGGCGAGCACCCCGCCGCTCCGAAATTCCCAAGCCATGCGATCACTTCGACCTTATCGTCGGGACCGGCACCGGCGGTCTCATTGCGATCATGCTCGGCCGCTTGCGCCTCGACCTGGAAACGTGCAAGGAACTCTATGTCAGGATGACTCGGATGGTGTTCCAAACGGACAAGACGATCGCAGGCATCCCCTACCGCTCGACACTTTTCAAAGCCAGCAAACTCGAGGAAGCTATCCGAGCCACCGTGCGTGAACATACAAGTAATGAGGCGGAGGGCAACGACGGCAGCCGAGACGGCGAGCTTGTCAACCCGCTCAACGCCGCCCAATTCTCGAGCGCAGCATCAAGTCCTCGCCGGCTTGCAAGCAACGCAAGCACGGTGAGCTTCAGTGCGCGCAGCAATGCCGCGCAGAGTCGCCCTTTTGTCATGAGCAGCCGGTTTGGGGGCGACCCAGACGCAAGGCTATACGATACGCGCAGCAACCGAACGAAGACGTGGGTCTTGCTGACTTTCCTCCCAAAAAACGCAAAATTATGCTAACATACAAGCGAATAGTGCGGTCACAGCAATGTACAAGAACTCCCCCAAAGGCGCCCCTCCCGTCATGCTTCGCTCCTACGACTCGAGAAAGGAGCCACCCCCTGAATTCGATTGCAAGATTTGGCAGGCTGGGCGAGCCACCTGCGCCATCGGCCTGGCCTTCAAGCCCATCCGTATAGGTCAGTCAGAGTTTCACGATGATGGAGTAGGAACTTTCAACCCGGCCCCAGAAGCGTTGGATGAGGCCGTCGTCAACGAATGGCCAGGGAGAGACGTCGGGGTGTTCGTCAGTGTTGGTACCGGCAGGAGGCCCAGGACTAGCGACGCAAACCCGCAAATGTGGTACGAAGGCTTTCTCGGGGAATTTGCCGAAGCTCGAAGAAGGTTGATATCCAAGATTGAGGCATGCGAAAATATCCACGAGTTTATGATGCGTGAGCATCTGTCAAGGCGGGGCGTCAACCCGGAGAATTACTACAGACTCAACGTGGAAGTCGGGGTGGGCGAGTTTGGGATGAACGAGTTCTCCCGGCTGGGGGAGATTAGCACGGGAACGCGAAGATATATGGCCAAGCCTGAGGAGCAGAAAATGGTGCTTGGGATTAGCAGCAAACTGGCCAAAGTAACCAGAGCCAAGGCCAGATGGGAACGGGCCTTGAGGGGCGAAGTACCTGACCAGATCCGACCACCGCCGCCACAATTGGATATCCCCATGGAGGCCGAGCTCCCAGGGGATATGCCTTCGACGCCTTCGCCTCTCAGCCCTCGTGGCCGAGAGTCTTTCGAATCTGGGAGAGATAGTTTACGGGTGGACTCGATCCTGTCGGTTTCCCCGCGCTCATCAAATGATCTCCACCCCAATCGTCCTCATACAGGCTCGTCGCCGCCTATGACTGCCGCAAGGCTAACTCCACGTGGAGATGGTCCAGACAAGCTCATGGTAGAATCGCCGACGCCGGCCCAGTACTGGGATTCTTCTGGTGCGGACAAGATTGCCATCATGAGCCCTGACGAATACCCAAAACCTCCTCCTGCGTCGCCAAATACTATCCCTCCTCTACGCATTGAACCTCCCCCTCTGCCACCAAAGACACCCATTCCAGGCCATCAGCAGGCCACGCGAAGGCCGCCGCCGCAAGGACCGGCACCCCCTTATCCGATAGATGACGAAGCCCCGCCACCTCCTGTTAATATGGCACGAAAACCAGATTACAGGGCGAACAATTTCTCCTAGGTCCTGTGACCATTATGAGCGTCATGTACTCGCATAATATTATAAACTATATTCAATGATTGGACGACTTTCTTTTGCTCTCCAAGCAGGGTTTTATTTTTCTTCTCAGCAGGCTAAGGAATACCTGCGAGGCGTTGGACTTGACGTGGCTTGATATTTAGTTCCTTCGACCCCATTTTTAGCATTCGATATCATTGGCTTCCGACCTCCCGTTTAGGTTTTTTGGAAGGACAGCCTTTTTGTTTTACAGGACAATAGTCTATTTAGAGATTTGAGGGACGATGTTTCGTCGGCGTAGCGTCGATACCCGGTTGGTTGTACATGGGAGAATAACAAGTAGAAGGCCTAAACAATGGCAGATCCATTTCGTATTGTGCCCTGTATTATTCCGGTAGACACCACCGTCCACAGTACCCAGAGTGACATGTGAGCTCCCTGTTCACTGGTAGGGTTGTTGTTTCATGGTTCCCGCCATTGCCGCCAGTCCGGCATTTGAGGGGCCTCGATCTAGTGCCTCGTATCCCCTGTCGCTCACTTACCGGTCAAGATGAGCTCGTTTGTGATCAGCGCAACTAGCTAGAGCTTCGGATGTTAAAGTTGTATGGAGGGGGGGAGCTGAATAGACATGGCACCTAAGTTGGCGATGCTAATCCTAAAATAGAGTAAAGCCGGGTCGAAAACAGACGATGCAAATGCTAACCTTAGCATCCCATGTTATGGAGTCAAGTATCTATAAGTATCCAGCTTATTTGGCGTTTGTTGCATGCTCGCCGGGGAATGGGCAGCACCCATGAACAAGTGCTGATATAACCGGCCAAATCGTGGCCTGCAACGCAATGGTTGTCGATTCCCACGGCATTTGCACAGTGGCTCCTCACCAAAGGTGGGGTAGTCACAGGGAATCTTCCACGGAAGCAGGCCAAGGTTTAGCTTCAGCGCGTGCTAATGGAACAATCTCACAGGCACACCGAAACGCCATGCTAAAATTACACGTCGATCATCAATAAACTTTAGTGACATAAGACTAGCCGAAGAGAAAGGGGTTGATGCCACAGCAATAGGCCGATGCTGTAACCGGTTAAACAGCACACATAATACATCCTGGTACCGACTATGAGAGGCCAGGCTGCACTGTGTAAACTCGACCGAGAGGAATACTTTCCAGGTACATTTCCGCTAATAAGTCCCGTTGACGACTTTGCCTCAGCCCTATCTGAGCCGGTAGAACTCTCCCACTTACCTAGGTAGGTACGCAAGCTAGAACCCCTCTTTGCCCCAGAACCAGCCTCGCTCTTTGTTTAGACTGGAATGCTTCGCAACTACCCAATGCCATTGTTTCGAGAGATGGGCACCGTAGGACGCATCCGGAGCCTCATGAAATTACCGCACCGCATGGGCACGCAGGGCAGGGCTAAAAGTAGGGCAAGACTACCTGGAATAGGATGTAGGAACCAACGAGAAGGGAAGGGTAAAAGAGCAGGGTATTAGGCAAAAGAGAGGAGCACAAAGGCGCCAAAGAGACCCGGTGCGGCGCCTTGTCCACGTCAGGCCAGTGCTAGCGACAGCTGCAGGTGCGACACACGGTACAGACGGCAGGATGAGGCAGGAGGCAGGTGGCAGGCGCCCATACCGTGCATACCTTAGGCGTGTCTTCCGTTCACCGGCAGGAGCGTAGCAGTCGCATCCATGCCTTCCCAAGCATTACCTGCCGCTACCAATGCTACCTACACAAAGCAGGTTACCCCAATAATTCCATCAAAGTCGCATTGCCACCACTTCCAGCTTTTTCTATCCCTGCTTGCTTGACCCTCCTCCATCCGCCTCTCTCTCGTCCTGTCGCGCGAGCTCTTGCTTCCCTCTGTCTGTCTCTGCTCCCAGGCTCGAACCGAGCTCGATGTGCGACAATGCTACAGATGGAGAGACCGTCAATCGCCTAAGGACCCAGACCCCTCGTAAGGCTGACCATCGCACGTCTGGAGACGCTGGCTTTGACCCGGCCCAGCTCCGAGCCCCAACTAAGATTATCCTGCCACTTTGGCATCACCAAGAGGAAGGCTCAATCCGGCCGGGCCTCCGGTTCCTGGCCCCGATTGATCCGCATCAGATCTGATCAGACAGACATCTGAGCCTAGTTTGGAGCTTTCCCCTATTGAATTGTTCAAACGAACTGCCGGGTTGTTCTACTCGGTTTGACCAGCTCCGCACCAGTCGCGCGTATACGCCCATTTTGCCCTCCACCCTGGTGGCCGTGTCATCATGTCCGATAACTTGCAGCAGCGCCGGCAGGGATCCTCATCAACAACCTCCAGACGCCGCGCCGCCGAACCTCGACAAGCGTCCTCGTGCTCGGAATGCCGTCGTCGCAAGCAGAAGGTACCCAATCTTTCTCCCCATCCTTGCTATTTTGCCCAATTGGTTCTCGCGATCGACGCAGTTGTTCCTACATTCACCCGTGCGCGTCATTCGGGTGTCCCCTGATGGGGATGCACCACCATGCCCAAGTCCACACTAGCCTTTTCAAGATGCCTCATTCGTCTGTTTCCCATACATCACGCTTCGACTGGCCATCGCCCCGGGCTTTACTACGGGAACCCTTGGTGGATATCCCTCCTTGGGAAGACTCCTGGCTTCTAGTCCCGGACCGTACCATACCTTCGTTACCTCCTTTGGAATGAATTCCAGCTAACATTGGCGGATTGTTCGGTAAACTAGTGCTCACAAGGACAGCCCTGCACGAACTGTGCTCGGCGATTTCCACAACCAATCTGTGAATATGAGGGTCGCGTCAAGGCGTAAGTTTATATCGTACTCACAGAATCTTGGCATTTCACGACGGTGGGGTCTAACTGATCTTGCCCTGCAGCCGTAATCCAACCACCCATGCCATCCTGACAGCTGGAACCCAGGTCTTTACCAGAGAAGGACCATATGCTCACCTGAAGCTGGATGGTATGCATGATGCTATTGTCCAGGTCGAGGAGCACAGGATCAAGGCTCGTTTCGGCCGTGAGGATGAAGATACATTTAGCCTCATCCCTTACAGTCAATTCCCTGACCCTTCGCAACCCTTCACTGCATCCCCGATTCCCTCCGAGGAATTTATAGGGCACTACCGCAACTGGCTCCCTTTCCGGCTCATTGTAAGGGATCGGGCTGGCCAGCCGGAGAACGTATTGATCTCGGACGCGGTAAGGGCTGTAACCGGGAATGGAGATAATGGCACACGAATTAGTGCTGAGGACGACCTGCTAGCAGACGCTATAAAGCTTGTTCAGACAGCTCGAGGGTCCAAGGCCCCTTCACGCTCTCTTTCTCGCGAAGAGAATGAGCTAAACCTTCTACCAATGGCCTCGACAAAATTAAACAAAGAGCTTGTTCGAACATGTGAGTCCGCCCCCCCCCCATCCCCCTTTTCGCCCCTCAAGCTTGGGGACGTATTCCGTCACTATACTAAACTCGAGACAAACTGTATAGTTCTTCGACTACTTTGTCGATTCAAGGGATCGGTCAGTGGAACCCTTGATGATAATCAGCTGAGAAATCGTTGGACAAACGTCATGATACAAGATCCCCTTCTCATGAAGGTTACTCTCTTCACCTCAGCATGTTTTCTCAACGAGATAGGTTTCATACCTAAATCCGTTGTTATTGCTCTTCGGGGAATAATTTATACATCCCTCAACGAACAGCTCGCGTCGAGAAGGGATCAGATCAGCGATGCTACCATTCTCGCGGTTTGCGAAATGGTGATGGATGAGTGGTTCTGGGGCGCCACAGAACAGCTTCATGCGCACATGACCGGCCTAAGAGCTATGATACGAATGAGAGGAGGGCTTCGGGGACTGGGAATGCACGGGTATCTGAGCAAGATGATCTTAGTGTGAGTACTCGCCCAAATTTCCTTTAACTTTTCAGCCCTTCTAACATTCTTTGGGCAGGCATGATTATGTTATGGCCATTGCCCATGATACCCTTCCAGAAATGTACGGGCTGCCTGGTTATGAATTTGAAGACCCTGTCCTGGTACCATTCGAGACATCTCTGAATTCTCCTCTCATGGCCGAAGGGCCATCATTTGCCAGCTCCACGGGGAAACTACATCTACACCCGTGTACGGCAATTATTTTAGACGAGGTTCGCGCGATGATACGCGCTATAACGTTACTACCGATGGATGCGACCGCGGAACAAATATCAGAAGCAGTCCAGGCTGCTGACTGGGTAAATCAGAGACTCGGCGAGCTGCCTGAGAACGTGTCTCTCAACCAGGTCTACAATCTGAACAAGCCCACAGGATCCTCGGTCTTGAAATCTCACAAAAGCATGTCCGGAACTGCTAGTGAGGCGGCAGACAGTCCTGATAGTTCAGGGTTCACAAAAAGCGGGCAGTCACCGAAGCAGTCGTCGAGTTCATCGGGTGTTGAAGCTATTGAAAGGGACAACCCAGAATTGGCAAACCCCGATCAGATGTACAAGCTAGTACGTCTAACAGCTTCCCTTTACTGCCGCGCCATTATCAACCGTGCACCTACAAGCGAGGTTTGCACTGACGATGAATTTACAAAGCTTTGGCTACTTATCTGGCGTGTAAGTAAACCTCGATTACACCCCTCAACCGTGATGGTTTTGCTAATTTAATTCCTCAGATACCTGTGGCTGCACGAAGATCAATTGTCGGAATCTTTCTTTGGGCGCTCATCGCCATTGCCCCAAGTTGCCATACGAAGGCACCGGCACGCTTTATCAGAACATTGATCACCAACTCATACCTGACTATTGCAGTGGAAAATTGGCATCTGGGCATTGAGGCCGCGAATGCAGCCCTGAACCTGCAAAGGTGGCTCAGGGGCTCCTCGGCAACTGGAGGACTTATAATTGGTGGCGAGGGCACGATTGAGATATATGGGTGGGCACAAAAGGAGGTATTGAAAAATATAGCGACTATTCACAAAGCTAGCAACCGTGGTGTGGAGGAAGAGGACGAGGACGAGGACCAAAATAATGGGGAGGATCACGTCATGCGCAATTAGGAATGCATATGGAGGAATAGACCCCGAGCGTCACTTGTTAGGTTGGCTTTTAATCAGATGATATCGCCATTCCTTGCGAAATCACATATGTTCTACGTCAGATAGCATGCCTGACACGTTAGAAACAGTGTGCTAATGGCTTTGTTGCTGAAATATCAGAATGTTCCACATCCAGTACCGATATCTCATATACAGGCAGCAACAGTCGCTATAGAAGAGCAAGGCAATTTGACTTGTCCCAAAACAAGTGCTACCGGGCCATCATGGATGGATTGCCGTACTCAGAAGCCTTTAAATCTACCAGGAGAAGCACCCGAGACGTAACTCAGACAGTTGTCGTCCTGGTTGGGGCTTGTCGAATAGTGATACCCTATACAAACCAAGACAGCCGACCAAACAGCAATGTTGTAGCAACATAGACTCCCATATTAGCCGTAACTCGATGTCCAGATGGCCTAAAGTAGAAGGATGCATTCGTTCAAACCTAGGAACAAAAGTACTCCATCAAACGTGTGACAAGTGATATCCGCAGGGGTCGTTGACAGGACAGGTAATGGGCAGACTTGTATTCTCTTCCCGCCTCGACACAATCCTCACAGCAACACAAGCTAAGTACCAAACTCACGCAAATATATTTGATTAACCGAGTCTTCTTACCAGTATATCAATGCCCGAGGTTGAGAATCGACTGTTGATATAGGTAATTCTAATCCGATATGGTCGTGACTCTACCCCTCCTTTGAGGCAGCACCAATGCCGTCAGACATAGAGGTGCATGGCTGGTGATAGCCCAAGGGCCATGACAATTTGCACCAATCCGAGAGCGTCACTCAGATCCCACGTATCCTATTCGCCTGGACGAGCCACAACATGCAGGCTTCGGTGTGCACAGAGAGCCCGCTGGGAGGGGTCGCCTCATGCATGGCCACGTCGACCGGGCCAATGACGTCCCCCGCGTGGCCAGGTTTTCCTGCACGGGGGGAGGATGATGGCCGGGTTCCAGTGGAGAGTCGTGGCATTTCAAGAACGGTGAGACCGCCAGTGCGTGGTGCAACAGGGTCATTTCCCGCAATCCAAACATTACTATTTTTGCCTGCGGTTGGAGATGGTTCTGGGGATACCAGATTGATCCTCGGAGCGAAAACCTCACCTGTATTATTTACATATTCATTGAAACCACGCGGCCGACACATGATGTCGCCGAAATACCGCCCCCGTCGGCGTGCCAGCCTCGCCCAGGACGCGGACGAGGAGCTGGAGGGCACCAGGAGGAGGACAAGGCATTCGGCGCGGCGGTGCGGCGCCACGGGGCCGTCGCTTGACGAATCAATGGCCCGGCAGATCCGACGGCGGAGGGATTGGAGCTCCAGACGGACATATGTCGAGCAGCTGTATCGATACGAAGAGCATACCTGAGGGTGAAGGAAGGGCCTGTCTGCCTGAGCTGCTCGTCGCAAGCAGCAACAAGGCGGGGAACAGGAGGCGAGGCTTTTCGATTGGCCGGGAGGAAGTGCTCCTGGCTCGGAGATGAATCATCTAGGCGGGCAAAAAAAAAAAAAAATGGACGAGTTGCGGGCGCGCGTTGAGTGCCTTATGGTCTGGGATAAGATGCAGGGAGAAGGCTTGTTCTGAGGGACCTTGGCGGCCGGTGACGCTGGGCTGGGATCGTCGTTATTGGGAGGTTTATGGATGAATGGATGGAGAGGGATTCTTGGGACCCATCGATATCAGAGTGATCCACGATGACGGTTGACAAGGGAGGAGTGTGTAGTTAGAGTTTGATGACCAGGTCCAGGACCAGGTCTGAGATCAGCGGCATGGGTTTGGGAGCCTGGGTTCAAATACTGGCTTGGTTGGCTACGCGATGCTTGCCTACGTGTATATGCATACAAACATATGTATCACGGATGTAAGTACACGCGTGCCGCCGCAATGGGTCTCGGCATGTGGATATATTGGGGTTTCTTTGGCAGTTTCATATGGTGGATAAGTAGCATGGGGTTATGAGAAAGGGCGATATGAGTGTACGTTAAGAGACGAATTGAATGTCTAAGGCTGGCTCCATTGGCCAACGAACGGTGATACTAGTGCCCAGTGACAAGGTTGACGCCGTGGAAGCTGAGAGGGGCAGAGGGGGCGTGGCTAATGAAGGGACGGTATTATGAATTGGTTTAGTCAAGGCGACTGGAACAGACAGCCGGTGAAGATGGTCCCCGAGAGGGGCCTCTGGCGGGCAATAGTCTGTAGTCAGGCGAGAGTGTGCCCAGTCATGGATCTACTGCTGGCTCTGGAGTCTACGGCGGAGATTAGCATTGGCGTTATGGACAAGGTCATGGGTGAGAAGACTAATGAAAAGATGGAGATGAGGCTGCAAGTGTGATCGACCGGCCGCACGCACGTACATGCCTAGCACGCACATGTTGCATTGGCAGATGGCCAGGACGGACGTCGGTTGGTGGGATACCGGCTGCAGCTCATATAAGCTACGAGCTAATGGGATGCCACCAGGCAATATTGGCCATCAGGATGCGCAATCAAAATACGAGTGCGTATCCATCGCCGCTGCCCTCATCCCGAATCAAGGCAGTGAGATGAATGGGGAAATTGAGGGCGGGGCAGCGCCTGGGAGAAGCCCCGCTCCATCGCGAGTGATTTGCACTGGACCACTCATTCGCACTCGGACGGTGAGGCTCTCTCTCTCTCTCAACTCTCCCCTCCCCTCACGCTCTCGCCACTCGTCTGTCGAACCTGCTGGGACCAGCCTCCGATCGCAAGGGACCACCAGCAGAACTTGGCCAGTACAGGCTAGCCACCAGATCTAGCACCGCCGACTACTCCTTGGCCCTGATATTAGCCCACCACGGCATCTTCCTCGACAGCCCCGTCCAGCTACATAAGGCAGCGAGCCCAGATCGCCGGTCTAGACTGGAAGCCGTGCCTCGACCTCGCAAGCTCACCCCGTCACGCACATAACGCCGCAGTCAGCAGACCACCCGGTCAGGCCATCTGCATCTCCCCCTCCGTCCACCATGGCTCCCATTGGCGTGGCCATCATAGGCAGCGGCATCTTTGTCAAGGAGGAGCATCTCGTGCGTCTGACCCGCCCCCGCAACTAGTCTGATCCATCCACCATCCATCTACCCATGTCCCTGATCCCATCATCCCCTTTGCAGCCGTCAGCTATAGTCTGCCACTACGTCTTACCTGGACGTAGATAGCACCTACGCGGATATTGCAACACCAGCCGCTCCGTATCACTCGCGTATTAGATCCACTGACCTGACATCCACCTGCTCCTAGCCTGCTGTGTTCAAGTGCGCCGATCTGTCTCTCAAAGCAATCTTCTCGCGATCCCTGAGTTCAGCTCAGAAGACGGCGGAACTGGTCCCTGAGGGCCAGCCCAAGCCCCAACTGTATGCGGCTGACGCTGGCTCTGGCAGGGAGTACCAGGATCTCCTCAGCCAGCAGGATATCCAGGCGGTCATCATCGCGCTTCCCATCCTGACCCAGCCCGAGTACATCAAGGCCGCACTAGCAGCGGGGAAGCACGTACTGGCGGAGAAGCCAATAGCGGCAGATGTTGCTGGTGCTCGGGACCTCATCGACTACTACACCAAGGTGGCACCGGAGAAGAATGTGACCCTCTCCATCGCTGAGAATGTGCGGTTCAAGCCCGCCTTGTCCTACGCCAACGAGCAGGCCCGCCAGCTGGGTCGAGCAACCCACTTCAGCATCAGGGTCTTCTCTCACATGAAGACCGACAGCATGTGGTACAACACTGAGTGGCGCAAGACCCCCGGATACCAGGGCGGCTTCCTCCTGGACGGGGGCGTGCACCATGCGGCCTCGTCGCGGCTCTTCCTGTCTGGGGATGCCAACAGGCCAGGCTCGGTGCGGGCATTCACCGACCTGGTGCAGAGCCACCTGCCCCCCATCGACACGGTCAATGCCATTATCCAGACAAAGTCCGGGGCAAGTGGTACCTTCCAGCAGTCGGCGGGGACGCACCTCTCGGCATATGAGTGGCGGTTTGCTTATGAGAAGGGCACCGTCGAACTGGTTGGTGACACAGTCATTGTGACACCTGTCAACGGGGGAAAGATTACGAAAGAGTTCGCACGCACCAGCGGTGTGTCCGAGGAGGTTGCGGCGTGGGCGCAGAGTCTCATTGAGGGGAAGCAGAACCCGTTGCAGTCGCCTGAGGAAGCTCTTGCGGATCTTGAATTCATGGAGAATATGTTCCGTAGCGGGGAGGAGAAGGGGTCAGAGAAGCGTTACGAGTTTCAGTAATCTTGGCAGCTGGCTTAGCATCAATCCCTTCAACGAATTAACACACACCATGAGCATAGGTACTTCTCAGGAGCCAATGACACAATTAGGCTGGGCAACTAGCGCGGGACGCGTAAGGCTCAGGTCTGGAAACAGAGTAATATTGTAACAAGAAAAGGCGGTAGTCACAGCGCTGACCACCGTTATTGGGCTGTCCTCCCACGAGAGCTCATCTTACTTGATTAGAGCTTGCTTGATTCGACCCCAACGTAGATCTTCTGCAGGCCCTCCCTAAGTTGGTCATTCATGCCTGTCTTGGCCGGCCTGGCTGTGGCTCGCTCGACGAAGACGTGGACAAACTCGCCCACGGCCTTGACGCCGTCCACCCCCTTCTCGAAGACGCCTACCTCGTAGGTCACGCTGGACTTCCCAAGCTTGTTGACGCGGAGGGCCAGCTCGGCGACGGCTGGGTAAGCAAGGGAGGCAAAGAAGTCTGTGTGCAGGTGGGCCGCCAGTGGGTGTTGCTCCGACTTTGATGGATCAAGGCCACAGAACTTGAGCAAGTAGTCGTTGACGATGGAGTCGATTCTTTCCCCCCCAAGTCTGGGTGTTAGTGTATTTCATGCAAGGGTGTTTCAGCGTGGCAAGTAGAGGTCCTCTGCTAAGAGCACGATCAATCACATCACTCACAGGAAGTTGTAGACCGAGTTGTTCATGTGATGGTACATGTCGTTGTCATTCCTATTCGGAGCGCCAGGCATCAAGGTCAGTTGCTTGCTCCTGCATACCGGCAACCACTCACGACGCACACGCCTCCCATGGTGATCAGAAATTTCAGAAGGGGATCCATGCTTCCTCTCCGTCGTGGCGCAAGCTCAGACCGCGGATGCTGCATGCCTATACACACGCCTCTGGTGATGGGATGGCTGATTGGGTAGTCACCCTTGATGTCCGCGCCAACTTACCATCTCGTCCTATAGTCGAGGAAGTACCTGTAGTCCCCACGCTGCCGCGTCCTCAGCTGGTCGAGGGACGTCATAATGGATCTGGCAAGAGGCGAGTTTGCGTAGTTTTCAGCTTACGTTTCTCCGCAGGCTACCAGGGACGATGTTGGTTAGGAAGGGAAAAAAAAAAAAGAATTTTCAACTACTCGCTTGACAGGACCAACCTCGGAATGCCCATGGTTGCCATGAAGGAAGAAGAGCGCATCTGGGTACATCTCCGAAGAGGCGGAGAAGCCGAGGTATGCATGCATTGCGCCACACCGGCCGGAAGTGTATCGTCCACGCTGCGGCGCAGCAGCCCTGATCGACGTGGCGCACACCCTGTGACGAATGGAGCTAGAAGGAGGCTATTCTTGGGGCTTCTGCCGCCCGTCACCGCCAAAATTTTCCCCATTGTCAATATGCATGATTTGCCATGTCATTTTTTGTTAGGGCAGGAAGATTGATAGCTGCATATCTAAGCCCGGGGAAAAAAGACCACACTCCCTTGTACGGATTTGACGACATAGTTTCTTTTTTTTTTTTTTTTTTACGAGGCGGGCCCCTTACCGATACCGCCACTGTGGTTCGGAGAGCTGGCAAAAGCCGTATTCAGTCGCGTGACAGGCTGAACGCCCCTACCTTACCCCTCCATACCCCCCTCGCCCTGCCTGGTGGGCGGGCAGCTCATGCCTTTAAGGGTCATCCGGAGAGGCTTAGGACGACTTCTTACCAGACCATTCACCATGGAGGCTCCCAAGGTCACCGTGGCCGCAGACCCCGACACGTCCGAGGGTAAACCAGTCCAGGGACCTTCGGCCCATGCAGCCAAGCAAGTGACGCTGAGCACACCCATTGGGGACATGTGGCCGAGGCCGTACATCATTGATGACGACCTCCGACGTGTCGCGCCGTACCACTTCACGTACAACACATGGTGCAAGGAGAGATGGCGCAACCGGCCCTTGATCGAGATCTTCGAGTCTGAGTTCCGGGATCGGCCTCTTGCGTACTACAAGCGGGCGATGGAGAGCGGCTCCATCTACGTCAACGGCCACCCCGTCGGACCCGACTACATCGTCCGCAACGGCGACAAGATCTCCCACACGCTGCACCGTCACGAGCCGCCCGTGACGGCGGAGCCAATTGGCATCATCCACGAGGACGACGACATGATTGTCATCAACAAGCCCGCGGGCGTCCCCGTCCACCCCGCGGGCCGCTACAATTTCAACTCGGTGATTGAGATCATGAAGTCGGAGAGGGGGCCCGCCTTCACCCCGCACCCCTGCAACAGGCTGGACCGCCTGACCAGCGGCATCATGTTCATCGGCAAGACGCCAAAACGGGCCGAGGCGCTCGGCGTGCAGATCAAGTCGAGGACGGTGAGGAAGGAGTACCTCGCGCGCGTGACGGGCATGTTCCCCGACGGCGAGGTCGTCTGCGACCAGCCCATCCTGTCCATCTCGCCCAAGCTGGGCCTCAACCGCGTGCGCGCCAACGGCAAGTCGGCGCGGACCGTGTTCAAGAGGCTGGCGTACTACCCGCCTCGCGATGGGGCCCAGCAGCCGGCAGCAGAGCCCAGCGCGGCCGAGGAGGAGAAGAGAGGGGGCATGCCCTGGAAGTCGAAGCAAGGGTATTCGATCGTGAGGTGTATGCCCGTCACGGGCCGCACGCATCAGCTGCGGGTGCACCTCCAGTACCTGGGGCACCCGATCCAGAACGACCCCATCTACGCCAACCAGCGGGTGTGGGGGTTCGACCTGGGCGAGAACGACGCCGACGGGACGGGCACCTCGGACGAGGACGTGATCACGCGGCTGTCGAAGATGGGCAAGGAGGAGGTGGCGCAGGCGGTGGTCTACTACGACGAGATGTTGGACGACTACGAGAAGAGGCGGGCGGAGAAGATGACGGGCGAGCTGTGCGAGATCTGTGACACGCCGCTGTACTCGGACCCGGGCAGCCACGAGCTGTCGCTGTGGCTTCACAGTCTCCGGTACGAGGACGCTGGCGGCGAGTGGGCGTACATCAGCCCCCTGCCCAAGTGGGCTCTGCCGCCAAAGGGCATGAGCGGGCCGACGACGGTCGGTGGGATGGACGAGATGGTGCAAGTGGTCAAGGATGAGAACCCAGAGATAGCGCCGGCGTCATGACAGCATTGAAATGACCATTGAACGAAGCAACAAACAAAACAAAAAAAAATGCAACGAAATGAAATGCCAAAGTAGATGACTTAGCCAAGACCTTTCCGCCGTGTAAGCCAGAGAAGATCGTGGGCCCCACGATGGTCGTTGTTTTGGGGAACCCGGGGGGACGTACGTTCTGCAAAGTGCCAGGACGGGACGAATGAAAGAAGAGCCAGAGCTGAAACAGGATAACGCTCTGGTTCCAGCAAACACATACCGATCAATCTCAGCAAGATTGCTGCTTGGGCGTGGACATTTTAGTCTATGGATCGTAGGTGTTAATTAGATGGCACAGGCCACAGACTAGCACCCGTCAAAGAAAATTACTTAATAAGGCAATGAAGAGGGTCCTACTCAAGGGACAAGAAAAAACCCACTGTGGGCTTCTCTTGCCCACTTATATAACACAAAACCCGTTTTTTCAGCACAGCAGGGTTGCTCCCTTCTCATCGTAGGTTTCTGTGGCAAAAGCAGATGACAGTGCCGAGGAAATAGTTTCAGTGTACGCGGTCGGCAGTGAGGTGAAGCAGATGGGGGTTGTGGGAATCCATCCGGGCCTTTTTTTTTCCTTCCTGGTCAAGCTGGGAACATGCCTGGATGGCCTGGATGGCATTTGCTCGGGAGAGAGCGAAAGGAGGTTCCATCGCAGGACCTAGCGGGCCCTCCCCACACTGCACTGGTCTATCAAGAGGATGTATGTTTTGATTTTGATGTGTGATTTAGCGGGCCATTGGGCAGGATCTACGTTGGCTCTCTCGGAGGACCGAGGGGCAGGGGACAAGTGCAATAAATGGGTATTATTAGAAGATTGGGGGGGGGACTGCAGGCAGCTTGTTCATTGGGCCAAGCAAGCCAGCTCTATGCTGGCTCGCATGAAGATCAGCTGCGACTTGCAATGTCCATCACACAGCTCGTAAAGTCTTGGCCCATATTTGCTTAAACGACTAACAAGATGCAAGACGCAAGACGCGGCTACCCTTGGGTGAATCTACGTGTTGCAAGAAAGAATTCGGACTTGGGCCCCACGGCAATGAAACAGGAATGCAACATACAGACTAATGAGCCAGGACGATCCAAGTTGGACCGGTGAAAACGAGCCAAACCAGGGCAAAACAAGTCTTGTCGGTTGCTGGCGGTGTAATGAGTAGCTAATGGTATGGAGTGGATGTTGATTACCCTCTATCATGACCCTCTCTAGGTCTAAGGGATGTGAGATGAGTGAGGTGTGTTGGCTTCGCAAGAAGATCTCGAAAGGGACACGAAGGAAATGGGATGTCTCCATCGAGTCGAGGTCATCGTGTAAGCGAGGAATGGGGCTATTAAAAATAATAATGATTGGCTATACTTCACCGCCTGTCATCTGAGCTGCCTCCTCCAACGGTCACGGGCGGCTGGTTGGCAGGCTGTTGGGTAAAATGTCAAGCTCAGGGCATGAAAGGGAATCAATTTTTTTTTGCTTATTAGCAAAGGTGAGTTGCAGAGGAGCCGACGCAGCCGCTACTGCAGGAAGCAGGGCGAGGGACTTGGCAGATGCGGACACTCCGGGATCATGCCCGTTGCAGCGAGCAAGGCCAGCTCAACAAGGCAATGGAATACGATGCCGTCCACAGAGGTGTTGATGGACCTCTAGGGGCTCTTGGCGTGAGTCGGTATGACGGAATCTGAGATGGACGTCTCCTCCTTGCGCTAGGATCATTGTCTGAAGCGTGCAACCTGGTGAAGCCCAAATATGTTGGAAAGCGATCAATCGATGGGGCAGCGGAGTCGCTAATCATCGCGGCATAAGGCCAATCCATCCCCGGCGGCCAAGGCCAGGACAGGACGGAGAAAACAGAGGGGAAAAGCGGCGCCGTCAGGCGAAAAAGCAAATTGCGTTCGTCGGAGGGCACTAATCCGATGCCTTGATGCTAGCCCTATTGGTTCTCTGCGACACCAGCAGGCCCCGTGATGCTGTCATCGGCGCGACCGTTGTCGTAGCAGAGCCGGCCTTGAAATGTAGAGAATGAGACACAGCGTGCGGCGGAGGCGGCAATGGCGGTCGGAGAACCGACCGCCGGGCCAAGGGAGACCAATACGGCGGCCAGGTATAGGTAGGGGAGTGGTATATCAGTTACGAGGATGTATGTGTGTGCGTTTTCATGTGTGTGTGTGCGTGTGTGTGTGCGTGCATGTAGTCGAGGTAGCAGTAGCTAAGGTATGTAGGAACGTATGAAGGGTGCTCCGCTTCGGACAGCACGTCTGAGATATGATCAATGTCTCGGGTCTGCGCGGTCAAGGTATGAGACACACAGATACCCAGGCACCATGTCGGCGTCCTGACAAATGGGAGGCAGCGGCGAGATTAGCCATTGCGTCGCCGTGCAGCAGCTTCATGCAATCGAATTTTTCCAGAGCACAACCCAAACAGGACGGATCCTCACACACACACAAACAAGATGACGAGGAGCTCCAGGTCAGCTAGCGGGAGAAGGTGGATGGGATTGCGGCGGTAGGTATTGGTTAAACCTGTGGCGATGGTGTGGGTAAAGACTTTTCCTGCTGCCTAAGTGAAGGTGAGGAAAAGGGTGAGCGAGATAGTGAGATGGTGGTTTGGCTCAGGCAGGCAGGTTGTTGGCAAGAGCGACCATCATGGGTGATGGGGGAATGGATGGGTGGGATGGTCGATCGTCAGGTACCTCTCAGGATGCGACGCTGTGTTGCGCTGCTGCAGTACCTAATGCAGCAGCGGAGCCGTACCCAGCACCCTGCTGCCTCGCAATTGAATCGCGCACCGCCCAGCAGGCCTCAGCGGCTGAGGTTGGGTCTGTGGCAGCGCTCCAGGTATGCAGGTAGGCTGTTAGGTGGAGAGGATCGCTGTTAGCGCTACCTTACCTGCTGTGGCGGTCTGCGGCGTGCACCCGCGCTACAGCAAGTAGCTCCATAATCCACGACCCTAAGCAACGACTTCCACTGCCATCTTGCCCGTTCTGCCTGCCTCTCTGTGTCCGTAGTGCCAGGCTTGTGGGGGAGACCTATGCTTAGAACTACAGGGGCCCCCGGTGCCTATTGCTGCAGGTTCCTGACCCTCCGCACGTAACAGTCCGTCAGAGCAGCCAGATGTGCGCCCAGGCAATACACACCAGGGTCCAAGGTGCTGGGAGACCATGCTGCGCTCGGCTCTTGCAGGGGCAGCACAGCTCCGAGGAGTTGGTTCGAAGGATTGCCTGGCCCACCTTACCGACCTAATTCCTGTACCGCCCTGAAAGCCTCGCCACACTGCCCGGCTATTACAGGAGGAAGGGGCAGCTTAGGCGCTGACAGAGCACGGCCAGCGCCATTGGACTTACCAAGCACCTGGCGCTGGCCCGTCGCTGGCTGACTGCTGCTGCCAGCTGGCCATGTTAGGGCCATGTGCTAGACAGATAGGCGGGATAGGTACGGTGAGGAGGTGTGAGGTCTTTCCCTCTCCTGGAAGCCACATGGGGAGCCACATTACGAAGGGCTGCCGTGCTAATTCAGCCGTGGTGGTGGGAGGGTGCGAGTGTCTACTTGAGCGTCTACGTCCGCTTGTGCTGCTAAATGCGGTGTGGTGTGGTCCGTCCGCCCTGTTCGTTATTAAGGTCTTCTACAAAGAGAAAGAAGGATCGAGGGAAGTGGAAATGGAAGCCCCCAGGAATTACCCAACCCAAACGCCCAGGGCCAATCAACCATGCAAAGAAGATGCGCTTCTGCTTCTGCTTTTGAACAGTCCATACAACTTGGGCAAAAGCAAAAGCAAAAGGAAAAAAAAAGCGCTCATCGGGATCCTGCCGCCTCCCCACACACACACTTTTGCTCTCCTTTCTCTAAATTCCCACCGCGCCAACGTCCAACACGCATTGGTGATGCAGGGCCGGTGCCAGCTCGACAGCTTGACTGGCTGATCAGGGTTGTTTTTGCTCCATAGCTGTTGCGCTTGGTGATAGCGCACCAGAACGCGTGGCTTCCCGCACCCACCCCCAAACCTCGAACATGTCACTGCTGCTGTCATGCCATGTGTGAAGTGGCCGCCTGGCTCAGGCTGGCTCCTTCGAATGAGCACTAAAGCACCTTCTAGGGACAAGGTATGTTGCCACGCGACACGTCCTTGGGCCAGTTCGTCTTCTTCAGAAAGTGCCGGACAGAACCTTAAAAAGAGGCACTCGCGCGTCTCGCGGACCCAACGGAGAGGCGAAACGCTGGACGACGTATGTGATGTCGAGTCCGTCACTGCCCGACCGATCGGTAAAGCACTTGATCCGGCGACGGTCAGTCATCCGCCCCCTGGTTGGCCTGAGACCTTCTCGCCACCTTGTCGACCGTCCGTGGAGATCCCCCAAGTCTCTTGTCCCCAAGCGAGCCATGTGGGCGAACGGGGCTCCCCTGCCTGCCCTCGCCAATCAACGCGTTTCGCTCGACCGAGAGACCCCGAGATCCGACCTGTCACTTTTTGGAATGGCATCGAATGAAGCCAATTTGACTGATCTCATTGCTACGGTACATCCAGCCTGTGTCGGGTAAGTGACGCCTGTTTCCAAACCTTAATGCCCTCTATTCATTCGCTGATTGACAGCACTCGATCCTTGTCCTCGGAAAGAAGGCCGACCATCGCTTTGCCATGTCAAACATCGATGCTGGCCATCCCTTTCGAGCTGCCCAAACCAGGTGACGCCCCGAGAAGGTGCTCGGACATGCCTGGGTTTCAATTGCCTGGAATACGCACCCGCACAGTTTCGCCCACACAGGCAAAATCCCTTTCATAAGAAGAACCGTGCCCTTAGCAAACGGGCAAGAAAACGGGCACACCGGTAAGCTGTTCTTGGCTTGCTGGCCTGAGCCGGATATAAGGCTGGCCTACGGATCTAATAGTTCCATGTTTGTACGTGCTCCAGACTCACCCATATTGGTTGGGTACGAGCCTCTGCCCGGCTGGGCTAGATAAGCTCGACACCGTTGTCGCGGATTGCAACTTGCCGCCGGATATGGACAGTCCGTCTCGGTGCCGGGTACGACCAGCTCTGTGTCTTGAGCCAGCTCTGCTCACCGTCCTGCCCTAGGCTGTGTAGTGGAGGCCGCTTTCTAGAAGCCCGCAACCTGATTTTGCTGGCGACTCCACCAAGACGGGCTGGACCAGCTCTTCGGGACGGGGACGGTGCGGACAAGCACTTACTTTCGGGAATCTGGTTCAAGTCGATCCCCCCATTTGGGTCCAGGCCTATTATCCAGCATAGTCCCTTTGTTAATTGATTCTGCTAGGAGAGCATGATGGGGCCGGTGGTCGTTGTTTGATCAGGTCTGTACAAGTTGCACCCCCATGGCCACCATTGTTATCACGTAGCAGGAACGCATGGGCAGGATGGGCGGACACAAGTTTACGCCTAGCAGCAGCAAGGAGCAAGTAGCAAGCCCCGGATCGTCGATTGTGCGGGCATTCGATAGCTACTAGCAGGACCGCGAATACCTCCCAATCCAGCTTTGCAACTAGCCAACACCAATGTTTTGTTTGTCCGGCACAGGAAAGAGTATAATTGGACAGACGTTGGAGTGCCAGATGCTCGATGCCGCCGGCAAGGATAGTGGCCACATGATTGGGACGACGCCACAAATTCCCATTGATGACTACTGGAGCTACCTATGTATGTATGTATAGATGTAGATGTGTACCTCCTCTCTAGTCGAGGGCTGGGTGAGAGTTGAAGAGCTAGTGCGCTAACATCCAATACAGGAAACAGCCAGGTAGCGTTGGTGCCGGCTGGGATCCGGAGTGGGCAAGAAACTGGCTGGATTTCCCCCATAGGCATGGTGAATCGAGGAGCAGCGGAGTTACCAACAGAAACAGCTTCCTATGCTAAGGCTAGGGCTGGTCGGACTTGGGCCGGCCGGGGAGGGGGGTGAGCAGAAGTATGAGCAACATGGGGGTGGTCCGGCATCTCCCAACAAACTACCCAGTATCAGAATGTACACACCCTCCGCTCCACACCCCTTGGCTTCTCCACCATCGACTCTGCAGCATACGCCACCACCATCCACGCCTCTTCGCACGCCCTTCACGCCCCGGGTACCGAGATGCAGCTTCTATCCCAACCTGGTCTCCTTGGCTTTACCGTGAGCCCAAGCCTAAGCAAGAGATGCATTACCTATATAGCATGCGTTATCCTCCACCCAGTCCTCATCCCAGTCAACGTGCCAAATGAAGTTATAACAGCAGATCTTCCCATGCAAACAACCTGCCTCTGGATGACGACGAACTAGAACCAGCTCCGCATTTGATAAACCCTGCAGCCCTCGTCCAAGTCAAACATACATATACATAGCAGCCACCCCTTGGCCTTCACCTTCCTCGACCCTCGACCCTCGACCCACGTCTTGAAGCAACATCCAACTGGACCCTTCGTCTCCTCCCAAGACAATAACAACAACAACAATCCACGGGCTATAAATCACAAACGCATCCTTGCTTTCCTGCCTACCTGTGTGGCAGCAATCTGAATCACCCGGATTCATACAACTCTCTTTTCAACACACCACCTCACAACCGCCAAAATGACCACAACTCCCGACAATCGCCGTAGCCGGCCTACCTCAGCTCCCTCAAACGACTCTCCCTCGCCAACCATGGTTCGATCATCATCAGCAGACCAGGCCAAGGTATCCAAGCGCAAGGGTAAGCTCCCCTTTCCCCCCGCACAAGCAGCTCCCACTGACCGAGTCTTTGCTTGCCATTAGGTACCCGCAGTGTCTCGACCTTGACACCAGCACAGCTCGCGCGAAAGCGCGCCAACGACAGAGAAGCACAGCGAGCTATTCGTGCTCGCACCAAGGAGCACATTGAGCGCCTAGAGTCTGAGCTCGAGGAACTTCGAAGCCAGCAAAGTCGTGACAAGACCCTCCAGGAATTGCTCCGCAGGAACAAGGCTCTTGAAGAGGAGCTTCGCCGCCTTCGAGAGACCATGGGTGTCTCTCTAACCTCCTCGCCTTACTCAACTCCTGGTACGTCCTCCAAGGCGATAGTCTACTGTCCCGTGTTTTATGTCTAACATGTAGTTTTCGCAGTCTACGATGACAACTTGAGCACTGCAAGCGGCCCCATCACCAGCCCTCGCACATCTCCCTTTCCTACCAGCGACTTTGGCTCGAGCGGTCAATTACCAGAGTACGCCTCAGGATACGTGCCCTTTCCCAACAACACAGAGAGCTGGGCATCCGGCGTAACCAACTCTGTGCCTTCAACCGTCTCCAGCCCTGCCTCGTCAGCAACACCTGACGAGTACGTCACACCCTATCTCCCAACCAGCGCGCCCGCAGGCCTCATCTCACCCAATGGAAGCGGCCACCGAGGAGGCCAAGAGATCAAGATGGAGTACGAGGATGGCAATGGTATGTACATCATCCCTTGCTTCATTCGGAAGAATGGAGGCGGGCTCAACCGTATCCTTTTATGAATAGAAGGGACTGAATGAAGCTGATTTGTAGTTGCTAGACCATGGATTCCATCTTGGTAGCCGCAGCGCCACTGGAACCCCGCCTATTCCTACTCTAGGCCCCTCGGCATTCATCCACCCTCACCAACAAGCTGCCTCATGGAACAACATGTACGCAATGTACTACAACCCAGTACAGTCTCCGGTCCACTGAACGGCATCTCCATGGAGCAGGGAGCATTATCGGATCACGTCACAAAATCCGCAGCTGCAGATCAAGCACCGGATATTCCGGGTTCCAAAGGGGAAATGACGCCGCTCTACCCCCAAAGATCTTAATCTGGAGACGAATACTACTTCCAGAGGAACGGATCTGAGGCTTCTGAAAAAAAAAAGGACGAAAAAAACAGCAAAATAGTGGCGGCCTGACCGATAACTGTCCGCGCCCGCATCGGACATTATCGCAGCATGCAGATAGATCCGCAATCATGCGTCTAGCGAACCAGCTTCGCAGATTCGGCTGCAGCAGAGTCTCTTTGCATTGGTCGCGGACAGGCGAGGACATGGGCCGCCACACCCATCCACCCATACCGAAGCCCACCCTCCATCTTCTTTCGTCCATCCGACCTTATGCGGCTTGGTCATCGCGTCAATTGGTTTTCTATTACTATTCCATTTTTTTTCACCGCCTATATTTCCTTTTCACCATCTTTTTCATTCTTCTCTTGTAATGCCCGCGTGGAGGGTGGGCATTTGATGATCCCCACGTGTTGTTACGATCGCATATCTTATTTCCTTCTGTCCATGGTCGGGATTGGCAGAGGAGGGGCGCCGGACGATTTGTTTTTTTATTTATTCTTTGTCTTATTTGATACATTCATGCTTGCTACTATACTTGCTTGCTTGCTTGAGTTTATTGATCGATGATATGACTGCGGATATGGTTAGGGTGTATCTTCGGGAAAACACAGTACCGCTGGGCAGGTTGGTATCATTGCATGTGCATTGGAGAAAGGGAGCAAAATGACGGTTTTGACTGGGCTGTTTGTTGTTGCATCGCACTAGATGTTGATCACACTGAGGCGTTTACTTTTTTTAGGCGCAAAGCAAAGAATATGAAGAGAGATTTTCCCACCACATGTTGTTTCCACATTCCTGTTACTTTGACAAATCAATCATCTTCTGGTACGGAGTAAATAGACCTGCAATTCCATCCACCTTGACTGGTACTTCAAAGTCCCATGCCACACGAGCCTCTTGCAGTGACATAGCATGACATAGCATGACATGAATAAGTCAATGCCCCCCCCCCAGCCATGGGTAGTGACACGCTGGACGAAAATCACTCCTCCATCTCGATCTGGCAATCCAAGGTTCGTCTGTACATACATGACATGCCTTCTGCCGCTTCCATTTGCAGATCTCTGCGGTTCCCAACCCCTACCCTCGTCGCCCAAGCGGTATTTGGGTGCCATCGGTATCAATCGTGAGCCTTCTTGCTAGCGTTGCTACGGCATAGATCTCTCGTTGTCACCCGGATATCTCTCGCTGTTGTTCCTCCGGGCCCTCGTCATTCGGGATCCCCTGGGAGAGTTCTACTCTTAGATGCATTGAGCCTCCATCTTACCACCCCCTGCGACCTTACCTTGAGGAAGGCTGCCCTCCTTTCATCATCACCAGCAGGCGTGTCTCCCCGCTCTACTTCTACCCCTTCCCGGCTGTCACTCAGAGGGTTAGACTTGGCGCTTTTTCGAAGGGGGCGCTTTTCGAAGGGGGGGGGGGGGGGGGGGGGGGGGGGGGGGGGACTGTGGGGGGGTGGGTGGGGGGGCACCCCAAGGGGAACCCAAGCCCCCCGGGTAAAATAAACAGCACGAGAAGGAACCATTGCCCGGGGGGGGCACGCCGGGGTGGGCCCCGGGGAAGTTGAAAAA